>CM053751.1:21541777-21807311 GCA_028658305.1 Pachyuromys duprasi
GTGTATTCTCACACCTCCTGGTGCCTGTCTGTGGTCAGTAGACAACTTGCCAGAGTCCAGTCTCTTCTTCCATAATGACATTCCAGGGATCAAACTCAGGTTGTCAGTCAGGCTTGGTGGCAATCACCTTTACCCACTGAGCCATCCTACTGGCCCAAATAATTGACTGTGGTACCCACTGAGAACGGGTATGAACATTGCCAAGTATTAAGTAGGTTTGTTTTTCACCGTGTAACTTGTATCTGCTGTGTGTCTACAGATAACATTTAAATGTAAAGATTTTGGTTGGTTGGTTTGTTTATGCTTGCCTGCGCGCACCTTCATGGTGCGTGTGTTCGGGTCAGAGGCTAACTCATGGAATTCCGTTCTCTCCCACCAGTGTTGGCCGCAAGCTCCTTCAGCTGCTGAGCCATATCACTGGCCACAGATGTGTTTCAATTTCAACATTGAAGTCTTTTTGTTACCTTGGGACTTCTATGTATTAAATTCTTTCATTGTTAGTGAGCCATTTTTTTTTCCTTCCAGCCCTCTAGACACCATCAGATATTTCCCAGATTTGTCAGTTAACATGAAATAAACCCTGGCCAGATCCTGATACCATGGCTGGGCTTTGTGGGACTTGTAGTTCTCTCGTTACGTAGCTCAGACAGGCCTCAAATCTGCAAACCCACTGCCTCTGAAGTGTGTGATTTTATACCTGGCCTTTTCTATCCCACCACACTGGGGCTGGAATCTGGCCCATGCTAAGCGGGAGCTCAGCTACACACCCGGTCTTAGCCTCTCTACTTGTAGGGAACAGAATGTTTGAGCGAGAACTGCCCCTGCTTTGGGCTTCAGGAAGCGATCCAGGCATGTCTTTAAGTCTTCCTTATGCTGGTTCTTGGTCTGATTCAGAGCCTGGAGTTTCCAGGAGAGCCGCAGGCTGTGTTTGCTTTTCTGGCTTTAGGAGCTCTGGGCCGTTCCACAGGTCTCTGGAGGAGGCCCCAGTGCGCTGGTCTTCTGGGGCAGTGGCTTTCTCGTGTCCTGGGCAGCAGGGGACTGGCAGCAGGTGTCAACAGCCACATTCCTGCTAAAAGGAAGCAGGAGAGACCACCAGGGTGCGGTCCTTGGCTGCGGCAGCCTTCCTCTGTGCCACTGTGATGTAGGACTGTAGCTGGGTATTCAGGTTCTTAGATCCTTTTCTCATGTTTCTGGAAGCCAGTCTTGCATACAGAATGAGGCCTTTTCCTGCTTAAGAATGCTGATCTCTGTGGACAAAAACATTTCTTCTTTCAGTTCTCATGGGAAATTGTCAGAAGGATGCGTCAGGCATATTTTTAAGAGGAAAAGTAGAGAGAGCTGAACCTAAGTGTTCAAGAAGGATGGGTCTCAAGGCCCACAGCAATGCAGGCTAGTCACCTAGGAATTCATGGAAAAGTACTATGTTGGTCTGGTCCTTTCCCCCTATAGCTCCAAATGAACCTCTGGACTCTGCAGCAGGGAAGGAAGAAGCCTCTGTCTGTACTTGGGCCACTCCATTGTCCTCCCAGAACTGTCCATGTGGGGAGCTCCCAGGCCCTGTGCAGCCACTTCCCACAGTTCAGTTCTCTGTGCCTGCGCCAAGACCGCCCAAGTGTCCCCAAGTGCTGGGAACTTCATTGCCCCTTGGGGAGCGGTTTCCATGGAGCTCAAGTTCCACTTGGGGCTCTGGGCCCTGTAAAGCTGCTGCATGCTTGGGCCACGGCCCTCTGGGTCCTGGTGCCGAGGCCTGGAGGGTGTGGGCACCTTGCTCCAGCCTGTGCTTGCGCCAGCCCTGACTCTGAGGTTTGTGGTTCCCCTGACAGGGAGAGAGTCCAGATACCCCACCTGGCATCTTGCTTCCTGTTTTCTAGCTGCTGGTCTGAGAAGGTTCTGGCCCTGCTGTTCCTGGATTCTCACGGGCAGCACGTCTGTGGGCCTTGGTGGGAGCAGTTTTTTACTCTCAGTGCTGCTCTGGACCATAGCTGTCTTGTCCACGTCTGCTGTGGGAAGTCCATCCCCGAGCCTAGGCTCTGCCTCTGCCTTAGTCTTTCCAGACAGACTGCGCACAGCAGATCTGCGGATGAAGCTGAAGGTGGTACTTGCTCTCGGGAAGGGCGGATTAGACCCCAGGCTGGGCCGCGCTGGCTCTCCTGGCACCCGAAAGCTGGGGCAAGCCAGGAAGTAACTGTGTTTCTGAAGCTGCCTCTCCTCTCCCTGCCACCACACCGTGAATGCTGGTGAAAGGGTGGTGGCAGTAGGTCAGATGTGGGGACCAGACTGTCCCAGCCCAGGACCAGCAAGGCTGGGTGCATAGTGACCAGTCACTGGAGAAAGGATGCCTCCCCTTCCCTACCCCTCCACCACACCTTGTTTTTTGTTCTTTCGAGACTACGCTGTAGTTAGGGCCAGGATAATAGTAAAGGACTAGGATAATAATAGAGTACAGGAACATTGCCATCTGGGGCCTTTGGCTAGGTTTGTTTCCTCTGCCAACTAAAGCCTTAAAAGTCAGAAAAACCTTAGACACAGCAGAGCAGCCACAGGTAACAAACTTCATTACGAGTGGTAAAGATGGAACTCACACACGTGCACACACACCACACCAAAGAATATGTACAGCTGGCCAGCCAGTTGCACTCAGGTCCCCTGGGCCACCCTTCTTGACCCTGGTGGGTCCTTCCTGGCAGGCTCAGGCTGCATGGAAGCCATCAGACCTGCTGGCTTTGTGGCTGGACTTCGGCCCTTCAGAAAGTCACATACACGTGGGCATAGCTTCTTAGGAGGCCATCCAGAAGGACTTGGGAATCTTACATCTTGGAGACTGCCGTGATGAGACAGTGGCCAGAAGCTGACTCACACTGCTAGCCTTTGCACTAACAGGGCTTAGGGTCTGGCTCGTTACTCTGCACACCAGACTGCGTGGGTTCCTCCGGTCTGTTAGCCTTGGGAAGCCTTGTCTCGCCGATCTGCTGCTGGCTGTGCTGTCCCCTGTGACTGTTCTGTCCTCCGTGGCTGCAGGTGCCTGCTCTGCTTGGTCCCTGCATTTGTTTCCCTGTGTACCCATTTTGGACCTTTGGCCCATTTCTAGAGTACCGGGGTCTTAGGGACATGCCGTGGGCGTCAACATGAGCCCCCGTATACTTCAGCTCTCCAGGGCTTCCAGCACCAGGGTTGTTGTATCATGGTGCGGTGTATACGTCTGGAAACCCATGCAGAGTAACTGTGCCACACTGTACCCAGCAGGAGGGTGAGGGGGGGCTCTTTGGCAGCTCCTCCATGGGTGTGTGCTTGTCTTGGTATCTGACAGTTTGCTCTGTTGTTTTAGTCTCCTGTGCTAGCCTCCCTGGTGCTGGGATTGGAGGCGCGAGCCACCTTGGGTGGCTGTGCACATGGTCCTTAGTGCTCAGCTGAGAAGCACAGCTCTGTTTAAAGAACACTTGCCTTGGGTTATAGGGTGTTTGCTTAGAGCACACAAAGCCCTGGGCTCCATTGCTAGCTTGGCATAAACCAAACATGGTGCAAGCCTGTAATCCCGGCAGCCCTCAGGAGGTAGAGGCAGGAGGATCAGGAGCTCAGGGCTATCCTTGGCTACATAGCAAATTGGAAGCCACCTGGGTTACATGAGTCCTGCCTCAGGGGAGACTGTCTGCACAGGGAGCCCCCTGATAAGTGTCCCCAAGTGCTCATCCTTAAACACACGTACATATGAGCGGCACTAAATGGGTCAGCAGAATGTATTTGTGTATACATCTGTGTGCAGCGGTGTGTTTCTGTCTAACAGTATTAAAGAAAGGTTGTGAGGTTGAGAGGGAGAGGGGCCGGGGAGGAGCGGAGCCAGGAACGTGTGGGGTGGAAGTGATGTAAGGATAGTATGAAATTCTGGAATAATAATAAGTATTAAAAATAAAAGCAAATAAAAAGATAAGCTGTAAGAACACGCACTCACACACTCACTTAATACAAATAATAACCAACCCCCCAAACCAGAAAATTCCAAAGAAGGAAAAAAAAAACACCAAGACTCAAGAAATCCTAGACAACAGCAGCAACAACAAAGTGTTCATTTCTCGTGTGATTCTACTTAGCGTTTTATGAACATCTGTCGTCACACTCACTGTCCATCAGTTATCTTTGGCTAAGTGTTCAGCTTTTGTTATTTTACTTTTATTTCATTTTGTCTAGCCCTGGGATTGAACCTACGGTAGGCTCTCCTAGGCCTCTACGGCGAGCCCCACCCCCAGCCCCTCACCAGGCATTCTGGGCAGGCGCGGTGCCACCCAGCTGCTCCCCAGCCTGGCAGGCTGTTGGCTGCATCGAGCCAGGGCCTGTGGTTCGCGTTTCTGAGGCCCTAGGAGTGGAGGCCTCCGCAGCCAGGCACCTTCCTAGCCTGTTCCCTCCAGCCGGCACCCAGCTGTGTTGCAATGGATTGCTGCTGCAGACAGGGGGCCCTGCCCTGTGGGACAGCCCAGCGGTTGCTCCTCGGGAAGAGGATGGCCAGCCCGTGTGTCTCAGCAGCAGGGATGTCTCTCCCAGCCTGACAGGACTGACTTGGCTCTCGGTGGGAAGGAATGAGGGCCTTGTGTGTGTCACCACTGTTGTGAGGTTGCCATGGGCACTGCTCTGCACAGGGCTTGGGACATGTGGGGTCTGAGTGGTGTTTTGAAGAGCATCACAGCAGCACGTGTGTCTTCATAGATGGGACTAAATACCACGGGGGTGCTGTGTTCAGGGTCCGTGACCTCCTGAGGTCATCCTGGCAGGAGACAGGCTGCCATTCAGGGCCTGGGTATCGCCAGCCCCTTGGCCTCCATCTTGTGTCTCCCTGGGAGGTTCCTGCCAACTGATCTCCTGGTGGCAGCTCCCGGGTTAAGTGAGTACAAACCAAGATAAAGGAATCCTGCCTAGAAACCCCAGAGGAGCTTGGCGCAGAGCTTGAATTCTCTCGCAGGCCAAAGACAGAGGCGTGTGCCGGCATGTCATGGATTGATGATGTCTGGGGCTGCAATGGAAGAACTGGCCTCAGGAAGCTGGCGTCTGTGTAGCCTGTCTGCCATTGCCTTCACACCGTGGAGCTGGCCCAACCGGAGCCAGCCCAACCCGGGATAATTTGGGTCAAAGCCCGTGGGCCTAAGTGACAGTTGAAAACTTTGTAACTCTCATGTTGGGACCGCCCATGCCATGCTGGCAGCGACAATCAGGGTTGGGGGTGGGGTGGGCAGGGAGGGGGATACTAGTGGGGCTTGCCCGCCGTTTCCCTAGAAATTATTTTTTTCAGATTCTGCTAGATTCTTAGGAAGTTGCAAAACTACACAGAAGGCGGTCCCAAGTACCCTTCACCCAGTTTCCTGCACTGACAGCCTGTGCCCTGTGTTGGGGCCCGCAGTGATGATGTCTGAGCCACGGAACCTCAGGAGTTTGCCATACCTCATGTATTTGTGTGAGCGTGTTCTTGTGCAACCAGAGCGCACATGACACAGCCAGTTGCCTTGGCCCTCACCCACCTACAGAGCCAGAGCTAAGGGCTTATGGGATCCTTGCTTTTGGGAATAAAACTGACATAAGTTTGTGGTTGCAGGCTTTTGTTTCTGTGGGGTTAGTGCCAGGGTGTAGTTTCTGCGTGGTGCAGTTTTTAGGAGAGCACTTTTCTCTCCAGTGGGAATCACTGACCTGTGAGCAAGTCAGATGTTCCCTGGGCCTGCAGCATCTTCCTTTTCTCTTTCAGCTGTGTGGATCACGGAGTTGTTGCTGCTGTTGTTCTTGTTTTCTTTTAAGATGGGGACTTGCTGGCCTAGAACTCACAATTCTCCAGAGCCTACCTCCCCAGAGTGTTGGGATCAAAGGCATGTACCACCAGACCCGGTTCATGTATGTGGTGCTGGCAAAGCAACCCAGGACCTTGAGCGCGCCAGGCAGCCCCATCCCCAGCCTGTGTCTGTCTTCATCTCTTTCTCCTGGAGCTTTTAGGGGTGGCCAGCATGCTACCCCACTCAGAGCCAGCAGTTTGGCGTTTGCCGGCCTCTCTGTCTTTGTCCCCAGCCCGGGATCAGGTCTGTGGATGAGCTGGTGGCCAACTGTCCTCCTCACTGCTGTAGATCCTGACAGTTCTCACTCTGCTGCAAAGAAAACAAGGCCCACTCCCTCCCCAGCCCCGTGCCGGCTGTGTTCCTGAGGCGTCCACTGCGCCGAGTGTGTGCCTCGGTCAGCCAGGGTGATGTTCCCTGTGCTGCAGGTCCTTAAGCCTGATAGAGAATAACTCAGTAATTGGAAAATGTTTGTTGTTTTTCCTGAGCTGCACATGATCGATGTAAAAAAAAAAAAATTAGCAAGTACAGAAAAGTGCACAGGAAAAACCAAAAGCAGTTCTGTTTCCCTGGGGTGCACTATGGTGGAGTTTTAGAGTGTTCGGTGCCCTGGTTCCGTCACTGTAGTGTGTGTGTGAGAGCGGGAACTGCACACCAGCCTGGGCATTGTACGTGTACATATCCTGTATCCTGCTTCCCAGTGACACGGGACTCCATTTCACTCTCTTCCCTCCTTCCCTTTAGTCTTCTCTGTATTATATTATTATTATTATTTGTTGTTTTTTTGAGCCAGGATCTTGCTGGGTTGGAACTCAGTGTGTAATCAGGCTGGCCTCGAACTCACAGAGATGTGCATGGCTTTGCCTCCTGAGTGCTGGGCTCAAAGGCGTGCGTCGGCTTTCTTTCCTCTTCTGGTTGTCTGCTTGCTTGTGTGTGTGCACATAGATATGCCAAGTGTGGAGGTCAGTGTCGGCTGTCTGCCTCAGTCACACTTCCTCTTGTTTTTGAGACAGAATCTCTCACTGATCCCAGAGCTTGCTGATTGGCTAAACTAGCTGTCCATCAAATCGTAGGGGCTCCCCCCCCCCTCCACCTATCCAGTGCTGGGGCTAGAGGCCCACGCACAGCCGCACACAGCTTTTTTTTTTTTTTTAACTTGAGTGCTTGGGATCCAAACTCGGTTCCTCATGCTTGTAGCACGGAGGCTTTACCAGCTAAGACATCTTCCCAGCTGCCCTTCCTCTCAGTTTTTGAGACATTTTTTTATTCTTCAGCTCAGGCTGGCCTGGAATTGTGATTCCCCTGCCTCAGTCTCCTGTGTGAAAGGATGACTGGTGTGTGTACCTCACCTGCCAGTCTTGTCTTCAGAGTGTGAATCACAGGGTGCAGGTGTGCTCTGGCTTCAGGCCAGCCCACTGCCCATTAAATTATTATTATTATTATTATTATTATTATTTTGATGTGAATTACAGAATCCTAGCTCCTTTCTGGCCCAGAGCTATTCAAGTCTGAGAGTGGAAAATCACTCATGTAGATTTGGATCCCAGGACTATAGCAGGTTTTGGTACAGGACCCACATTTGTCCCGTCTCCACCATGTAGGAAGGCCCAGTTGAGAGCTTGTGTGTGGGCCAGGGGAATTCATGGACCCCCACAGATAGAAGAGTACAGTCCACGGCAGGAAAGCAACTCTTCTGTAAGCCAGCAGGTGAGGCGGATGACAGAGTTCAGGAGCCCAGGCCAGACAGCCAAGGCGTTTATAAGCTGGTCATCCTAGCACACCAGAGAGGAAGAGGTGGTACAGCCGTGGAATCCGAAATGAGCAGAGTGAGATCAGAGACAGGGCTGGAGAGAGCATGCGCATGTGGAGTGCAGATGGGAGAGGTCACCGAGAGGGCAGGTGTGAGGAAGCAGGTAGAGGAGAGGTGGAAAGAGAGAGGGACAGGTCCAGCAGGGCAGAGCAGCAGGGGTGCGGGGTTCCCAGCCGGAAACGCCGAGGTCTGAGGAATTTGTGAAAGACTCTGTCAGATATCCAGACTAAACGAGTAAGCTCATGCCTGCCCACGCCGAGTGAATTAGCAGGGTGTCAGAAGATGGCTCAGTCAGTACAGCGCTTGCCATACAATAAACCACGAGGGGCTGAATCCCGCCCCCCAGAGCCCACGTGGAAAGCTTGGCGCATGGGGGAGGGGGCTGGTGAGAGGGATCAGGAGGCACAGGCCCTTGCCCTGAGTTTGATCTCAGGTCAAGACGGAAGGGGAGAAACCAACTCAACAGAACAAACTCTTGGTGGCCTGTGCACCCCTCCCCCACCACACATACAATGAAATAAAGTTTATCCTAGAAGTTCCAGGCAGGAGAGTCTGGCCAGCAAGGAAAGAGAGAAGGAGGCGTTCTGCCTGCAGCTCACCCAGGGGTGTCCTGCGGCCCCTGGGCCCAGTCACTGCCCGGCTCTGGGGCTGGAGCCCTGTGTGGATCCAGCTTTCGAGTGAAGGAGGTGCTGGTGGGAAAAGGCCCCACTCTGCCTTCAGGGCAGGCGTGGAGACGCTCTCTTCTCATGGATGCCCAGCAGGGTAAGGGGATGGTTCCAGCCAGGCTGTGTGCAGTGGGGAAGGAGGCTCCGCTGGGTGATGGCGGTGGTTCCTAGAAGCTTTGGGTCTCTAGGAGTTGGGGACTAATGAAGTGTTTTTTCCATGTCCTAAAGCCAGGCAAAAAGAGATGAAAAACAGAATGGTTGTGTCTTCCTCCTTCCCCCACCCCCGGGAATTCCACAAATCATTCTGTGGAAAGACAATGATGTCAGAGGCCTTGGCATGGCATTGCTGGCCACTGCTGAAAAGGCTCTGCTGTGGGGTGATTCCTCGAAGAGGGGCTGCTGCGGTTAGCTTCCGAGATTAGACCTCGTCCCCGGTCCCAAGGGGAGGAGGAAGGATGCCCAGCTGAATAGCATATCTGCATTTGGGGGAGAGATTACTTGTTTTTTTTCCTGTGTGTGTGAGACTTTTTTTTTAGGTAGGTTTTCTTGTTCACTACTATGAATACCAGCTTGGCCAGCTGGTCTATGCTTCTGGGCCCTCTTGTCCCCGCTTCCCACCTCCACAGGAGTGCTGGCATACAGATGTGTGCTGTGCGGCCAGCTTTTTACGTGTGTCCTGGGGACCCAGCACAGGTCCTCATTCCTGCCCTTTACCTGCTGAGCCATTTTGTTTTCGTGACACTTTCACAGTGGCAAGGCTGACCTTGAACTCCCAACCCTTCTTTTCCCTCCTCTTCCCAGAACCCCAGCTGAATACTGGGCTTTTGTTGGGTTGGTTGGGGCCTCCGGAAACTCTGTCCTGTGGACTGTCTAGCTTTTCCTCATCCATTTCAGCAGTGTTAGGCATGGAACCCAGGACCCGGCAAAGCCAGTCAAGCCCTCTACCAACTGAGCCCAGTTACAGAGCAGCCACATTCTTAACTTTTCAAAACAAAGTTTCCCACCCCCTTTAAAAATAAAACAAACTCGTTGTAAAAATACAAAAAACATGGAAAAGTTTGTACCGTATGTTTTACCCTTTTTGTCATTTTCTCCTTAGGCATGGCTGGCCGTGCCTGCTTCACACTGAGCTTTGTCACCGTGACTTCGTCTGTGCCCAGAGCACAGTTGATCACATTTTTAGAACAGGGCTTTTTGTTTTGTTTTGTTTTAATTTTTTGAAGAATCTCTTTAATGTGAATGCGTGTTTTACCTGAATTTGTCTGTGCACCATGTGTGTGCAGTGCCTGCAGAGGCCAGAAGAGGGCGCTGGATGCCCTGGAACCTGATAGTTGTATATGGTCATGTGGGTGCCAGTACTTGAACCCAGGTCCTCTGCAGCCAGTGCTCTTGACTGCTGAGCCGCCTCTCCAGCCCTCAAAGTCTGTTGGTTTTGGGATTGAGTGAATTAGTTACTTATCTCAACTTGTTCACAAAATACCTGACAATAAGGCAACTTAAAGGAGGAAGGGTCTATTTGAATTCAGGGGTACGGTCCCCCGTGGTGGGGAGATGTAGTGTGAGGCGGCTGGTCACCTTAGATACTCAGGAAGCAGAGGGATGAAGGCTGGTGCCGAGTTCGAATTTTCCTTTCTATTCAGTCCAGGACTCCGGTGAGTTAGGACGGCGCTGCCCACATTCAGGCTGAGTCTGCCTTCTCCCAAGTGACCCTCTCTAGAAACCTCTTTGCAGGTACTTGGCTTCTAGATGATTCTGCATGCTGTCAATTTGCTAATCGAGATTAACTGCCAGAACATAAATGGCTGAGGTGATGCCAAGACACGTGGGCCAGCAGCCACCCACAGAAGTGTCATGTATGCCGACACCCAGGTGTGTCCCGTCCCGGAGGCAGCTGGGTGGCCAGGGCTAGTGCCTTGAGCTTTCATGGGGGGAAAGCTGTCCGCAGCCTGATGGCAGCCCGGCCCGGCTTCTGGTCCAGCCTGTACTTCAGAGGCCTGCTCTTCCTTTGGCTCTGGGTGTGTGTGCCGTGAATCAGTGTCTTAAAGGACTGTTAGACACTTGTTTTTTGTTCCTGTGTCTGTGGTGCCACACTTTATCCCTCCAGGTGCTCAGACTCCATTTGTGATGAGTCCCTCTTCTCTCCCGGGTCTTCTGCTCCGTGCTCTTATGGGCTTCCTGTGTCGCAGCTGTCCAGTGCTCTTCCACAGGTAGCACGTACTATAGAATAGCACGCATCCTGTGTGGGGCAGTCCCACTGGGTGGTTTCACCTTCTTGGTGGCTCTGAGGCCTCACAGGTCATGGCTGAAGCCAGGGAGCTGAGCCCAGGGACGCCCTGATGCCCACAGGCAGTGCGGGACACCACCCGTCCCACACAGGGCGCTCCAGGAAGCTCTCCTGTGTGGAGACTCAAATACCAGGATGAGGGGCGCAGACTTGCATGTTTGTACAGTCATTTCAGAATTATTCTTGTAATGGCATGGAAAGATTTCCCAGGGTGGAGCGTCCACAGCTGGGAAAACAGTTGTGGCTTTGAAGACACTTTCCCAGGAACCGAGCTCGTATCTCCCGCTGTTCAGAGCACGGACTGGCTTTGCTTGTGGAGCTCCAGGAATGGCTAATGGCAAGCCTCGTGGGTGCCCTGTCGGGAGCTTTTGGCAACTTGATAAGGGCTGCTTTTCACTGCCCAGTTGCCATCTGAGTGTGACAGGTGCTTGCCCGAGTGTGACTGGGCCTAAGTCACGTAGATGTCTGACTGAGTATGGGGAAGGTGTGGCCATCGGGAGCCCGGTAAGCCTCTCGAGGCCACTAACCTCTCCACGGTGGGTGGACGTTCTTTCGGCATTCCCTGGTGATGGGTGTTATTTCCTTGCTGTGGTGAAATGCCCCCCAAAAGCCACGCTAGGGAGGAAAGGTTTATCTGGCTCCTGGTTTGAGTGTCGTCACAGCAGGGAAGGCATGGAGGCAGGAGGGACTGGGAGACAGCTGGTCGCATTTTGCATCCAGAGTCAGGAAGCTGGATGAGTGCTTTTTCTACTTGTTTTCCTGGTTGTTTTAATTTTTCTAGACAGGGTTTCTCTGTGTAGCCCTGGCTGTCCTGGAACTCGCTCTGTAGACCAGGCTGGCCTCGAACTCACAGAGATCTGCTGCCTCTGCCTCCCGAGTGCTGGGGTCACAGGTGTGCACCACCTCTTTTTACTTTTTATTTTACTTTTTTTCTTATCCTTTTTACTTCTTATTCATCCCAGCTCATGAGATGGGATGACTAAGAAGGTACAATTAGTGTAAGAGTTACAATCGGTGTAACCCTCCATCACAACCCCTTCTGGATGCTCCCTGGCAGACTTGCTCAGAGGTTCATCTCTTAGGGGGTGCTAGGCCCTAACCAGCCAACAGTGGCGGCCAGCGCCCTCAAGGACTGTTAAAGCCAAAGCTGACTGGGCCTTGTCCTGAGTGTTTCCTCCTCGTTCCATGGCCCTGGGCAGGAGCCCTGCCTGTGCTCAGAATAGCTGGGCGCCCTGTGGCCTTGGAATGGGTTCAGGCCGTTTGGCTGATTGCTGGACTCCTAAGAGGGGACACAGGAGATGGTAGCACGGAACAAGTTACAGGTGATACTGAGGTTCCCAAGCCTGGCACCCTCACAGGATCTGTCCTCACCCCTCAGATGTCCAAGGCCAGGAGCTGGACAGGCAGATACGGAGGCTTGGTGTTCCAAACTTTCTAGAAGCCAGAGATTGCCTTTTGCCTGGGGATTTTCACTCTAGGTTATTCTGCTTGGGTACCGGGGTGGCTTCTCCTGGGCTCCTGGCATGTTGGGCTGCAGTGGCAGCAGGCAGTGGCAGGCGTGGCGCTGTGCCCTTCCAGCTCTCATGCAGGTCTTGGTGTCGGGACCTTTCGACCCCCAGGGACAGGGCTGGCAGAGCCCTTGGGTCTCAGATAATGGGGCACCCAGCACTTAAGGCTTGGTAGCTCTCTGGGATGCCAGGCACCAGGGCCTGAGGGGTCTCATCGTCAGCTCTGCCCAGCCTTCACTGTCTTCACCTCCACTCCTGGGGCCCCTTCCCGACCACTCTCCAGAGCTCTTTAGCTTCTTGACAGCCCTGCTGGTGTCCTTTCTTTGTGATACCAGCCCAGCCCATTCTCCTAAGGATGAAGAAAGGCTAGTGCTGGAGAGAAGCCCTTCGTGATCTAATGCTATAGCAACGGAGGAGGCTGCTGGGTGGTGACGGGGGCATCTTTGGGCATGCCCCAAAGTGAGCATACCAGCCTGCTTATATAGCCATAGAGGGCTGTCTGCACCAATCACAGTGAACCTTTATGCAAATGAAGCCTGTTTCCACCAATCCGGATTTTTGTGGAGCTACCTGGCGGGCACGCCCCTCTGTCCTGGGTAGGAAAGGCTGCCAGGCCATTGAGAGGTCACGGGCAGCCGGCCCAGGCTGTTTGTACCTGTGGCAGAGTGTTGGTGGCTCGTCAGCAGAAACCGGCTGTAATAGGGCATTCCAGCAGCCCTGTGACACCTTCTTTCCCTGAAGGCCATCGGGATGGCAGGGAAGGGACAACTGTCAAAAAACTACCCTACCTCACTTTAAAGAAGAGCTTAAGGTCGGGAGATAGCTCATTCTAGAAGGTGCTTGGTGTGTAAGCATGAGGACATAGGTTTGGTCCCAAGCACCCATATAAAATTCCAGGCATGGTGGTATGTGCCTGGAAGCCCAGGGCCAGGGAGAGTGGTCGGGAGAATCCTGGGGCTCACTGGCTGCTCCATTACGCTGAATTGCTGAGCTCCAGGTCCAGGGAGAGACCCTGTCTAAAAACAGTAAGGTGGAGAATGTTTGAGAAGCAGACCCACCATCGATTTCTGGCTTCCACACACACTTCACCCTGCAAATAAATCCACAATAAAGACTTACTAACATTGGCAGTTAGGATGTTTGAACCACGTTCTGCTCCTGCCCCAGGGAGCCTGGTCCCCCCCCCCGGCACCCCCCCCCAGGCTGAGCAGTAGGAATGCATTTGTTATTAAATTAAATTAGGTCATAAGTGAAAGCGTCCGACCAGCTCTTGGCTTGGGAAATCAAGCTTAAGCAGGTCTAAAGTCCAGCCTGCGCCTGTCTGCCACCGTGAACTAGAATGTGACTCAAGGGCAGTTTATGATGACAGCTCTCTCAGCTCAGGTGCTCCAAGACCATGCTTTGAAGAAAATATTCAATAACATTTGTGTGTGTGCACACACGCATGCATGTGTACGTGCTGAGCCTGCCTGCCACAGTGCGTGTGGTCAGAGGATTACTTTGTTGAGTACGTGCTCTCCTTCAGCGTCACATTGGGTCCAGGAGATCAGACCTGGGTGTTGCGCTTATGGGGCAAGCACTGTGACCTGCCACGCCATCTTGGTGGCTCCAAAATGCATTTTCCTAGGCGAGGGCGTGTTGTTCTGCTCCATGGCACAGATGCTGCTGGGAGGTGCGTGTGGAGGGGGGTATGTGTGTGGTGTGTGTGGAGCTGTGTGTGTGTATATGTGAAGGTGTGTGTGGGTGTGGTATATGTGTGTGGGTGCGGTATGGGTGTTGTGTGTGGGTGTGGTATATGTGTGTGGGTGTGGTATATGTGTGTGGGTGTGGTATATGTGTGTGGGTGTGGTATATGTGTGTGGGTGTGGTATGGGTGTTGTGTGTGGGTGCGCGCATCCCTCCTGACCCAGTGCCAGCTGTGCCCTGCTTCGCCAGGCTCCTGCCCACTGACGTCGTGTTGGCCTTCTGGGGGCAGCTCTGTGCCCAGCTGCCCTGTGGGCCCTTGTGTGGCTGCTTCTGTCCATGTTCCCTCCAGTGCGTGTCGCCAGCATGTCTGAAGGGAAGTGTGGATTTGCAGTGAGGGACAAAGGCTGGCGACATTTCATGCATATAAACTGGCTTTTCCTTGCCGTTCGTGTTTTGTCAGAAATCTAATGCAGTATTTTCTGTCCCTCCTCAGGACAAACAGTCATGGCCACAAGCACTGCTCTGTCAGTTTGCTCAGACATGAGATCGCTGTGTGGGACTTTAAAAATGGCTTTTTAAAAATAGAACCAGGGCTGGGGTGTGACTTCGCTGAGAGTGAGGCCCTAGCCTGGCATGCAGGCAGCCCCGAGTTCCCTCCCCAGCTGACCTGCGGATACCTGTTATCACAGCACGGGGCGGGGTAGAGGAGGGTCAGGTGGTCCT
Organism: Pachyuromys duprasi; assembly: GCA_028658305.1. Classification (NCBI taxonomy): domain Eukaryota; kingdom Metazoa; phylum Chordata; class Mammalia; order Rodentia; family Muridae; genus Pachyuromys; species Pachyuromys duprasi. The sequence goes on from CM053751.1 coordinate 21,556,255, forward strand.
GGTCATCCCTGGGTACTTAGAGTTTGAAATTAGCTCCACCCCAAAAATGCAGACTAGGAGATAGAACTGTAAGAGAGCAATCGAATGGCTCTTTCCCTCCACCCCCCCCCCCCCCCACAGCGCAGCCCTGGCTGGACACAGGTGCCAAAACATCTTATCTTAGAGGTGAGCCTCTGTGTGGAGGACAGATTGGTGCCTTCCAAAGTCGCTCTCCATATTCCTATTAAGATTTTACTTTTTAGGTGAGTGTGTGTGAGTGCGAGCGCGTGAGTGCAGTGTCTTTGGAATCCAGAAGAGGGCGTCTGATCCCCTGGAGCTGGAGAAACAGTGGTTGTGAGGCACCCACTGTGATGTGGGGAACCAAACTCAGGACCTCAGCAACAGCAGTAGGAACTGCTGAGCCATCATGCCAGCCCCTCTACCTTAATTAGTTAGTTAACTTGAGATAGGCTTTCTCCCTGAACCTACAGCTCATGGATTTAACTAGACTGGCTGGCCAGCAAGCCCCAGGGATCTTCTTGTCTCCTCTTCCCCAGTGCTAGGATTACATGAACATGTCACCACGCCTAACTTTTTATATGGGTGTCAGGCATCCAAAGTCAGGTGCTCATGCTTGGGTGGCAAGCACTTTTACTGAGCTATCTCACCAGACTCCCTCATCATAATTGTTATTTATTTGTGAGGTAAGCTCTTCTCACGGAGCCTGCAGTTCACTGATCCAGCAAAACTGGTTGGCCAATGAGCCAAAGAGATCCTCCTGTCTCCGACATTCCAGCCAACACACTGGCTGTTGACTAGGTGCTGGGCATCCCAGCTCACACTTCATGCTTCTCTGGCGATGGCTTTCCTGCCTGGGCCATCGCTCCAGTTGGGTTTCATGTGTTTTTAAGGAGGAATTGTGTGCCCAGAGCAGAGGGGAAGCCGGAAGCCCAGGCTGATATTTGGGGCTAAGCTGTTGAGAGCTTGACAAGAGCCTTCCGTTCCGTGCTACTGCGATGACCGTGTCCCCTTAGGGGTGGCAGCAGGGTGACGCCCCGGAAGCTGAAGAAAGGTCTCTGGACCCACACTCCTGCAAGGCTGCACAGCTTGAGAGTCCCTGAGGCTGGCTCGGAAGGCAGTTAGGTAATTCAGAGGGGGCCATGGTCTCTCTTTTCCCTCCGCCGGCCCGAGGAGTTTCCAGGCCTGTCTGGCTTTACTGGAGCCACGTGTCTTTCTTGCGGCCGCTCAGACTTCGGGAGTGTGGAAGGTGGGCTGTGCTTTGACATCGCTTTGGCTTTCCTGAAGGAGTGAGACCCTGGTGTGCCAGCAGGATCAGCGATGTGCATGTGGGCCTCAGCTCTGAGCTCAGCTTCAGTTTGAACACATTTGAGCTGGTACTGGAGCAGTGCCCCAGGCTCCTCACTTTAAAAACTTCACAGGAGCAAAGAGCGGCTTCCTAAGCCCGGCCCAGCCAAGGACAGAGCTGTGTCGGTCAGCCCACGCATCGCCTCCAGGAGTGCATGTCCAACGGCACAGCTCAGCTTCCACTGTACCTGGGCCTCACTTGGATGGAAGTCTGTTAAGCCCCACCCCCTTCTTAAGCTTTTTTTTGGCTCCGCCTCCTCTATCTTAGGCTTGCTGTTGTATGCAGATCTGGATGGTGCAGTTTCATCCACCATTCTATTCCTTCTGAGCCAGTAGATGCTGGCAGTGCTGTGTGCACATTCCCATGTGTGTGTCCTGCCGTATGGGCACACAGGCTTCTCTCAGGGATGTTTCACCCGTGACTCTATGTCTGCTGGTAAGCTAGCACCATGGCACATCCACCCACTGCAGGCTTCTGGGGTGCTGGCTGGGTACTTCCTCAGCGGCTACCAACTGGTCACTGCTCATCGAGAGCGTTAGGCTAAGGCCACAGATCCTGCTGCTTGGCCTAGCTGCCTCCTCCATGCCACCTCTGGCCGTTCTGAAAGGAAATGTAAAATGAGAGCAGAAAGGGTCAGAAGTCATTCCTAGAGAAGAGGCCTGTCTCTTCAGCTGAATTCCGTGTGTTAGCCACTCCAGGTGACAGGTGCCCGCACGGGGGAGGGGACCTCAAAGGGTGTGACTGGCAGGAAGGGGCTGGCAGGAGCTGCTGGGAGGACCTCACACCGCCGCACTGTTCCCCAAACTGGGGTTGTGTGAGTTCACGTAGCTACAGCAGCAGAGTGCAGGATGTGCTGTTGCCTTGGCAACGCTGAGGTTGACCAGGCTCTTTAACCATGTGCGCTCGAATAGCCCTTCGTCACGGGCCCTGTGTGTGTGTGTGTGTGTGCAGGTTTGTGCCTGTGTGTTTCCATGCCAGACAAATGGCTTTGTGCCCATGTGTGCCTGCCTGTGCAAGCGCACTGCGTGTGTGTGCATGTGCACACACATGTTGTTAGAAGACTGGAGGGGTCCAGGCTCTCCTGACGCCTATACTTGGGTCATCAGCCCTGGGAGTGCTGTGCAGATACCCCACCTCACCTCTACTGCCTCCAGCTTGCCAAGGCGTGTGTGTGTGTGTGTGTGTGTGTGTGTGTGTGTGTGTGTGTGCTGCCCATCTACTGAAGGGGTGCCCTGCCTTGTTAGAGGCCACCACGTTTGAACCCAAGGGTGTTTCCTGACTAGTCACCTCCTGGAGAAGGGTCTCCGTGAGACAAAGCTCAGGCCGGTGACTGTGGCTTCAGCCGGCTTTAGCCACTGCTTGGGCGTGGGAGAGAGGCAGCCTCCGCTCCTCTCTCCATTTCTGAAGGGTGCTCTTTCCACGGTGGTGAGGAGGACTGAGTTTCTAAGGCCTGAGCGCCCTGCATAACTTCTGTTCTGTTGACGCTGGTGGAGCTGCCGGAGCCGGGGGGGGGGGGGGCTCCTCTGAGCGCGTGCTCACTGAGGTGGCTCCATGAAGGTTCTGGGCTGGGACTGTCCTAGCCCATGTCAGCCCTGCACTGTCATGATGCTGCAGCTGTCTGGGGAGGACAGATCCCACGAGGGAGGCCAGAGAGGAGGCCCGGGCTGTGGGGGAGGGGAGGGGAGGAGGCCCGGGCTGTGGGGGAGGGGGGAGGAGGACTTGGGCTTAGCTGCCACTTACTCCATTGTGTCTTCTCCCTTGAGACGCATTAGCCCTCAGTGGAGCCAGCTCCCCGGGCGCACAGCTAGGACGGCTCCAGGACCCACAGCTGACTTCTTGTGATAAGTTTCGGGTGGATCCCACCCCAGGGTAGGGTACAGGCTGGTTTGGGCGCCTTTTTTGTTCCCTGTTCCTGTGGCTTTCAAATGGGCCCCCACCCTCTGCACAATGGCTGCAGGCAGATTAGCCCAGCAGATGACGTATTCCTCCACCACCAGGTCGGACGTGTGAGAACACTGAGCTGTAGCGCACGCATGAGCACCCTTCTGTGTGTGTGTGTGTGTGTGTACACCCCTGAACCTTCTGCCCAGGACTCATTCCCAGAAGGCATGCCAACCCGAGCACTTCCAGGCTCGAAGTGTTCTCCTGACCCTTCAGTCTGTTCCTGGTGAGCAAGATGCCTTAGAAATGGCTTCCCAGAGTGGGGAGAGACTTGGGGTGTGATGGAGCGTCCAGTGCCGGGATAACAAATGCAGGCCACCATGCCTGGCTTTGTTAAGTACGGAACTCAGGACCTTGTGCTCGCAAAGCACTTTATCCACAGAGCTGCCTCCTCAGCCCCCACCCAAGCCCTTGGTTTTCTGAACTAGGTTAGGCCAGGTTGACCTCCAACTCGAAGTCCTCCTGCCTCAGCCTCCCATGCACCAACACTCCTGGCCTGCTTGGTACAGAAGGAGCCCTTCTCTGGTCTGAGGGAAGCTGGCGTTCCCATGGTGGCAGCACCCTGGGGTGGCACGCTCCATTTTCCCCTAGTGTTGGCCATTCCCAGGGGTTCGCATTGAGGCCCTTGCTGGTTGCTGGCTGCCATCTCCCTCCCCACCCCAGTCTTCAGATGTGTCGTCCCCATGGAGGCGTCAGCCAGCTGAGTGAGGGGTGTGACTAGTGTTTCTCTTCTGTACCGTGTTGCTGGACAGCAATGGCTGGGCCGTCAGCCTCGGGCCCTGGGCTGCTGGCTGGCTGAGCCACCGTGCGTAGGTGGCCTGCCTCCCTGGAGACCCTGCCCTCCGGGACAGAGAACTGGCCTTTGCCTCCGTGTGAGTGAATGCAGAGAATGACTGCCTGCACCCTGCTTTCATTTCACCGGCGTGCTTTCCCCCTGTTTTTAATTGAAAAGCCTATGGAAAGGCACCCCGGATAATTAGTTTCCCACTGTGAAAGAGAAAATAAAGCCGGAATTACCAGGCAGTAAGTGAGAAGAGAAAACTTTAATTAGGAGCTTCCCAGTAAATGCTGGAGGATGGCTTCGGGGATTCCAGATGGCTTAAGCTGCCCTTGTTCGGAACACGCTTTGCAGCTGCTAACGGCAAGTGCAAGCAGCGTAGGTGGCTCTCCTCTGTGTGGAAGGGACAGCAGAGCCAGGCGAGGGTGGGGTGGCTCTTCAGAGAAGGAGGGGAGCCCAGCGCAAAGCAGCTCACTGACCGGGGGTCACTCCCTTGTCATGCTGCCAACCGCCCTGGGCAAGGCGGGCCAGGCACGTGGGTGATGCTTGGCTTTCCACATCAGTGCTGTGGGTTGAACTCACGTCCCCATGCTTAGGCAGCAAGCGTTTTGACCCTCTGAGCTATCTCCCCAGCCCCAGAATGCCCCTTACCTTTGGCTGTCTCACTGGTTGCCGGGGGTGCGGGAAGTAGTCACGCCACACAGACAAAAGGCAGGCTCAGGAAACTGGGCCTTGGCACCCAACCTTCAACTCCCCAATAGCCTTTGCGGTGTTTGTTTGTTTGTTTTTTGAGGCTGGCTCATGTGGCCCAGGCTAGACTTGGGTGCCTGTCCTTCCTGCGGCCACCTCCCACGTGCTGCAATTACAGGTGTGCCTCATGCGTCATGCCCTGGTTGTAGCTCATCCCACCGGGGTCTCCAGCCCTCCCTCACCCCTCCCTTTTTTTTTTTAACGGGGATCTTACATTGCATTCCATGCCCCTTTTCACTTGAACGTAAAACCGTCACTCAGTCTTTGCTGTATCACTGTGGTGCGTGCCGGCTCCTTGTCACCACTTTGGTTTTTCCTGATGTTGCTCCTGGTTGGATCAGGCGTGTACATCCCTGCCTCTCTGAGTGTCTAGACTCCCTGCCCTCCATGATGCCAGCGTGACCACCCAGGAGGGGCCACGCCATCTGTTCTATGGGAGCTCCCTGCTCTAATAAGTTGGGCTTTGCAGGTGCCTCGCTCCCTCACCGTGGGGCTTGTGGCCACATGAGTGAGCCCTTGGGAAGGCTGCTGAGGGACTGGGCTTACTCCGGATCCCCTCTCCTACCAGCCAGCTCTTCCCATAGGCTGGAACCCCGCCTCCTCCTCCCAGTGCCCAAGCTCTGGCTCATTACTTGGCTTCTTATTATGTTGTATTTATTATGTAAGTTATATTTATCCAGTTATTACTGGAATGGAGTCATGGTTGCTCCTTAATAGTCTATAACTGTTTGTAACTGTTGACTCCTCTTAATTACCCTGGTGCTCAGATCATCCCCATTTGGCCCGTGGGAGGACCTGAGGCCATCTCCTCTGTCCTGGATGTGACTGTCCTCCCAGAGCCTTTCTCACTGAGAACCACATGCTCCAGGGCTCCCACTCTGAACATGCCAGGTCTCTAAGGGGCCAGGCGCGCGCGCGCGCGCGCGCGTGTGTGTGTGTGTGTGTGTGTGTGTGTGTGTGTGTGTGTGTGTGTGTCACGGCTCAGTGAGAGACGTTGTCGGAAAAAAATAAAGATCTTTATTATCAAGTGCGATTAGGGGAAGACATCCTAAATTGACCTCTGACTTCCACACAAGCAACTTCCCAACCCACCCCCCTGCTGACACCATACACATGTGCACACAAATTTTTAAAAAGCACTAATGAAGCAGAGACACTCGGGACTGAATTTCCCAAGTGTTGCGAAGGAGTGAAGGGGGGGCTGCTGTGTGCTCGAGGTTTGTGTTCAGGACTGAGGCCGAAGAGCACCCACACCGCACCACTACATAGGGCTCTGGGGGGGGACCCCAAAAGACGAGTGTGCTGTCAAGCTTGCCGATTATCCTTTATGTGCTTTAGAGGCCTCTCCCGAGCAGCTGGGGGGCTGGCCCCCTCCGTCCCTCGGAAGCGGGGAGGGGACGATTAATTGTACCTCAGGGCCCAGAAGGGCGGGTGGGCCGGGGTGCAGGCAGAGCGCATTATTCAGTTGTGAGAAGGTGCTGGAATGGTTTCCAGTTCTAAGCAGGCTTTCTGTGCCCAGTGGCCGCCTCTGCTCCTCCTAGGTTCTGAACTACATTTGTGCGCAGGAGCGAGCCAGGTTACCAGGAAACAGCAGCGCAATTAAAACGCCTTGATTTTATCTTGTGGTGTTCCTGCCAAGAATAATTGTGTTAGCCTCAGCTCAGCTCCCGGACACACTCTGAGGGCGGTCAAAGGGGCTGCACGGGGCCCCACAGAGCCAGCCATCTCTGCCCTGTCCTGCCCCCCTAGGTTCAGTCTTCGGCCTCGCCTTACCCTTTTAGCCACCCTGCCCGGCACTTGGGTCATCCTCCCCACTCATCCCCAGAGCAGTTCTCACGTCTGCAGATGGCAAGTGTGCTTTGAGGCACAGAGGAGGCAGGAGCTGGGTTCCAGCCCTGTCTGGCTCCAGCCTGTCGCAACCTAGCTTGCAGAAGCCTCCACTCAGGAGCCTCAGAGAGGAGGTGGCATCACGTAGGGCTGCGGCTGTGTGCAGCAAAGAGTGGGCCTGTCCCATAGGAGGACTGGGAAGGGTACCACTGACCGAAGGCTGGCACGCCATGAGGAAGGGGTGCTGTCTTTTGAGAGGTGTTCTAGGATTTCATGCAGGTGCAGTTCCAACTGTCGGCCCTGGGGTGTAGCTATAAAGAGGAAAGGGTGACTCTGGCTGCCCTCTGGGTGGGCTGGCTTCCCGGCTGCCCAGGCTCTTCCCTGTCCCAGAGCTGCCAAGTGCTCTGTAGAGACAGTGTGGGTGCTGGAGGCAGAGGTTCTGTTCCTGGCGCCATCCTCTGTTGTTCATGGTTTGAGCGTTCACAGACTCTGGGCATCTAGTTTTTTCTCTATATAATATGCACAGGGCTCCCAGGGGCTGCTGTCCTCTTTCTGAGGCCTTGGCTGCCTCCCTAGGCAGAGCTGAAAGTCCTGGCTTATTTCAGACATCTGTGCCTCACACTGGCCCGAGCCAGGAAGATGCTCTCACGTAGGCACATTTGGAGAGTTGAGGCCCAGCTTTGCCTTCTTCCTTAACTTGGAATGGGGGGGTCTGTTTCTGTCACCATCACTGAGGTCAAGAGGGACACCTTGCAGTGGACATGTACAGCGATGTCACCCGTCAGCGTTTGCAGCCACACTTGCCAGCCTCCACTGAAAGCCCCGCTCTGCCCCTCTCCGCAGGAGCCCTGTGAGAGCTGCTCACATCACTGGGGCTCCGAGGTTGCTGAGGAGGTTTTACAAGGGGTTTACACCTCTTGGTTTTGCAAGGGCGGCATGAGCTCTGCACATCTTGAGGCTTGGCTGGAGTGGAGTCAAGCACTGACCTGAGTTGTAGAGCTCTGCAAGACTGGCACACGCCAGCCCCTTCTCCCGCCACGCTGGTTCTTCACCTGTCGCATCCTGGAGGTGACTCGTCCTCATGTCCTGCCCAGGTGGAAAGCCAGCCCTGCAGAAGACTCGGGTGAAAGCTGGGGACAAATGCTCTGGTTCTTGAAGACTTGTACTCAGCAGGGACTCACTCCAGGCTAACAGCCATGCCACCCTGCACAAGTTGTGGCTGACAGAGCACCGAGGCAGAGGGAATCTGTGTCCTGTGTAGTTTGGCTGACTCCTTGGCCCTGCCAAGTCCACTAAACCTCCTGTTCTCTTTCCAGATATTGTTCTTAAATATCTGGAAAGATATTTAAATACCTTTAATATTTAACTTAATGCCTTAAATATCACCTACCTTTTCACTTAGGCTTATCTATAAATACAGCTTGTTATCATCAGAATAAAAAGGCAGGCTCATAGGTTTGAATGGAAAATAGCATTTTCCTCAGAGACAAAATGGGGTCATTTCTGTCGCCTCCATGTTACCTTGTGTCCCCCTAGGGTCCTGCCCCAGCTCCTACGCTCTCTGGAGTCCTCGGCCCAGGGTCCTCGGCCCAGGCAGTGGGCCTCCTACCATGGGCAGCTGCTTGAGCCTGTGATGCAGGGCTAGAGAGTCCCTCCGTCCTGGCCGCAGGCATGCCCTGTGACTCCCAGCCCTGGGCATGCATTGCAGTCCAGAGTCTCCTAGGGACGGGACAGATAGCTGTCCTGTGCAGACCCCTAACTGAGGTGAGATGTGACTGTTAGTGTGAGTTACAAGGAAGCCATGTCTGGTGCCCAGGTGAAACACAGGATGTGGCCCACCCCATCCCAGAAGTGCCAGGTGTAGCCAGCAGGCTGGGTTGACTGTTGGTGCGCAGGCGGGTGCTGAGTGTCACACAGGTGTGTGAGGCTGTGGGCTTCCTTTGCAAGGAAGCAGCCACCTGTACTGGTGTGGTTTCCTCACCATCCCTCACCCATGCCTCCTCACCACCGAAAGAAGCACAGAGCGCAGAAGAGTCGCCACGTGACTGCACTTTATTCACAGGCATTGAATGAACACCGATTTTCTTTCTTTTTTTAATATTTTAATGAGATCCACTTACATCTCAGGGTTCCCAGTTTTATCTTCCGTAGAGGCGAGTCCCGCAGCCCCACACTCACCGCCGCAAACACACAGCAGCACCCGCAGCCTCCTTCCACCTCCGGGCAGACACCTTTGTAAACAGGCATTGTGGGGGTGGGCATCCAGGCGTTTTGTTAAAGGGCCTCTCTCAGCTCGGACACGCTAGCAGCTCAGGAGTTAGGAGTGGCGTCTGGGGTGACCCCGCGGCCTTCCCGAAAACAGTAAGAAGGCTCCGGCGTCTTAAGCATTTGCTGCACTGAACAGTATGTGCATGGTCAGTTATACATCACAAGCAAAGGAAATGTAGCCAGTTTGGGTCTGGTTCATACACCCTGTCTCTAGCCTCCTCCACCCACGTAGCAAGCCTGGAGCAGAAGTGTAACTGCGGTGCTCCCGTGGGGTGGCCTGTCCTTCTGGCTGTCACTCATCACAGAAGAGTTGTCTTCTGGGGAGAGAAGGTATGCAGAGACAACCAGGCAGCAGGCCTTCGAGGTGCCATTTGAGGTCAGAGGTCACTGTCACATGACCTGCTGCCTCGGCCCTTGAATCTGGATGGCATCAACATGAGCCGGACAGTCAGGCAGAGATGACCCAACATTGTGGCGTTCCACAAGCCACGGGGGTCAGCCACTGCCTGGGCCAGGTGTGCAGCTCCTGAGCACCGGCCGTTCCCCCTGGCCGTTCCCCCTGTCCTCCTCCGTCTGGGAGGTCCCCCTCACACAGCACTGCTGAACTTGACCTCTGACTGCTCCGTGCTGTCGGGAATGACGGCCTTGAGTGTGGCGTGGCAGAAGCGGTTCAGAGCTGGCAGGCTTGTCTTCTGCTCCACGTACAGCCTCAGCTTGTCCCTGAAGGTCTCTCCCAGGAAGCTGTAGATGAGGGGGTTCAGGCAGCTGTTGGAGAAGGCCGCAAGGTTGACGATGTGGCCCGTCAAGGGGTAGGCGTGGCGGAAGGACTGCTTGCAGGGAGTGTCCCCTGGCTGCGTCCACTGTAGGAGGTGCACGCTGATAAAGATGTTCTCCGGCAGCCAGCAGATGAAGAAGACGAGGACCACAGCGAAGATCATCCTCAGGGCTTTCTGCCTGCGTGGGCGCAGGCCTCGGTGCCGGTGGGCCCGGACAAGGGCCCGCACGATGAGGGAGTAGCAGAGGCCGATGATGGCAAAGGGTACGATGAAGCCCAGGGTGACCTCCAGCCACTGCACCTCTCTGACGTCGGCAAAGCAGAAGCAGGCCTCCTCGGTGTGCCGCAGGTGCACGGCTGTGAAGGGCACCAGGGTGGCGGACACCGAGGCCATCCAGATGAGGCCGCAGCTGAGCCTTGCATGGTGCTTGGTGCGGAGGAGGCCACAGCGCATGGCCTTGGCCAGCGCCAGGTAGCGGTCAAAGCTCATCCAGGTGAGGAAGAAGACGCTGCTGTACATGTTGATCTGCAGGAAGAGGGACATGAAGGTGCAGAGCACCGTGATGTCGTAGTACTGCTCGTCCAGGTTGAACACCTCAATGAGCGAGTCCACCACCAGGATGAGGTCTGCGGCAGCCAGGTTGATGAAGTACAGATCTGGGATAGCCATCTTCTCCCGGAAGCTGATGTTCACCACCAGGATGAGGATGTTGCCCACGAAGCCAATGGGGAAGAGGAAGATGGTGTAGAGGCAGGAGAGGAAGAGGGCGATCACGTACTGCTGGTGCTCGGACAGGTCCCCAGTGAGGTTCCCCAGGCCGTCTCCCTGCAGTGGCATGGACAGGTTGAGGGCCAGGGAGGTGGCATTGGAAGGGGCTGGCCACCCAGGGCCTAGGTAGACCTCCACGCCAAAATTCTGGGCTGGAGGAGTGGCATCCATGGCTTCCTCAGCACTTTCAGGACCTGCTGAAAGGGTCACAGAAGTCTGTTCTTAGCGACAGCTCCATCTTCACCAAGAAAGGTGATTCTCTTGCAAGTGAGCCAGGCGTTTGCAAATCATCTCCCTGGGTGCCCGTTAGTCTCAGGAAACCAGACAGGCTGACAGGGTGCTTGATGCCTGGGCCAGGGCTGGACAGCCACACCTGCTGCCCGATCGCTCTCTGGACACCTGTGGAGGCAGACACAGCAAGATTAGGCGTCTAGAACCCCAGCATCTGGAGGGAGCCAGATGTGGCGCGTGAGCAATGACAGTGCCTTCCTGGACCCTGGCTCAGGGTGCCCCTGAGCAGGAGCAGAAGAGAAGGATGTGGAAGTGTCCTTTTCTGTCCCCCAAGGGCGTCCACAGTTGGTGGTTTGCGTTGATGACAGGCTGTGAGTCATGGGAGACGCAGCAGGCCCCGCCACATCGCTGGTTCATGGAATAACATGAATGCGTGGTGTGGGAATTTGAGGAAAACTACTGTTTGCTGAGACAGGAAGTCTCATTAGCTTCAGCAGCTGCAGGAGAGAGACGAGACATGGGAAGGGAAAAACCCAGTCTTTCTCAAAGGTAGTCCAAGAAGCTCACAGCCCGGGAGCTGCTTTTTCTCTTGCAGTAAAGCGGAAAGAGAAGTTTTGCTCTTTTACTAGTGGCGGTACCGAGTGTGGGCACCGGGAATAAAGGCCTGCCCCCACCCGATATAAACGAAGACAACTGAAGAAATAAAATTGTTATTTGAGGACTGGGATGTAGCTCAGTGGTTGAACATTTCCCTGGCACACAAGAGTGCTGTGGGCTCTACCTTCATCAGCACATGTACACACTCATACATACACGTGCGTACCTGCGCGTGCGCACACACACAGGTACACGCATATACACAGCTGTATTGTTCTGTTTTTCATGAGACAGGGTTTCTCTGCATAGCTGTCCTGGAACTCACTGAGGCTGGCCTTGAACTCACAGAGATCCACCTGCCTCCAGAGCACTGGGATTAAAGGCATGCATCACCACCGCCCAGTTCACACACTGTTTTTTTTTTTTGAGGCAGGGTCTCTTGTAGTCCAGACTGTCCTCAAACTCACTAAAGAGTTGAGAATGACTCCTCATCCCCCCCAGCTACCCCAGGGATGACGTAGAAAGATCCCTTGGCTTGGGCTCAGGAGTTTGAGACTATCCTGGGCAACAGCCTGAGAGCCCGTCCCCGGGACTAAGGAAGGAAGGAAAGAACGGAGGGAGGGAGGAAGGAAGGAAAGAAGGGCTTTGTCTTTTTCAGGGGTCACTGTGAAACCCAGCGTCCAGTGCTGCAGCCGGGAAGCTGGGCGCCGTCATTCGTGGCTGGGGATGTTGCCTAGCCTGCTGGCCTCTGTGCTCCAGCGTTCTCTGTGGGGTGGCCCGGGTTTTCAGCCGCACTGGCAGTGACTACTCAGGGCGGTCACTGTGTGGGAGTCTGCTGGGGGGAAGCCGGGATGCCACTCGGTGTCCTTATTGCCCCGGGCGGCGCGGCTCCTGTACCAGCTTCCTCACCCATGGCCAGCCACAGGCTGTGTCAGGCACAGGCTTGGCTCCTGGAAATGCATCTCTGTTGCTTTCCTCACGGGAATGAATTTGGTTTTGAGGTGAAGTAAGAGCAAGCCAGAGGTGTATTGGCCTTTCTCCGAAAGTCCTGCTTCTTTAAAGTACAGGAAGGAGGGGCCCGCTCAGTGCCATGGCCACATCCTGGCCTGGAAGTGTGGGTGTGGGTGGGCAGCCCATCCTTCAAGGGTCGTGCCCCTCTGAGCCACGGAAGCGCCACTCTGCAGTCCACCTACAGTGCGGAGGGCCTCCCTTCAGACAGCTGGGCCCGGTACACACTCTAATCCCAGCCCCAAGGAATCAGGCAGGGGGAGCTCTGAGTTCAAGGCCAGTCCAGGCTATGTTGTGAGTTTCAGGCTAGTCAGGGCTGCTTGGTGAGACCCTGCCCCAAAACAGACAAAACCTCAAAATGGTAACGCACCCACCCAGAATGTGAAAATGTTGACACTCAGAGGCCACAGCTGAAGGGGGGCAGAGCCCTCAGGCAGCTCCCTGGATCTGATCAACCGTTCTGGCGGGAGCATGGCGGATCGGCACCCTAGGTCCTGTCCTTCCTCCAGATTGCTGCTCAGTTAGTCCAATGATCAGTGTGAGTGTCCCGCTTTTCTGTTGTGTGTCCAGGTCTGCGGAAACAGGCCAGGTTTTTGCAAGGCTTGCAAGGCCCCTGTCCCTGGAACAGTTCTAAGTCACCAAGCCTCCGTTGGCAGACCAGGAGTGGCAGCAACGTGGTGTTACAGGGCGTAGCCGGGACACGCCGCTGCCTGCACTGGGCAGAACCCCTGCCTCGGTCATCGAGCATGCTGTCCCTGGACGCTGAGGAGAGCCTGCTGCTCCACCATTCCTGTCCCACCACAGCAAGAGGGGCCCAGCCAGACGCAGACCCGGAACCTGGGCACAAGCGTGAATCTTACCTGTGCCACGGTGTCACTGGACCATCTCCTGGAGGTGCACCTGGAGCTCGCCCACAGGGGCCTGACCCCGGGCTTGCAGCAGTTTGGGCATGGTGCCCAGCAGGGTGGTGCAGCAGGAGAGGCGAAGGAGAGAGAGAGACCCGCCGAGAAGGGAGCAGCTCGCGATGCTGGTGGTGTCCAGCAGCGGCGCCTGGCCGCCTTGGCACAGCGCCTCCTTTATAGACTTCCCAAGCCTACTCACTGGGCTCTGGCCAGCCTCCTTTTAAGGCTAGCATTAACCATTTTTCTGCTGGCTGTTTTTTTCCTCCCACATGTACACAGTGAAAACGGTCCCACTGGACATGGAGTTTATGGAAGTTTCCAGTGTGGCTGCTGTTTTTCTCCCCCTGACAAATTTATTTGAAATACGAAGGATTATACCATATGTTGTCTAAGAATCCTTCCTCGTTTGTTGAAGCAAGCGATGATACCCTTGCTTGTTTTAGCTGCTGCTGCCTTTAAAACTGAACAGTTTCTTCAGGCAGCCTGGTGGCCAGTGGCACAATGAGTGCAAGCTACCATTTTCCCAGGGACGCCTGCGGCGGGAACGGCAGCCACAAGTAGCAGGCGTTTTCATCAGAAGTTAGGACTCCAGGTGGGTTTTCTGCTCTGCTGTTAGCTGGGTCCAGGGTCAGCTGAGCTGCCTGTCTTCTGTTTCCAGTTCTAGGCCTTGTACAGCTAGGGTTGGGGAGACCCAGGCCAGAGGGTCCCGTGGCCTGGTCACTGACTGTCTTCTCCAAGCACCCCACCCCCCACCCCTTCTGGTTGTTGGACTTTAATCCACAGCATTGCCCTGGAGTGGAGAGCAGCGCAGGGGAGGGGCCTTCACGCCGTGGTCAGGCCTCAGGCAGCCCCAGCCTGAGCTTCCAGTGAAGTTATTTGGTAGTCGCAATAACTGAGAGTTAGCTGGTCTCATCTGAACGGTCTCCCTTTTACCTGAGTGTGTGTGCACGTTCATGAATGTGCGTGTGTGTGTGTGTGTGTGTGTGTGTAGGCTGGACAACCTCACTTGTTAGTCCTCTGGGTCTGTCCGCCTTGGTTTTGATGCTGTTCGTTTGTTTGCTTTTGAGGCAGGGTCTCTCACTGGCCAGGACTCACTAGGCTGGCAGAGGACCCCCCCCCCCCAGAGTTCCCCCTCTAGCTGCTGGGCTCGGCCCCCCAGGGCCCCCTCCAGCTGCTCAGTGCGGCCTTGTGCTGTCGTCTTGGTATCTTTTTGGTTGTCCGGGAGCTGTGCTGTTGTGTACCCTGGGCGGATGTTTGTGTCTGAGCATGAGTACTGAATACTTCTGCTGGCTGAGGACAGCAGAACCACCATACACTGCTCCCCGAGGGAGCCTGTGTGCAACAGGAAGAAGCAGGGACTGGTGGGAAAGATGCCTCAGCAGTTAACAGAGGACGTGGTCTGATTCCCAGCACCCACGTGGCTCGCCATCACCTGTAACTGCAGTCTTAAGGGACCCAGCTCCCTCTTGTCCCCGGAAGCCAGGCACACAGGTGGTACATAGACACATATGCAGGTAAAGCACTCATACACATAAAATGATTTTTGAAAACAAGAAGCAGTTACCTGCATGGGGACAGCTCCCGGGGGGACTAGGGAACATTGTTCTGCTGCCCTGCGCCTGCGGGCCTAGCCTCCTGCTGCAGACACGCTTGGTTGGTTTCTATAGGATCCTGGCTTAGAATCTGAGTCTTGTATTTTTGGAAATGTACAGATCTTTAAGCAGAATTCCATTAAAATTTTTATTTTTAATGGAAAAATACTAAATCGAGGCCCCATTCGAGCCACAGAAGGCCCAACTACTGCTTTGGCTTTTCCTTCTTTGAGCGGCAGGATAAAGAGCCCATCGGCCCTTCAGTATCCTTTGACCAGCTTACCCAGTCAGGATGACGTCAACATTAAAACATGCCTACGACACCATCTTGAAAGAAACAGATCATGAAAAAACACAGCTTCCTTTTGAATCAAATAAATAAAACAGAAACCCAAGCCTCGAAATAGCCAAGGCGTGCCACTTAAAAATAGCTGCTCCCTTAAAAATTCCCAACTCTTGCAAGTCCATACTCGGGGTTCCGTGGTGCTGGAGCACCGAGAGGGCCTTCGATGCTCTGGGTTCTGGGGGAGTCCCCTGGGGTGCTCGGACGCCGTGCACAGGTGCAGGCTTGGCAGCTGACATGTCCCGCAGCGCCCCACTCGGAGCCCAGCCTTCCCTTTAACCTGGCAGGTAGCCACGCCCTATGCCCCTCACTCTGCTAACAGGCAGGGCAGGACCCAGCAGAGGGATTCTTGTGTGAGGGATGACAGCGAGCTTGATGGAGGTTCCGTCAGTACAGTGGTGCATGTGTTGTTTGGTGAGGGCTTCCTCCGCACTCTGCCGACAGTGCTCTCCAACCGAGTCTCAGGGAGCCCGCCTTCAGAGCTGGGCCGCCTCTGGCCTTGGTTTCTTGACACAGGCCAGAGCCTGAGGGACACAGTGTGAGCCTTTGTAGGAGAAGGCTGGGCCGGTGGCTGAGTCTGGCCATTGCCCTTGCACCAGCCAGGCTCGTCCTTTCTGATCTGCTTGTCCCCACACGGGTTGGATGTCTGTGTGGGCTCCGTAATATGTTTTGTGCATGTGTCTACAGTTGTTTATAATGCTGTTGTGTCTGAGGAATCTACATTGGCTGGTATACCAGGCAAGGAAGGGCCCCGGTTGCTGAGTTCACCCCCCACGTGTGACTCCAGGCTAAAGGGAGAGACTTGAGAGGAAGCAGGTATGATGGGCCCACCCCTGTTCACTAGACAGACAGGTTCACATATGAGGAGCAGGCGCCATTTGTTTGCACCTCAGAAACCCCTCCCAGGAGCTCCTCAGCACACAACCCAGGTCAGGATCCAGAGTGCCTTCAGGGACCCCTAGTTCTCCCAGTGCTGGACCCGCCGCCCCCCAGATTCTCTCTTACACAGCACAGAGGAGCCCTCGCACCTCACGCGTCTAGCGTCACTTCTTGCTTGACGGTAAGACCCCTGGGGGGCGGAGCATGGTTCCTGAGTCTGAGCATGGCCAGTGTCACCATTGCCCGGCTCCCTTGCCACTCCTCGGTGGTCACCTGGAGCACGGATGTGGCGTAAGACAGCTCTGCAAAGGCCCTATGACTTTGTAATCACCTGCAGGTGTTTTGGGCACATTCATAGCTCTCCTGGGACACGTGTGGCCCACGGCCGCAGGTTGGGCCCACACGTGTTAACGTTTCCATTTTCTTGGGAGTGAGGCAGGTAGCTTCCTTTGGTCACTGAGGCCTCCCTCCCTCTTAGACAGAGACCTGTGAGGACCCCAGAGTGACAGCCATTTATCTGAGCGAGCCGGCAGTGCTCTTGGCGCCTCTGGTCTTCCTTGGGTCCTAATGGCGGAGACGGTGTGCCCATTAAAGGCATGTGTCCGACTGCTCACGGGACTTCGTTTGCCCCTGAAGTGTCAGGCCGTATAGGTTGGGAAACACAGCACAAAGCTTGGAGAAATTTGCCCCTATGTTTCCAGTCCGCAACGCTTACGTGCATTTTGTGTATAGTTTGTGTGTCTGGTGTTTGTATGTTTGTGTGCCTGTGTGTGGAGGCCAGAGGCCTATGTCCAGTGCTTCCCTCAGTCGTTGCCCACCTTATTTTTCGAGATGGGCGTACCCAGTGTACCCAGAGCTTGCTGATTGGGCTAGGCTGGCCAGCCAGTGAGTGTCAGGGGCACCCCGCCCCGTCTCCACTCCCAGCACCGGGGCTGTAGGTGTGTGACACCGCACACAGCTTTTCATGTGGCTGCTATGGATCTGGAGTCAGCTTCCCATGCATCTTCACCAGCATCTCCCCAAACCCAATTTGTGTGTTTCTCTCTAGCTGTCCAGACTCAGGAGAGGCAGGGCGCTCCAGCCCCGGCCTGGAGACGTCACTGGCATCTAACTCTGCAGCACTGGGTGCTTCAGGACAGTTAACACGGGACTCAGATATGTAAGTGTTTAGTGGGGCGAGAGGCAGGCATCTTTATGAAGGAAGAACTGGAGTTGGAGGCTGAGCAGCTGCCTGGGTCCTCAGGCAGCAAGGGGCCGGTCAGGTCCCATTGACCAGCGTGAGAGGCCGAGGCCAAGCTGCTCTTGCTGTGCCCTGTCTGCTCACACTGGCCTGGAAAGGCTGTTGTGTCAGGCTTGGTACCCAGCTGTGACTCAGCATCCCCAACTCTCGTGAGATGGTGGCCAGGAAAACCACACCTCAATGGGGGCACCCTCACCAGGTCCCAGACAGGCCTGGTCGGGGCTGTGGAGTGGGCATCTCAGCCCTACGGGCATCAGGGTGCTGTGGTCCTGGTCCTTCGTGGTTCGGGAGACCTCCCCCAGACAGACATCCCAGGCGCACACTGCAGGTGCCATCCCGATCCCTCTGGGCTGTTTCCCAGAAAAAGCCAGTTCTGTAGCCTTATCTTCCAATGTGGGAAGGAATTTACAGCCCCAGGAGCTGTCATAGCCCAGCCCTGCAGCTGCCGCCTGCCCCTCCCCTTCCTCCAGCACCCAGAACACACAGCCATGTGCCACAGGGAGCCTTTTCGGTAGCTTCACAGTGTTGACAGCTGGGCCCCTTTCACGGTTGCCGGGAGCATTCTGGTTGCTTCCTTTGATTCCTGGAGAGTGTTGGCAACCAGACGTGAGTGTGTATAGCTCAGAGTGCAGATGGTGGTGGAGGGGCCCCTGAGTACTATTCAGGGGGACCGCTGACACATGGGGTGTGGTAGTGGAGTGAGGCTCTGGAAGGAGTGGTGGAGGTGGGTCCTTGTTCACAAGTCACGGGCCCCTTCGTAGCCAAGAGACTTGGGCACCACGGGGGTCTCTCCCTCTTCGTGATCAGTTCCAAGTTTCCATCAACACTGAGATTTCCTGCACCCTTGCCCTGACTCAGAGCCCTGAGACCTGCATTCTGAGCTGTCTCCTTTGCTCTAGATCTTCCTCTTGGTTCCTTAGGTAGAAAGACCGTTCCTTGTTCTTAGTAGTTATCAAGAGTTTATGACGTAATGGGTATATGGCCAGGTCAAGACACAGAGAGACAGAATCTAGTGGGCCTAATCCTGGCTAGGGCCTGCTGCGGAGACTTTGGCTCAGGATCTTTCTCATAGTCTTGGTGCAGGTCTTGGTGCAACCTGCAGCCTCCTGCTGCTCCAGCACTGGAGCCCCTCCCCTAACTGCTGGAGCCCCTCCCCTAATCACTGGAGCCCCTCCCCTAACTGCTGGAGCCCCTCCCCTAATCACTGGAACCCCTCCCCTAATCAGATCTCCGTGGTTTTGTTTGGAGCCTCCACTCCATTTTTCTTGTTTTTATTGTTGTCATTTGTTTTGTGCTTAAGGCAGGGTCTTTATATGTAACCCAGGCTGGCCTTGGACTCATGATCCTTTTAGTTGAGCCGACCGAGTGCTGAAATCACAGACATGCACCACCACACCCAGCTTATTGTCTTTTTAAAGCACAGAAGTCTGGGTCTAGAGAGCAAATGCAGTCAGTAAAGTCCTTGCAAGGAAAACTGAGTTTGATCTCCAAAACCCATGCACAAAAATCAGGTGTAGCTGGGAGAGGGCTCAGCAGGCCAAAGCATTTGCTGCCAAGCCTGATGCCTGAGTTAAATCCCTGGACCCTCATGGTAGAAGGAGAGAACCAACTTCTGCAAGTTGTCCTCGGATCTTCACATGTATGCTGTGTGTGCATGTGTACAATAATAAAAATGAGTATATAACTATCTATTTAATGCAGACGGGTGTTTTTGCTTGCATGCATAGGGATGCACCACATGTGTGCAGTACCTGGGGTGACCAGAAGAGGGCACTGGCTCCCCTGGAAACTACCCTCCCGCCCCCAGGGTTTCTCTGTGTAGCCCTGGCTACCCTGGAACTCACTCTATATACCAGGCTGGCCTCTAACTCACAAGTGATCTGCTTACTTCTGCCTCCCGAATCCTGGAATTAAAGGTATGAGCCGCCACTGCCATCCACTGGGACCCCGTCCCCGGCTCTCCTGGAACTTTTTAAAGTCAGGTGTGGTGGCCTATGTTGTAGTCCCAATGCTAAGGAGGCACAGCAGATCTCTGGAGCTCATTGGCTGGTCAGCCTAATCTAATAGGCGAATTTCAGGGGCAGGGAGGCCAGTGGGCTAGAGAGATGGCTCAGGGGTTAAGAGTACTGTCTGCTCTTTCAGGGAGCCCAGGTTCAATTCCCAGCACCCAGATGGCCAGTCACAACCATCTGTGGTCCCGGGAGGTCAGCGCCCTCTTCTGGCCTCCTCAGGCACTGCACACAGGTGACACACAGCCACTTATGCAGCAAAAACACCCATATACAGACACTAAAGATAAATAAACCTTTAACAAAATGCTGGACACTTTGTGAGAAATGACATTGAGGTTATCTCTGGACTACACTCTACAGCTGAAAAATCAGGATCCTACCCTTTGAGAGCCACCACTCACTCTTTGGGAGTCAGATTTCTAAATATACACCCTGCTGGAATGCTGCGGAGCTTAGTGAGTTGAGGGCTGCAGCTTGTCCTGTTTCCTGCTCCTCTCCTGGACCCACTGCTCCCAGTAGCCTGAGCACACGTGGTGGTTTGGTGTTGCTACCTCTTTTCATCCAAGCCACCTGTTGTGGTCATGCATTGTGGCAGGTATTCAGTCCCAACAGGATGATGCCGTGGGTTTGCCAGCTTCCTGCCCAAAGCATCCTCTGGGAAGGAAGAAGGGCTGACATGAGCGGGATGGGCTGTGTGTGGTCAGTGGAGGGGACAGGGACGGAATTTCTGGAAAGATGGGTGACTCAGTATTGTTGGGGTATAGCACTTGGAGAAGAGAGCACCACATGGGGAGAGCACCCCAGAACCTGCATGGCAGTCAGCTCAACTCTGGCTGCATCAAATGTAAGTGGAGAGAGGGTCTACCAGGCTGGTCCAGGGGCAGCCGATGGCTGGCTATGTGCTGAGCTAATCCCACAGCTACCAGAGGGCTGGCTGGCGTCCTCTCCAGCCAGAGGGCAAAGACGGGGAGCGTGATGTTTAATCAGCTTTTTCTTGTTGTGGCAACATAGCCGAGGCTGGGTACTTACTTCAGAAGGAAGGTCTGGGGAGCTCACAGCTCCAGCAGCTGGAATCTAAGCTCAGGTAGCCCTGCCAAGCTAGTCCCTCCCTGCCAGGCCCTTGCTGGGTTCTGGAAGCAGAGCCGGGGCAGACAGAACCGTGGCTGGAGTGATGTGAGCTGAAGGGGTCCCCTGGGACCGGATGGAATTGTAGTGGGGGAAGAAAGGGTGGGGTCACAGGTTGCAGTGGGAATGGACGAGATTGTGGGAGGAGCTGGTGGGGTGGTGGGAGGAGCTGGTGGGGTGGTGGGAGGAGCTGGTGGGGTGGTGGGAGGAGCTGGTGGTAAGAGCACACTGGACAGAAGAGATCACACGTTGATACCGAGAGCCTGGAAGAGGCCAGGGGACGGCCTGGGAGCACTGGCCATTGGGCTTCCCCTCTTACAGATTTCTAACACAGCCCCACCGCTGACCAGGCTTCCAACTCGGCGCTTTCGGGGCCTGTCAGCAGCCACTGTGACACCGTCATCACTGTGGAAACCAGCTGTTTCTGTGACCTTCTGCTTATGGGTGACAGGCTTAACAAGCTGGGATTATGACCGGTCTTTTAAAAGGTGTATTTGCATTCTTCTAAAGCGTGCGTGCGTGCGTGTGTGCGTGCGTGTATGGTGGTGTATGCACGTGAGTGCAAGTGCCCGTGGAGGAAAGCATTGGCTCCCCCTGGAGTAGTTACAGGCGGCTGCTGGAACTGAACACAAGTCCTCGGCAAGAACACAGTGGGCTCTTGACTGCCGAGCCATCTCTCCAGCCCGAGCAATGACGGGTTTTTAAAAGGGGAACCCAAAGGAGGTTTTTGGCAGGAATTCTGTTGCCCAAATTCTCTGGCACCTGAAAGCCAGCTGGCAACAACTGCATAGGGCCACAACGTAACATACCTACAGAGTGACTAAGAAGCCAGCTGTGATGACGTAGGCCCATAGTCCCTGCACTAGGGAGGCTGAGGCACGAGGATTCAGAGTCAAGACCATCCGAGGCTGTAATGAGATCCTGTCTCAAGAAACGAAAACGTTAGGTGAGAGTTGTTTATTTCCACAGCACCTTTCCTGTGTCATCAGACTGGGCTATTGAATGGAGGGTGGCAGCCAGCGGGCAAGGTGGTTATGTGTGGGCATTATAGTTAGAGCACCATGGCAGACCCATGGCCCTTGGTCAGCCCACGTCACCATGTCCCTCAAGCTCTGACTGTTGGTCTGGGAAGAGAAACTTGTTTTGCATAGGTGGAGGTGAGTACCCTTGAACCCTGTTGAAGCTCTCTGGGAGGACTCCAGCCAGGGCCCTCGCAGGCAGGCTCTGTCTAGCCCCCTGCTCTGCTCAAGGCCATGCTGTTGTCCAGCCCCCGCCGGCATCTCTGCATGAGGCACTCAAGCAGGCCCAGCAGCCGGAGCCGGCATGGTGTGTGGAGGAGGGCGATGGCCACTGAGTTGCTACAACTCTCTGCAGACAGGGCCAGCTCTGCGAGGTTCATGAGCAGCTCATCCCTCGGGGTGCCGATGGCCTTCCGCAGCTTCAGCTGCGCCCGACGCAGGAGGACCGCATTGAAGAAGAGTCTGCAGCCAAGCATGTTGAGAGCCACGGCCAGTACCACCCAGCGCCCGGAGGCCGTGTCCCCCTGAGCGGGAGCTGCCCGCCAGGCTGGCTGCGTGGCCCGAAGGAGGAAGAGACCTACTTGGAAGATCAGAGAGAGTGCGAAGCCCAGGCTGAACTTAACGATCTCGTATTCAGGCCATGCATTCAGCGGGTCCGCCTGGCACATGGTGGTCGCGTGCAGCTCCCCAGATGTGCCCAGCAGGGAAACCAGGACAAGCGAGCTACAGACAGCACAGCCCCCAATGGCAGCTAGGCTTGCCACAGGCCTGGCCAAGAGCTGGCAGCCTGAAGACCCCGGCAGAAGGGTCAGGACAAGCGTGGCTCCCTGCAGGTACTGGGCTGTGAAGTAGCAGACGTTGGAGAAGAACGAGAGCACCCCGCAGCCCAGGTTTGTCGTGTGTATGTAGTCAGGCCGAATAGCAGCGTTGAGGGACAGTAGGGTCACCGAGATGCTGGTGACCACGAGGCTCGCAAAGAGCCTGTCCAGCACCCCCAGCCTAGCACGGTCCCGGATGAACACACTCAGACTGAAGAGCCCTGCCGCCAGGCTCAGCGGGACGCACACTGCTACGTAGACATGTGTGCACCTAGAGATGACGCTCTGTGCCGCGATGACGTCCTCCACGGCCGGGGACACCTGGCTCGGGTAGCGCACCCAGGACATGTTGTGGCGGTCCATCTTCAGGAGAGCTGTCAGACCTGCAACAGAAGCGCATGCTGTGTGGCCTCGTGGCCGGCCCAGTGAGGGCCAGCCTGTGTGAAGGGAGGGTATCGGGGCCAGGCTTGGTGTCAAGAGCAAGGCCTCAGGTTCAGACATCGCCAACAGGCCTGGTGTTCACAGGTGCAGGGTGGAGGAGAGAAGCCCCAGGCACCCTCACCATTAACCCACAAGACCCCCGCTGCTGCTCAGTGGCTAATTGTGGCCCTTGAGCAGTGACCTGTCTCCCCAGAGGGGCTCAGCTGGCAGATTCCCAGGAACAGGGTCCTGGGGCCTCAGCACTGAGTCACCAGCACTTGCTGGCGTTGCTGGGTACAGGCGGGGCCTTTGCGTTTGAGACTCTGAGACATTTTAGAAGGTTCAGGCTGGGTTTGGCCTTTGTAGAGACCTTGTTCTAGAAACCAGATTGGTGTGTCATGGAGGCTGGGATGTTGTGAGAGCTCCCTAGGGTGGCCAGACCTCCTGCCCTATTGGCCAGAACTCACTCAGTAGCTGTAAATTCCTGGGCAGAGCATTAAATAAGGATGCTGACAGCCCCAGCACTCTGCCGGTCCATCTTTGGTAAATGAAATAATTTTGTTTCCATAGAAATGGCCCCTTCCTCCCTGTAAAATTTAACTAAATAGTAGTGAAGGCTAGGAAATAGTATTGCTGTTTGTTCAAAGGAGATTGAGGGCGATAAAAGTGGAGCAGTAATTTTAATGGGGTTCCTGAAGGCTGGCCTCTCTCCAGAGCCAGCTTCTGTTTGCTCTGAAGATGGTTAACCTGTCGTGTGTGTGTGTGTGTGTGTGTGTGTGTTGGCCTGGGCTAGCTGATGCACACAATGTGACTACAATCCGCCATAATGCACCTGCTCTGTATCCAGACTGAGGTTTTGTGTAGATCTGTGGTGGTCTACCATAGGCTCAGGCAGCTGAATACTTGGTTCCCCGTTGGTGATGCTGTTTGGGGAGACTTAGGAGTTACGGCATTGCTGGTGAAAGTATGTCACTGAGGGCTCGCTCTGAGGGCAGAAAGCCTGGCCCCATTTTCATTTTGCTTTCTCTCTCCCTTCCTTTCCTTCCCTCTCCCTCCCCCTCTCTCTTTATCCTCCCCCTTCCCCTCCCTCCTCTCTCCCTTTCTCCCACTTTGCCCTCCCCCTCCCGCTCCTTCTCCCCGTTTCGTGCTTGTTGTTCAGGTGCCTGCCGCTTGCTGCTATGCCTCCCACTATGGCACATAAAGAATCTGTGCTTCTGTACAACAGCAGAAACCACAGGCCACAACAGCTGTTGTCTCTACAAAACGTGGAAGGAGCTCCTGCCTCACGTGCAGACAGGTTCCTGGCCAGACAGAGAGATAGAAAAGGGAGGACCGTCCAGGGAGAGCGCTGTGTGTCGAAGGGGATGGAGAAAGTCTTCTCCCAGGGAGGATTTTCGGGCGGGAGTGCTTTATGCTGTGTCTGGGTGTGGGTGTGTGCACTGAAGTGCATGTGCCTGAGGAGACCAGAAGGGAGTGGGGCCATCTTCCCTGGAACTGGGGTTACTCAGGAGCAACAAGCACTCAACCACTGGGCCGGCCCCAGCTTCTTTGCTTATAGAGGTTTTTTTTTTTTTAATCATTTAATTGTTTTGAATTATTGTTATTTTCGTTTTATGCCCATGGTTGTTTTACCTGTGTGTATGTCTATGTAGTATGTATGTGGTTGGTGCCTGCTGACATCAAAAGTGGGTGTCAGATCCCTGGACTTAAGTTAAAACCGGTTGTGAGCCATCATGTGGTTGCTGGGAATTGAACCAAGGTCCTCTGGAAGAGTAGCCAGTGCTCTTAAACCACCAAGCCATCTCCCCAGCCCCTGTAATTTTTTGAAACTAATTTTGAGCATTGCACTGTGCACACTATTATAGAGTCCGGAGTCCATGCCAGCCCCTGCCTGTCCACAGGCCTCTTGAGCTCTGGGCTAACGGACACCAGCACAATCATGCACGCTTGACCATTCCTTCGTGTTCAGCCTATTGGTTTTAGGCCAGAGGACAGTTCTCTCTAGGTGTCCCGAGTAGCAGGAAGGTGACCATTCCTGGCCCCATGATGCCACACTGGACTGGGCTTTGATGAGTCTGAGGTGTTCTGGTGTTTATGGTGCCGCCGCCGCCTACCCTTGCTTCTCCCTGGAGGCCTGTGGGCTCCTCATCGTATCTATCTCTTTCAGTCTGAAAAGACACAGCCGTGGCCGTGATGGCTTCCAGCTGCCGGTGCTTACGGAGCCAGCGGCGTGGAAATGAAGAGTCATGGCTGGCCCTGGAGGAAGCAATTTGAAGTCTGTCTTGTGAGGTGGAATGGGAAGTCATCTTGTGATCTCTGACCACGGTCAGGAAGCAGAGCTGCTGAGCCGACGGCTGATGTATGTCTGCAGCTGCTCCATGTCCCGAGAGTGCAGTGTGCTGCTGGCACTGGGTCTGCGGCCCTCCATCACCTCTGCCTCTCGCTGGTGTGGCCTGCCTCTGGTCCCTGTGTGATTTCGTCCACCCTGCCTCCCAGGGTGGAGGAGCCTTGCTCAGGTCTCGGGTCTCAGCATTCCAGCTACGTGCTGGGTACCTACGCCCCTTCCCAGCTGGGAATGCGAAAGGAAAGGATGGATTGCTGAGAGGTGGACACTGTCACAGACAGCCATGCTTGGGCCCCCTGCTTCCTGTACCCAGCCCTTCTCGTTGAGGGCCTCACAAAAGTGACATATTGTGCTTTCGTCCCTTGGGAGTGACTGGACACCCATGCAGACTGGGTGAACACATCTCCCTCGCCGGCCCGCAGAGCGCCCCAGGCCTGCCCTGGGGAGTAACCAAGAGCCTCCTGCTTCATGCAGTGTGACCTCCCTGTGCGCAACACATCCAGCTACCATCCACGGCCCTATCTTTGTTGAGGTCAGGAGGCTCCATCCCTTCTCAGGAGCCCAGGGTCACGTGCCGTCAGACTTAGCCAGCACCTCGGGACCATCTGGCCCCTTTACCACCATGTTCTACCTGACAAGGTCTCTACTGTCAAGCCTTCCACAGTCTATCCTTCAGTCTCCAGCCTTCTTCTACACTCTGTGTCCTGAGTCTCTCTGTACCCTTGACAGCTCCTCAACTCCCCTCCCTCCACCGTCAGCCCCAGGCGGGATGGAGACAGGTCAAGAAAGGCCTCAGGGCTGCAGAGGGAAGCCAGCCCAAGCTTAGCTCCCTGTGTTCTCTCATTGAGTGCTGCTATGCACTAGCTCTGTGTTGTATTTCTGTCTAGTAATGCTGGACCTCAGTTCATGTGTGGTAGGACAGCCAGGCCCTGCTTAGTTTGCCTGGGTCAGCCCGGGAGTTAACACCACTGGGAGACCGGCCTCGTTTGGCAGAGAACTTGAGCCTCTCCCTGAGGCCATTTTGAAGAATCTGTAGAAATGACACATACTCTTCTTGGCAGACGCCACCTTGAATGTGGCCACAGCCCTGACACAGCTCCCTCACTGCCGCCCTTGGCACCCAGCGGCAGCAGGCATTTATCTGCTTTATCAGCTGCAGCTCTGACATGTCCCAAATAGCGCATGGTATGTTTCTGTGCACGTGAGGTGCCGACCTCTCCAGCACCGTGTGTCCTGGTTGTCCCTGCCTGCTCCACAGGTAGTTTCTTCCTGTCACTGAGAAGTCCACACAGCGTTAGACAGTGGCTCTTACATAGCTGCTTTATGTGGTACCGCTGGCTCTAGGGTCAGATGAGGTCACCAGTCCTCCACGGTACACTATACTACTTTCCTACCACAGCCCAAGCCACCTTCTTAAAGGACCTAGAACGGCGGCACAGAAGAGGGACAGGCGCTTCATGGACACATTTCAGGCTGAGAACCTGGGGCCTCCCGAACGCCACGGAAGTGCTGCCAAGGTCAGCCCTGCGTCCCTCGGGAGCTCCCCAAGGCCAGCGTCTGAGAATGCTGTGTTCCTACAATGACTTTTGGCCACCGCTCTGTAAATAGCCCTTCAGAGTGGTTCCTGGAAGTGTGGCCCTCACCCAGCACTTCTTAAGAGGGGAGAAAAATGGGGGAGAGGGCACGGTCGAGGGCATTTTCTAAAGCCCTTCCCACGTGGGCACGCAATACCCTTATAGACCCTTCCAAGCCACACTTACTCTACAGATCTTTCCAGCAGGGCTCACGAGTTGTTCTGAAACAGCAGATAAGACAGAAATGCGTGAGACTGTATTGTGTGACCCACGGGCAGCATGGGTGGCCTTATGCGTTTGTGGTACAGCAGGTCAGGCAGCATCGGCATACTGGGCAGAGAGAGGCTCTGGTCATGTAAGAATCTGCTGACTCCCTGCCTCCACAGCTGCATCAGCCTCAGGCTGCGGCCTTTGAGGAATCACAGGTTTGCTGTGATGCCCCAGACCGCCAGCCGAGGGCCCGGGAGGCCTGTGAACACGGTGTGAGACTTCTGAGGTGGATAGCCGGTGGGGAGCCAAGTCCACAGCTGCCGCACAGGAAGCCGGCGCTGCCCTGAAGGGGGGGGTTTCCTGTGCCCGGCCCCGCTGTGCGCTACCCCGCAGGCCTCACCTCGCTCCATCCCCTCAGCTGTCCCCTCCTTTGCAGGAGTCAGCCGGTCTAGCACCTCTGGCCTTGGCTCTGCAGATGTCTCCATTCCACTCTCCTGCCCTGCAGACTGGGGCGGATCCTCTGGCCAGTCACTGTGTCCACTCCACATAGGTGGCCCAATGTCCCACTCACACCCCGGCCAGCCCTGCACAGAGAGCTGGAATCTCGGAGGGGAGCTTCGGCTGACATGGTGGTGTGTAGGGCCAGCGAGGGTCCACCAGCCTCTGACCCCCAGTCTAGGGATCTAGAAAGGCAGCGCAGGACACACTGACCGTCCCAGTGGGAAGCGTGGGCCTGCCTGTCTGTTCTTGTTTATCCTGTTGGACCCAAGGCTTTCTGTTTCTATATGTGTTTCAGGAACTGAAAAAATTAGCGTCATTAAGATAAGGGTAAGAGCAGTCTCCTGCTTGCTTTCCTCAAATCTTCCAGATAAGGTAGGTGAGCTTTTCGTCTCAGGTAGATGTGAGTGCATATGTGTTCACACCAGGCACGTGAACATGCAAATGTGCATACATGTGTGTATACCCAAGCACACACCAACACACAAGTGTGCATGTGCATGTACATGGATAGGTGTGCATCTGGATACACAGAAACATGAACATGCACATACCAGGCACATCTTTACAAACAGGTTCACATATAGGCACACACCAACATAGACTGCGTGTACACGTGCACATGTATTCACAGACACCGGGAGCCTCAGCACACCTCCTGGCCCCCATGTACCATGATTCAGATGGACACACTAGTCCAGTGACCAGTGTGGCCCAGCTGGGCAGACCTGCCTCACCTCAGACAGGCTTTGTACTTCCTGCAGAGTGGGAGCCCCGTGGGGCGCTGGGTAAGAAGCAGGAGTAGAACATCCTGTCAGATCAAGGCAATAGGCCTCCCAGCATGCCCTGCAGCCCTCTTTCAGGAGCCCTGGCCCACCTCCTTCCCTGGCAGCATAGTCAATAGGGGCTAGTCTTTGTGGTTTCTTAAGGCCTGTATCTCCCCAGCTTCCTCCTCCGTGAGCACCAGAGACGAGAGTATAGGCATGGACCCAGACATAACGAGACCTGGGCCCTGGGCACTCTCTGCATTTGCTGGTTATCTGGCACCCTCTGCCTTACCCATGGCTGTGTGTGGCACCCCTCCCACAGGGCTGAGCTTGGGCAGTGCTGAGGAGCAAGCTTGCCCTGTGCCAGCCCTGAGTGCTAGAGCTGACTGTCCCTGTCACAGTGCCACGTGCCTTCAGCTGTCCTGGGGTCCAGTAGCTTAAGCAGCCACATGGGGCTGTTCAGTAGAAACCCACATGCTGCCCAGGGCCAGAGTGAATGACCCACCTTTCCCCCAAAGCACGATTTGCCTGGGATGCCAAGCAAGAGGCTGCGCCTTCCTGTGTTGGGTTGCCTGAAGGAGAGGTGTGCAGGAGAGGTGTTTGCTGGTTTGTGGCTTTAGTAGTCTCAATTCCTCCGCTGTGGTTCTGTGAGGATATGTACAGCCTTCATACTAGAGCTGGGGGAGTCACATGATCTGACCTTTTCCTGCCCTCCCTCTGCACCATCCGGTTCTCTGGCGGTGATGGCAAGAGGGCATGGCAAAGAAGTCTAGCCTGTGCCACAGTGGCAGGGGCTTCTGACAGTAGATCCTAATGGGCTTTCTCTGCAGCCTGCCCTCCATGGCACCTCCCCCTCTGGGCCTTCCTCCAGCGACAGGTCTTCCTGGCTCTTTAGGCCAACTGCTTGATGGTGTCCTGCCTGAGTGGTGTGGGCAGGAGTAAAGTCTTTGGCCAGCCAGAGCCAAACAGGTGAGCCCCAGGCTAGGGGACAGGAGGGCAACGGGGCACTTGACCAAATCAGCTTCCTGGAAGGGCCAAAGTTTCCATGTCTCATTACTGCTTCAGAAGGAGTAGGTGTCTGTCCCCAGGAGCCAGTGAGACCTCAGCTGTGTCCATATGTGTCTGCAGGGAGGCAGCTGGTGAGGCAGGTTGCCCCTTCATGGCTAGTCTTGGGTCTGCTCACTGGCCCCAAGGAGACGCTGCAGGGGGCCACTGGGAGTCTTTATGGAGGGCTCAGCCGAAAGCACTTGGCGGAACATCCAGTTAGAGGCTCTGCTGGCCTTGGCTCACAGGGACTTGTGTCGGGAGTGTCACAAAGCCCACCTTGTGCCGAGGTGGCGAGCCAGTTTCAAAAGGCTTCCCTCTCCAGCCCCTGCCCTCTACCCCCCGTATGGGCTCTCGCCTTGCCCTGCTACATTCGAGCGCAAAGAGTCCTCTGTTTGGGGTTTCATGCCTTCATGCAAACACACATTCCAGTGTGCCCGCTATACAGTGATCTTTATATATGTTCTGCTACGCCAGCCTCGCTCCACGCCCTCCCCCACCACCAGGGCTGGAAATCCACCCATATCAAGTAACCCAACAGCCCTCCTGATGTTCGCTGTACTTTCTGACCATCCCCGGGCCTGTCCCCATTTCATGTGGGAGCTGACCAGAGCCACGGACCCTTCCTTCTGGAAGAAGCTGCATCGCTATACCAAAGGCTAGAATTTTGTTTTACTTAACTGACCTGCACCATA
Source organism: Pachyuromys duprasi (assembly GCA_028658305.1). Lineage (NCBI taxonomy): Eukaryota > Metazoa > Chordata > Mammalia > Rodentia > Muridae > Pachyuromys > Pachyuromys duprasi. The sequence continues at coordinate 21,586,026 of CM053751.1, forward strand.
GAAAACTTGGTTTTCACAAACTTCCCACAGCTGTGAACGGCTCCTGGGCACATTTGCTGGGAAGTCAGAGGCAGGTGAACAAGCGGCCGGATGGGCTTCTACCTCCCCAGGACATTTAAAAAAAAAAAGTGCTTACCTGTGCCAGGCCCTAGGGTCCACACGAGGCTCCTTCAGCAGTGGGGGGCTGTCCTGAGTCTGGGGCATGCTCTCTGTTCACCCAGTCTTCCCTCCATCGCGCCACATTGCCAAAGACAGGCTGGCACAGACGCCCACAGTTCCTAAGGAAAAACAGGATTTGTCCAAACCACACACTGTGTTTAAGCGGGCTATGGTTGGAGCATGTGACCTAGAGGAATCCAAATGAACCTATGCGCGAAGTGGAGGAGTGACGTGTCTGAGTCAGGATTTCCAGAGCTTTCTTGCAGAAGTGTGCTGGCCACTAGCAGAAGGTCCCTCCCAGAAGGCAAAGGCATTTGCAGCCTAAAATAGGAGCTGAAGCCCCACCCAGCAAGGAAAAGCCCTCCCAACCAGTGCAAACCAGCGCCTGGAACCTTGCCACGTGGATGAGGGTCTGGCCCCTCTGTCCCTGACACAGACTCCGGATGATGGACACTTGGGCCAGGATTCCAGGCGACACCAGGCTCCCCTTACTACCCTGCATACCAGTGGCCAGAGCTGTACCTCGGGGTTGTATGGAACAGGGCTGTGCCTGGACGTGGTGCCAGGAGGCTCATCAGCTTGCTGGTGCCCAGCGTCCTCTCCACCAGGCCTTGCCCAGGAGGCCATGGTGCTGGCTGGGAGGAGTGGTGAGCGGAGATGCCAGGTTCTGACGGGAGCGCCCCAGGCACATGGAGGTAAACAGTCTTGGGAACTGCTTTAGAATCTTAAAATGCAGCGGTCTTTCCCCGCACTCCCATCCCGCTGTGTGCACACTTTTACAGTGCTGCAGGCCGTTTGCGTAAGGTCACGCCGCCTGTGGTACTGGTCTCCTGCACTTCCTTCTGCCTCCAGAGTGCTGTGGGAGATCCATGCCAGCGCGGTGCCCAAGGCCTCTCGGTAGTTCCTGTGTTGCCCACTGCTGTCTGACCTGGGGCTTAGAAAGCCATTACCTGGGGCCTGGACTCCTTTTGAGTGCATTTTCAGCCCTAGATGCCAGATACTGGCCCAGGGAGGAACCTGGTGGGAGAGAAGTCTGAGCGGGCCCTGACGGCTGAGGTCTTGTCCCAGCGGCCTCCCTGCTCTAGGACAGTCACTGCACCGTCCCTTTCCCCCGTCCTGCCTGGTGTGTGGTGAGGGCAGCTGTCACCCACATCACTGCGCCAGCCTCCTCTCCCTTCCTGGCCACAAGTTCAGTATGCTACCACTCAGCTCGTGGACTGAAGGCGGGGGGCCTCAAAGGGCTGCTCGCCACCGCTTTGTCTTGGAGGCCACCCCCGGTACTTCCGTATTTGGCTCCAGTTCTGAGTGTGGCCACTAGCTGTGTCCTTCCTTTGACAGTTCTGCAAAACCCTATTGTGTCACTCCTGAGAATGGTCCCCAAGTGACCTCTGGCCCGTCTCAGCACCCATTGCGTATCCGGATTCCACGGTAGGATGTGGCCAGGAGAGGCATTTGGGCTCACTGTCCAGCCTCCTTTGCCTGCCTTGGGCTTTGTCCCTCTGTGCGCGTGGTCCCTCTCCTGGGGCCTGAGCAGGGCACGGAGGTAAGGTGGGGACCCTGGGGCTGACAACCCCCTCCTTGCCATGTTCTGCTTTCCTGCCAAGGAGGGAAAGCAGAAGCCCGCTGATGTGCCCTCTTCTTGTCATAGCCTGTCCCTGGTGAAGGGACAACCCTGTGTTGTCTTCTGGAGCCATCTTCACCTTGTCATCTTCTGCTGGGCCCAGTGAGAGGAGGCCCTGCAGCTCTGCCTCAGTCTCAGCAGCTCATGCCCTGGAACCCTGAGGGGACTGCAGAGCAGGCTGCAGGGTACAGATGCCATTCCCCAAGCCTCTACACCTTGGGACAAGGGCCCTATGTGTCTGCAGATCCTGCTGCTTCCCGCCTGACCCAAGCGAATTCTTAGGCTAAGCATACAGGCGTGGGAGGACCCTGGCTTTTGTGTGTGCTTGGACAGAACTGCCGAGGCTCATCTCTGTGTGCAGTCACTGTTGTGTGATCCCTGGGGTTCAGCACCCCATCTCCAGACTGTAGTTTCCTGCTGGGAAATGAGTGATGATAGCACCCGCGCTCAGGTTGGCATCCCCAGAAGTGTGATAGAGGAACGCAGTGTTGGCTCCCCTGGGTGGTTCTGGGTAAATTGGTTCCCGTGAGTGCCGCAGGCCCCCAGGCATGAACCACTTCCTTAGTGTCACTGGACTTAAGTTGGTGACCCTGCCTAAGCTTGTGGTTGCCTGGGTGGAGGCTGTCAGCCCCCAAGTGCTGCTCTGAACTTTTGCTCTGACCTGGTAATAGAATTTAGGGAGATGTGTCCCCAGATTGCGTCTGAATGCTGCTGCAAGCATTCAAGAAGATGCAGCCTCGGGAATTCAGAATTCAGGAAGCTGAGGCTACAGATTGCATGTTCGTGCAGCCGTGGAAATACAGGAAGACATGGCCCCTGGGTTGCGTGTTCCTGCTGCTGTGCTCAGGACCCACACAGCCCACACTCCTTCCCCAGGAGTCCCCAACACCAAGGGCAGAGTCTGTGATGTGCGGAAAGGCAGGGAGGGACACCGAAGGTGTGTGTAGGGCGGGAGGGGCCGGAGGGTAGGTATGACTTCCTCCCCTCTGTGTCCTCTGCCATACTGTGGTCTCCACCATCTGGGAGGCTTTGGCTGCCTCCATCGTGACCTCCCCCTCCACTCATTGTACCTTTCCTGGACTGAGCCTATGATGAGCATGGTGGCTGCCTTTCTCCCTGTCCCCTTTTTGAGGATACATCGTGGTTTTTTTGTTTATTTGGTTGTTTTTGTTTTTGAGGCAGGGTCTCACTGTGTACCCTGGCTGCACTGGAACTCACCATGTAGACCAGGCTGGCCTCCTGAGAGCTGAAATTGAAGGTGTGTGTCACCACACCTGCAAGGCACTTTGATGTCACCTGTGGTGTGATCACATGGCCACAGGCCACAGAAGGTCTGGGTGGCAAGGTGTTGGCAGGCTTCTCTGACTGCACAGCTGCGCGTCCTCTGTCCGGCCCCGGGAGCTGGGGGCGGCGGAGTGGGGGTGGCTTACGGGATGGCCCGCCTTCCCACAGACTCAGCAGGCCTTCACACAGCCAGGTGGTGGAAGCAACCAGGGCAGCACACCCATGTGTCAGGACATCCAGAGGTCATTCCTCATGAAGAGGAACCAGATTCTAACACACAGCAACAACCAGGGTGGTCCTTGAGATGTCACACTCAGTGGGAGAGCGTGACCCATAGTACAACACACTTTAAGATTCCAGTTGAGAGGAGACAAAGCAGACAGGGCCCCTCTTTGTCACTTCATTTTCTGTGTCGGCAGTGATGACTTCTCAGCCCCATCTTTGCACTTGAAGCACAGCTTTGTTTGAGGCATATGTTTTAATTCTGCTAGTCTGGCTATGCGGGGCAGTGTGCAAGGCTGGGCGCCATCACCAGGCTCAAATAGTGGCTCACCCCAACCCCTCTGAGGCCCGAGGCTGCTGCTGTGTTGGCCTTGCGGGTGTATGGGGTGGGCAGGGATAACATATGTGAGCTGCTTCGTGGAGAGCTCCTCCAGATGCCCAGCACTTCTCCCTGGACAGTGATGGTGGCAAGCACATCTCTTTTAGGTAGCATCTCTAGGAGAAGCCTATGTGCCCTTCTCCAGTGCTGTACTCTGTGACCTTGCAGTTTGGAGAGTTGATGGATTGACATCTGGAGGCCTGTGGCAGGAACTTAGTCTGTGGTCCAGAGGCTGGACAGGGGTGGAGGGTCGTCTTGCCATACTGTGTCATGCCAGCTAAGGTGAGGCCAATGACTGCTGTGACTTTGGTCTTCCCGTGTGGGAGCCCAGGGGTCAGGAGGACAGGTTCACAGAGTGGCTGTACACATTTTTTTCCATCATGAGGTCTGGAATTGGGAGCAAGAGTTGGAGGGCCAGTGAGGATCCGGTCCTGGTTCAGACTGGGTGGCACAGGGCCCTGCCTGGTGCTTCTCAGTTGTAGGACATCCAGTCACAGTGTGCTGGGCTTGGCTCTTCCCCATCTCTGCTTCCCACCTCCTCCCCATCTGTCTCCAGAGTCTTAGTGCTCCGTCTGGCATCTTTCCTCACTTACAGTGACACAGGCTCACTGCCTAAACAGGCTTTTTGGGCCTGAGCGTCCACACTTAGGGGACAAGCTGTTTCATGTCTTGTGTACCTGGAGCTAGTCCTTGCATGGGGCAGTCATTGAGTCTGTGGAGGCTGGTCCTGGGGTCTGCCCTGGGCCGCTGTGGTTTTCCCGCCGGATGCTGTAGACTGAATCTGCCAAGGGTCCCCAAGGGAGGGCTGCCACATTGTGTTACGTTCCCAATACAGTACCAAGTGATCACCGTGCTGGCTATAGTGATAGCGGCAGGCCTTTCCTAGGAATTGTGGGACAGATTTGAGGCTGACATCTGGCTATCTATAACCTTCAACTCCCGCTCCAAGTGCTGGGGTTATAGGCGTGCACCACCACCCCTGGCTTATGTGGTGCTGGGGTTAAAACTCCTGGCTTTGTGTATGCCGGGCAAGCCCTCTGCCAACTGAGCCACGTCCCAATAATTGTCTTGTTTATTTGTTTTTGAAATTTTCGTTTTTGTTTTTTGAGACAGGGTTTCTCTGTGTAGCCCTGGCTGTCCTGAAACTCCTTCCCTCAACTCCGGGCTGGCCTCAAACTCAGAGATCCACCTGCCTCTCTGCCTCCTGAGTTCTGGGACTAAAGGCATGCGCTGCTGCTACCCAGCTTAAAGGGTTTTTTTGTTTTATTTTGTTTTGTTTTTGAGACAGGGTATCCCAGGCTGACCTGGAACTTCCCGTCCTCCTGCCTCAGCCTCTCAGAGGACTGTGTAGGCATGTGGCATCATGCCAGCTCTTTGGTTATTTGAAGTGAGTGCTCCCTGCCCGATGCCCCTGTGTGCCGTTTCTTTCTCCCTGGACATCTGATCCGTTCAGTGGACTCCTGAGTAGCTTGGGGGTTTTAGTGCAGTAAGTCGTAGTTCTTCAGACTTGCCTCCCGTCACTGCTGGGGCGGTGGGAGCTGGAGCCAGCTCCTGTGTGCCATTAACATGACACTTGGCCTTCCAGCTCTGCCTGGCTTCCTGTCACGGGACGGGTGGTCTGCCAAGGATGTACAGCTTCCTTGTGGAACTCTGACTCTTCATAGAAAGCTTGTCCAGGTTTTGGGGTTATTTAAAATGGGGAGGATGGTGGTGACGGTGGTGCACATGAGCATGGAGGCCACAGGTCAACCTCAGGGCTCATCTTCAGGAGTTCCAACCACTGCCTTTGAGGGAGAGTCTTTCATTGGCCTGGACCTCACCAATTAGGCTGGAGTGTTTGTTCAGTGGGACCCAGGGATCTAATCTCTCCATAGCGCTATCATTGGGCAGACAAGCGCTCACTCTGGAAAAGCCGAATTTGGGTCCTCATGCTTACAAGGCAACTGCTTTACCAACAGCCATTTCCCCAGCCCTGAGAACCTCTGCAGGTTTTGTTCCATTTGTACTGAGCTTGGAACCCAGGCCACTATAAGAAGGCAAGCCGAGCAAGCCAGGGAGAGCAAGGCAGTAAGCTGCACTCTCCATGGTCTCTGCATCAGCTCCTGCCTGCAGGTTCCTGCCCTGCTTGAGTTCCTGTCCAAACTTCCTTTAGTGAAGAGCAATGATACGGAAGTGTAAGCCAAATAAACCCTTTCCCCGCTCAGCTTGCTTTTGGTCACGTGTGTTATCACAGCAATATTAACCCTGGCTAGGATCCCAGCCTTCGCCATCACCTCCTTTTTAGTGAGAGGACTTGGTACTGTATCAGCCATCCACCTCCCTTCCTAGCCATGGGCTGAGGGGCTCTAGCCACGTAGCCTGAGTCAGATACAAGGAATTTTGGGGTGAAGCCACGGTGTGGGCTTGCTGGGCCCTTGGTGAGCACAATATGGAGTTGTCTGCACCTGTGGCTATTTCTCACTACCTCCAGGCTGCTGTGCAGAGAGCTGCCTTGGGGCTGCATGAGTGTGTAGTTGCAGCCCAGTCCATCCTGTGCTGGGTTGACTGTATTAGCTACTGTTTCACTGCTTTGTCCCAGTATATAACAGGGAACAACTTAAGGGAAGAACCACGTAGAGGAATTTTAATCCAGCAACATGGCTGCTCTGGCCAGGGATCACATGCATAGACCTTCTAGGTCTTTGTGATCCAGCTGGAAGGCAGATAGACCCTGGATCCGTCTGGATAACAGACACACCCTTAGTACACACCTTTAATCCCAAACAGTGAAAGTAAGGTTAATTTATAGAAGGAAGCAGGCATGTTTGAAATTGACATCTAATTGAGGGGCAGAAAGAGTGATGAATCACAGAAAGATTTGACAGAAGAGGATACACTCAACTCTCAGGGGAACAGCACAGGAAAGAGGTGATTTAAGGGAGAGGCAGTGGAGTTGAGTTGTGTTCAGTCAGTCAGTCGAGAGGCAGTGCAGTGGAGTGGAGTTCATGAAGTTCAGAGGCAGTTTTTACTGGGACAGTTTTTACAGCAAGAGGTTGCAGAGAGGACCAAAAGACACAGGTGAAGGCAGAGCAAGCCAGAGAATAAGGAGGAGTAGAAGGTTAGAAGAAATTGCCAGAGTTAGTTTGAGGCCAAGCAGAACAATTCAGTGAGAAGTGAGAGAAGCCAGTTTGAGTCAGTCAGCATGGAGAGGCGTTTGAGCCGGAACAGCTGAGTTAAACCATCCAGCCAGAGTTCAGAAAGAACTAGAAAGGATGAGCTTATTCAGCGGTGAGGCTCTGAGATGACATCACAATCTGGCAAATAACCCCCACTTTTACAGAAGGGCTGATTTTGGGTCCCTGGTGTGCAAGGATACAGTCCATCGAGGCAGGAGAGGCAAAAGCATGCAGGGGAAGCTGCTGGTCACAGTGTTTCTGTGGTCAGGAAGCAGAGAGGTGAATGTCAGTACTTTCTTTGTTTGCTTTCTCTTTTTATCATCTGGGATGCCAGCCTGTGTAATGGAGCTGCCCAGGGAGGAGTCCTGCTTCAATTAACCCAATCAAGAAAATCTTTGACAAACATGTGAGGTTTGTCTGGTAGGTGATTTTAGGTCTTACCACGTTGATAAAAAGCATCACATTGGAGCTGGGCAGTGGTGGCGCATGTCTTTAATCCCAGCAGTTGGGGGCAGAGGCAGACAGGTCTCTGACTTTGAGGCCAGCTTAGTCTCCAGAGCAAGCTCCAGGACAGCTTGCTCCATCTTGAAAAACAAAAACAATCACATTGGGCTTGGTACTAGTCAAAGCAGAGTTTCCTGTGGCGGCAGAGAGCCAACATCCTTTCTTTCTACCAGATTTTCAGGCCTGAACCTATAGGTGTGGCTGACCAAGAGGGCAATAGGGGTCCATAAGACCTGAGAAGATCCTATTCTCCCAGCTGCCTGCATCTCATACACAGGATTTGGGAGCCCTTCACTAAATTATATAGCAGGCCCTCACTTAGCTTTCCTGAAGGCACAGTGGAGGGGAAACTAGGGACACCTGAAAGAGTCACGAGACGCGGGGGAAGGCAGAACAAGCCAGAGAAGAAGGAGCCAGAAGGTAATTGCCAGAGTTAGTATGAGGCCAAGCAGAGCAATTCGGTGAGAAACTGAGGGAAGCCAGTTTGAACCAGTCAGCATGGAGAGGAGTTTGAGCCAGAACAGCTGCGTTAAACCAGCCAGAGTTCAGAAAGACCTGGAAAGGGTGAGCTTTCTCGCTCATGGACAGACAACTCCTGAGAAGCCACTGGAGAGTGGAGCCTATTCATTCTCATAAGGCCCTGCAGAGGGGCTGCTGTGTGGTGGGGCCTTGTCCATGTCCCCCACATCCACTGCAGTGTTCTCCACAGCAGAGGGAAGGAATGGCCAGTGACAGAGCCTCCGTCCTTCTGGGAGCCATACTGTATCCCAGACCCATCATCCCTCAGCTTAGCCATGGTGTGGCAGAGACACACATACACTGAGGATCATGGGATAAGTGTTGTGTAGGAGCCCAAGCTCGTGTCAGAAACTAGAAATCGGGGCATTTCTCCTCATAAATCTATACTGTAATGGAGGCCATAGACATCGGTGGGATTGCTCCAGATACTCAGCTGATGCCCACATTATCTGGGGTGTAAGCCTTTGTGGGAGAGCCTTGGGCTAGGCAAGCTGATTGTGGTTTCCTGGCACGCCCTCTCCTGGCGCCTGGCCTCCTGTCCCCCAGCTGTGCAGCCTGTAAAAGCTTGCAGTCCACTGAGAACAAGTCCACTGACGGCCACTGGGTGGAGCTCTGGAATCAAGCCTGTCTCAGACACAGGAAACACAAACCCAGGGATTGCCTTAGCAGGCTTCTCTGCTCCTACCTTGAAAGCAACAGCGCTTTACACTTTTCGGGATTCTGTGTCTTCCAGGCTCACATCATCCATGATGGTAATGGCATGGGGCTGGCCATCCTTGTCTCCTCCTCAGGAAGCACTGAGGGTCAGTCTCTACAGGACCCAGTTGACAGATCTCCAGGTTCCTGGCTGATGGGTTCTGACAGGTGCATGCAATGGAGAGACTGTTTCCACAATTCTGGAAAGTTCCCCAGGGTCCCAGAGATATTGTCTCCTTTCCTGGCCCAGCGAGGCAGGCTGTTGGGTGCCTGAGGTGACTGCTAAGATTCAAGGTGCCATCTGGGTGGGTGGGCATCCCTTCGCTGCCAGTCAGTCTTCGAGGGCTGCAGAGTCACATCTGCCAGACCTGTCACCATGGCCTCTCCGAGGACAAGCTGTCTCCACAGCTGCTCTCGTGGACAAACAGCTGTGAAAGCACAGCTGTATGGTTAGCTGTCCTTACTTTTCCAACTGACTATCTCAGAGCAGGGGCTGGGGAGATGATTTGGTGTTTGTTAAAGCACATGCTACACAGCATGAGTTTGGATCCCCAGAAGTCATGTATGTGCCCGGTGGGCGTCGCTGCCCACCCACAATCCCAGCCCCAGAAAACAGAGATAGCATCCTCAAAGCAGACTGGCTACCAAGACTAGCCATGTCAGTGTGTTCTGGGTCTGATTAAAAGACAGGCCCTGCCTCCGTGAATAAGGAGGAACAACTATCAAGGTTATTACCAACCCCCCAACTTCAGACCCCCACATGCATGAGCACCCCTTTCCAGACCCGTGCGTGCGTGCGTGCGTTTCCAGCAGTGTAGGTTTTAAGGCCTTCCCTCTTCTGTGGCCTGACACATCAGCCAGGTGCACCGTGGCACCCTCACTGCCCGGCGGCTAAGGCAGCTGAGAGGCAGGGTACTCTAGGCTGCATGCTTCTTACAGATGGCACCAGGTCTGTATTCAGAGGCAGCATTCCCAGGCTGTCACTTGTTCACGTATGTCACCCAGCACTGTGCTGCTGGGACGGACCCTCCCGTTCATGCCAGGAGCTCTGGTGGAGCTGCTAGGTCATGAGGAGACCCTCAGCCTGTGCCTAAAGATGGGTGACATTTGGGGAAGAAGTGGGCAGTGCATGGGTGCAGCCTTGGTAACTGTGAGCTAGCTGAGTGACAGGTCCAAGTTCGTTTGTCACCCATAAGGCTTGTAACCACAGGGCACGTGACATCTGAGCAGCTGTTGGTCTATCCGCTTAATGTAATTCTGTAGACAAACTAAATGTTGAGGTTTATAGTATGAGTGGAAACACTCTTTTAAAGGAAGATTTGTGTTATTTATCTATGTGTGTTCCCATGTGGACCAAAAGAGCGTGTCAGACAGATCCCCTAGAACTGGAGCCAGCGTGTGGGTTCAGGAGATTCAACCCAGGTCCTCAGGAAGAACAGCCAGTGGTGGTGGTGGTGGTTTTCAAGACGGCGTTTCTCTGTGTAGCCCTGGCTGTCCTGACCTGCTGTGTAGACCAGACTGAACTCAGAGATCCACCTGCCTCTGCCTCCTCCCATGCAGAGTGCTGGGATCACAGGCGTGCATCACCAAACCTGGCTTACAGCCAGTGCTCTTGACGTCACTCAGCCCTGAAATGACCTTCTTTTATCATGTGAGAGGGTCTCCTGTAGCCAAGGATGATCGTGAACTCCTTACCTCTCTGATAACGGGCTTCTAAGCACGTATCACCACGGTAGGGTCATGCAGGTGCCAGAGAGCAAGCCGGGGTTCTGTGTGTGCCAGAAGCAGTCCCCCAATGGGCTGCATCTCCAGCCGAGAAACAGCCAGTTTTAAGGCATTTTGCTTGCTGGTTCCTGATACACATCACCCCTAAAAACACGCATTTTAGGAAATCAGACATTGGTGCACTGGTACAAAGCCCTGGAGTTTGATTCCCCCACCATTAAAAAAAAGAAGAAGAAGCAGGGTGTTGAGTGTTAAATAATTTAATAGTCTTCAGATGTGTGAATCTCATCAGTAGTTTCTTTCTCACATTCACAGAATTTTGGCAAATGGAGCCATCCACTGGGGGGAGCCCATAGCCGGGAATAAGAATGCCCACAGACCTAAAACCCAAGAGCTGGACACACAGTTTAAGATCATAACTTCTCTCTGGTCTGACCTCTGCCACATGCTCTCCCCAACAGAACAGGTGTCTGTTGGTTCCTGGATACATCTGTCCCAGGGAGCAATGGGTCCGCTTTCCTGTGTCATGCCATGTGGCATTGTGAAGGAAGCCCAAGAAGAGGTCACTCTCTGGAATCCTAAGTAATGACACATGGCAAGCTTTCGTGTGAGTTGGTGCAAATAAGAGCATTCATCGTAAACTATAACCATGGAGAAGTGATGACAGCCAAATGAACGATCCTTGGGGAAAAGTGTGTTCTGCCTGGCATCTTAAACTTAATGCAGGAAAGCATCACTAAGTCTCTCTCTCTCTCTCACGCACACACACCACAATCACATACACCCACACCACACACACACATACACCACTGCAGTAACCTCTATGTGGTGTAGGTTCTTTCCTACTTTGGGAGGTGCAAGGCAGAAGAATTGGGGAACAGACAGCGAGGACCCCCGAGGTGAGCGTAGGACAGGGTCACAGACAGCAGATGTCAGAGCATGAGTAACCTGAGCGCATGGAAGGCTGCGGCAAGGAGGAGGTCCTGGCCAGGAGGATGCTTCACACCACAGGCTTTCTACAGGGACAGGGTCTGCACTGCAGACGGCCACCACTCCCAGGCAGGCATCCGGTGTCCACTGAGCTATCCCTGCAGGACAAGTACAATTGATGCCAGTCACAGGGTCTTGGCTTCTAGTCCCTCATGGGTCCCCTGCAACCTGGCCAGTTTGTACCTAAGAAAGCACAACAGAGGGATGTGATTTGAGCCGCTCCCCACCTTGCTTGGGATGGCTGTAGCGAAGGATTCCAAGCCCCCCACCCCCCAAGGCCCTCTGCCTGGAGCAAAGGGTGTGAAATGGTCAGCAAGGGCAGGGACTGCTTTAAACCGGGGCACCATGTCACAGACAGCCCTGCCCACCTGGATCTCGTTTTCCCCATGACCCACAAAGTTCAGGCTGCCCTTTGCTTGCCTCGACCTTGGTCCCTGTCCTTGCTCTCACCCATAGGAGAATTACAGCTGGCCTGCAGGCCAGGCCTAGCTAGAACCTTCATGGTGAGAGGCCTTGTTTCCTCAGCAAGCACTGAGGTGGTCAGTGTGGTCGTCAGGATGGGAAGCCTGGCAGCCATTAGCATCCTGGGGCCTTCACCACTTGGCAGGGAAGGGCAGGGAACATCAGGCTTGCCACTTTAAAGACCTCAAAACAAAACTCTACAGCCCTAAGAAACTCTGAAAGCTCTTGTCTAACCCAGCCCTGTGGTTTATTCATGGGGAGCCGAGACCCACAGAGCATGCCCACTGGACCACAGCCAGGGCTGGGGACCTCATGTATCTCCCTAGTTCTCCTAAGGCAGACTAATTCAGGCAGTCACCATCTGAGGAAATGTAGTTCGCACAGAACAGATAAAACTAAAACCACTAAGTCATAGCTGAAGTTCCCAAGCAGCCAGGACCAGCCTCGGGGCCATGTAGGAAGGCCACGGAGTATGGATCACACCAGCCTTCTGCGGAGACAGCCAGGTTAGCTCTCTAGAACTGGGGAGAGGGGAGCTGTGGGCTTGTAGTTTAATCCTGAAGAACGGGGTGGCGGCAACAACAGGATGGGGAGGGTGGGAATTCTTTTCATGCCCACGGTAGAGTAGACAATTACCGAATACAAGGATGGCAAATGGCCTCAGGGGCACATGGGGGAGGCCTCGACCCAGACACCTGTGGGGGTGAGCCTCGTGTACCACCCCACAGCTGTGTGAAACTGGCCAGGTAGGGCCCTTCCCCTGGTCGCTGATCATCATGCCCTCCTGCCTTTCCCTTCCATGCCTGGCTATTACCACCTGCAGACCTCTGGAAGTTGGCACTGAGAGAGTACTTTCTCTCTTCCATTTATTCATGAGCATACGCTGAGGCACTGGAAAGATAGGCCTATACTGAGACCATTTCTCAGTAGAGGAGAGGCTGTGTGGCTGAGGAGAGGGCCCGTGCTCTCCCCCCCCCCCCCCCCCGCTGTCACTGTCAGTGATGCCCGAGTAGCCGCAGCAGGCCTCACAGGCACACTATCCTGTCCTCAGGCTAGAACCCTGGTTTCGGCGACAGCCACGTTCCTCTGTCCTACCTGCATCTTAATACTAGGCATTTTTCTAACACTTTTTATTTAAAAAAATAAGAGGGGAATCAAGTATTGTGTCAATACGAAGTATAAATACTGGCTTTAGATTTCATCACTTCATTTAGAAAGCCCAAATACCAGGGAGGGTCAGCCTGCTTGTGAGGACATGGACCTTGAAGATATCCCTGGGAGGAAGGCACACACCTTGAGGGGAAGGTGGGAAGGTTAGTTAGGAGCAGCCTGTTCGCACAAGGCACCACCACTTTCCACACTGCAGCTTAAGACCCAGACTGGCCTTTTAGGAGAAAATAGAAAATGTCAGGAGAAATGCACCCTGTGCCATCCTGCCTTGAGCATGCCTCCTGGGGACAGAAGCGCCATGCACCTGGGGAACAAAGTGCCATGCTTCCAGTTGGGATTTTAGTGTTCCTCGCTGACCAGGGAGGGAGGGGTCAGCTAGGCCTGCCCCATCACCTGCAGCACAGCAGCAGGGTCCGGGGAGCAGCGCCGGCGCCCACAGCGCATTTTCTTCAGCAGCCGCCGGAGCTTGCTGGGGAAGGCTCTGTTGATGTAACGGTACAGCAGCGGCGTCACAGAGCTGCTCAAGAAGGCCAAGAACCTGGCCAGGTCCCTGGCAACCTGCAGGATGCCCAGGTAGGGCCCTTCCGCGGGCCTCCCCCGCGCGGCCAGCACCGTGTGCCCCAGGCTCAGGTAGTAAGGTGTCCAGAGCCCAAACTGTGTGCACACGGTCGCCACCAGCAGCCTGTGCACCGAGGGGTCCAGCCTGCTGGCATCCTGGTCCAGGGCCGTGTCTCCCTTCCCAATCCTGGAGATGAGCGTGAGTGCGTACAGCACGGCCAGACCTGGCACCACATAGCCAATGAGCACCAGGATAGCGTCCGCCGCCTCTGTGTTCTGCATCCGGGCACACTCGGTGATTCGAGAAGACACGTGGCTGCAGATGTAGAAGAGCAGGGAGGAAAAGCTGGTGAGCACTGCCCCTCCCCAGACAAAGCCGCACACGTGCCTCGTGTTGTACACGCTGGCCATGTAGGTGCGGGGCAGGGCACGCTCGATGTAGTAGTCAAGGCTCAGCAGGGCCGTGGAGTACATGGTCACCAGGGAGGCCACATTGAACAGGATGAGCAGTGTGACGTGGGCCTCGCTGCTGAGACTCCACAGGGCCCACCTGGAGTGGGCGGGGCCCAGCAGGTACGCGGGTGCCAGCGCTGTGAGCACCAGCCCCGCCACAGCCATGTTCACGAAGTACACGTCAGGCATGGTCATGCTGTTCTTGCTGGTCATGTTGGCCAGCACCAGGAGGGCATTGTAGCCCAGGCCCACGGGGACGCCTGCCCCCAGGTAGAGCATCGACAGGACCCACAGCCCCAGGCGCAGGTTCTGGCACAGCGGCTCCTCACCCCACGCTGTGCTGTTGAGTGGGCCGCAGCTCCACATGGCAGCTCACGCCAGCTCCGCAGCTCTGTGGAGAGAGGAAGGACAGGGTAAGTCCCCAGGCACCAGGAGGCACTGTCCTGTGAAGTGTCTGCAAACAGGAGGCTCCAGGCCAGGCTGCTGGCGCCAGGTCTCTGAGACTTCAAGGACATTCAGAGCCACGGTGTGACTCCAAAGGAAACCAAAGTCCCAGGTGACCCATCAGAGGCTTTTGGAGAACCCGTCAGGAGTGTGTTACGTGTGCCCTCCTGTGCCATGAACGTACCAGCCGTGCCTGTGGCTCGTCACCGCCAACAAAGCCACTGCTGCCTTTTGGCACCAGTTGGGGGACTCTCTGGGGATAGAACCCACAGAACCTCACAGCAGTTGGCAGTGCCAGGCTACCCTAACCACCATCCCCACCTGATGGCTAACCCCACTCACTGTCTCTCTCTTGTGTAGAAGACATAGTTATAGCCTGCCATCTGGTAGGATGTAGACAGACATCTGCCTGGTGCCACAAGGGACAGGAGGGTGTGTGCGCGTGCGTGTGTGTCACACAGGAATAGGCTATGCCAGCACAAGCACATGTCTGCACAAAAGTGAGATTCAAGTGTTGCACACCTGTAGTCCTTGCCCTGCACCCTAAGAGGAGGGCCTAGGAGAGCTGCTGCCCTGGAGATGTGCAGAAGCAGAAGGCCCAGGTGCCTCTGGGGCCAATGCAGCCAGGGGCTAAGCATGGATGATCCACTGTGTCCACGTAATTCCCCTCAGACGGGCTGGCCCTTCTTGTAGTTAGTTATTCTTAAACTTTCTGGGTTCGTGGGCACCCAAACCCACCAAGTCTGGGAGGTGTCGGGGGCCAGGGGAGCCCAGGCATTCCTTTCCTTCCCGAGGGCACTGAGCTTGTGTTGTAGTCTGCCCATCAGTCTTGATGCCAGTGAAGGGGCGTTTGGCAAGTGGGTCTTTAGAGGGCGTTCCTCTTCTTCGAGGACGCCCCGTTCTTTGGTGGGGGGAGTGGACACTTTACATTCCAACTGTACTTTGGCTCAACCAGACCTCCTGCCCGTAAAATCAAAAAAGAAAAAGCATCCCGAGGAGACACACTGGAAGCAAGCGTTCCTGTTTCCCGGAGTGCGGGGACAAAGCTAGGAAGCCAGGCTGCTGGTGTTGGCACTGGTCCCGCCTGGCCCGGGCCCCCGCTGGGAGGAAGCACTAACCTAGGGGCTGTTCTCCACTCACTTTACAAAGCCGCAGGAGTAAACTGACTGCCATGAGCAGAGGGTCCCCCTGCCACCGTGGGGGTGCTGCCAGGGCACGGGCTGGCGGCAAGGGCAGGAGGAGGCTGTTCAGGAGGAAAGTGGAGAACCCCACTCTACAGTCCCCTCCAGGGGGGGTGCACGGCTGGATATCAGCCTGCCCCCTCCCCAGGCCAGGCATGCGCCGTCGAGCTCAGCAGGCGATGCTGGAACCTCCTTCAGGCTCACATGGGCAGTCACGGAGTAAGGCCGCCGCAGTCCTCGCCCCCAGCAGCTAGGGCCGTGGATGACAGAAAGCAAGGCTATGGAGTAGGCTGGGGCCCTGCCCTCCTTCCAGGGCAAGTGCTTGCCGCATCCTCCACCACACACGGGTCTCCCTTGGTGACCCCTGCCTGCTGGGGGTGGGAGGCGGCTGGAGACTGGCCACTGGAGGGTCCTGTACACCCTCACCGTCCTGGCCTGCTCCTGAATGTGCCTCCTGTCTCTGAATGTGCGGCGTCTCTGGCATTTCTGGTTACCTCTGCAGGGACTGCTTTTCCATTTCCTTCTGGTCTGTGGTACCTCCCTGAGCACTTAGCACAGAATCCCAGGATATCTGACATGCGACTCCTATGAAAGGCTCATTACACAGCCTCCCAAACGGGTCTCCTAGGCTGCCCGGCTTTGGTGGCCAATGGTGGCTGAACAGGAGCACACGTTATGGGAACCTCGTCCACAGCCACGGTCCTGCTGACCTGGTCATGTGTAGCCTTATGGACCCAGGCTTTATGGAGATTCTTCCACCTGGTCCCCTCTAACCTTCTTCCTCGGCGTGGAGAAAGAAGCTGAGAGCCCACAAGGTCCCCAACCCTGATGGCAGGGCCTGGGCCCTCCAGGTCACTCAGACCTGCATCTGCAGCGTTTCATATACTGAATAGACCTGTCCAAGAACTCAGATTTGCCCTGTCCCTCCGTGTCTGAGACTCTCCATGGTGTCATCAGTTCCCTCCTCCCACGCGGCTGCCCTCCCTGGCCTCTTCATCCCCAGCCCCACGCAGCCAGCAGCAGTGAGTGACAGCCGCCAGGCTCCTACCTTTAGCTCAAGTCCCTCCTTCCTTTGTACTGTGGGCTCCAGAGGTCAGCAACAGGCAGCATGGCAGGGCCAGCGCCTGTCTCTCAGGAACCCCGGGGTCACTCTGCGGCAGCAGCCAGCAACGCGTGAGCACCGCACACGCTCCTGCCTGCCGCACTTGTTTTCCTTGAGTCAATTACTCACAAAGTTGCTGCCTCCCTTGGCAGGCACGGAGGCCCCTCCCTATCTGTGTTTACAGCTGGTTTCGAGAGGAGAGGCGGCACTTGGACAGTCTGCCCTCCAGATCAAGTGTGCTCACATCCTCTGCTCTGTGCGGGGGTGGGGTGCGCCCTGCATCTGCCCTGCAGAGCATCCAGCCCCTGGGCAGGGAGGGCTGTCAGGTTGGGTACAGGCAGCTCAGGTCCACAGGAGTTTAGTTCGGTCCTGAGTTCCCTTTTCCCTTGGGGAAATGAACTGAACAGACATTTGTCTGTAGAACTAAGGACAAAAATAGTTGGACCTCGCTGAGACTCGGCCATAGAGATGCTGGCTGCTTTCACTGTGGGCTCAGGGACACACAAGGCTCTTTGATGGCACAGCGGTGGCACAGGGCAGGCTTAGAATTGAAAACACCAGAGCTGGGGCAGGGGGTCTGAAGTCTCCCACATGTGCGTTTCCAGATGTGTGTGCATGTGACCTGTCGGCGGCCACGGGGCAGGCGGGAGCTACTTCTTGGCAACAGAATGCGTGCCTGGCGGGGCCGCTTGGCCCACTGCGTCCCCATGCAGCCTGGTGGGCACAGCAGCTGCCCAGACTGCTAATGGCCTTCAGTGAGAAGTGGAGCAGGAGGCAGGGCTCGGGGCCCACGCTGGGTGAGCAGCTGGGCTTCAGGGAAAGCAAGCAGAGCAGTGTCTGTCTGGCTAGGATTCCCTGTGTTCACGTGCCGCCAGCCCCTGGGTCTGAGAGCGTCGCAGTGCTGTTTATCCAGCCTGCATGCATCACAAAGGGGGGTGTGTTTCTGCCAGCTTGTGGGTGCTGACCAGCTGATAAGCTTCGTCAAGAAGCTAGGGGTAACTGCTCTTCGAAATTTTCTTATTCACTGGAACTTTTATTTTAGCTGAAAAAGAAAAAAAAAGAGCCAGGATAATGCTTGCTTTCATTCATCTTCTAAAAATGGTATTCCTTACTGCTTGCTGTGATGTTTGCTCCTAGGCGGTGCCTCCTCCCGGCAGGCCTAACTGGGAGATCCCAAGAGCAGAGTGGCTGTGTGGGCTGTGTCACACACGAGTAATCACTGGAGCCTACGTCCCGTCTTCTCTGCCCTGGGAATGTCCCTGTGGGGCCACCCTGAGAGCGTCCCCTCCCCACCTTAAGGTGTAGGCTGCGGCTTGGGGAGGGACAGCTAGAGATGTCCTAATGACAGCTGGAGCAGCAGGCAAGGCCTCAGCACCAGACAGTCCATGCTTGGCTGTAAGCTCCGGCCATAAGGACCCCAAGTCTAGTCAGTTCCTCTTGGGGCAGCCTACAGTGGGGCTCCACCTGTTCAGGCTGTGGGCACCTGAACTAGTGGCCGACTGAGGCTGCAGTCTCCCTAGCCATAGAAGGATATTGGGGGGGGGCTCGCCCCCCTGGTCTGTGATTGTGGATCTACTCACAGGCGTCTCAGCGTTCCTGCCTCCCTGCATCTTTGCTTCCTTCCTGTTCCCCTTGCTGCTGGAGAAGATGGACTTCCTGTAGCCAGCGAACAATGATTCGGTTTCCACCCTCTGACCTGGGCTAGGCTGTCTTTCCAGTTAACCAGGCCATCTGGTAATTTCCTTCCTGAGAAACTGGATCACAAACCTGTGTGTGGTGGGGGATCATCTGGTGGTCTCCACAGAGGGGTACTCTGTGCCTGTCAGGTGATGTCTGACTTTGCCCAGTGACGGGAGGTGCCACCCCACGTAGCAACATGGAGACAACAGAGTTGGAGGCCCAGCCTGGAGAGTGCTCCCAGAATGTGTTACATTCTGCCCATTTTCATCTGCAAGCTGCCTGAGAGAGCTCGGTGTTTATTCAGAACCCAACTTCTAGGGTCCTGGTAACTGCCGTCAGCCCCTCTTCAGCAGACAAGGGAGAAAAACATTCCCTCCGGCCACGAAGCGCTGCCCAGCCCAAGCTTGAGCATGCTCTGTGTTGCTACCGGCCGCTCACCTTTCAGCCATCTCTCCCAGCACTACACTGCTCCTTGTCCCACCAGACCCTGCCCTCATCACACCTTCCATTCTTGCTTCTGGCTGTTCCCATCCCTGAAACCCTCCCCCACAATTCCTGCCATACCCAGGTCTCTTTTGGTTCCCACACACCTCTCAAGCCAGGCCAGCCCCTGACCCTGTCTCCTAGTCAATGCCCTGTCACTCCTGCTGGTTGCCAGTCTCGACTTGGCAGCCACAGGCTCCTCCAAATCACAGCCCCACCTTGCTAAGTCCTTCTGCCAGCTCTGAATGGCCCCCACCTCATCAGTGGGCTTTGGTTTCCTCTGACCTCCCTGTCTCTGATGGCCTCGCCTCACCGCAGCTGGCCTGCTAGCTTCAGGCTCCACTGAGCCTGGATATGTCTACTGCAGGGGATACTGGTCCTGGGAGGTACGCTACCCAATAACCCTCAGGATCTGGCCAACACCAGGCCATCTTTGCTGGGAGCCCTTCTGTAGTAGGTCAGCATGTCCGTTGTTCTGACCATCCCTCACCTAAGCACAGGGAACCTCAGCTAAGAGGGCCTGGGAGCTAGGCCCACACAGGCCTGGGGCTACCAAGGGAGACTGAAGTTAGTTCATTAACAAATTCATTAACGAGCTAGTGATTCGCTTGCCCTTTCTCAGACTTGCTTCTGTTTTCTTAATTACATTCATAAAAGAGTAAGGGGGTGGATCAGTTGGTAAAGTGCTTGTTGTGCAAACGTGAGAGGACCTGGGCTCTACCATTTGTGTGAGAAGCCGGGTGACTGTGTATGTAACTCTAGCAAGGGGGAGGCAGAGACAGGCAGATCCCCAGAGCTCGCTGGCCGGCCCATCAGGATGAGTCTGAGCTCCGGCTTCAACGACCAATAGAAGAGTGCACGGATATTGATCCCTGGCTTCCACAAGTGCACACCATGAGACTCGAAACAGCTAACACAACCTCAGGTTAAAGGCACTTAAGGTTCCAGCATGTGGAATCAGCAGAGGACGAAGGAGAGGGCAAGGAGGCCAGCCTGACTCGGGCAGGGGGACACTCCTGGCTGTGTGTGGCAGTCCTCACTCAGCCAAACCTCGGCCGGCTGGCTTCCTGCTCTCCTCCTCAGCCCCACAAAGCAGCAAAGGGAAAAGCAGGGCACGACGTCACAGAGTGCTGAGATCAGCTGGAGGACCAGTCAGGACCAAGGAGGCAGGAGGCAGGAGGCTCTGTTCTAGCCCATGACTCGTCTCGGCAGCACTGAGACTCGCCTCGGTGCCTGAGCCAGGTGACCGGAGGGAACAACAGTGGGTGTAAAGACCGTCCCTTGCCCCAGCCAGGGTGGCAGCTCAGAATAGCTACAAGAACTTGGGGCTCTGCATTCCTGTTTCCTGTCCAAGCCGCCTTGCTGACTCTGGGGTGACCTCGGCCAACCTGTTGATCACCCTTCCAAGCCTGACAGAAAGGCTGGGGAATGAGCACCGCCTCCATCCGGGTGGGGTGAGGCCTAATTAGCACTTGGAGCTGAGCAGGCCGGTGGGCGCATAGGCGGTGGCTCTTTCCCTTCAGACACCACCCTCCCGGTTCTGAGGTCTCCTGCTGAGCAGTCCTCCCTGTCCAGCGCCCCTCTGCCTTCCTGAAACCCCGTTAGCAGAAGGAAAGATTTGATGCATCCACACTCTCCTGTGCTTCCCCCTTTCTCCCTCATCCTGGACCTTCCAGGAGGACAGGGAAACTAACCCCATCTGGATCCCAGCCCACAGGGACCTGTGAGACAGGGTCCTTGGCACAAACATAGCTGTTCTGAGATGATTTGCAGTCCCAAGATGTACCTGTCCAGGTCGGGAGTTTCCCCACCTCACTCTAGGTCCTGAGGACATAACTCTGGGCTCTTGGACTTTGATGAGGCTAGTGTCTCATTAGGTAGCCCAGGCTGGCCTCAAATTTTGATCCTCCTGCCACTGCTGCCTGAGCACTGGGAGCCCAGGTTCACCCTTAGACAAGCTCAGCGCGCCTGGCCAGGGCACTGTGTTGTTGCCAATCAGCAGGTCTCTGCTCAGAGCTGGGCCAGCAGGTCCGAGTGAAACACACCCTGTGGCGCTGCCACGCTGCACAGCCGCCTTGTAGTATCTGTGGTCAACAGCAGGTTCCTGCTGCACACCAGAGGATCTGGGGCCTGAGCATCAGAAAAGCTCTTCCCCTCAACTGTGGCAACTGGCCTGGTGACAGAATGGGAAAGGGATTGACACACCATGGGTGCTGTCCCACAGGGCACCTATGGTCTCTATGTCCCCAACATGCCACATCTGGCTGCTTTAGGCACAGTTGTGCTCAGCCTTAAATAGAGGGTAGGTTTTTTTGTTGTTTTTATCTTAAACAGGGTTTCAGTCTGAAGGTTGGGTTTGCCTTGAATTCATAATCTTCCTGCCTCAGCCTCCTGCTTGCTGGGATTAGAGGCATGAGCCACTCTGCTAAGCCCTAAGTAGCATCCTTCCTTACAGACACTGATTAGACCCTGGCCTGATGTATGCCGAGCAGCAGGAGGGGCCGTGAAAATGGACATGGGGTAGTTAGTCTGTGTTGTGAGTCTGTGCACAGCGCTCAGGAAGCTTAGCCCCTCCTCCTGCAACAGACAGCAGCAGGCGTGAGGCTCCCCTGACAGCCCTCTGCCTCCAGACTACACACCTCTGGCTAGCAGGTTCCTGCCATCCTGTCCCTCAGTTTTCCCACTTTAGACTCCTCCTAAGCATTGGGGCAGGGGGAGGCACGGGGTGGGAGCTAAACCAAGGTGCTTGCTAAGCGCAGGAAACACTGGGCACAGAGCTCTAGCCTTTTTCCCTTGCTGTCATCAGAACAACAGAAGCTGGTCTGTGACCTTTTGCTCAGACTCTGTCAACTGACACATGGAAGAGGGAAGCACAGGGAGGATGGGCGTGAGAGCATATGAGCCTTCATGGGTGATGGGGGAGGGGGCTGCAGCCACCAGGGCAGATGTCAAGGAAGACCTTCCAGAATTCACCCTGGGGACCTGGCTTCCCCCTGCATGGCCATCAGGTGGCAGAGGCCCTGCAAGTGTCTTGTCTGCTCTGGCTTGGGGCTCGATGGTGGCACAGTGAGCTTCCCAATGTTCCTCTAGTATTAAACCACAGGGTAAACATCTGGCTTCGCTGGCCTGTATTCACTGCTTTCTACGGAATGCAGAATGGGGAAGGGAAGGGCAGAGTGGGGAAGGTTGTTTTCTGCTCCATAGTAACTTCAAATTCTTGAGGCTGTGTGCCACTCGGACCCTTCATGGGGCTCCCTGTTCAGCACGTGCACAGGAGTGAGCCTGATGCTCGTGGACACAACTGACAAGGGCAGGAGTCCATTCTCAGACTAGCTAGCACTTACATGTGAGACACTGACTTTTTTGTTGTTGTTGTGTGCCTAAATTAGCTAAATTAGCTTGTTACTAGTGAATTCCTCTAGCTACAATGTAACCAGACCCAGTGGAAAAATAGTGACTTGCTATGACCCTGGGCGGCCAGTAGCCCAGAGGAGACAGTGACAGAACCCCTGTTCCTACTTGGCTGGGCGCACATGCATTCAACGCTCCATAGTCCATCTTGCCTGTTAATCAGGAAATTCCACCTCTGTTTTTTAGGGGCATCTCTGTAACCTGCTGCCCTACAACGTAGGCTGGCACCATTTGTCTACCAGGTGTGATGGCACAAGCTTGATATCCTACCTATCTGGGAAGCTAGGGCAGGAAGAGTCCAAGTTCAAAGTCAGTCTGGGCTACAGAGTAATAATATAAGAGCAGCCTAGGCAACTTGGGAGAGACCCTGGCTCAAAGTAAATAGAGGGCTGCGAAGCTTATCAGGAGATCATCTGCCCAGACTGCCCCAGTGAGTGGCTGAGGGTGACCCAAGACCGCCTGAGTCACCCCAAGACTGCCTGCCCACCATGCTCAGTGCGGTCCTGGATTCCACCCCAATGCCATTGAAAAGAGAGGGGAATGGAAAAGCCTATTTTTCATTACAGGTCCTGACCTACCTACATCCTTGTTCCCCATTCATGTAGTGGAACACCTCTCTGCCTCCTGTCCCCACAGGCCCTCAGCTAGGCATGGGATGACACCGTCTCCCATTCCACAGAGTGGAGCCTTTGGAGATGGGTCTTTGCTGAGCCCCAGTGCCTGGCTGAAGATAAGTATATGAAAGGACAGCAGGCTGGACTGTGGACACACAGACAGTGATCCCTGGACAGGACTGTGGTTACACCCTAATTTCTATGGGGCTGCTCATGTCAGGCCTTCAGCTGCTGTGGACCTGATGGCTTGTTACAAGTCGACCTGCTGGCTGTGCATCAGCCGACTCTCAACTTTGGCTGCATGTTTTAAAACAAAGTGCTTCAAAAAATGACTTCTAAATGTATACGTCCCTCTCTAGTGACGGTCAGAAGCCTTGGCAAGCACCACTCAGCCGTGGGAGCTCACGCCTCAGGAAGGCAGAAGCTGTGGCAGGCAGGCGCGCTGCGCACTCGGATTGTGCAGGCTGATTCCTGCAGCCGCCCCTGCGCCTTCCTGGCATGTGATAGGAAAGCTGAATGACGTACATGAGTGATTTTGATTCTCATAGCCTTTTGTTTTTCACAGTTCACAACACATAAGGAGCATGGGCCAGGCAGCCTGCCTCAGATGCACTGGACACAGCACCCTGTCTCCATGCAGAGGAGCCGCCTGCTACCAGCTGCAGGAAAGCTGGGTGGGGGCAGATAGGCCAACACCAGACTACTTCTGCCTAAGTGGGAGCCTAGAGGAAGACAACTGGTTCTTTAGCTCATTTACTAGATAACTTGGACTTCTTTCCCTGACTGTCACAATCTGAGGCCTTTTCAGACACGAGACAAGAAGGGGAACAGGATGAGGGGAACAGACAACAAAATAAACAGAGGCACCCTCAGAACTGCAAGGAGCAAACAGATAAGGTCTCCATTTCAGTCGCTGGGTAGGCACCCCATCTGGGCTCCCAGAACCCCAGCTTTTAAAACAGCTGGGTGTGGCTTCCCCTGCAGGGAAGTGCTCGAAGCCCACCCCCCCCCCCGTCTTACCACGGCTCTGCTGGTAATTTTTACTCAACATGTCACATTTGCTCTGATCACGATAGTCACTCCCTCCGCTAGCTTTACTCTGGTCCTAACTCAAATGGGAAAACTCCTAGAACTCCTGCTGGTACATATGAGGGTACCCAGGGTAGACCCTGGGGTACACAGCTTGCCTGCTCCATGTCACCCTGCCCCTCTGCTTTGTCTTAGGATGCGGGGACTCTGTCCGCAACATCTCAAAACATCCCTCTGCAAACAGTCCCCTCTGCTCTTTGAAGCCTCTGTGGGGTTTGGAGTCCTGGGCCTTTGAGAGCCTCTGGATAGACGTGACCCAGTGCTGGCCAACCAGACATGTGGGTTAGAGAAAGCCCAGCTTTGGCTACAGGGAAGCTAAGAGCCTGCAGGCAGGAGGAAGTAACTAGGGCAGGGAAACCAGAAGTTCAGTCGTGAGCACTTACTCTGTAGACCTGTAGTCACCAACTCCATAGAGTTGTGTCTCAGTGTGTTGGGCCATTAAAGGAGGAAATCATTGGCACTTCAGAATTCCAAGGGACCTCATGGGGTGAGGAGAGCAAGCCCAGAGAGCAGCAAGCCTCTCCTCCAGCCTGCCAACCACCCGGGCATCTCTCCCCCAACCCCCGACTTGGCACATACCAATTATCCACTGCCAGGTGGATCAGCGCAGCCTACACATCCTGACCTAAATCCCCTCACGTTAGGTTTGGGTCTCACCTTTCTTCACGAAGCCATTCACAAGTCACAGGGACACCACGTCTACTCTGACACACTGTACCCTGGAAGGCACCCGAGGTTCTGGCCCTTGGTAGAAGTTCTTCAAAGATCTACATGACAGGTCAAGGGTAATGTGACCGTACCCTTGTTGTAATTATTAAGAGTGTCTCTGCGCTCTCGGTGATAGTGTCTGGTCCCCTGTGGGCTCGGGACATGTCCGGAGCCGTATTAGTTTAAAGCTAGCTCGTCCTTAGGTTCTCAGAGCCTCTGATACATTCGTAGATGCGGGGGTGGAAATTGATGTCCGGCTGCTGGGTCAGGACAGGAGCAGGAATGCAGCTCTCAAGAACATAATCACAGACGGGGCGCGCTAAAGTGGCAGGTGCTGTTCCGGACAGCGGGCACTAAGTTAGCCCTAGTCAGCATGCCTGCGGACAGGAGCTGTATCCCTTCACCTGCGGTTTCTAGTTGCTGGCTTTGCCTCCCGTGCCCAGTGGCTGTCCAGGCGGACGGCGCAAGTTCCGCTATCTCTACACAGAGGCTCCACATCTCCTGACATTCTTAACCATCAAAAGGGACGAAGGCGGTAACCCGAGCGTCCCAGGAGAGCCCGTCCTCCTACGCAGGCAGCAGACCCGCCACCCGCTGGGGGTTCAGGACCGCACGCCCGGCCCCTGGCGCCCGCCCAGCCTGGCGCGGTCCCCTCCCGCCCGGGACGGAGCTCTCGGGGCTCCCCGCCCCGGGCCCCACTCACCGCTCGCTGGGCGGCGGCCCGCGCACCGGCCGCGGGCGGGCAGCTGGGCTCGCAGGAGGCAACGGAGCTCACCGCGCGCACGCCGCGGGGGCTGTGTACACACGTGACTCCGTTCCGCCCCACCCCCGGGGGCTGCTCGCGTGGTCCCGCCCCCGCCCTCGGAGCAACGCCGTTAGGCCCCGCCCCCTCTCCCGACCCAGGGCTTCTGAGGCCCTGCCCTTTTTTTGGCGCGTTTGCCTAGTTTCCGCAGGCTCCGCCCCCAGCCCGAGGGGACAGTCCCCGCGGCCACCCATGGCCAATGCACCTGCCCCCATCCAAGTCTGTACTTTCCATGACCCGTGCCTCCCGGATCAGGATGCTCCTGAGTGGAGCAGTCCCGGGAGAGCACCTGACCCACTGTGTAAGTCCTACCCGACATGAAAGTGCAAAGGAAAGGATGCCATTTATAGAATTTGCTGAAATTCAGGAACCCCTGCCTTTCATCTTCATACAAAACATAAGCCAGGAGTGGTGGTGTGCACGTGCAATCCCAGCGCTCGGGAGGCAGAGTGGGGGGGGAGGATCAAAAGTTCAAGGCTGTCCTTGGTGGCATAGTGACTTGAAGGGCATCCTGGGACACATGAGATCTTGTCTTAAAAAAACAAACAACAACAAAACACACGAGATAGCTAGCTGGACATGGTGGTGCCTACCTCTAATCTCAGCACTCAAGAGGAGAGGCAAGGAGGACTACCATAAATCCAAGGCTGGTGTGGCTTAAGTAGCAAATTCTGGGTCAGCTGTGGTTACAAAGCAAGACTGTCAAAACCGGAAGGAGGGTCCTGGAGTCATAGTCCAATTTCAGGCACAGGGACCTATGTGTGATCTCTCGGGACTCATGTCAAAAAGACTGAGGGTGGTAGCATGTGCTAATATTCCCAGTGCTAAGGCGGCCAGCCTAGCTTATTTGCTTGTTTCAGCCTCCACGACACCCCCCCCCCCAAAAAAAAACAGCGCTGTCTTATAAAGACGGTGGACAGCTCCTGAGGAAAGACAGCTTAGGTTGACCTCTGGCCTCCATAGGCACACATACAAAACAACAGGAACCGAAAATGAAGAACCTAAGCCTTCAAGGTTTTCTGGTCAGCCGGGGCTGGATTGCCCATCCCTGAAGTATCAGGCCTCCAGGGACCTGCCAGAGGGGAGGCTTCATTCACAACTAAGGAGTGCTGTGGGCTAGCCCAGCCTCTCAGTGCAGACAGCCTGTGCTGCTGGACAGGAAGCGCCGCCGTACTGATGTCCAGAGCGAGTATCCTCCCGCTCTGCCAGCTAGTCCCAGAGCTGGACATCTTGGCTGTGGTAGGGGTGTGTGAAGCCGTGTCTGACCTCATTCTCCAGGGCTGGCTTTGAAAATCGCATGGAGTTGGCCTCCCTCGTGCTACAGGGTCAGGCGCGGCCCCTGCTCAGGCCTCCTTCGTGCCATGTACGCTGTGGTCACGAGTCTGTATGCTGCAGCCCGGTGCCCTGCTGAGGCCCAGCACCATGGAAACGCCGGAACTTCCCTTCCCGGGCCACATTCTTGGAACTTGGCAGGTCTTCCTGGCTGTTCTGGAGTGGCAGTCGATAAGATCAGCTGCATTCCACAACAAGGGCACTGAGGGCTGCTGGGAAGGAACCCGAGTCGCCCTGTTTGCCAAAACTTCGCATTTGCTCCTTTCTGGGGTCTGGGCAGTGCTTGGGGGTACATCTGCCCGACAGCAGCGGGTTCCCCTCTTCTCTACCTTCTCTTGTGCACTTGTGCATCCTTGGCTAGATTAGATTCCAGGGAACGCATTGGCTTGGGGAGGGGATGTCTTTAAGTTAATAGGAGGTGTAGCTAAGTTGCTAGAATGCTTTCCTACCATGCTTATTAAAGTCCAAGATCCACCCCTGCCTCCACATGAACAAGGTATGGTGGTGGATGCCTGTCATCCCAGCACTGAGGAGGCAGGAAGATCAAGGCCAGCCTCGCCTAGAGAGCACTTTTAAAGCTAGCTGATCTACGTGAGGATTTCTCCCAATAAATCTAATGTCTTGTTTGTAGAATGGGGGTTAGAGAGGGGAACAAGGTCTTACTATTTAGCCCAGGCTAGCCTTGAATTTGTGATCCTCTTGCATGAGCCTCCCACAGGTCAGGATGTCAGGCAATAGTCATTACACCTGACTAAGTGGCCGATTACTCAGCTTATGCTGAAGGTGGAGGCTTTGAGCTGGGAGCGGAGCCGGTGGTCTGGGCTCCCTTGAAGCTGTGGTTCCTGTATGGTGAGCCACAGCATGCCCCTTCCTGGTATCCTTCCCATCCCTTCTCATCAGACTTCTCTTCCCTGGCTGCTCACCAGGGCCTCTTCTGTCCTTGGCAGAAGTAAGTCTTCCCACCAGTAACATAAGAAGGGCCAGGCTGCATCTCCAGCTGTAGCTGGGCCCTCTGGCCTCAGGATAATCCCCAGGTCACTTTTAGTTGCTCTTGGCAGAGGAGAGCCTGGCACACACAGTGACACAGTTCACACTGAGAAGGCTGTTCTTCGGTCTTCTGTGGGGGACAAGCTGGGGTGTCTGAGACTTGAGGCTAATGGAGCATCTGTCCTGACCAAGGCCTTCAGGGAGACTCCAGGAATGGCAGGAATTGCCTGCATGTGTGGTAGGAGCAACCAGTCACGGGGGCCTGCTAGAAGGCACCAAGCCCCTTAGCCTGTTCTGTCGCCCTGGGAGCCCTGCGCCGCACAGCCTCCCTTCTGGTCTAGCCTGAGGCTTCGGGAGCTCCAGACCTGACCATTCTGGCCCCCGCGGTGGCAGCTGGAGAAAAGGGAAGCAGAAGGAGGTGGTTTTCCGGCTGGCAGGTGCTAAAAATAGAGATGAATGTGTCTGACTTCGCCCCCAGCCTGTCCTCTCTTGGCCTGTGTGCCAGAGATACTGTTCCCCAGCTGCCAGGGCCGCTGGGGCCACTCCTGACTAGGGAGGAGGCAGAGAAGAGTAACACCAGCACACCAGACACTGCTGTCTCACCTTGGGGATATAATAGCTCCAAGGACCCCTTGCTATCTGTGTGCCACACAGATCCACAGAGGGTCACCTTTGCTGCCTGGGCCTCTGTCACTCACAGCCATTCGATTGCACTGAATGACAGGGAACATTCCAGCCGAGAGGAGCAGAGCAGGGAAGGACAGCAGTGGATGAAAACACACAGGGCTGCAGGCTGACCCACCTTCAACACTGTGTCCCAGAAGAACAAGGGGCCTTCAGCGTGCCTGTAAAACAGCACATAGGACGTCCACTCCTGTGCAGTGTCAGGAGCTGGAGCCGGGCTTCATGTATCACAGGGGTGCTCTGTTTGGTTTTCTGGGCTGACCCCAGTGAAACAGGCACCCGCCTCTTGCTGGGCAGCTGAGGTCCTAACGTGGCAAAAATCGTAACACTAATAGTGTTAATGATGAGCTCTTTAAATCTAATTAGCAAAGACACTGGGGGACAGGGCAATGAGACTCCCTAACTGGCAGCTGTTGGGTGCTCCCTTGCTTGCCAGGTTGCCTTTGGCAAAGGAACTATCAACCAAATGAGCCCAGTGAACGACCCTAAGGGCAGTGGCTGCTTGAAATTTAAACTCTCAAGTGAGAGAAGCCGATTGCTCAATTGCTCCGGGCTACTGAAGGCAGGACTCTCGCAAACAGCTTGCTCCAGACCTTTTGCTGTTACAAGCCTAAGCAAAAGACGACTTTGTAACTATTTGCACTTTAGCCAGAGGGAGGGCGTTGCCCCTCCACCTAGCCTGTGATTGGTGCAAATAGAAGCCTTCATTTGCATGCTAGCTTTGCTGTGACTGGAGGCAGTGCCTTTCTTTAACTACGTAAGCATGTCAGTCACTCAGCTGGGAGACAGCGGCTCCCCTCCTGCTGTGGCATTGGGCCCAATAAAAGGCTGGCAAGGAGCTGGGCAGTGGTGGCACACCCCTTTAATCCCAGCAATTGGAAGGCAGAGGCAGGAGGATCTCTAAGTTTGAGGACAGCCAGGGTTACACGGAGAAAATAGGTTTTGAACCTCCCTCCCCCCCACAACCACCGCTGTCACTGCCAAAAATAAAATGCGGCAAGGGACTGGGGTATGGTTCATTGGATAAAGTGCTTGTTTTACACGTGTGAGAACCGGTGTTCAGATCTCCATCAACCACTAAGTGCCTGCTGGGCATGACATGTAATTCCAGTGTGAAGAAGGCGGAGACAGGCTCCCTAGAGCAAGCTGGCTAGGTAGACTAGTCATGTGAGCTCTAAGCCCAAGTGGGAGATCCTGACTCAAATAATCCAATGGGAAGCGAGCCTCCTCAGGCCCACACAACAACACACATGCACACTTGTGCACACACTGTGCACACATCCACAAGCTAAGAGAAAAACAGAAAGCCTGCAGTGGGCAGCAGCCAGCCAGGCCACTGAGCCACAGTGGTCAAGAAGCTGTTGAAATGGACACTGAACAGCAGAAGTAGAGGCCTAAGACAGGCAGCCACCCGTCAGCAAAGCAGAGGCAGCAGCTACTGGGGACAGTTCTCAGGCCCGAGTGTTCCCCATCTCCAAAAACCAAAACAAACAAACGCAGGCAAGAAGACACCCCTTGGCTTGAGCTCACTGCTGCAGGGCGCTGCTTACTCAGTACAGGGATGTGGCCAGCGCGTTTGCACCAGTGACAGCTGTTCTGCATGCAAATAAAGGGTTCTGTTTGGACCAACCCTAGGCTGTGCGCTGGGCCACAAGCAAGACGTGCCCCTCCAACCTGGCAAAAAAATGACTGAGAATTTACTGAGGTTTAGTGAACAGTCGTTTCTGTGATGATATTCTTCAGTCGGGCTCCTTCAGGGAGCCCGTGGAGTGTCCAAAGCAGGTGGGCTGCCATGAGGGCGGTCCAGCTGCAACCAATGTGTGTGCGTGCAGTCGCGTGTGTGCAGCCCAGAATATCTGGTGTCTTTCTCGGTCTCTCCCCACCTTATTTTTTTTATATAAAGTCTCCTCCGGTCTTATTTAAGAGTTACTGCTACTGTGACAAAACGCCATACACCAAAGCAGCTTGGGAGGGACAGTGTTTGTTTGGCTTATGTACATCCACAGTATGTTCATCATGGAAGGAGTTCAGGGCAGGACCTCAAACATGGCGGCATGCTGGAGGCAGGAGCTGATGCAGAGGCCGTGGAGGGGGACTGCTCACTGTAGGCTTGCTCATCATGGCTCACTCAGCCTGCTTTCTTATAGAACCCAGGACCACCAGCCCAGGGATGGCACCGCCCACAATGGGCTGGGCCCTCCGTCCCCCATCAATCACTAATTAAGAAAATGGCCTACAGGCTTGCCCACAGCCAATCTTATGGAGACATTCTTTCAAGTGAGGCCCTCTCTCTGAGGGCTCCAGCTTATACCAAGTTGACATAAAACTGGCCAGTACCCTCCCTGATCCTGGAGCTCACTAATTAGGCTAGGCTGGCTGGCCAGAGAGCCCCGGGGAGCTTCCTGTCCCCACCCCCTAATACTGGGATTAACGTGAGCGAACCATGCCCAGCTCTTTACTTGGATGCCAGGATGTCAGCTTGACAGAATCTAGAGTCACCTGGGAGACAGGCCTCCAGACATTCCTGTTCTGGATTATCTTGAGTATGTTAATTAATGTGAAAAGACCCATCTTTATTATGGGCAGAAGCATCCCATGGCTGGGAGTTTAGTTGTGTAAACAGAATAGGGGGGCTGAGCATTCATTTTGCCATGTTCTCTGACGCCATGTTATGAGCTGCTTCAAGTTCCTGTTGCCTTGACTTCTCTGATATGATGGCCTTGACCTTGAACTGTGAGCCAAAATAAACCTGTTCTCCCTTAAGTTGCTTTTGTCAGGACATTTTATCACAGCAGGAAAAGAAACTAAAGCCCCGAGGATCCAAACCTGGGTCCCCTTGTACCTGTTGAGCCATCTCCAGTGCCCACCTAACAGTTTTTATCTCTCTCAGAAGCTCTGAAAGGGTTTGTACAAGAGCTCAGTGCAAGCTCAACCCAGCTTGGTGCTAATGCCCTTTGGCGGCACTCAGTTGTATTCAGAGAGCTTCACTGCACCCAACTCCAGCCAGGTGTGGAGGCAGCAGGATTACTGTGAGTTTGAGGTGATCCTGAACTAAAGAGTGAGACCGCATTCAGCAAAGAAGACTTAGCCAGTAAAGACCCTTGGCGCCAAGCCTGAATTCAATTCCAGGAACCCTCGTGGTAGAAGGAGAGAACCAATTACCTTAAATTACCCTCTGCCCTCTGAGACTCATGGCATGTGCTCTTCTGTGGGGGGGGGGGATAGACATTCACCACCCCCACCAAAGTAAATAAATAAACATTTGTAGAAATAGTTAAGACCTGGGCCAGTGAGCTGTCTCAGTGAGTAAGCGTGCTTGCCACGCAAACCTGACGCCCTGAGTTCAGTCCCTGGAGTCCACATGGAACTAAAAACAAATGGAAGCCAGGTATGGTGGCACACATCTTACCAGGCAGAGGTAGAGGTAGGTGGATCCCTGTGAGTTCAGGGCCAGCCTGGTCTGAGTTCCAGAACAGCCAGGGCCATACAGAACAATCCTGTCTCCAAAAAGAAAAGGGGAGGGGGCGGTGCTGGCGAGATGGGTCTGCCATGAAAAGTCGCTGCTCTCCCAGAGGACTGAGGGCTGATTTCCAGTGCTCTCTTGTGACCCCCACAGGCACCAGGCATGCACATACACACATGCAGACACAACCTCCACACAGATGAAATAATCAATCTGAAAAGAGTTTTTAAAAAGAAAAAACGAAAAGAAAAGCAGATGTGACAGACAGCCGTAACCCTGGCACTCCTGACCTTCTGTTTTTTACTGAAGTATGTGTACCTGTCTGTGCATACACCTTATTCCAGCAGTGCCCACCGGGATCCCTGGGACTGGAGTTACAGGCAGTGGTGCTGGTGTGGGTGCTGGGAATCAAACCGCGGTTCTCTGGGAGTGCTCTTAACCCCTGAGCCATTTCTCCAGCCCCTAAGTCATTATGTAAATAAGTGAGGCCTTTCAAAGTCGTGTGTGTGTGTGTGTGTGTGTGTGCGCGCACGCATGCACGCACGCACACTGTTGCCCCAGGAACAGTTGGATCCCTGGAGCTTTCTATATGGCTACAGACTGGAGTTTATTAGGTGTCTTTTCTTTCCTTTAGTAGATATGGTGGCACATGTCTTTGGTGCCAGCACCTGGGAGGCAGAGGCAACAGATCTGTGTAGCTATGGCTACACAGAGAAGCTCTATATCAAAAAAGAAGAAAGAAAGGAAGAAACAGACAAACAAAGCAAGCCCTGTAGATAACATTCCCCTTGTGGTGTGCACCCTGTGCACAGCAGATGCCTGGGACTCTGCCTTTCAATCACTTCATGTCCCACCCTGTCAGTCAAGTGGCAGCAGCTGTCTCTCTCCCAAGTAATGTGCATAAAGGGCCAAGGTCCTCAGATCTGGCCACCTGGATATAGATGGGCACGCGCTGGAGAAGTCCACAGTGAGCGTCACACAGAGGTGCATGCTGCTGTCCACCAGGCTGGAGGAAATGGGCTGGGTTGTTTTGTGGGGATGGGTGTCATGTGGGCTAGGCTGTATCCACCTCTGAGATTTTCACATTTTCACCTGATGCACCCAGATGAAAGGAAGGTAGGAGGAAACCCAGGCTGGTCTGCCGGGAGGTGCTGAGTCAAGGGAGGGCTTCCCACCGCTGAGTTCATTCCCCAAGGTTGTCACCATCAGCCAGTGGCTCGGGTGGGGCCAGGTGCCCTGGGCTGCCCAGCCAATCCCAGCTGTCTTAGTTAGGCTCTCTGTTACCATGGTAAAACATAATGAGCAAAAGCAACTGGGGAGGGAAGGGTTTATTTTTTTTCTTTTAGATCATACAGGGCAGAAGGAAGTCAGGGCAGGAACTCAAGGGAGGAATTGAAGCAGAGACCATGGCCTTCCTCACTGCAGCCTAACCAGTTAGTTTTCTTATAGCACCCAGGACCACCTGCCCAGGGATGTCCACAGTGGCCTGGGCTTTCACATATCAAACACCAACAAAAATTTGAAAGAACCAATGTACCCAGAGACTTGGCTACAGGCCGATCTAACAGAGGCATTTTCTCAATTGCTGTTCCTCAAAAAGACAAAACACTAGCTAGGAAAGCCAAAGCCCCAAGTCCTCTCCCCTCTCCCTTTCACTGTTTTTAACTTTATATTTTGAAATAGTTAGGGGTTACCTTGTTGGCAAAATAGCACAGAGGATCTAACCCACCTCCATGTCCCCACTGGAGCCTGCCACTGTGTGCCCTGTGCGGGCCAGCTCTGATGCCACGGGTTCCTCCTCGTGTCTCTCCAGATACGACAGCCCTGCTTTCCGACAGCGCTTACAGTGGGCGGACCTTTGGTGCTGTGTGAACTGACGGAGCATATGCCTCAAGGCCTCAGGAGCAGACTCTCTGCTTTCACCATATGCCCTGCCATCAGCCGTACTGCCCTCGCTGCCAAGGTCGAGAGGCTTTGGTGTGGAAGTGCAGAATGTTCTTAACCATCCTGGCAAGGTGTCTTAGTCCAGTAATGATACAACACATGGAGGCAGAAGGATCTCTGGGTTTTCCTTTTTTTGTCCCCGTTCATTCATCCGTCCATCCGTTCGTTCGTTTGTTCTTTTTGTGTGTGGGATATATGTGTGTGTGTGCCCCTCAGGAGCTGGAAATGCAGATATTTGTGTGTTCTAGGAAACCAACGGGCCCTCTGCAAGATCAGCAAGTGCTCCCAACTGTTGACAGCCTCCCCACCTCCACCCTACTGTTAATTTGCAAATTTTGTGTGGAGAGCTATGGAACCCAGGTCCCCAGCGAGCTGGAACCAGCGCGTGTCCCAGCCACAGCCCTGCTTGTACTTGGACGAGGCCACACACATCCCCGATTTACGCGCAGCCCCGAAGTGTGGGCACGTGCGCCGGCAGAGGCCACGCCCACACGCCGGCGGGGGTGGGGGGGCGCAGACGCGCCTGCGTCACTGTCCAGCCGGCTGGATCTGGTTCCGGCCAAGTCCCTGGCTGGCTGCTGTAGAGCGCTCTTGGTCCTGGCAGCCCGCGCCAGCGACTCTCAGCTACCTACGAGCGAGCGAGGTCAGTGCGCGGCCGGGTGCGGGCGGCGCAGGTGGCCCCGAGGCTCGGTGGGGAGGCGGCCTCGCCCTGAAGCTATGCGAGGTCACCCCGGTGTCCCCACTGCTCAGCTCCCTGTGCCCCGTGCCCGCAGCGGGGGGGCCCTGCTAGTCGCCTTAGTGGCCGACTGGCTTTGAGATCGCTTGCCCGATTAACCAACCCACCGTCCGTGTGGACAATCGAGAATGTGTACGTTGTGTGCAGAGCCCTAACCCAGAAGTGGCAACTCAGTTAAAAACTGCCTGTGAACAGTGGGAGGGGCGTAATGACAAACTTCATGGGCACTTGCTTAATGAAGTCCCTGTGTAACGTAGATTTCAGCGTTGCCTGCCACAGTAGCCTTTGGATTTCTCTTTTCTTCCCAGGGGCCAGTCGTTCTCTCCACTGCGCGCGCGCGCGCGGCTCAGGCGCGCCTTTTGCAGGAGCTCCTGAGGTCTAGGGGAAGGTGGTGAGGTTGGGGCCCTTAGGTGAGAACTTTGCAGTCTGTGCTCGCAGGCTGCCGCTTGCAACATCACCTGGCCGGGAGCAGAAGGAATCGGGTCACAGGCTGCTCCCCAACGCGGGAGCCTGGTGTTTAATAAGTCCTAACAGTGCACAGTTGCTTCGTTTTTTTTTTTGTTTTTTTTTTTCCTTGAGACACCATTTTCTGCACAGTTGCAGCTGTATGCGCCCCTACCTTAGATGACTCTGCACTTTACCTGATGGGCTTTTCAAGCGTTCAGAGTCGCATTTGCTTTAAAATAGCAAGATCAGCACAAACAAGTTAGCAACAACTGTCGGGGATAGTGTGTGCTGTTTGTGCCTCAGTGTTTGTTCTGGGTGTCCCTGCCCTCGTTGACCCGGAGCTGTCTTCACATTTCTGCTGTAGAGGCAGGATAGTTCTGGGTTCCTAGTGAGTCACTTTCTATCAGGCACAGCAGAAAAGCTGCCACTCGGGAGCCCACCAGGCAGGTTTGCATGTGGACACAGCTGCTGTACAGAGGAAGCTAAAATCAAAGGCCTTGTCTGTCTACCCAGAGGCTCAACCAGGATTGGGGTTGGGGCCTGTGGGTGTGGGAGCAGCCATCTCTGTGTGGTGGGCAAGTGTGAAGCTCTAGAGAAGGGGAAGTGGGTACCTGGCCCTGGCTAGAGAGAAGCAAAAGGATCGGGCCTCTAAGGGACATTTTCTTTAAAAGGCCTACAGCTAGGGTGAGGGAAGCAGGTTGCCGCTGAGACCGAGCACAGGAGACAGCCTCAGCTCTGGGGATTCAGTGTGGCCTCTGCCTGCGCAGGGGTTCTGAGCCAGCAGGCTCTTCCCGGAATGGGAACCATGTCATGTACAAAGTAACAGGGGGCGGTTGATCCTATCTGCCTGCCTCCCTCTTTGCATGGAGTCCTGTCATGCCCGACTATGAAGAAAGCTGTGTGCAGTTTCCTTGTCTCAGAGGCCCACGCCTTCGCTTCAGGGTTTCCTACTGCAGGTGTCTGGTCAGAGATCTCTTGTCTCCAGGCCTGCCTGTCAACTGCTTCTGAATAAACCTGGGTGTGAGCCTGTCTTGTCATCCCCTGTCCCCCACCACTACTGTGTGTGTGTGTATGTGTGTGTGTGCGTGTGCGTGAGAGAGAGAGAGAGAGAGAGAGAGAGAGAGAGAGAGAGAGAGAGTCAGGTGGCAGGGACTGGTTCTCTGGTTCTGTCCTTGCTCTTGGCCCAGGAGCTTCTCTGATGGATGCATTGGGTGTAAACTTGAACTTTAGCCGGAGCTGAGCTGCTGGACCCAGTTCCTGTGATCTGCAGGCAAAGGGACAGAGGTGATGGGTTTATCTTCTGTGGCCAGCCCCTCATCTTAGTCAATGAAGTCTCCACTCCTGCCCAGCTCTTCAAGCTCCTGGGTGTGTCTGCTCCCGTGGTGGAGCCGGGCAGGCAGTGATGGAGGTGGCTCTGAGGTGGCAGTCGTAGACGTTAGTACCAGAAAAGGGATGGGCCCTTTGTAAGCTTGTCAGTGGGGCTGGTCAGCCTGAGTCAGGTGGGTTGAGGTCAGAGAACCACACAACTCCCTTCCGGGGGGTGGGGGGCACTCCCTGCCTAGAGGCCACGTGTGGATGGAAGAGAGGTGCTTCTCTGGGGTCCAGACTCTCCTCCCTTCAGCCTTGAGGGCACGGCCAGGTTTAACCCTGTCTTAATACTCTCTCCCACCCCCAAGTGATGTTTCTGCCGTGACTGCAGAAGGGCCTGTGTCCCGACAGAGCCTGGACCCGGCGTCACTTCAGGGATTCTTGTGTCCTGTGGCAGCTGGCGATGGCTCTTTCATCTTTACTGTCCAGGTGGAGCGGCAAATCTGCTGCTCAGTTCCTCCATTCAGTTCATTGAGAAAGCAGGGGTGCCCTAGCCGCCATCTCTGTATGCCAGAGATGCATTTAAAACTCACTTCTAGAAGGAAATCTCTAGGTGGGCACCACCCTTGGCCTTGGCACCGAGGTGGCGAGAGCACGGATGCAGAGCGGATGGGGCAGCCACCGTCCCTGTCCTCCAGGAGCTCACGTGTGCCTGCCTGTGAGCGCCTCGACGACAGAGCCGGCGTCCACCCCTGCACTGCCCACAGACACTGCCCAGACTGCCGGGGCCAGGACGGTACGGCGAGCACAAGCTGCTGCCGTAAGCCCCGGTGGCTCTGAAGAGGGCGGGAAGGAGAGCGGGCCTTCCAGGTGTTCCCCTGGGCATGTGTATCCTGTGTAGCAAGGTGAATCTATGTGCATGTCCAGGCTAAAGAGACCACGTGGCCTGGCAATTGTCCCAGAGTCACTTGCCACATCTACCTGTGTTTCCATAATTATTTCCCAATAAAAAGCTTCGTTTAGAACTCAATGGCTGGCTCTTTGACCCCCCAGCCCCAGCCCCCGAGGGAGGAGCAGCCTTGCTAGGCCACAGAGGAGGACATTGCAGCCAGTCCTGAAGAGACCTGATAAGCTAGAGTTAGAAGGAAAGGGAGGAGGTCCTCCCCTATCAGTGGACTTGGAAAGGGGCAGGGAGGAGATGAGGGAGGGATGGAGGGAATAGGGAGGGAATGCCGTAAGGGGCTACGGCTGAGATACAAAGTACATAACCTGTGATTAATATATAATAAAAATGTTTTTAAAAAAAGCTTCATTTAACACACGCACCCTCCTCACTCTTTATTATTTTCTCATGGTTTTGTTTTCAGAAAACTTTGCTGCTGTGTGTGCGCATAGTTGGGCAATAGTCTGCTGAAGTCTGGGAACTAGAATGGGCTCTCAAGGTTGCACATCTCTGTAGGACCCTGGACTCAGGCTGCTTCCACGTGGAGGGAGGAGGCGTGGCTGTGGAATGGGCAGTGGGAACAGACACCCTGTCTCTAGACCAGAGTCTACCGGCCTTGGCATCTGGCCCCTTCAGCCTCCACAGGGCCCATGTCCTTCCCCTCAGACATCGCTGTCACTTGGAGGCCGTACCTACAGCATCCCCAGTGGCTGGTGGACGGGTGCAGGGGTGGCAGGGATCAGCGAGCACCCTCCCGCCGCAGAGGCACCGCCCGGGTGTGTGGTAGACAGAAGACCAGTCAGCCCACCTGCTGTGCCCTCGGGACTCTGTCCCGTGTGTGAGCTGGAGGGAAGGACTGGATTCCCTGCCACTCAGGCGTGTGCCCAGTGCGGCTACTCTGTTCATCCAGATGGGGTGGGGACAAGAGAGGGTCCTCAGCCATGTTCATCCTTACCCCTGACCTTGATTACTCCAAGGAGGAGGATCCTGCAGAGCAGCGTTTCTGGCACTGGCCCTCTACAACTGAGCTTTTGAGGTGTTTTGTTTCTTTTGGGGACAGACTTACTGTAGAGCTCAGGCTAGCCTTGGACTCTCATCCTAAGTATTATTTATGCTGTATTTTGGGAAACAAAAGTGTGGTAAGCAGGGAGTGCCCACTTAGCATACAGAGTGAAGAAAGGTCCCTAAGACTCTGGTTCTGGGCCTTGAACATCTAGTGCGACACTGGGCCATGAGGAGAGAGAACAAGTCCTGCTTTGCCCCAGGCTGACCATGTCACCTGAGCTGAAGGTGTTCTGTTGTAGAAACGCTGCCCTGGGTAGGTCTTTTTCGGAGAGAAGCGTGGAGTAACAGTTAAGCGACACGGCCCAGTTTTCAGCAGCTGGTGAAGGCCCTTTCTCAGCCTTCCACACAGAAGTCCTCTTTTGACCTCTGTGGAACCTGAGGGGGTGCGCTGCAGTACCCACCTGTCTCCTTAGGCCCTGAGGCTTCAAAAACAGGTTTCAGCCAGGGCCTCCTGATGAAACCTTTGAACAAACAAGCAAAGCCCACGCAGCCATCCTGAGTTCAAGGCTGATCCTGGGGTTTGCATGCACCTGGTGATGGCAAGAGAGAAAGTGCTGGCCAGAGTCTTTCTCTGGCACAAAACACCAGTGACCTGGATGGCCCTGTTCACAGGCAATGGAGTGAAGCAGCCTTGCCTTACCACAGGCACAGACAGGCCAGGCTCCTGTTGCCGCTGTGGCCCAGAATGGCTGGCCAGGAGGCTTCTGAATGCCTTTGGGTAGAGTGTATGTCTCTGCTGCCAAAACTCGGGGAGGCTGAGGCGAGACTGCCTCCGAGTGGGGGCTACCCTGGGCTTTATACTTGCAGGTCAGCTAACCCCAGGCCCCAGCAGGCTGTTTAGCAGACGGACGGACCAGGGTGTATCAGCTGTGGAAAGTCCTGTGCTTGGAACCTGTCCTCAAATCCATGAGCTCTCAGACCTTGAGTCTTGGGGATAATGAGGACCTGCTCTCAAAGTTCAGGCAATGGCTGGCACCCTGTCATGGGCCCTCTTGCTCTTCTATTGGCATTCCAGGTCCTCCAGTGTGTAATGGGGACCGGCAATCTTGAATTTAGCTGCCAAGGTCGTTGAGGCCTGACTCGGCTGCAAACCAGCAGTATTGACGCAGATGTGAGTGGAGAAACCCCAAATGTGTGCTGATTCTGCTGTGGCCCCAAAGTGTCGGCCTATCAAGCACAACTGGCTTCCTCCCCTCGTCTTGGCTATGGTGGGGATGACAAGGTGGCCGGCCCCCCATCCACACAAGGACCCTCCACAGGGTATGTAGTCTGTCTATTCTGGCCACCCAAGTGTCCCGTTGTACCATGGGACAGACAGGAACTCCAAATTCCCAAATGAGGGGCCAGGCTTGTTTGAGGTTTTCAGCAAGTGCACAGGGCGCTTTCAAGTGAAATTAGTGCCATTTCTCAAGGGAAATGGAGCTTAACACAGGACAGGAAAGCATTTCATAAGGAAATGTCCAGAGAAGACACTGCCTGAGGAGACTGAGGCCCCAGCCGCTGTTCTCCATGCAGCAGCACTCTGCAGGTTTTTAGTCAGGCGCGGTAGCACACGCCTATAATCCCAGCACTCCGGGAGGCAGAGGCAGGTGGATCTCTGAGTTTAAGGCCAGCCTGGTCTACTAAGTGAGACCAGAGCAACCAAGGCTACTCAGAGAAACCCTGTCTCGAAAAAAAATTGTTTGACTTTTATTTTTATGTGTGTGCCTGTTTTACCTACATGTGTGCATGTGCACTGCACATATGCTGACAGAGTTCAGAGGACGGCATTGGACCTTCTGGACCTGCAATTACGGATGGTTGTGAGCCACCATGTGGATGCCAGGAACCAAACCCAGGTCCTCTGTAAGAGCAAGAAGCACACTAAACCACTGAGGTTTCCACACCCCTTTGGGTGCTTTTTTACTGCATGTGTGTGCAATGCTATATAGTGAGTTTAAAGCAAGAATGAGCTCCTGTCTTTAAAAAGAAAAGGGGGGGTGGGCCAGGGGATGGGGGGAAATGAGTGTGGTAGCTCTCATCCTAGCACTGCAGAGACAGAGTTGCCAGCCTGGGCCACATGTCAAGTCCCTCTCTTGAAGCCAGAGGGCTGGAGAGATGGCTTAGCGGTTTAGAGCACTTGTCAATCTTCCAGAGGACCCAGTTCCAATTCCCAGTGCCCACGCGATCACAACCATCCATAACTGCAGTTCCAGGGGCTCTGACACCCACTTCTCACATCAGAGGGCGCCAGGCACGCATGCGGTATGTGTGCATACATGCAGACAAAACACTTACATACAGAAGTAAGTCTAGAAAAAACAATAGAAACAGGAGGTGGAGAGACGGATCAGTCCAGTGTCCCTGGAAGCATGAGGACATGAGTTGGCTCCCCTGGGCGCACATGGAAAGCCAACCACGGTGGGTCCTGATTATAGTCCCAGCTCTGATACGGTGGAGAAAGGCAGACTTTATTTCCAACTCTTGATCATCCTCCACCTCCCGAGCGCTAGGAGACCAGTGCTCCACCTTGCCTGGTGTATGCGGTGCTGGGTCAGAACCCAGTATCCTGCACACCAGGCACACACTGTACCAACTGAGCTACAGTCCCAGCCCCCGTTCTGTTGCCTTGATTGATGTGTCCTGTCTCTTCATCAAACCCCGAGGCACAGATGCCACAGCATTGAGATGTGGTTACTCCAATGGCTACAGATAGAGAGCTTCCTCTAGTCCTCACAGGGGCCAGCATGCCCTCCCTTGGTCGTGAGGATAGGAGGTGTTCGAGGGGCACACTGAGACACACCACTGCAGAGCAGTGCTTCTCAGCCTTCCTAAGCATGCAGCCCTGTAGTATGTCCTCAGGTTGCGGTGAGCCCAACCATAATTTACCTTTGTTACTACTTCATAACTGTAAATGTTGCCGCCATTATGGATTGTAAGGTAAATATCTGTGTTTCCTGATGATCTTTGGGGGTCATGACCCACAGGTTGAGAACCACTGCTGTGGAGACCGGTCCGCTTTTTAGAAGAGTGTTGCTAGCATTGTGGACAGGCAGGCAACAGTGTGGCAGAGCCTTCAAGGAGACCCCAGACCCAGTGCTAGAGATAGCATGACGGGGTCCCTGAAGAGAGACATCAGAGCACGTGCAGCAGCAGTAGAAAGTTATTCTTGTACTTTATGAGTGAAGTTCCATAACAAGAGGCCACTGTGTGACTGAGTCCCAGGCGGGAACGGGTAGGGAACAGAAGTGTCTTGTCCATGTGGATTCAGTTCCCCAGAGAACCCCTGGGATGGCCTGTCTACCAGGGTCTCATGCGGACAGTGTCTCTGCCTGGAGTCTGCCATTATGTTCTTCATGGCAGCTTGTCTTCTTGCACCAATCCAATCCAGGGACTGTGGCCTCCCGGGGTCAGGGGCACACAGGCTGCAGAGCCCCAGGGTACATCAAAGAACCATCATTGCTGCTAGTCTGTGTGCAGGCAGCATCTCTAGGCCCAGAGAACAGGATCCTGGGCCTGGGGCCGTGCAGAGATCATGCCCACGAGTCAGTGGGAGGCACATGCTTTCCACCCTCTCCAGCTCACACACCAAACTTCTCCCCGCTGCCCTGCCTGCTCCCTTGATGGACCCTGGCCCGGGTGGCGCTGTGCTGCCCATGTGGTATGGAGTCAGAGACAGGCCTGCCCAGGGAGGACTGTCCGCTTCCTTCAGTGCTGCAGTTTACACAGCACCCAGCCACACAGCCTCGGGGACTTGGCCAGAACCTGTCAGTGGAGCTGGCAGCCAGGGCAACCAGACTCCCCTTCTTCCCCCCGGGTCCCAAGTTAATACCCGCAGGCTCCTCTTCGTGACCCTAGCACCCTGCCCAGAATGTCGCCTCAAACTGGAACCTCTCCAGTTTGAGGGGATGCAGGGTGTCTGTGGAGGAGAGAAGCAAGAGTTTGCCTTGGGCGCCAGGCAAAGGCTACTGCTTGGGGATGGTGTCCTGCTGTGTCCTCTGGAGTCCCTGCTGTCCCAGTTCCCTGGCTAACTGACATCTCATTGAGCAGATGTGAGTGCCCTGTGGCTGGACTGTGGGTCTGAGGTTCCCACGGAGGAGGGAACGCTTCTGTTTGTGTTGTTGTTTTGTTTTTTGGTGGGGGGGGAGGGTGTTTGGTTAGTTGGTTGGTTTTGTTTTGTTTTGTTTTGAGCCAGGGTTTCTCTGTGGAGCCTTGGCTGTCCTGGACTTGCTTTGTAAACCAGGCTGGTTTTGAACTTGCAGCAATCTGCCTGCCTCTGCCTCCCAAGCGCTGGGGCTAAAGGCCTGCACCACCTAAGGGCAAAGGAGCTCTTCTGTTTGCTGTATCCGTATCCAGTTACTCAGCCCTGGGGTGGGACCACTGGGAACCTGGGGTCACAGCAGAGCAAGCCCTTCCTGGAAAGGCTGGGGTGGGGTGCTCTGTTCCTCGCCATGTCCCCACGCCCTTTCCGGGCTGCTGGCTGCATCAGAGTCAACACTGCTTCTGCTTTTTCCAGGAAAGACAGCATGGTTTGAGCTCTCTGGCACTGCTGAAGGCCTCTGCAGTGTTGGCCTGGGGCATGCTTGGGGGGGAGGGGGCGGGCAGGCATGGACTTCCTCCAGGACTGGTGCTTCCCAAGGCCAGAGCCCTACCACAGCTGAGCTCTCGCTCTGCAGGGGACCTCACGGAGAGGTGTGCCTAGCCAGAGACCACTCCAGCCACCCTCTGCCCCCCACCCCAGCCTGGGTCTTCAGGACAGGCTGGAGCAAGCAGCCTAGTTTGCCAGAAAAAGAGCAGACACGGTGTCTTTGGCACTGCTGCCCTCTGATGGCTGCTGTGGTCACTGCACGGGGCTCAGGAAGCAATGAAGGGAAGGGACTGTGGTCTGTCCACCTGAACCCTGAACCTCAGCTGACCCCACACCTGCCTCCCACATGTGACCTTCTGAACCAACTGTGGACCTGGGCCCACAGCCATACCCACACTGACAGCCTGTCCTTGACTTTCAGGTGCGGGAGGCCAGCCCCGAGCTGTCCCCAGAGGAGAGGAGGGTCGTGGAGAGGAAACTGAAGAAGGAGCGGAAGAAGGAAGAGAAGAAGCGGCTGCGAGAGGCTGGCCTCGCTGGGGCTCAGGCAGCCAAGGTGCAGACCCCACCAACCAGCCCCTCAGCCGCCATTCTGGCCCTGGAGTACCTCCAGGAGTAAGTACTGTCATGGGCAGAGGCTGGTGTGTCTCGGCAGGTGGGGAAGGGTAGATGGTCCAGCCCAGTCACCTTTTGGCTGGTGTTGGGGAAGCCGCTGCCCCCTGTTCCGTGGCCACAGAACTGCCCTCAAGCAGTTCCCCTTTTCTTTTTGCCCTTTTGTCCTGTGGCCACTGTGTGCCCAGCCTGCAGACGTACCCCCAACTAGCTGAGCACTGAAAATGGGTGTTCCGGAAAGTGGGCAGGACGAGTCCTTAAATTGTGACAACCCTGCAGCGAGGAATCTTCCAGGTGTTTTTGTTTGTTTGTTTGTTTTTAAATTTTATCTTATTTTATTTATTGGTTTTTCAAGTCAGGGTTTCTTTGTGTAGCCCTGGCTGTTTTGGACTCGATCTGTAGATCAGACTGGCCTTAAACTCAGAGATCAGCCTGCCTCTGCCTCCCGAGTGCTGGGATTAAAGGCATGTGCCACCGAGACCAGCGGTTTTATTTTTAATTCTGTGCACCCGTGCATGTGGATTCATATACTCATGGAGGCCCAAAGACACCGTCAGATTCCCTGGAGCTGGAGCCCAGGTACAAGAGGGTACACACCCTTAACAACCAGGCCTTC
Source organism: Pachyuromys duprasi (assembly GCA_028658305.1). Classification (NCBI taxonomy): domain Eukaryota; kingdom Metazoa; phylum Chordata; class Mammalia; order Rodentia; family Muridae; genus Pachyuromys; species Pachyuromys duprasi. Next base: position 21,630,138 of record CM053751.1, read on the forward strand.
CCCTTCCGGCTGGTAGGCTCACCAGGTTCTTTGGGAAAATACCAGGCTCAGTCGTCAGGATATCCAGCAGCCCAGCAAAGGCAAACAGCAGCAGTGGAATGAACAAGCAGCCTTCTTCCTCCTCCGTCTGTCCCCTCGTTCTCTTTCTCTCTCGCTCTCATATTTATACTCTCCCAGAGTTCAGCTGGCAAAGATAACTCGACTCTCCAAGCCCACAGAAGGCTCTAACCAGCTGGCAAAGACCACGCCCCTCTCTGAGCCTCACAGGACAGTTATAAGCTGTGGACAAATGAAAAGCAACTCCATATCCCACACTTGGGATTAAAACAAAAGCCTATTTACATCACATAACTGAGTTTTTAAGGAAACCAAGGACTTCTGCTCCCCCTGTATGTGCTTAGGCTGTGATCCCCCTGTGTTCTCTGCCTTTGTATCCGGATAGGGGGTGGATGGCACAGCCTCACTTTCCCCAACTACAGAGCAGCGGCGGGAACAAGGGTAGACCTGAAGGTGTCTTTGTCCTGTCAGAGGGCCTCTTCCTTCCCCCCCTGCAGCCCACTGAGCTCAGAATTAGCCCAGCCAAATACTACTTCAGCCTGAGCGATGCAGGTCTGTATATAACCTCTCGCTGACCTTCTCAGGCTGGAGTCCTGCCTCTACTTTGATGCTGTCTCTGCCTTCTGCTCTTGAGAAGCTGTTCTCCAGGACTTAGGGTTTGTGAGAGGGATGGAGGGATACATGAAGAAGGGATCTTGAAACAGGACATAAAACAGAAGATGACTTACTGTTCTTGAGGGCCTCACACGCCCTGAGCCATCCTTGGACTTGGCTGAACACTCAGGTAGGTATTAGGTAGAACTGAGGAGGATGTTGAGGTGGGAACTGTGCTTCAGTGGACAGACAGCCTGTGAGCCTTGTGCAGCAGCTGTGAGAACCAGAGCAAGGGCCTGAGGTCCCTCTGCCCAGGAGGATGTAGAGACCTGGCGAGTGGGCTGGCAGTCATGCCCAGTCACTCAGGAGCCTGCAAGGAAATGTCCACTAATGATGGCACACTCCAGACCCACCCCAGCCTAGGCAGAAACATCAGTGATGAATTCATGAACCAAGGCTGGGGAGAGGACTCAGTCCTTAAAATGTTTACCACAGAAGCTGAGGGATCAAGTGTGGCTCCCCAGAACTCAAATAAAAGTGTGGGGCCTGCCTGTAAATCCATCTTCAGATGGCAGAGATTAGGATCCCCAGTCCAAACTGGCTAGCGAGATTGGCCATATTGGCAAGCTCTGCGTTTGATTAAGAGACCCTGGAAGAATGATTGCAGTGTTTTCCAACCTCACGCCTAAACACACACGCATACACACACCATCACCATCACCATCACCTGCAGGTTTGCAAATGTGCACACACATGAAAATGGAAAGGAAAAGATAAATAATTGAGCCAGGCATGTTGTCACATATCACACTTCTAGAGTTCCTGCACCTAAGAGACTGAGGCAGGGTCATCAGCCTGACTATGAATTGTAGAGCTGGAAAATGGTGCTGTATCCCTAATGTTAAAAATGTAGGAGCTCCAGGTAGTCTGAGGAACCCTCAAAGTGGGCATCCCCCTGAGCCAGACTCTGCCACCATGTTCTCAGGTGACTGGTCCCCTGAGCCCTGGGACTGTCCTCCATAGCCTGAGTGTCTGTCTTGGTTCCCAGGTGGGCCCAGAAGCAGGAGAGCTGGAGATTTCAGAAGACAAGGCAGACGTGGCTCTTGCTGCACATGTACGAGGAGGACAAGGTGTGCTCACGGTAGTTGGGCCAGGGTGGGCCCTCCATGGGCAGTGGGGCATTCAGCCGACAGAGGCCATGCATGGCAGGTGGGCACAGAGATGGCTCCTCACACGGAGGGCAGCCCACCCGATACCAGATCCATCTACAGCAGGCAGGACTCAGGGGAGGAACTCTGTGCACACGTAAGCACATGTAGCCCGTGTGGTCCCGTGCATCGTGGGGTCTTCCCTCTACCAGTTTGCCAGGACCCTCGATCCCTTTCTTGACCCCAGTGTCACCTGCCTGTGCACCTGTGCATGAGTGTGTGTGTGCTGGGCTCTTCTCAAGGCGGGATTTGGTTCCTTGGGATTCGGTTTAATTTGGAAGCAGAGCCTCCCAGCTAAGTTAGGGGCTGGAGCCACCCTGAGCTCCCAGAAGCCCTTTGTCCTGCTGGAGCTTCACACACCTCTCCCCCAGGGCAGGACAGGCAGTCCCCTTGCATGTCACTGTTCTGTCACACAGGGCATAGGATGTGCCTTGTGTGCCCCTTAGAGGCACCAAGTGGGAGCCATACCTCTCAGCCCCGCCTGCCTTCAGGCAAGGACCTGCACCTCCTGTATACAGAGGTGGATATACTGAAAACAGAAGATCTTGATAGAAACAGAGTCAGAGGCTGGGACTTGGTGGGCAGAGTGTGTACCCACTGGGCACAAGGCGTTGGGTTCTATCCCCAGCATTGTATAAACCGGGTGTGGTGGTAAATACCAGTAATCCCAGCACTACCCCAGGAAAGGAGGAAGAATGATGTAGTCATCCTTGGGTATTTAGCAAGTTCAAGGCCAGCCTGGGCCAGAGATGATATCTCAAAAGAAAAAAAAGTTTAAAATGTATATAGGGAATGTCTGAGTCACAGGAGTGTCGTGCCTGCACATTGGCCTCTTTCCTACCGTGTGCCCACTTCTTGTCCTGACAAAGAGCAACAGATGGTCTGGGGTCCCTTGCACACAGCTCTGCTGGGAGACCCCATCTTGAGGGTGACATAGGTTGCCCCCCACCCAGGCAAGCACAGGGGGAAAGCCCAGTCTCCCATTGCTGCTAGTCTCCATGTGAGTACCTTGCCTGCCCACTGCTCAGGGTCCCCATGCCCTGGCCCTCAACACTGTCCCCTTCACCCTCTAGGTCCCTGATGAGCACTTTTCTACCCTGCTGAACTACCTCGAGGGGCTGAAGGGCAGTGCCCGAGAGCTGACGGTCCAGAAGGCTGAGGCCCTGATGCAGGAGATGGATGAGGCCAAAGACGCACCGCTGGGCAAGGTGCAACGCCTCCGGCAGGTGCTACAGCTGCTCTCCTAACAGGAGGAGGCGGCCCTGGGCCCTGAGGACACACTGGCCACCTAGTGGGTCACCAGCAGGTCGTCCGGCGTGAAGACTTCCTTCCTAAGTTTTGGGAAGAGCTGTCCATCCCCCTCCCCACAAGCTGATGCCTTTACACTTGAACAGGGTCTCCCTGATGAGCTCCAAGGCACCACCCCCCACGTCTGTGGCCCCGGCGAGGCTGTGAACAGATTCTGTTTTCCCACCAAGGATATCTTAGAGACTGGCGCATGCTGGTTTTCTCCATCAACCGGGACTCCCTGCTGTTGGGGTCTCCTGTGTACTCAGTCAGGGCCATTGCAGTGCAGCCTGGACGTAACTTACCTGTCTGCAGGGAGACCCACTAGGGGCCTGTAGCAAGGACCCTGAGCCTGTGCGGCTGCCCACAAGCTACCAGAGGCTGCTGCTCCTCGATCACTCCTCACCCCAGCAGCATTCATTTCTCATTGAATGTCTCAGCAGCGTATTGGAAACAGAATGACCTCACATTTGTGTCTGGACTGCTGTCACCATCAGAACACATACCCCACTCCCACTGGGGGCCTTTCTCTTCAGACCATAGAGTCATCCACAGAAGCCACATAGGGAGGGCACAGACAGGCCACAGGGGATGGGCAACACAAGTCTAGCTCAGTGAGCAGTGGCTTCCCTGGAGTCCGAGTGGGAGCCGTGCAGTGTCTGCCTTCTGTGTCCTGTTCTCCAGCCCACAGCTTCTGGAAGTCACTCACATGTCCTTTGCACCAAAGTATCCCCTGGGTATAGAGGTATATAAAAGAGGTTTACAGATAAATATATACTAGATCATGAGAAGTTTATTTTAAAACAATTCTGAATAAGTATACTTTGCCATTTATTAAAGATGAAAGCACATTTGCATGTTCATGACTGTCTATTGTGGCACAGCCCGCAGATAAGACAGCTTTGTTTCTGAGAAGCTGAGGGGGAGACAAAATGATGGAAGGCTGTTTTCCATAAGCAGCTTGAAGAATGAAACCTTTGTCCTTAAAGCCCCGAGGCTCCGTAATGCCAGCACTCAGGAGGGAGAGGCAGGCAGATCTCTTGAGTTCTAGGCTAGCCTGATCTACAGAGTGAGTTCTAGGACAGCCGGGGTTACACAGGGAAAGCCTGTCTCAAAACCAAATAAAATAAAGTTCTGAGACTGATACTGTCTGACCCTGGGGCAAGGTGTTTCAGGCTGTGTATTATCTGTCATGAGGGCACACACAGTGAGTGTGTGTTCAGAACCAAGACTGCAGGTGAATTGGGCTGTGTGACACCAGGAAACAACCAGGATTTGTAACACCTTTTACTCTTTTCTTTTCGTTTTTCTAGACAAGGTTACCCTGTGTAGCCCTGGCTGAACCTGCTGTGTAGACCAAGCTGGCCTCGAACTCAGAGATCCACCTGCCTCTGCTCCACCTCCCGAGTGCTGGGATTACAGGTGTACGCTGCCACAAACCCAGCTTCACCTTTTACTTCTGAGTTTTGAACGTTGCACAGACTATCTGCCTTGCCAGGTATTTTCTGCCTGGGCAGGCTGCAGCCCACAGTTGAGGAGGTAGGAGGGGATGGGGGCTGGGCGCTCAGGGAGGTCAGGTGACCTCCCACCCACATCTCTCTCCTGCGTGGGATGTTAACAGGCCCAGTCCCTCAAGGTCCTCCTTCAGGTGATGGCAGCTGCTCTGATCTGAGGCCCAGAGGACAGAGTTCCACCACCCACGTGCCGCTCCAAGTGGTCAGGACATGGGTCATAGCGAAGAGATGGGCAGCCCGGACAGCTGGGCAGAAGCAGGGCTGCCCTCAGCTGCCTGGAGGGCCAGGCGTTCACAGCCTCCGGAGCCTGTGAGAGCAGCCGGGGTCCCAGGGCGGGCCATTCAGACCCGACTGCCGCTAGAGGGCAGTCCCTACTTCCACAAGCCCTAAGCAAGTCATGCCCTGCGGCCGAAGGATGAGCTGGGCCAGCGCCAGCCCTGCAACTCTACCAGCTCACTTGAGCTGTCCCTGGGTCAAGTGTTAAGATGGACATAGAGGCAAAGGCAGGCAGTCCTCTGAGTTCAAGGCCAGCCTGGTCTACAGAGTGAGTTCCAGGGTAGGAAGGGCTACACACGCACACAAAAGGTTGTTCTCAAACAAAGGGATAGTCTCACAGGTCGCTAGCACTTGGGCACAATGTCCTAATACTACAGCTATGTGGGGAGATAGGCACCCAGCCAAAGCATGGACCTCTCCTTGGGTCACGGGTCTCAGGCAATCTGGCTGTTTGTAGTCAGACCCAACCTCACCTACCAAGCCCTGTCTCCAGCCTGTGTCCATCAGATGCTTCTGTCACCTCAGGTTTAGTTAAACTTAGAGCTTTCAGCACTAAAGCAGTGCGCCGTCAGAGCCCAAGGGGAGCTCATTCATGTCCCTTCAGTCAGCACCAGCCTGTCACCAACCACCAGGCTCTCCTTGCCAGGAGGGACCATAGTGTCACCTGATCTGGGTATCACACATGCTCCGGCTGGCTCTTGCCGATCAAGGCGGCATCTAACCCTGGCCTTTCCCACTTGGGGAAGCCCCGCACTGTCCTCAGCCATACCAGGGGCGTGGTGCTGAAGAGGCCTCTGCTAGAGTTGGCAGGCTGTCGTGACAGACACAATCAGAGGGTTGTCAGCCTGAGTTTCAAAGCCTCGAGTGAGCACACTGAGAAGCACGGAATACAAACAAAAGGAGTGGTGTGGGAGGATCAAGAGCCGTAGCTCTGAGTTTCCTGGTAGCCAAGTCAAAGAGGGAAATGTGGGTTCCACCCTGTCAATGAGAGCTGGCATCTGGAACCTGGGAAAAGTTCCTAGGATGTCAGCTGGAAGAGGCTCTTTTCTTCCACGCATTCCTGCCTCAGGTGACCACAGAGTGGTCGTCACGGCAGAAAAGTCACCTGTGGTCAAGCTCAGGCAGCCACTGGGGACCCCTCGGTGCCAGTCAAAGGTGGAGCACCCCAAACTGTGCCTGGCAGACTCTCCCTAGGGATATGGGAAAGTGGGTTGTGGAGGGGCTATAGGCAGACATCTGGGTATGGGGACCACCATGGCCTGGTGGGAGCCTGGGTGCAACCAACGATAGGGTGGGGGGGCAGTGAAGGGACTGAGGTGGACTCTGTTCTGGGGATTTGGCTGCTTTGGGAGCTGTGTGAGGCATTTGGGATGTAGGAGCCTGGAAGCTGGGTTAGGACTCCGGAAGCACCATATCAGGCCAGTAGGGCTGTTTGGCTGGGCAGGTACGCCTGACTGCCATGATGCCCAGGTGAAAGGCCAGCTTCCAGCCTCCAGCGGACAGAGGCGGGCAACCTGGCACCACTGTACACTGACACAGAAGCTGTGTCCAGAGGGACGGTGCAGGCACTGTTTGCCCATCATCCATTGCTGGGAACACTGCATCCGCCCCATCGCCTACAGTGCACCCTGGGTAGGCTGGGCTGTGGTCGTTTCCCAGTGTGTGAGCACCCTAGGACCTAGGCACGGCACACAAGGTCTGGGCAGGTGGCCGCATAGTGAAGGCTGGGGCTGGCCGCAGAGCCAGGTCCTCCGGCCTGAGGCCGGGTGGGGGCAGCAGATGGTACCGCTGGAGGAGGCCAGCGAACAGCAGGAAGAGCTCTGTCCTGGCCAGGCTCTCCCCAACGCAGACTCGGCGGCCTGCAAGAGAAATGGAAGCACTGTGTCGGTGCCCGGCCTACTCCTGGAGGGGAGAGGGGTGAGCTCGAGCTGGTCGAGGCACTGGGAAAGCTGAGGGCCAACGGGTTACCGGTGGAGAACGGCAGGAAGGCCCCCCGCTTCACAAATCGGCCTTCAGCATCCAGGAAGTGGTGTGGGTTGAACTGTCTTGGGGTCTCCCACTGCGTCTTGTCCAGAAGCACTGAGGTCAGCAGAGGGATCACGGGAGTGCCCTGAAGGGCAGAGGTGGGGGATGGGCCAGAGCACCAGCTGGGGGTGCTCCTCCCTCCCACCTGCCCCACATGGGGTTACCCTCTCACAGGTGGCTGTGAGACCCAAGAAGTCCCCTACCAACCCCAAGGCAAAGGAAAGAAGGAGGTGAGGCCCCCACCTTGGGGAGCAGGTAGCCACCCAGCTGGACGTCAGCAGCCGTGCAGCGGGGCACGTGGGGCAGGAGTGTGATGTACCGCTGTGTCTCGTGCAGCACGGCGCTGGTGTAGGGCAGTGCCCGCTGGTCGTCCAGCTTGGGTAGCCGCCCAGGGCCCAGCACTCGGTCTAGCTCCTCCTGCACACGACCTAGGCCCAAGGGTGGCACTGTGTGGGTGAACGCTCACCCCTGACCCCTAGAGGTTCCTCCCCCCCCCACCGTGGAGTGACTCTCACCCTGCACACATGGGTACTTCACCATCAGGAAGACTGCCCACTGCAGCGTGGCTGCCGTGGTCTCTGTGCCAGCCATGACCATGTCCAGCGTGCAGGCCAGGACATTGGCCTCACCGAACATGTCCTCGGGGTCATCCACCTGCAGGGCAGGTGATCAGAACTGGGCTTGAATCTCTGAGGAGCCGGCCCCAGCCCAGTCCTGTGACCCAGAGGATGGGTAGCAGACAAGCCGGTGGTCCACCCAACCCCACTGCGCACTCTGGGTACTCTCAGGGGAGGGGACCCAGACTCCCAGAGGTCCCCGGTAGATGGGAAAGAGGCTCCCCCTGTAGTTCCCCTCCCCTGAGCTGGGGCCACACCACCACCACCACCCCTCCCTGCCCACCACGGGTCTCTGAGGACACCCTGACCCTGCCCACACCTGGCCCTGCTGAAGAAGAGCTTCCACGTAACTCCGGGGGCAGCCGCTTCCCAAGGGCGGTCTGTGAGCCTCCAGGAGGGTTCTCAAAATGGCACGCACCTCCTCGATCTTGCTTAAGATAGGCCTGTGCAACTGCAGCAGGGCCCCCAGCCGGGGGAAGGTGTTGAATAGCTGAGAGTGGGCGGGACATCGGGGTGCGGTAGAGGTGAGGTGACAGACAGTTCCTGTGAGTAAGCCATCAGCAGGTGCATCCCGCTCCAGGCTCTGGACCAACATGCCAGGGCAATGCTGCCTCCGGCCACAAGAGGGCACCAGAAGTGCTGGAGGCTTGTCGCCCTCCTGGGAGTCCAGGGGCCAGGAAGATATCTTAGGGTGTTCAGGAAGGAGCCAGCTGCCCTTGGATGGCTCTGTGCCTGGGGATCAGGGACGCAGGGGAAGGGCAGGAGAGGGATGGCTGCCACAGAGAAGGAGTCACAGCTATGGGATGGCTCACAGGTCTTGGGGAGGCTTACAGTGGAGTGGGTCTGGTGCCAATAAGTGTTCAGAATCCTAGCTGCCCCTACATTGGCAATAGCTGGCCAGAAATGCCACGTATTTCTCTAAAGCACTCAGACCCATCTCTACTACCCGGACCCCCTCCTCTGCCATCCCCCAGGGAGTACTCTGGGGTTGAGCTCACTGCTTGCTCTGACTCCATTCGTGGAAACCCAAGCCTCAGGGCATGCTCACCACAGTGGCTGCTCCCCCATCCCTGTGGGGCCTCTGTCTGAGCCAGGGCCCAGCAGTAAGGGCTAGTGCTGGGTGCTGAGTGTCTAGGCTTCAGTGTCTAGCTCAAAGCCAGGGCTTTTTAGACTTTAGGGTCCTGGACATCAGAAGGGATGATTTTTATGATTTCTGTGATGAGGAGGGTGTAGTCAAGAAGGTGCCTAGTCAGGCATGGTGGCACACACCTTTAGTTCCAGCACTCAGGAGACAGAGACAAGTGGGCTTCAGTGAGTTCGAAGCCAGCCTTGTCTACATAGATAGTTCCAGGAAAGCAAGGACTAAAGAGACCCTCTCTTAAAAATTAAATACAAGGAAAGATGCCTAGTGTGGGGGGCCTCTGGACCTCCCTCTGGGACTTCCCCTCCCCCTATCACTGCAGGGGGTGTGGGGAAAGGTGGGACTGCTCGGTCCAGATGTCCCATCTGCCAGAGAGTGTAGGACTTGGTGCAAAACATGCCAACCAATGCCAGTGTCATATGTTTGTTCATTTTATGTTTGTCTTGCAAAGCAGGGTCTCATGTAGCCTCGGCCATCCTTAAACTGTGAGGATGCCCTTGGATCCTCATAGACCCCCTGACTTCCTTTCCAGAGTGGTCGGCTTGCAGGTGTGCACCACAGGCCCAGTTTACATGGTTCTGGGGACGAACCCCAGAGCTGCACATGCGCTAGGCAAGTGCTCTACCAATGAGGCACGTCCCCAGCCCCAGCACTCCTGGCTTGAGTCGTGACAGGGCTGACATTGGGGGAAGGGAGAACAGTGTTGGGAACCAACCACCCCTGACCTCAGGGTCCAGAGCTGGGCCCCACACCCCAGTTCAGCTAGGGCTCAGCCTGCTATGGGGTGACAACCTCTCACCTGTATGCCCGGTGACCCCAACAGGACCATGACCTGGTCAATGAGACTCAGCAGGGACACGAACACAGGGTCCTGGTAGTCAAAGCGCTGACCGAAGAGGAGCGTGAAGGTGATGTTGCAGGGTGCCCAGCCCAGTAGGGCCAGGGGAAAGGGTTGGCCTGGAGGTCAGGGAAGAAAACAGGCCTCAGGTGGGCAGGGATGCCAGGAGGGGCACCCTAGTCCCTGACTCACCTGCATAGCTGTCCAGCTGCCCTTCAAGACAGGCCAGCTCCTGAAGCACCTTGCCCACCATGGGTGGCTGTCCCACACCCAGGCTGTGCAGCGTGCGCACCGTGAACTGGCGAGCCGCCTTCCAGCGAGCTCCAGAAGAAAAGAAGATGCCTGCCGGGTAGACATGAGCCGTGAGTGCCAGCCACTCCCCATCCTGATGATGCATGCAGGGAACAGGGGCCCCACTTTGGGGGGCCGATGGCTCTACTCCAGGCTCCTCCCATTCGGAGGTTATCCTGGGTCATGCTCCTCTTGGCCTGCAATTGACTGATCCTGTCCCTCCCCAGTACCACTCCAAGAAGCCAGGGTCCCTCCCAATGCCCACTTACCCCCTCCTTGCTGGATATGCTGGAAGATGGGGATTGGGGGCCGGTCGGCCAACTCATTCCCAGTCCCAACCAGGGCCTCCTTCACCACCTCGTAGCCCGACAGCACCACCGTCTTCTGAGCTCCCAGGTGGACTGTGAACACTGGCCCATAGCTTTCGGAGAGCTGGTGGGGACAGACAGGCGTCAGGCAGGCAGCCTTCACCCACCCTTCAAGAGCTAGGCTTAGCCAGACAGCAGTACTGTATGGAGACTGGGCGCCCAAGAGCTGGCAGGGACCCCAGGAGCTCCTCCAGTCTCCAAGAGGGGGCGCTGTTCAGACTGCCATCTCCCCATTTCAGAGACAAACCGCTGAAACTGGGAAAGCAGGAGTTGAATTTGTGTGAGACTTCCCAAAAGCCATGGCTGGGCCTGCAGATGTCTGCTTCTCAGACCCAGCCCCAAGGTAGGGCCTGAACCCCTAAACCAGTGCCTGCAGCCACACTGGAGTCGAGCCATTCGAAGCCAACTCTGCAGCTGGGTGGACTTCTCTGCAAACAAATCCCCCCTCAAGACAAAGTGCAAGGACCTCCCCTCACCCCCCTGATCCATTTAGCCCTGGCTAGTGGCAGTGCAGCCGGCATCCCTTCTGGGTCCTGGGGAGAAGCCATTCCTCAGAAACTCCCTGCTCAGACAAGGGCACTTCTGTATGATCTGCAGCCCTGCCCTGCTTCAGCCGCTTCCAGACACTCCTGCTAGGTTCTTCCTCATTGTCCCAGAACCTGCTGGCTTTCCCCCATTCACACCTCAGGGAGCCCACCCTGCCCACCACTTCTGACTCTGGGCTGCACTTCCCAGCTGTATTTGTTTATGTATTCTTTCTTTTATTTGCATCGATGGGCTAGAACCAGGTCCCAGAGCATTCGAAACAACCACACAGCAATGAACGACACTCCCCAACCTAGGTCACTTCCAAATCTGTTCCCTTGGGGACAAGCCCATCTTGGCTTCTTGTATTCCCTACTGGCTTCCCCTGTCTGGGCTGGGACATGGACACCATCCAGGCTGCAAGGTGACATAGGGCTGCTCACCCTACCTCCGTCAGTGCCCGGTCCTGTTGGGTCACACCCAGCAAATGCAGGTTCCCCAGGAACGGCAGAGGGCGAGGCCCAGGGGGCCACCGAGGGGCCAGGGAGGGGTCCCGGGCACAGCCCCGGAACAGCCCCCAGAACCCCAGAAGCAGCAAGATCCCCCAGACACCCAGGAGCAGCAGACCCATGTGAAGCGCCAGGTAGCAAATCCTCAGCTCTGCAGGGGCCCGGGGAGCCCTGCCTTATAGCCATCCTCCCCAGGGCGTGCCGGCACCCCACCCACCCCACCACCCCGAGAATGTGGAACAAGCAGTTTGCAGGGGACAGCCCAGCAGGAGGCTTAAAGCTACAGGCTGTGTGGAATGTGGGGTCGCCCCTGTTTCAGGGGGCCTGGGTTAGGGGGCTGAAAGGACCTCTGTAGGAGGGACTGGGCCAAGGCCTTTCGGTCACAGGTTGTCCAAGGCTGGGCCATGTGGGGCCAGGCTTCCAAGACACCCACAACACTCCATGTGCCCCTGGGTTCCAGTGACAAGGTCAGAGCCCACTGTCTATTCTGTCCCCAACTCTGGAAACCTGTTAGTTCTACACGGTCTTCCCATCAAAGGGGAACTTGCTGGACTTTGAGACTTTGAGACTGAAATGAAGAGGCCCCTGGGTCCTCAGATTGTACCTCCAGAGGCAAGACCCGAGGGCCCAGCAGGATCAGGGCTTCTGTGCACTGAATGCCCTGTGCAGCCATTAAGGGTCTCTCTAATCACAAGGGCCTCAGAGCCCATGGGCCTCAGACGCAGCCAGTGTCTGCTGAGGTGGAGAGAGCTCACCCCAGCAGCCTGGAGTAAGGGGCAGGGCTGCCCACACACTGAGGGTCCATCTAGCAGACTGTCTCTTAAATCCTGGTGGCCTCCCTGGGGAGGAGGTGTCCCTATGAGAGAGGGCTGTGTAGGGTGGGCTGTTGGCACCAGAAGTAGCTGAGCTGCTTCCCTCAGCCTGCCTCAACACGAGGCACCTGGAGTCCCATCCCCCCACCCCCGGCAGGGCCCCTTGCCGTGAGCCCTGTCCCCTGAGGTGTCATCCACACCCTGAGCAAATGCTGAGCTGAGGAGAAGCAGAAACCATCCCCACTCTCTGCACCCAGGTTTCGCTCCCCTGTATTGCCTCTGGAGCCAAGCCCAACCTAGACTGCATCTCACCTGCAACGGGGACCTAGCACGTGTAGTCCCTGGAACAGCGTGAACCTGGGCTAGGACAGCACCTTATCACCACTGTGGGTGTCTGGGCCATGCTTCAACCAGCTGCTACCAAGGCCACTTACTGAGCACCCAAGGGATCCTACCCAGCCAGGAACATCTCCATAATTGCTGCAGGAAGCACTTATTGAGCACTTGATGTGTGCCAGCCTTGGCCAAGAATGGGGCTATGGAAATCAGCAGTGGAGGGACCAATAAATTCCAGGGCAAGACCGCTGTGAGGCCGTTTGCCACTGAACATGCATTGGATGGAGATGGGGAGGGCACATCAAGGCAGATGGTGTTTTGTAGAGTCCACACTGCAGCTGGGGAGTTGAGATTTGCTTGGCTGTCAGGGACAACGTGATGCGCAGGGTAGGTGTAGCGAAGCCAGACAGGCTGGGGCAAGAGACCATCAGGGGATCAGGGCTGGAGACTGCAGCCCCTCCAGGAGCAGGCCTGAGCTCCCCTGGCAGTATGAGAGGCTCACAGAAGCTCACCCCGCACTTGCCTGGGTGAATTAGGTATCCTGATATCCAGGCAGCTCCCCCTCCCCCCTGCAGCATCCATGCTTATGACATCACTGGTGAAGCCCAGATCTTCCTGGGCTGGGATTACAGGCAACACCAGCCAGCTACCATGAGGGCTATTTGGGGGAAGATTGTTGTTGTTGTTGATTTGTCTCTTTGATACAGGGTCTCACGTAGCTCAGGCTGACATTCAGCTCACTATGTAATGGAGGTTGGCTTTGAACTCCTAATTCTCCAGCCCCTCTTTTCCTAGGATTCAGATTACTAGTGCACCAAGCCCAGTGAAAGAGTGTGTGTGGCCTGGTGTGATAGCATGAACCTTTAATCCCAGCACTCAGGAAGGCAGAGGCAGGTGGACTGATGTGAGTTCGAGGCCAGCCTGGTCTACAAAGCAAGTTCAGGACAGCCAGGACTACACAGAAAAACTGTCTCAAAAGAGAGGAGAGAAGAAAATGGGTGTTTGTGTGTTGTGTCTATATGTGCATATTTATGGCTTATGTGAAAGCACACGTGTGCCACAGCATGTATGTAAAGGTCAGAGGATATTGTCAGCTCTCACCTTCCACCTTGTTTGTGCAGGGATCCCTTGTTTGCAGCTGCCTATGAACCACTAAGGTGCCCTAAGGGCTTCTGGGATTTCAGGCAGGAAGGACATCACATTTGCATAGGATCTGGGCTCCTCAGGCCCGCACTGCAAGCGGTTTACCCCTGAGCCCTGCAGATCCCCAGCCCCACCTGTTCGTTCAGACAGGATCTTGCACTGGCCTGGAGCTCACCAGTTCTGTGAGGCTGGCTGCCCCGCTAGGCTTCCAGGCCCTTTGTCTCAGTCTCCTCAGCGCTGTGATTACAAGTGTGTGCCACATGCTTTTTTGTCTGGATTTTTGCTTGGGTACAGGGGGTCCATCACAAGTCTTCATGCTTGCACAGCTTACCCATCTGTTCTCCACACTTACAATGCTAAGCCACATGCATGAAAGCACTCAGTCTAGGCTGCAGATAGGTACAGTTTAGCAGAAGATCACTCAGCGAGCATGCACAAGGCCTGGGGCCCCAACCACCAGTGTGTGAGAGAGACAGAGACAGACACAGAGAGAGAGAGCAACTTAAAACAGATCCTGATGAGTTTTGACATGTGTCTGGGCCATTACCACAATTAGTCTAGCAAGTATCACCCCATCACCCAACAGCTTCCTTGAGCCCAGTGTGTCCCCACCATACACCCATCATACATTGCTTGATGTTATTTTTAACAAGACTGTGTACCCAGAATTAGACCCGGGCCTCCTCCGCTGTGCTGGGCGTGGTGGGTCTAAGTGCTCACATTGTTCCCAGTCTTAAGCTGTCACGAAGCAATCTGCTAAAGATACGAGGGTAGAACAGAGGGAGGTGAGCACACCTGAGATCCCAGCTCTGGAGAGGCTAAGGCAGAAAGATCATGAGCTCTGGACCAGCTTGTCCTATGTAGTAACACTAAGTACTGTACATACCCATAAGAGATGCTACAAAATAGAAGCAAAGGGGTACCTGAACAAAGGTTCTGGAGCTTGTTATTATTTCTTGTGGTACTGGGAATCAAACCCAAGGCCTCGCTAGACAACTGTTCTAGTACCAAGCTATACCCCAGCCCCTCACTGGGGCACTCCAGACAGATATTCTACCACTGAGCCACACCCCAAGTCCCTAGCTCCTTAATAGGGGATTCTAGGTAGGTGCCCTATAAAGGAAAAAAAAAAAAAGAACTAAAAAGGAAGGGTATGACTGCCCCTGAGTATGGTGGAAGGGAAGGTTTGTTGCAGATATGAGGGAGAGCATAGCTAGAGGCAGGGACATCTGGGAGAGTCCAGAGTGAACATGACCCTGAGGAGAGCTATGTGAGGAGAGGGGACATTGGAGAGGGGGGAGATAGAAGAGGAGAGGATAGACAAAAAGAGCTGGGTAACCCAAATGGGTGGATTATATAAGAGAGAGGAGCTGGGGGGGGAGAGCAGCCCAGCCCCTGGGCTCAAGGTAGGGGGCCCAGTATGGGTAGGGCCTAGGTAGAGTAGGTGTGCTAGCCGTAAGTACCCTATAACAGGTAGAGACTGAGGAATGCTGGGAGAATCTGGCAGCCAGGCCCGCTTTGGTATGTTAAATAGGCACCTCAGCCAGTTTGTTGTTTGCCTCCCCGCCACCCCCCCCACGCGCTTGAGACCCAATACTCTGCTATTGAATTACATCCCCAGTCCTCAGTTTTTTGAGACAGGGTCTATTTGTGTAGCCCAGGTTGACCTTGAACTCCTCCTCCTCCCCACTCTTTCTCCTGACATTGTAGGAGTGCGCCATCATGCTTGGTGGCTGTTCTTTTGTGTGTGTGTGTGTGTGTGTGTGTGTGTGTGTGTAATGTGCTGGGGATTAAATCTTAGCTTTACTGAGCTACGTCTCCAGCAGCCCCAGGGCCATTCCCTTTTTTAATTTTTATGGAATTTCCCCACACCCAGCAAAGGTGTGTCACCAACCGTCTCCAGCCAAGGTTGCTCAATCTGCTGAGGGTCTGTTCTCGTCAGATTTGTTTGGTGGGGGCAGGCTGACAGGTGCCCTGGGCGATCCTGGTATGCAGAGCTCTGATTGGCTGGCTCGGGCTACATCTAGCCTTGACCTAATGTGGAGGTGGCTGGATACCCACCAAAGGTGAACACACAGATGCTTCCTGTCATATGCCTGTCATGTAATACGATGTCATCTTTCTATTAGAAGGGGCCTGAATGTCCCACACTTGGATCTAGGGACACTGTGGGGATACTGTAGCACTCCAGAGGCTAGGTCAGAAAGAGATCTAGTGTAGCCACACCTCAGCCCTTTACTAGGGGAATCTAGGGAGGTGCTCTATCACTGAGCCATGTCCCCAGCCCCTCATGGGGGTGGGGGGGGGAGACTTCTAGGCAGGTACTAGAGCCCAGCTGTAGAACACCAACAGTCCGTATAAAATCAGGTCCAAACTGTGAGTTCTTTTGCACAACCAAGAGGGCTTGAATTTGAATCTCTAGTATCCACATAAAAAGGCAGGCAAGGCTGTGCCTCTGTTTCAGGGACAGAGACAAGTGGATCTTGAGAGCATGTTGGCCAACCAGCTTTGCCAAAATGGTGAGCTTCCAATTCAGAGAGAGACCCCACCTCAAAGCAATATGGAAGAAGATGCTTGACATCCTTCTCTGGCCTCTATATGTGCACACGCAGGTGCATCCACCTACACACACACACACACACACAGACCTCCCCCAGCCAAACAGCTGGCCAGGGTGGTGTACACTTTTGATCACAACACTTGGAAACCCAGCATTTAGGAGGCAGATCTCTGCAAGTTTATGGCTAGCCAGAGCTATAGAGTGAGACCCTGACTTAAAACAAAACTAAAACCAAAATCAAAACAAAGAACAGAAAAGAGCTCAGACAAGGCAGTAGCCGTTTCCTAGGAATGGCAGATTCAAAGCTGGCTGTCGCAGCCCCTGCTGCTTTCTTGGTTCTTTGGGGCTGCCTGAGAGAGATCCTGCTTCCTCTGGGACAGAGATGCCCTTTCATTTTAAGTGGAAAGGCCTGCTTGCTGAGTTATAAAGGCCACCATTGTTCACAGCTTAAAAAGCATTAATGAGTAACTCAGTGTGTGGCCCCTGGTCCCAGGCACAGAAAAGGTGGAAAAAAGCTGTTTACATGACAAGTACAAAGTACGGTTTTCATTCTGGAGTCTCCCTTCAACTGTGTGTGCATGTGCTTGAGTGCCAGTGTGTGTGTTATATGCACACATATATATGTGTACCCCATGCACATGTGGAAACCAGAGGATGTCTGCGTCCTGCTCTATCACCCTCCACCTTATCCCCTTGTGATAGGCTAGGCTGGCAGCCAGCCAGCACCAACCCCTCACAGTGCTCGGGTTACAGGACCATAGCATATGGCATTTTGGGGGGGCAGGGGGTGAGCTCTGGAGATTTGAACTCAAGTCCTCACGTTTGTATAGCAAGTATTCTTGCCTGCTAAACCCATCTTCCCAGCTTTCTCAAGGTTTGGGTAGGGAGGTGGTATCCCTTTGCAAGGCAGTCTGTAAGCCTGGACATGGGAAGCTAAATCTGGCCTCCCACAAGGAGACCAATGGATGCCTATGGAGGAGGGGAGTCCAACAAGGTAAAAGAGGGTGGGCAGATCTGCTGACCAAGCACCTCACTGCAGCCCCTGGGAGCTACTCCTCCTACCCAACACTGGGCACATTAGTGATGTCACAGAACTGTATCGGGAGAACTGGCCCCAAGGAGCTGCTAGGATGCTTATCCTGCTCACTGCCCGGGCCTGGCCTGGTGTGGAGCGCAGGAACCATTTGTAGCTGGGATGAAATGCAGGACACGTCCTACGACCACAGCCAGTGTGGGAGGCGGGAAGCAAGCGGTCTGCTCTGTCCCCAAGCTGAAAAGCAGGTGTGCTGGACACACCTGTTAATGCCATAGCAACAGCGGCAAAGCAGTAGACTGCATCCCACTACCAGAGAGTCCTCCCAAACCCTCGACGCACGCCCCAGCCCCAGGACCTGGTGGTCTCCCTTGCAGTAGTGTGGTGGCAAGTGTGAGCAGCTGAGGTGGAGATCCGTAGGATGAGCTGAACACGGCGGAGCACACCCTTGATTCCGGCGCTAGGGAGGCAGAGGCAGGTGGGCCGCTGAGACCAGCCCGGTCTACAGAGAGAGTTCCAGAACAGACAGAACTGCACAGGAGAAACCCTGTCTCAAACAAACAAAAAGAAAGAAAGAAAGAAAGAAAGAAAGAAAGAAAGAAAGAAAGAAAGAAAGAAAGAAAGAAAGAAAGAAAGAAAGAAAGAAAGAAAGAAAAAAAGATTGTTGGGATGGCCCTACCCTAATGTGGCAATGTCCTCATAAAAGGGATGCTTGGATACAGACGCATGGAGAGAATGATGCAGCCAGAAGTGGAGGCCAGGACGGGCATTGATTCTAGCAGCCCAGATTACCCAAGATTGACTGAACACCACAGAGGCTGGGGGTGGGGGCGGGGAACCTGGGCTCCCTGGAGCAGGCCATAGGGACAGCAGCCAACATTAGGGCTAATGGCCCACACCTTAGGCTCAGGCTTCTGGTGTCTTGAAACACAGAAGACGCGATTTTGTTTTGGTTTGTGACACTGGGTCTTGCGGTTTGCCTAAAACGCAGGCAATCCTCCTTCCTCGGCCTTCCGAGCTCTGGGACTACAGGTGTGAGGCACTACACCCTGGTTTAATTTCTGTTTGTAAAACCTCCGTTTGTGGCACTATGTCACAACGCCCACAGTAAGGTGGCCACCGCTTCTTTAGTGAGCTTCTCGCCACGATGAGATCTTCAGAGCAGATGCTGAAACCCTGATGGAAAGATGGGTGGGATGAAGATCCCCGGGCACGAGCTGACGCCCTCGGGCTGCACCTCTGGAGCCGTGTTTGCTCATCGGTACCAAAGGATGAATGCTTGGAAAAATATCTGATGGCAGCCACAAAGCGCGGGTCCTTTCACAGAACGGCGGGGACGGAGCCCGGGCGGGCAGGGCGGGGTCTGGGAGGGGCCAGCCCAGCGCTCGACTAGCTCGGCGCTTCCTGGGTCTGCTCGGTGTTCGACCGCTCGTCCTGCGTCGCCGCTGCTCTCTGCTCTTGAGTCCGTCGTCATGTCGACCGCAATGAACTTCGGGACCAAAAGCTTCCAACCGCGGCCACCAGACAAAGGCAGCTTCCCGCTGGACCATTTCGGTGAGGCGAAGCGAGGCTCAGGCTGCTGGTGGCAGGGTTAGGGGTACTGAATCTGGGTGGCAGCGTCTGGGGTGCTTAGTCTGGGTAGTAGGCTCTGGAGTGCTGTTTCTCGGTGACAGATGCCAGGGTCAGGGGTATTGGATGTGGGTGGCAGGGTTAGGGGTGCTGGGTTTGGGTGACAGGGTCAGAGTACTGGATTCAAGTGGAGTGTCTGAGAAGTTGGATGTGACAGTGTCTGGGGTGTCGGATCAAGGGTCTGAAAGCCAAGGTGGGGGTGCTGGGTCTGAGAAACAGCGTGTGGGGTAATAGACCTGAGTGGTAGGGTCATATGTGTTGGATTTGGGTGACAGGGTGCTAGATCTGGTGGCTGGGGTCTGAGGTACTGAACCTAGGGGTACAGAGCAGTTAGAATTACAGGCGCGTCTCAGGCTGTGGGGGCTGGGCTTGCTCAGAGCCCTGTGGAAGTGCAGGCAGGGAATCCGAATCTTGAGGATCCTTATTCCAGAGAGCCACCAGCCATGGCATGGGCCCTCCAAGTGAGAGCTTAGACTTGGGGCTAATGTAACAGGACGGTGACAGGACCCCTGGAGAGTCCCCAGCCTGAGGCTCTGGGTCTGCAGTGAATGTCAGGCAAAGAAATACTTTGAAAAAGCTTTTTTGATGTTGAATCCAGGGCTGGGCCCATGCTGGACAAGCGCCCCACCTGTGAGCCACGCCCCCAGCCCAAAGGGTTAACAGTCACAGCTCTGAAGTCTATAGTTAGCAAGTCCTTTAGAAAACTGAAACATTGAAAGAAAACAAAACAAAACGACAAACAAACAAAACCCAAAACCAGAAACTACCAAGAGAGTTGGGGTTATAGCTCAGAGGCTGAACAGGTGCCTAACAGGAACAGGAGGCCCTGAGTTCAGTCCTCAGCCCCCTCCCAAACCTACCACAGCCAAAGACAGCCCTGAGGAATGCTGCTGACCTCGTGTTTATGGTAGCATGTTAGTATAGACTGAGCATCAGGTTAGCTGTTGTGGAAACTCAGTTCCAGGACAGCTTTAGAGATGGTTGTATCTTAAAAGTTATACTTATTTGTTTAGTGTGTTTGGGATGTACCATGATACACATGTGATCAGAGGACAACCTTTGGAGTGGTGGGAGATGGGTGGGTCCTCTCTTTTCACCATGGAAATCAAACTCAGTTGTCAGTCTTGGTAGCAAGTACCTTTATCTGCTGAGCCATCTCTATGATTTCTTTACCAACATTTCATTGGTAAATTTTCCATTTTAAAAATATAGTTAATTAACTATTAATTAATTTTGTATTTTGTTTTTCAAGACAGTGTTTTTCTTTGTAGCCCTGGATGTCCTGGAACTCAACTCTGTAGACCAGGGTGGCCTCAGACTTACAGAGATCCACCTGCCTCTGCCTCCCGAGTGCTGGGATTAAAGGTGTGCACCGGTATGCCTGGCTTTATTTTAATTTTTTAACTTTGTGTGCATGTATGTGCATCTGAGTGTATGTACATGCACCATGTGTGTGCAGATGCCCTTCTGGTGGCCAGAGGGGGCTGCTTGATCCCTGGAGCTGGAGTGACAGGCATTTGTTAGCTACCCAGTGTGGGTGCTGGGAACCAAGCTCAGGTCTTCTGTAGGAGCAGCCAGTGTTAGTAACCGGTGAGCCATCTCTCCAGCCCCCTTATTTTGAAGTGCAGGGGAGTCGAACCCCAGGGACTGTATGCCACACCCACAGCCTCACGAGGGGAACACATTCTGATGGAAACCATAGCACTGCTCCTGAGGCTGTGACATGAGCGGTCAGGCCTTAGGATGCTGTCTTTCTTTTCTTCCTAGGTGAATGTAAAAGCTTTAAAGAAAAATTCATGAAGTGTCTCCGTGACAAGAATTATGAAAACGCTTTGTGCAGAAATGAATCTAAAGAGTACTTAATGTGCAGGATGCAAAGGCGAGTACACGGTCACAGGTCCTCCCTGAGTTCCTGCGTCCTGGGCTCCCAGCCTGTCCTGACCCATCCCGTCACACTGCACCTTGCTCAGGCCTAGGGTTCTGCTCTGCTTTTTGTTTGTTTGTTTGATTTTTTTTTTCTAGACAGGGTTTCTTTGTGTTAGCCTGGGCTGTCCTGGACTCACTTTGTAGACCAGGCTAGCCTTGAACTCACAGAGATCTGCCTGCTTCTGCCTCCCGAGTGCTGGGATTACAGACATGTGCCACCATGCCTGGCTTCTGCTTGGATTTTTCTTTCTTTTTCTGTGTGTGTGTGTATGTATGGTGAGCCACAGTGTGGGTGCTGGGAACTGGGTCTGTCCAAGGCATGGGTTCACTAATTAGGCCAGGCTGGCTATAGGCAAGCCAAGGGATCGTCCATCTCTGCCTCCCAGGGCTGGGATTGAAGCCCACAGCATGCCCAGCCTTCTTTCCTTGGGTTCTAGGGAGGGAACTCAGGTCTCTTTTATCAATCCAGCCACTTGCCCGGCTACGTGAGAGTGGCTGGTGTTTGCCCAGAGGAATCGCAGCTTAGCAAATGGGACGGCACAAGGCTGCCAGGCTGCCCTGGGAACCGCTTTGTGAGTGGCAGTCCTATCAGCAGCCCTCATTCCTCAGAGCTTTGTCCCTAGTCATTAAGCTTTCAGAATCGTAGATCATGGCAGCGCTGACTGAGCCAACAGGTTTTCATGCCCTTCACATTTTCAGCCCGTAAGAACAAGCATTGCGAAGTCCTTCCAGTGAGAGCTGTCTGGAATGTCATGGAGACAATAGGCGACTTAAGCAATGATGGATGTTTCAGCATTCCTCCCGCAGGTTTACCTTGAAACACAACAGAAACCTCACTCTGTGGAGCTTTGCCTTAGAAAAAGAGCCATTCTGACTATAAATATGAAGACGCTGGGAGCCCGGGGGGGAGGGGTCCTGTCGCGTTGCTCACACAGGAATTCAGGCACTTCACTCTCTCCAGATGGGAGATGTCGGTGGTCCACGTGAGCCTACTTTCTTTGTGTGTGACAGAGACAGACAAGTCCCTGAGGTGTGGCCATGCAGGGGTTACCCTGTAGGTTTGTGTTTCAGCTCTGGCGGTGGGGACAAGTAACTGTAAGGCCTTGCCCTGCCATCGCAAACAGTGCGTGAGTCTGCTGTGTTCTCACTGCCTTCAGGTGGCACACAGCTGGAACTGAGCCTCAGGGTGATTGCCTGTGGCCTCAGAAGACGGCCATGTTGAGTGTTAGAAGATGGCCATGTCTATAGCGGCCTGGGACTAAGGATGTGAGCAGGTCCCTGCCTTCCCAGATTCAGTCCCTGGGTCCCGGTGTCTGCAAAAGGTTCCTGCAGACAGGCTGGGCAAATTGAGCAAGTAAGAAAAATATTGGGGCCTGTAACATGGGCCTGTCACCCCAGCTGCTCAAGAAGCTGAGGCAGGGGGATGGAGAGCTTGAGGCCAGCATGGGCTACAGAACGAGCTCATCTGGGCAATTTATCGAGATCCTGTCACAAAATAATAAGAAAAACACGGCTGGGGTGTGGCTCAGTGGTAGAACACGTGCCTGAGATGCCGCCATTGAGGGGCTGAGGGTGGCTTAGTGGAAATGCATTCCAGAACGAGTGAGGCCCTGGGTTCTATCTACAGTATCCCCACCACCACCAAAAAAAAAAAAAAAGAAAGAAAAAAAAAGCAGATTTGTTTTGGCCCCAGTACCTGCACAGATTCGCCAGCGGCTCCTGCCTATGGTGGCTCTGAGGATGTGGCTGGTTTGGGGGCCCCTGGGGAAGTGACTGGTCTTCTGGGCAGGACAAGCAGAAGAACTTCTTGCCTGTTTGTTAGTGGGGGGAGCTGCAGCGACACCTCCCAATTCCACACTCTGTACCACACTCAGCACCACATAGAACAGATGTCCCCGAGCTGGGAAGGAAGGGCCTGCTTCCACGAAGGGCCTCAGCCAGGTGAGTGCAGGCAAGCAAGGATGCCAATAGGTTTGTTTGGTGATTTTTTTTTTTTTTTTAAGTATCCAGGCTAATGGGTTTAATAGAACAGGCTGGCCTGGAACTTCTAGCAATCCTAGGCATTAAAGTCCCGTGGCAGGCGCTTCACCAAGCACGCCATCTCCCCAGCCACTTGTTTATCCCTCTTTCGGGACAGTCTGTGATTAGCCCTGGCTGGCCTGCAGCCTGTTTCTGCCCCACACTTGGCTCACAGATACAGCCATGAACTGAAGCCTCTGGTCCAGGTCAGTGAAGGCCTGCAGGGGCAGGAGCTGTCTCCTCAGCTGTGTCCTTGGCTGGTCATTTTTCTCTGACAGTGAGGGCCAGCAACACTGGGCTTGCCTTCTTGTCTTCAGAGCCACTGACAAACTGCACTCAGCACACACACCCTGCAGCCTTCGGGCAGATGACCCGCGGTTAGGCCCTAGCCTCCCAGGGCTGGTGCCCTGTGTCCCTGCAGAGCTGTGTGTTTGTGTGTGTGTGTGTATGTGAGAGAGAGAGAGAGAGAGAGACGGGACCTGTCCCTGCATTTCCAGACCCTGAGCCACCTTCCTCCTGGTGCTTGCTGTGTGTCCAGAGCCAGACAGGCCAATCCTGAGATTAGTGTTTAACCTCCGAGCCAGTCCTCTGCTCCCACATCAGGACCCACAGGCCTTGGACCCCGGACATGTCTGTCCTTGGGGGGTCATCACGGATTAAGAGGGCAGAGAAGTCCCTGGGTCAAGATGGTGACCAGCTTCACAGGGTGCCTCTCTCCAGGCCTTCCGAGCTTTGGGAAGCAGAGTGCGGTGTGGGGGCAGGAGGGGTGAGCTGGGGTTGGCAACAACATGGGCCCCATGTGTGGTCGGCCAGTTGTGGGCCAGGCCAGAGCACTCACTGCTGGGCTTGTGCCCATCTTCACAGGGCAGCTGTATTCAGGTATCTGTGAAGGTGGTGGCTTAGGTCTCACAGCTGGGTCAGGAGCTAGCAGGGCTGGGATTATGAAACTGGTGACAAGCTGGGCCATTCAGTACCATGTTCTGGCTTCCTGTCTCTCCGAGTGTACTTTCACAGTGACCCAGAGGCCGTGCTCAAAGTACACGTGGTCTCAATGCTTCCCAACAGTGTAGGGCTAAACGGGCCTTATCCCCATCCATGTGTCCCACTAAAGTCTACACAGGCACATGGTTTAGCTCTATGCACCCCTGCTCTTCCCACCCATCCTCAGGGTCCCTGGGAAGACGACCTAGCCTCAGCTTATCCCAGCTCTGCTCACACCTATGTGGTCACTTGGGGGTACCTGGCCCCACCCACATCCTCAGGCCCTGCCCTTGTGAGCTTGGGCTGCCAGTGTGGCTGGGAGGCTGGTATGGCCTGTTGGCTCCTTGTCCTGTGGGGAGGGCACCGCTTTCTGGAGTAGTTTTTTGTTTTAGGGTGGGGGTGCTGGGAGCCTGGGCAGGTGAATGAACATAGGAGCCTGGGGGGAGGACATCACCCTCTCCCTCCTGTCCTTCTGACCTTCCTTCATGACGGTCTTCATCTTCCAGGCAGCTGATGGCACCGGAACCACTGGAGAAGCTGGGCTTTAGGGACATAATGGAAGGGGAACCGGAGGACAAGGACAAATGCTGACAAATGCTGCACAGGGCCACGTGCCCTGCTGCCTGGAGCGCAGCGGCGGCCCTTTGCCCACAGGGCAAGGACACCTGAGACTCACTGTGCTGCCCAGTGAGGGCCTCTCTGTGGGGTCTCGGGGACATGGCCTCTGCAGCACGCAGAGGTGCATCCTCGGTTGGCCCTGGTTTTGTTCTTCCCGTCTGTGTATGTCACAGGACTCCCTCAGGGCTGACCACCGGTGTGATTGATGTCTCACCCAGTGTGGCCCTCACCACAGAGCCCTGGACAGCTTTCCGAACTGACTCAGCCTGCCATGGACCTGGGCCTCACAGCAGAACCCATCAGTGAAAGCAGCGACAGCAAACGTTTGCCTTCTGTGCTCACAGCTGCACACCAGCTCGCTTTCCTTTCTCTGCGTTCTGTTCTTTACACAAAACCAGAATACAAAGCAGGAAGTGAGAAACTCTTTGGCTTTTGACATATCTGACCTTGTTTTAAGTGGTTTGAGACAGGGTCTCCTGCTGCCCAGGCCGGCCTCAACCTCCCTGTGTAGCCGAGGGTGATCCTCCTGCCTCCGAGTCTAGAGTGGTGGGCTTACAGGTGTGCACCACCACACCTGCTTCTCGTGATGCCGGGGATGGACCAGGGCTCCTGCTTGTGAGGCACGTGCTGACACCTGATCTGGGGCCCCGTACAAGTTTCGTGCTTTTAAATTACATTTTATTTATTTAGGGGAGCACTGTCTGTGTGTGTGTTTCTCTCCTTGCATGTGTGAGCATCTCAGGACTGAACTCGGGTCACACCAGGCTTGGTAGGTCTCATCGGCTCAGCTTCATCTCTGGTCTAACCACAGATGTCTTTGTGCTGACGGTTGTTTTCTGCTCGTTCCAAGCTGCTGTTTTAGAAAGCAGCTTCCTTTCAGTAACCCACTTGCTTGCCTCCTCAGGGCAGGTCAGCAGTGTCTGGGCCAGTGTCCATCGCTTCCCCGCTTTTGTGCCATGTTACAGTCTCAACCTGTTTCTTTGTCTGCGGACGCTGGCTTGAGACCCTGCGTGCTGGGCAGTGACCCTGTGGTGTGAGTGATAAGCAGTGCTGAGCCTTGAGACTTAGCCCAGGCTGCCCTCAGAGTTGCCTGTGAGTTGTCTGAAACATCTGGGCCCCGTCGTGCTGAGGCAGTTAACTGAGGGCTTTTGCTGTGTGCAGGGATCCAGGCGCCATCAGGCTCATGTGCCCTCAGGTACGTGTCTTCCTGGAGCTGTTGGAGGACAGCTGTCCCAGAGTGCTTGTCCGTCTGACCAGTGCAGGATGGCAAAAGATGAGGGACGGCTGGGTGGCGGCCAGGTGAGGTGGCACACAACGCTAGCACAGAAGAGGCCGAGGCAGGCAGGTCTCTGGGAGGTTGAAGCTACCCTGGTTTATGGTGCCAGTTCCAGGACAGCCAGGACTACACAGAGAGACCCTGTCTGGAGGGCGGGGGAGGAAGGGATGGAGAGAGAGCAGAGGACTCAGCATGTTCACGTTGGTCTTGAGCAGCACCCCTCATGTTGCCAGGCCGCTGCAGGCTCTGCCGATCCCCCGGGGACACTTTACCCTTGCCCCAGTGGATATGACTGGCTGAGAGCCCTATTTTCTGTTACAACCTAGGGAAGACCCGCGGTGGAGCATCCCCAGGCTCTGCCTGTTTCCACACACCTAGCCCACACAGTGCAGGGCAGCACCTACTGCTCGCACGCGCGCGGCACACTGCACAGTTGATGTGTGTCACCTGTGGACCTTGGTGTCCTCGTCCAGCAGCGCTGCTCAGAACTGCAGTGCTCTGCGGCCAAGCTCACTCGCTGGAGTGCAGGCTGCATGGCAAGCACTCTGGTGACTGAGCCATCTCCTCGGCCATTTTGTTTTATCTACTGAGAGAGGGTTTCGCTCTGTAGCCCAGGCTGGCCTTGTGTCTCGTCCATCCATCTCGGCCAAGATGTCAGGGAACACAGCATAGCAACGCCACAGCTTTGGGGGCTGCAGTTGGAGGATACTTGGTTCCTTCCTGGAATGTTGAAGATTATATTTTATAACAAGTGTGCATCATTTTTATAGAAACTATAAAATCCTTACTGGAAGGGAACTCACTGCACTGAGTAGTATTTTTATATCTCTGTAAATTACAGGCCGGATGTAATTTCTCATCCCCTGTGGACACCACCCAACCATTTATTGCTCCCGGTGGCCCACTGGAGTGTATGTGTGTGTGTGTGTGTGTGTGTGTGTGTGTGTGTGCACACGCAAGAGCGTGCCTGCTAGTGCTACATGAAGCTCTCTGAACATGGAGGGCTAGCTTGAAGTCACCTTTGAACTGTTTGCTGTCTGGAGACAGCTTGTCATTCTAACATCATGGGTGCTTTTTGTTTTTTAAGACAGGGCTTCTCTGTGTAGCCCTGGCTGTCCTGGACTTGCTTTGTAGACCAGGCTGGTCTTGAACTCACAGAGATCCGCCTGCGGCTGCCTCCCAGAGTGCTGGGATTATATGGCGCCACCTCGCCGGCCATCAGCTCTGGTATGTGCTGTCTTATGCACACATGTGTGTTCAGAAGCCAGAGCTCAACATTGCGTATCGCTTCTCAGGAGCCATCACCATTTGTTGGTGGTGGTGGTTTGTTGTTGAGACATGGTCTTGTACTAGCCTGGAACTCGTTAAGTAAACTAGGCGGGCTGGCCAGCGAGGCCCAGTGTTCTCCTGCCTCTGCCTCCCCTCTACTAGCATTACAAGCGTGCACCACCTTTCCTACCTTTTTATGGAGTCCTGGGGATTGAACTCGGCTTCTCATGTCTGTGTGGCGAGCACTTCAGCCACTGATTTATCGCCCTAACCCTTTTTAAAAATTTTATTTATTGATTGGATGATTGTTTTTTGTTTTGTTTTGAGATACAGTCCTGGCTGGCCCAGAACTCACTGTATGGATCAAGCTGGCCTTGAACTCATAGAGAACCACCTGCCTCTGCCTCCCAAGTGCTGGGACTAAAGGCCTTTCAACACTATTGCTGACCTTTCTTCCTCTTCCTCCTCCTCATCTTCTTTCTTTTTAAAAGGAACATTTAGGGCTAGGAATATGGCTCCATGGGTAAACACATGCAAACATGGTGACTCATGTGCAAAGAAAAGTTCAGCACCTATATAAAAAGCTAGATGTGGCCGCACGTGCAGCCTCAACACAGGGGCAGAGGCAGGAGGATGACTGAGGCTTGCTGGCCACCAGCCTGGCTGCAGACTCAGTGAAAACGAGGAGGAGAGGGACAGAGTAGGCCACCCGATGCCCTCCTCTGGCCTCAGGGCCTTGAACATGCCCCACACAAAATACAGAACTCACCGAGAATTTGCATTTCATCCTTGGACAGGCGCATGCTAACGTCAGCCTTTCCTAGTTTAGTGTATACAATGATGAAGCAAGTAGGCTCTTAAAAATTTTAAATCAAGACAGTGTGTCACAGCCCAAGCTGGCCTTGAACTCCTGCCTCTGACTCAAGAGTGCTGGGGTTGCAGGCCCGTGTTACCAGAGCAGCCAAGGAAGCCTTGGGTTTGAAGAGGCACCAGGGTGAATGTGTCTGGCCTTCACCTGGGCTCTGTGACTAGGACTGTGCCTGCCCACAAGGCTCTTTGTCCCCTCTGGCCTTCCTCCATGTGCTGGGGAAGACAAGCCCCAGGTAGCAGGTGTGGACCTGTCCAACCTGTGCTCAAAGGAAATCTTGTGAGATGAGTCCCTACCTGGGTGAGAACTCGGATTTTATTATTGCCAGAGACATTAAAGAGGTTTCTCTCAAGCCACCAAACAAGTGTGGCGTTGTCATAATACTGAGAATGAAATCTCAAGCCCCTGTTCTTTTCTAGAGGAGTGAAATCAAATTTCACAGCTCTGTGCTCACCCAGTGTTATAAAGTGGAGGGCCTGGGGCAGAACCTCCACCAAGCCCCTCCTCCTGCTGGTAGCCTGTGCAGATGTCACCCTCAGGGAAGACGAACATCAAACATCATGAGATTGTACCCAGGGTGCCCTGAGAGATGGCTGAAGTACTAGGAACCCACAGTGGCCACCCTTTTGCAGGAAAATGGAGGTTGGAAGTCCAGGAAGCTTGCTGGGCCAAGGGGAGGGGTGGGCGGCATGTGCTCCAGGGTTCTGGATTCTGATCCTGCTTCCCACCACCCTCTGCTAGCCCACAAACCCGAATTGGCCAGCCATCATCAGGTGCAAGGCTACCACCGAGAATTCTGCCTCCCCAGTACCCTCAGTGACTCAGCCGTGGTCCATGGAGTCAACAGCAAAAAAATAACAGCATGAGGGCGGGCACCACCCCGCCCGTCGTGGGTGAGTCCCCGTGTGTCTTTGGAGGAGCCCAGGCCTGGCTGGCATGCAGCAGGAGACTCGGCAGCCATCACAGAACAAGACTGCTCGAAGCCACAGCCACCACATGAACCTAGCCAGGGCAGGCAGAGGGAGTATGGCCATGAGACCATGATCCCACTCAAGGAAGAGATGCCTGCTTGCTGTGCCTCGGGACTGCAGGCCCTGGCCACCATGGTGTGAGCTGCTGCCGTCTGCACACATGTATCTCAAAGCAGCCCTGAGCTGTAATCTTCTAGCCAGATGGCAATGCCCCAGTGCAGCCTAAGGAGTCAAAGAAGCTTCTCGCCCACACCTGAGACCCCATTGCGCCCTTCCTGGGTGGGATGATGTCGCCCTGATGTTCCTTCTGCTGGCTGAATCTCAGGAACCACTCCTGAGCATTTTCGCTGAAGGAGCCTCCGGCCTCCACTGCATCCTCAGGGCTTTTTAGAACACGTTCCCCTCACCAGGCCCCTGGCCACTGACCTGGCCAGGTTGGGCTTGAGCTAGTTCACCCTGGGGCCTGAACCACCCTCTGTTGTATCACGGAGAAGCCTGTCCCTACCCGAGTCCAAAGGACAAAAGAGCAGGGGCCCAGTCTGGCCTGAAGGGCAGTGTGGAGCACGTAGCAGAGATAAGAGTGGAGGGTGAGCACCCAGACACGTAATCACCCCCACCCCACCTCCAGGCCAGGGGAGGGAACCTCATGCCCGTCCTTGGTCAGGTGTAGGGCCACAGCTGAGCTGTGGGAGGCACAGGAATCCATCAGGCCAGGCTGGGACACAGTGACAGCGCTAGCCGGGTAGGTGTCTGTACCCCACAGCACGGGGTCAGCTACCACCAGCCTTTCCTCAAGTCCCAGCAGCCCACTCAAAACTGTCAGCACAGACTTCTAGTACCAAGCACTGGCCAGGCCCAGGGGCATTTGCTCTGGACTCAAGGGCAGCAGGGCACAGTCCTGTGTTCTCTTGCACAGCCCTTCCGAGGACTCTGCCTGGGGACCACAGCTTTCATTCTCAGGGCTGGATTTAAAGGATTGGAGAGACACTGCGCGTGAGATTGGCTGGTGGGACTGGCTTGGAACCGTGAGAGGCTTCAGAGCCGACTCTCTGGGTCCCGAGTGTAGGCGGTTCCACAGAACCTGTGGAGTGGATGTTGGGAAGGGACATTCCCCTGGCAGAGGGTATAAAACCGCACCTGAGGTCCTAGGAATGCATCCCCAAGCGATGGTGGGCAGCGGAGAAGTTGGGCCATAGCGCCGCACCCCGGTAATCACAGAGGCAGGTGGCTCTCTTAGTTCGAGCCCAGCATGATTTGTATTATGAGTTCCAGGCTAGCCAGGGCTACATCCATGTCTCAATGCTTTTCAATCTCCGCAGCCCCCCCCCCCCCCAATTCCTTGGGCAAAGAGGAAACCAGAGTCACCTGCCGTGCTGTCAACTGGAGAAAGGAAACGCTGTGCTTTGTCTCCCCCTGCTGGGAAGTAGTGGCATTGCAGCCCTTAAGAGGGTCATCCGGAGGACAATTGGCCGGTAGGAGTGGACTTCAGCTATTCCTTGAGGCTGAGCCAATTTGCATGAAACCTTAACATCCGGCTCTTAGGGGCAGTTACTGCTGGCACCAGGAGAAGGAGAGGATCTTTCGGCCTTTTGTCAGGAGACTGTGGTTCCAGACCAGGTGTGTGCACCTGGCCCCAGAAGACCCTTCCTCGTCCCTTTGAGGGCCACGAGGTCACCTCCCAGTGCCAGATTGGGGAGGAGAGGACTTTTAGGGGATACATGACCAACCCTCACTGTCTGTCAGTCTCCTTGCTGCCATCCATCTATCTCTATCTATCTATCTATCTATCTATCTATCTATCTATCTATCTATCTATCTATCTATCTATGCATCCCAGACTGGTCTAACTTGCTATGTGCTATGTGTCTGAGGATGACCTTGAACTCTTGAAATTCTGCCTTCATCTTTCCAGTACTGCTTTGTACAGCACTAAGGGTGATACTCCTGGTGTCTTGCATGCTAGGCAAGAACCATACTGACTAGCTACTATGTTCCAAATCTGAAAGAATAATTCTAAATAGCCTCAAGCCCGCTGTGTGAACCCTAGTGCTCACTGCTGCCATGGGGGCCCCAGTTTCTATCAGTCCTCCTTAGGGAGACTCCACAGTGTTCCCGTTCTGGACATGATGCCAGCTTGGTCCCAGGTGAGGTGCTTCCTGCCTGGCATCAGGGCTGCCTGGCCCAGCCTCTGGGCTGCGGGGGAAATCACAGCCTGGAAGCCTGCGCCTGGTTCTCAGTAACGCATGTGCTGGCTCCTTTAAGGCTCCTTGGGCAGGAGTCCTTGGAAACACTCCTTGCCGCAGATCATCTTTCCATCTGATTTTTCTGTTTCTGTTGTGAGAAGAAAATGCTGTCTGTGGGGGTGGGGGTGGGGCGGCCCGGAGCTGCTGTGGGAAGCGGCAGCTTCTGAAAGCCCTTGCTGCCGCATCCCAGCCTCGTGTCCTGCCTCATCTACACTTCACCCCCCGGATGAGGAACCTGCCAAAAGCAGGAGTGGGCTCCAGACTCAGCGATCCCCGCCCCCATCCCCCGCCCAGCCCCAGGCTCATCTCCAAGAGAGAGCGGGGTGAGACCCTGGAGTGAGGACTCCAGCCATATTCTACCCCGGGGCCAACTGGGACAACACCTGCAAAGACCCTGTTTCCAGATAAGGCCACACCAGCAAGCACCTGGATCAGGCGCCCCGAAGTCTGTTGGAGGGCATTTCCCTCCTGGCATGAGTCAGCTGGGACAGGCGCGGCCGTGGCAGTCCTGCAGTTCTGGGGTCCACGCTGACTGAGTCCTTGACCACCTTTTCTCCCAGCCTTCTCACCACTGCCTCTTGCCCCACAGAAAACCTCCTTCCTCCTCAGGGAATGTGCCCACCAGATGCCCACTGTGAGGTGACTCAATGCCCTGGCCTCACCTTCACCTCCCTCGGACGCCTCGTCTCCCTATCCTGGCCCGAGACTTGGGTTCCGCCTAACTGTCCTTCTGCCTGGTTAGGCACAGAGTCTCCCTATGCAGTAACGACCGTCCCTCGAGGGACTCCGATGACAAGGCCTTCATCATGCTGACGTCCTGCCCCGCCCCCACCCCTGTGTAGATGAGGGAGGTTACAGCTCCCAGAAGCACCTGAGCTACAGGCTCTACTACCAGGACAACATCTCATGTCCAACAAGAGCGCCCGGAAGGCAGATGTATTAAAGCACGGCTACCATTCCAACATGGAGGAGGCTGTAGGTGTCAGGCCAGACTGGGCTACCCATTAAGACTCTGTCTCAGCTGGGTGCTGGAGACTCACGCCCTTAATCCTAGCCCCCGGGGAGCAGAGGCAGCAGATCTCTGTGAGTTCGAGGCCAGCCTGGTCTACAGAGTGAGTTCCAGGACAGCCAGGGCTGCACAGAGAAACCCTGTGTGGAAAACAAAACAAAACAAAAAAGAATCTGGGAGGAGGGCTGCTCGTGGTGTGTTTGTTGTGCAAACATGAAGACCCAGCACGCATGTAAGGGTTTAGGTAGTGTTGGCACCCCAGCCAACACTGGGGAGGCGGAGGCAGGCCCCGTGGGGCGTGCTGGCCAGCCAGCCAGACTGAACCGGTAAGCTCCAGGTTCAGTGAGAGGCTCTGTCCCCTAAATAAGGAAGAGTAATAGAGGAAGTTACCCAACCCCGACCTCTGGCCTCTACACACATGCGCGAACGCGCACATGCACAGGAATGCACACACTACTCACACACCAACTGAATAAGAACCACGCCTTTCGCCACCCTTCACGGCCCATATCAATTCTTGCTAGGTGGTCTCAGAACTCCTGTGAGGGAAATGTCAGTTTGTGATAACAAGAAAGGAAACCGCTGAGAGACGGAGCTTGCCTCCGTGTCCCTCAGAACAAGGACAGACGCCAGCACACTGCACTGCACGCTGGGAGTTCTTTACACTAGGGGTGGCCAGCTGCTGGGCATCTGGGTTTGAGGGCACAGACACCCAGTGGGGCGGGGACACAGGGGCTTGGTCACTGATGCTCAGGGAGCAGCTGTAAGCTTCTCTAGGGCTCTGGGCTCAGCTCACGGCTGCTGAGCCCCTGGTGGCAGCTGCGTGCAGACCTACTGTGCATACATCCCTGCACTCAAAGGATGCCACAGGAGGCAAGGCCTGCCTGAGGCCAGCCCTCCCCAGTGTGGCTGCATGTTCTATAGAGGCAGATGCCTGGCCTGGTTAGACTCCCATCCCAGGCCTGGGAAGCGCTGGGGAATTGGGGCCGGGAACAGCAATGCAGGCCTGGACAGCAGAGCAGGGGACCGGAAGGGCAGAACAGCGGAATGCTCAGATGAACAGCCCATCTTTGCTGGCAGTCGGCATGAGTGTGAGATGGCAGGGTGCTGGTCCCTGGCCCTCTGCCCTTGAGCTGCCCTTGACAGGTCTTGGTCTGGCCCAAGCAGGCAGCAAGGTTAGCCCAGCTCCCCGAGGGCTCTCTGTAAGTGCTGCTCCCAACAAGGCTCTCACTAGCCACAGCTAGAAGGGACTCACTAGGATCCCCTGCAGGCCTGTGCCCTTCTGGCCCTGCTGTTCAAGGAGCCACTGAAGGTCTTGGCCCAGCAGGGCCTGCCCACTTTGCCCATGGTCTGCCCATGTCATAAGCCTTACTTTCTTAGCCTCTCTTCTGAGGCCATTAGTCCATGAGTGCAGAGCCACTTTTCCCAGGAAAATAAACACACACACACACACACACACACACACACACACACACACACACACACACGATCTTCTCCAGAGGGTAAGGGCACTGAGATAGACCAAAGAAATGAGTCTCCTGGTGAGGTCAAGGACTGATACAGGCAATCACAGACATTCTGTGTCAGGACGGTGATGGTCCTGCCACACCCAGAAGGCTGCTAAGGGCAGCAGGCGTGTCTTCCTCTGTCTGGAAGAGCAGTGAGTGCTCTTAACCACCGAGCCATCTCTCCAGACCCGTTTTTTAAATTTTTTTTTTAAAGACTGGCTTTTGTATAGCCCAGGCTGGCCTCAAACTCCCTGTGTAGCCGAGGAAGACCTTGAACTGCTGATCCTCCTGCCTCAACCTCCTCTGCACTGAGATGAGAGTCGTCCATGAGCACGCATGCCTAGTTTCTGTGGGCCTGGGGCCAGAACCCAGGGCTCTGTGCTTGCTAGGGAAGCTCTCCACAAACTGAGCTCACAATCCCAGCCCCTATCAGTCTGTCTTTGTAATTCACATTCTCCAAGCTCCTGCTGTGTGCCAGGTCTGGAACCTGGCGTAAGGCCCAGAGGTGGAAATACCACCTGTCCCTAAGCCAGGCTCTGTGAGCTTCAGGAGAAAGACATAAGGTCAGTTAAAAAGTAAGCCTACAGTGCCACCGGCCTCACGACCTCTGACATGTGTGCTGGGGCTGGTGGAATGCCCCATTCTCAAGGCAAGGTGTGCAGTGGGTGGCAGCCATGGCCTGAGGGGCAGGTGCCCTGGCAGACTACATACAGTATAGCCTCAGCAGAGGGCCACCAGGTGGGCTCTGCCAGGATTGCAAGCACCCACGAAATCAAGTTAGACACCTAAAAAGACAACGTGCAGATGTCTTGATGTCTAGACAGATGTGGTAGGACAATACTGACCTCCCCCTCTCGAGGAAGCAAGAGAAAGCATGAGGAAGAGATTGGGGTCCCGATAACCCAACTTCCTCTCAATAGGGCTCACCTTTTAAAGACTCTAACAACATGCTACAGAGCTTCCCTGGGGACTGCGCCCTTAACGGGGGGTGGGGGAAGCTTCTGGGGGCCGAGGGACACTCCAGGGCCAAACTGTAGAGCCACTAGCACCCCGGCTGTGGCAGATTAGCAAGAGTAGGGACTGAGTGTCCAAAGACGACTGGAAGGCGAGGAGGGGTCCCTCAGACACTTAAAGGGCTTTGGGGGAAAGGCTTTCATTTTTCAGCTGGGTGTGGCAATTGGCTTCTAAACAGCTGCTATTGCGTTTACAACTGAGGGAGAAAATGGAATTTGAAAAGAAATGCTAGGACCAGCAAAGAAGCAGACACCCAGCTCCGGGGATCAGGAGGGTGTGGCCATCTCCTGTCCTAGCTCTCAGGGATGTAGGTATAAGACTTGGACACGTGTGAGGGTGGAGCCCGCCGACCCTTCGAGCGCCGATCATTCCTAGGCAGAGCTGGCCTGAGACACCCACGTCCTCAGCTGCAACCCCACAGGCACGGGCTGCGTGAGGGGTGGTCCATCCTCCCGCGGCGCCGGTTCGCTGCGACCCCGCCCCGGGTGGACTGGGGAAGGCCGCTCCCTGCCCGCACCGCTGGGGGCCGCCCTCGGGCCGCGCCGTCCCGAACGCGCCGTGCGTTGCTCCCCGGTCCCCGCGCGCGCAGCTCCGCTCAGGGCGGCCCCGCGCGGCGACACGATCGAGGCCGGCGCGCGGGCTGAGCGGCGGCGATGGCGCAGGGCGGGCGGCGGGCGCGCGGCGCGGGGCCCTAGCGGGGCGGGCGCGCTCGGGACGGCGCGGTGGCCGTGCAGCCATGGCCGGGGAGCGGCGCCGGGCGCTGCTGGAGCTGCTGACGCGGCCGGGGAACGCGCGCTGCGCCGACTGCGGAGCCCCGGGTAGGTTGCGGGACGGGCGGAGGCGCGGGGTGCGGTCGGGTGGACCGGACTGCGTGGGGCGCGGGGGACGGGGACGCGCCACGCGCTGGGTCCTGGCTGGGTTGGGGCGCGGCCCCGGGTGCACCTGCCGGCGGCCGGGACCGGCGGCGGCGGGCGCAGCATCCGGAGGGCACCTCGCGGGCCCCGCGCGACCGGTCAGGGCTGCTGCCTCCCCTCCCCCGCCGGGCTGCGTGTCGTGCTGTCAACCGAGGCCGCCTTCCCTCCCCAGCCTTGCGAAACCTTGGCGTCTCAGGGAAAAAGAAAAAGAAAAAAGAGGAAATCATTGGGTCGGCTGCCTTGCGGGGAAAGCCGCCAGTGAGCCCAGGGTGCCTGCCGGGAGTATGGGGTCCACCTGGTTCCCAGCTACCTGGAGATGACGTCATGGCATCCCTGCCTGGGGCCACCGTCTTGTGTGAGCTCAAAGCTAGGGGAGGAAGCAGAGCCTTGGATGGCCCCTGTGAGGACAGGCTGGCCATGTGCCTCTGGTTTTCTATACCTAGCTTCTCTGGGAGCAGGACTGGGGGAGGGGGTGGGGGAGGGCAGCGGGGGTCACAGACACAGCTGCTAGACATCTTCCAGACTTTGTCCCTTGGTCGCCCCTGGTTTGGAGGGACTTGTAGGGACCAGAGCAGGACTGGCTATAAAGAAAGGGCCAAGTTCTCCAGCCAGATGGCAGGCTCCCAGAGCTGACACTCCCAGGCTGATTCTATCTGGGTATGCAGGTGGGGAGAGGCCTGCAAGACCTTTTGAGGATATCGGGGGCCCTAGCATAAGCCCCTCAGAGCATACCAGGTATCAGTTTCTTGGGGGCATCACGCTGCCTCCCTGAGATGCAGGCTGAAGGCCCACAGCCTGTAAATAGGACCTCCTTCCCATTTCTCCCCCACATCCCCGCCTCTGGGCTGAAGAGTGCCAGCCCTCTGAGCCTGAGACTCTGCCGGTCAGTAGTGAGTGCATGCCACCCCAGGGACCTGGTATCCCTGAGAGGAGACGCTGACAGAGCCTTAGTGGGAAGCTAGGCGAGATGAAGTGGCCCCTTCCTGGTCTCTTGAGGCTCTGCAGGGCCCTGCCGATGGTGCAGTGGGGTGGTGGCTCCCTGGTGCTATGTGGTACTGTTGCTGGCCTGGCTCGTTGGAGCCTCCCCACCTCCCTCGCCCAGGCTGGCCTTTCAGCTTGTTCAGGAGAGCAGGCTGTGCCGGAGCCCCTGGTAAGGAAGGCTGATGGTTGCTCGGCCTGCTCAGCTTCCGAGCCTGACTTAGGCGGTGGTGACCCCAGGAGAGAAGCTGGCCTATCCTCAAATTCTTTGACCACCCAGGCCAGGAACAGCGCCTCAAAAGACACCCCTGGACCTCCTGGCCTGGCAGGAGGAAGAAGGGGCGCCCTAAACCCTCAGTGCAAACTGCCCCATACCATCCACCTGAGAAGCATCACTGCAGCCCTGTAGTCCCAGGCCGCTGGTTGCTTCAGCTGCTGCCCTCTCAGAGCCCAGCCTGAGATGACTGTAGGCCAAGCCACCATTTTCAGACTCAGCCTATGCTGGCAGCCTGCTTCCCTGCCCCCTGCACGTGAGGCAGATAGGGTATGAGGCTTGTTTTCATTTTACAAGCAGGGAAGCTGAGGTCTCAACAACTTGAACTGTCCTGGGTATCCTCAAGGCTGACCAGGTTTCCTGATGCTCAGTCTGGGCCCTCCCACCCTGTCTGTGCAAAGCCCCCATTTTTGCCTACTCCCGCCTACTCCCTGGACTCAGCTACAATGCCTGCCCCGTGACTCCGATGGCGTGCCCACGCAGGCCTCTGATGCTCATTGGGGAGTGGGGTCTTCCTGTGTTCTGAGCTGCTGTGGGGTTCTGGAGTCTCTTGCCTTGTGGTAGCCTTGATGAAGGAGGAGACATGTGTGTTCCATGTTATCATGTGGACTGGCTCATGGCTGTTCTTCCTCATTTAGAGATATGTATGTATGTATTTAATATATATGAGTGCTCTGTCTTCATGCACATCAGAAGAGAGCACTGGATCCCATTACAGATGGTTGTGAGCCACCATGTGGGTGCTGGGAATTGAACTCAGGACCTCTGGAAGAGCAGCCAGTGCTCTTAACCACTGAGCCACTTCTACAGCCCCATGGCTGTTCTTCTTGACCACACCAATGAGACCAAGGGTACTTGGGGAGTAATGACATCTTCCCTGAACATCATGGCAGCCCCAGGTCACCTCTGACTCCCAGGCCTGGGGGCTCTTGGGCAGCCTTGAGCAGTTCTCAGCCCGCTGTGGGAGGGAGGGAGGCTGGTGGGGGACCTCTGCAGTACCCACTGACCCTCACCCCAGTATGGACTTGAACCTGGGATCCACCCACCACAGATACCCTCTCACCGGCTATAGTGGGCTGTCGGCAGGTCTTCCTCCTGCAAGACTCCATTGGTGTCTCTGTCCTGTCAGGGGCTGAGGGAGAAGGAGGGTGCTCGGTGCGTCCCCAAGCTGTCCATGAAGTGGCAGGTTCTCTTTGCAAGCCTCTGGCCGCTGGATGGCC
The DNA here is from genome assembly GCA_028658305.1 of Pachyuromys duprasi. Taxonomy (NCBI): domain Eukaryota; kingdom Metazoa; phylum Chordata; class Mammalia; order Rodentia; family Muridae; genus Pachyuromys; species Pachyuromys duprasi. The sequence continues at coordinate 21,667,989 of CM053751.1, forward strand.
AGGAGGTTTTAGAATCAATCATTCTTGCTTTGTTGCTGGTCAAACCTGCACTCCCAGGAGCCCTGACCTGCAGCTCTGGAGGGCGAGGAACAGGGAGGAAGTGCTGGCATCTATCTAGGTAGGTCAGGAGCGGTGCCTCACACCGTGCCTGAGGCTTCAGATCCAAGCTCCCTGAGGTCCCAGACACAGCCTAGGTGAGAATGACCCTAGGGCAGTCGTGAAGCAAGGGATGAGCTCAGAGCATGGCTTCTCATCACACTCAGGCTCTGGGGGCACGCAGACACTGCTTCCAGTCCAGCCCTCAGTATGAAAGGTTTCAGGAGTATTATGGCTAAGGTTAGGGGAGGGTCCCTGGGGGGGGGGCGTAATCCAAGGCTGAGAGCGGGGTCTTACAGACCACACTGTGTCTGTGGCCCAGAAGGCTTTTCTTTTCTTTCTTTCCCTTTTCTTTTCTTCCTGTTTTCTCCCCCTTGTAGTATTGTAGCTAGAACCCAAGGCCCTGGCTATACTAGGCAGGGGCTCTACCACTGAGCCACACCCCAGCCCCTCACTGGGGGATTCTAGGCAGGAGCTCTATCATGACACTATAACCTTTTTCTTTAACTTTTTTTGAGACTGTCCATTGTGTCACTTGTCCTGGCAGCAAATTTGCTTTAGAGCCTAGCTGCCCAGGCTTGACTTCACAATCCTTCTGCCTCATTTTCCCAAGTAGCTGAGTTAAGAGGCATGTACCACCAGCACCAGGCCTCTGTGTGTGTGTGTGTGTGTGTGCCATCCTAACTGTTTTTAACGTGCAGTTTGGAGGCATTAAGCACACTCACAATTCTGTGCAACTGTTACCACCACCCCCTATGAAGACTTTCTCATCTACCCAAACCAAACCCTTTTACACATTAAACACAAACTGTCTCTCTAGTACCATGTTCCTGAGATCTACATTCTGCTTGACTTCTCAAGGAATCTGACCCTCCAGGAGCCTTCTCTGTCTGTCTGGGATCTGGTTTGATTCACTTGTCAGTATGTTGATGGCAGGTGTCATGATGCCTTCTTTTTCAGAGCATAGTAGTATTCTGCTCTAATATGGACATACTGTGCTTAGCTGTTCACCTGTGTATGACAGTGTTGGTTGCTGAAGAGCCACTGTCTCCCCACATGGGCTTGTCAGGCCTGCCCACTGTGGGTCAGTGCTGGAAGTCAGTCCACACTCAGGACCAAGGACTGGAGACCTGTTCCTCTGCCCCAGTTCTGAGCAGCTTCCTTCCCTCCTAAACCAGTGGTTTTCAACCTGTGGGTCGTAACTCCCAACCATCAGATAACTACATTACAATTCATAACAGTAGCAAAATTACAGTTATGAAGTAGCAACAAAATACTCTTATGGTTGAGGGCCACCATAACAGGACGAACTGTATTGAAGTCTCACAGCATCAGGGAGGCTGAGAACTACTGTTTGGAACCCAAACTGTGTTCCTCTGCCCTCCGTCCCTGAAATACACCAGTTGTGCCTACCCCAGAATGGACTCCTTGGTGTCTGCCAGCCCCAAGACCCGCGGGCTTCTCTCTGCGTACAGGCGCTGTGACCAGGCCCATATGCATCTTGAATGTGGATAACACTGCCCAAGACCCAGGCCCCTGACTCAGGCTCCTGGCAACTTTAGATTTAGGGCCATTTGCTAAGTTCTCAGTTGGCACCAGGCAAGAAGGTCATCCAAGCGTGACAGAGGGCAGCCTGGTACAGCATGGCTAGAAGGCATGAGAAGTGTGTCTGGGGGGTGGTGGGGGGAGGCACGTGCTGTTCACAGTAGGGGAGGGGGCTGAGGTTTTCCAGAATGGAGCCTTTGATCAGTCCCTGCATCCCCAGCTCCGTGCACATGTGCAGTGCCCAGGGTGAGGCAGGCAGGCAGAAGGTGATGGGGCTGGAGCTGGCAGCAGGAGCTTGCTGGCCATGCATGGCCACTGCCGCATAACTGGCTGGGGTTAGGGGCAGCCGACACCCCGATATTCCCCAGCAGTGTCCAACAGAAGCCAGGGAGGAACACCGCCACCGGGCTGGTTGGTGGAAGGGGCTAGAGGAGGGGCAGAGGAACAAGAAAAAGACAGGTTGGGTGTGCAGAAGGCTCTGGACTAACAGGCAGAGATGTGGGATGGCCTAGGTTTAACGGCCACTCCGCTACACTCTTTAACTACTCTTGTTTATTTTGTGTGAATACGTGTACACATGTCACAGCACACACGTGGCAGACAGAGGACAGGCTTGGGTCTCTGTTTTCTACCATGTGGGTCATGGGGATCAAATTCAGATCACGTCTGTCAGGAGGCGCCATTACCTCTGAGCCTTCTTACCAGCTTTGCGTTTATTTATTTATGGACAAGGTCTTGGGTGGCTCAGGCTGGCTTGGAACTCGCTACCCAGCTAAGGCTGTTCTTGAACTTCTCATCCCCCTGCCTCCACCTCCCTCCTGAGTGCTGGGATGGTGGGCATGCACCACCATCCTTGTTTCATGCAGTGCTGGGGACGGAACCAAGGGCACCACATGTTAGGCGCATTCTCTACTAGCTGCATTCTGGCTTCAGGCCTGTTCTGTGTGTTCTGTGTTGGTTTGTTTTAGACAGGGTCTCAACTGTGTGCACAGGCTGGCCTGTAGCTTGCCTCGCTTCTGCTTTAGTCTTCCGAATGCTGGGATGACAGGCCTACCTCTTAAAGGTGGGCTTTGAAGGGTTCCCCCATGGAACACTACTTTGTTATTCTGGGAGCACCCCACCTTTAGGGAGGACCATAGAGGTGCTCCCAGGGAGTGCTGGCTTTGCATTGCCATGGTTACAGAGGACTCCAGGGGCTAAAACTTGGGATTGGAAAGTGATGGGTTATAGCAGAAATTTACCTAGCGTGCCTGCTGTGTGGTGTGTTGCTGGGGCCAGACACTGATGACCCCTCATACTTGAGAAGCTGAGGCAAGAGGATTCACAGATTCAACCCTAAGCGTTGAGGCTATGGAACACGTTCATGCCAGCCTGAAGAGTGTGGTGAGATTGCTTCCAAATAAGTAAAAGAGAGGGCAAGGATTCAGCCATGAGGTCTTCTCCACGGGGCGGAGAAGCCAGAAGGCCAGCGTATGTGTGAGGAGTTGTGACAACCGCTGCAGGTCTTGCTTTATCGGGGGCAGTGTGAGCCCTGAAGCACAGCATCCAGGAAGTGCCCCAGCTTCTGGCCGTGGAGAAGGGCCACCAGCTGATGTTGCAGACGGATGCCTCCAAGAAACCGGGTACAGTGGTATATGTCTGTATCCCAGCGCTCGGGGTGCTGTGAGGCAGAAGGTTTGCCATGAGTTTTAAGCCCGTGTGAGTCACGAAGTGAGACCTTGTCTCAAAAATAAAATCAGGTGGGCATAGTGGCTCAGGCCTTTCGTCCCAGCACTTGGGAGGCAGATCTCTGTGAGTTCAAGGCCTGCCTGCTCTACATAGTGAGTTCCAGGTCAGTTAGAGCTTCCAGGTCAGTGAGAGACCCCGTCTCAAAAAACAAATGAAACAAAGCAACATAAATAAATACATAAACCCCTCCCAGTCAATAAATAATCGGACAGTGACTGAGCCGGATGGTATTGGAGGGCAGAGCTGCTACTCAGGATTTGGAGAGGGTGTTGGGATGTGGAGGTAGGGTTGGGTGTGCCTCTGAGGAGAGACAGAACGGGAGCTTCGGGTCTTTGAGAACCCTCCCAGCACAAACCACATATGATAAAGTGAACTGACTACGTGAAGACACAGCAGTGTTTAAAACCTCTCTTTTACAGAGGTATCACTTCTAGCTGGTTCTGAAGCTAGGTTTCCCCTCCATGAGACCAGCTGAGGTGCAGAGCAGGGGGCCTGAGTACCTGTGGATTTGGAGACCCTGGAGAAGATGCCAAAGACCCAAAAGAGAGGTGTCAGGGAAGGGCCTGTGTGATCAGGGAGGCAAGCATTGTGTTCTCATCTGAAAGGAAGGTGGGGTACAGGGCAAGCATGGCTAGGGGCCCTGCCTAGAGGAGAACCTGAGCCCCTCCAGCATCCAGGGCCCTGAAGCTGACTGAGCGCTCACTATATGGGAAGCTGATGTTCCCATCCCAGTGGAACAGAAAAGCAAAACAGCTAATGGTAGGCAAGGAAATGGGACACCCATGTAAGGGGATTGCTGGGGGCAGCTATGCAAATGTCCCACCCCCAGAGAACCTGGTATTCTATCTCCCGTGAAGGGCTCTCACCTTCCAGCCTTGAACTGCCCACTTGCCTCCAGCCTGAGTAGCCAACAGGCTCTCTGGCCACGATCTCAGCTGTGCACCAGCCTTTGGAAGAGCAAAGGTCCCTAAAGCCGAGCCACAGGGCTCTGCCAGAGCCACATTCCATGGACAGGGTCCACTGCCCCACCTGGCTCAGCCCCAGAACATGCCTGACCTGCTCCCGGAAGCAATGAGGGGCTGAGTCAGATTAATGAGACCAGGAGAGGCAGGCCCAGAGATGGGAGGATGTGTCGGCTGACGGCCTTGGGCAGTCAGAGTGTTGGTGGCCTCAGCTGGAGTGAGAGCTGGGCACCCGGGTGTTGGTGGGTGGGTACCCAGGACTTAGCTTTTTACCTGGCATCTCTGCTCACCATTCCACATCGCTGGCTGCTCTTGACCCAGGGCACAGTTGTAGCTTGTCCGGGGATAACATGGGCCCTAGAACAGTCTCCAAGCTGTTGGGCAGAGTATTCTGGGATCCTAGCTGGCTAAGAAGTGGGCCAGACAGTGGCAGTGAGCCTCAGGAAGCAGGTGGTCGCTAGTCTCTGTGGGGAAGGTGCATCTTGGAGCCAGGGCCCGTGGAGCGACCACCTGGAGGGCCTGAGGGGCTCCTGGCTCTAGCTCTCCTGAGGTACCGACATGGCCCACCCCAGAGGGCTGTGGCACCCATCCAGGATCTCAAGTGACAGGCCAAGTGGCCTTCGGTGGCCAAGACTCTGGAGCCTTTTGTTCTGGTGGGCATGCAGGTAGCAGGCCGTGCGCACCCAAGCACAGGTAGCTGGGGTGCGGTGAGTTGAGGGTTGACATGGTTTACACACACTCGGCTATTGAGTTCAGAGCTGGCTCCAGGGCCGTCTGGCTGGTGGTTTCCAGGCTTGTGCTGCCCAGGGTCACCCACAGTGGTCAGGACCTTTTAAAACATAACGTCAGCCTGGGGAGATGGCCTGGTGGCTAAGAGTGCTTGCTGCAAAGCATGAGGACCTGGGTTCAAATCTCCAGCACCCGTGTACAAAGCTGAGCATGGTTTCATGTACTTGTAAGCCCAGTTTGGTGTGCGTGAATGGGGCCCAGAAATGAGAGGAGCTCTGGAATTTGCTAGCTGGCGGCCCAGCTCTAGTTTTAGTGAGAAACCGTGTCCTCAGGGGACAGGTAGAGAGCATTAGAACAGGAGACTGTGTCCTCTTCTGGCCTCTACAGAAGCAGGAACACACACACATAAACACACACACCAACCTACGATAAAGTTAGAACAGGACACTCAGTGTCCTCTTCTGGCCTCACACACACACACACACACACACACACACACACACACCAGCCTCAAAGCCAGGTATTGCTTACATTAGGGAGGCCAGAACATTGTGAGACCCCATCTCAAAACTAACAAACAATCAGAGTGTCGCCGGGAAGCTTCCGAGGTGGGGTCAGAGCCGTACGGTGGCTCTCAGGCCGTGGGCAGGGCTGGGAGCTGCTTCTGCCCATCCCAGCAGTTTACAGGGCAAAGCATGGCTGGCCCCAAGCTCAGGGCGGCCGGAACCCACTGGAGGCTGGAGGCCGGAACCCACTGCCCAACCTCACTGGCCTGGCTGGCTCCATGCCAATCTGTTTGCCTCCAGGGTTTCCCATGGGTGTAGTCGTACAAGGTTAGTGCAAGATTAGAGCCGAGGGGATTTCAGAATGGGGTGAGGCAGGAACGGCCCTGGGTGTGGCCAGGCTCTGGCCTTTGCCAGGCTCCTCATGTGCTTCCCTATTCCACACCTCTCAGCCAGTGCTGCTCATCTTCACCACTAGAGTTCTTCCTCCAGGAAGGCCTCCTGGCTTCCTGCCGCCACTTGCCTCTCACTGCTGGCTCCTGGCCACACCACAGCTGCCCTTCTGTGACATGGAAATAAATGTCCACCTCCCCTTTCTACCTTCTTTCTCCCCCCCCCAACCCCCGCCCCCCGCCCCTGCCCTTCCTAGACTCCGTGGAGCCAGAGGTTCACGGTCGGGTAGTACTTCCAGGGGAAGGGAAGAGACCAGTGTTCTTGTCCTGGGCTGGGCCCTGCCTGCCTGAGGGGAAGTCAGGGAGCAGACATCTCTCAGCTGGAGTCTCAGCTGGGCCTGGCCTGTAGCCACCGGAGCCCTGTCACCTTCCATTCCCAAGCCTGGAGTTTTGGACACACTGAGAGTTCCTGGTTACATCCTTTCAGGGGCCACCCGTGGCTGGGCTTTTGGCTCCTGACCAGGTGCTGGCGGCCTTTACTGGCCCCTGTGACAGCATAGGTGAGAGGAGATCTTTCCAGGTGACCAGGCCGAAGGGCTCGGTTAGGGAAGGGCTCTACTCCTGGGTCTCCATCCTCTCCCCCACACTCTTCCTGTCCCAGGTACCAGGAAGGGACCCAAGGACAGTGCAGCATCCTAGAAGACACCTTCTGGGTGTCAAGGCCCAGCTCTACCACAGTGTGACCCCAGGCAGGTGTCCAACCCTACCTGAGTTATATTTGTTTTAGTCCAGAAACTGAGCCAAGGAGAGAATTTCACTTTAAAGGGGCTATGATGGGGAAACAGCTCAGCTGTGCAAGCAAGAGGACCTGACTTCCGGCCCAGAGCCCAAGTGAAGTACCAGGTGTGGGCCTCTGGGCCCAGCAGGATTGCTGGGCCGCAGCTTCAGTGGGAGGCCCTGTCTCAACAAGGTGGAGTGACTGAGGGAGACACCTGCATCAGCTTTTGACCCCTACATGCACACGCACACACACATGCTTGAAGGTCACATGGAGATGGAGTGAGGCCATGTGGTTCAGTGTTGGGCTCCACTGAGCAACCATTGTATGTGGTGGGGGAGGGGCTGCAGGGCAGGCTGGAAGGTGGGTGCTGGCTCTGTCCAGAAGACCCGAGGGTGCTGAATGGGAGCAGCCTGAGGCTCCCGGCAAGCTGCAGGTCACACCGATGGTCACACCGGTAGCACTTCTTCCACCAAAGCCCAACCTATGGCTTGATCCTTGTGCCAGCACCTGGACACAGCTGGCTGCATTGGGCTGTCGGTGGGGACTGAGGGAGGCAGGGGGGAGCGGGGGGGAGTTCATGGTCAAGACATCACACACTTCAGTGAATCCCAGTGTCCAGCTGAAGGAAGCGACTACTGTCGACGTTCAGCTGCCGATCATTTTTATGATCTTAGAACGCCCTCAGGGTCAGGAGAGATGACTCAGTTATTCAAGCCCATTCGGTGCAGGCGTGAGGACCCGGTTTCCATGCAAGAGCCCACACAAAAAAAGCCGGGAGTGGGGGTGGCATGCGCCTGTAATCCCAGCTGGGGGAGGAAGAGGCCCTGCGAGGTTGAGAGCAGCCTGGGCTACTTAATGAGACCCTGGCTCAACGCCAAAACCAAGGTGGACAGGGCCCGAGGGATGACACATCAGGCTGCCTGTCCTCTGGCCTCCACACACGCACACACGAACATGCTGACATACAGACTACAATGACGGTACGCACCGCAGCCCCTTTGCGCCCCGTGACTGAGGGCCTTCTGTAGCCCGCAGAATCCCTCTGGGCAAGCGTCCTCTGCTCTGCCTATTTTGGTCCTCTGTTCTTTGTAGCATTGGTGAGCTCCAAGCGCGCTTTCATCACGTCGGTCCCTTCGAGGCATGGCTGCCCTTTCACCTTCTCTTCTCTTGACGGCAGTTTTCAAAGAGCAAGCAGATCTTATAATTTCATCAGGATAACTTCCTTCCCTTCCCCCCCACCCCACAGTCGGCTTTTAGTACTGTCTCCTTTGCTGTTTATTTTAAGAGTGTAACTTAATTATAACATCTCTCCCTCTCCAAGCCCTCTCCACTCCTCTCCAGATGCGTGCACCCCCTTCACATCAGTTGCTATTGCACTTAAGTTTGTAGTTATTTATACATACACATTCCTAAGCAGAGCCTGTGGAGTCCATACCACATCACTCACATGTGTGTTTTCAGGGCTGACTGTTTTGGCACTGGACGCCAGTTGGTGTGCGCTTCCCTGGGGAGGACGCCCTCCCTGGCTTCCCGATTTCCTCCGCTTCCTGTAATTCCTTGCGTAGGGCTGAGGCCTGGAGGGCTTTTCCCTATCCGGTTTGGTCTGTTCTTTGGTGTCATCCTTGTTCGGCTCCTGGCTGGCTGGTCATGTTGCTGAGACTTTATGAGGTAGCCTCTGATGTTACCAGGAAGCCTCGTCTTGTAGAAAACTCCCTGGGCATCGGGTTCTCACGGCCTTTCCTTCCCCCTTTCGGCATCGTTCCCTAAGCCTTAGGTAGCGAGGGTTTCGTAGCTGTGGCCACTGTAGCCGGGCTCCACATCCCCATGGTTTGAATGGTTGTGCTTTTCTGTCATGGTCTCCATCTGTTGCAGAGAGACGTTACCTTAATGAAGGGTGAGGACTACACTTACCAGTCTAGACCCTCTAGATGGCTCAGCAGTTAAGAGCAGTGGCTGTTTTTCCAGAGGACCCAGGTTCAATTCCCAGCACCCCCACGGTGGCTCACAACTATTTGTGACTCTAGTTCCAAGGTATCTGACATTCTCACACAGATATGCATGTAGGGAAAACACCAATGCACATAAAATAGGATAAACATTTAAAAATATTTTTATTTAATATTGATTGGTTGGTTGACTGACAGAGCCTCTCTGCCTAACCCTCTGTGGCCTCACACTCACGGAGATGGAGATCCACCTGCTTCTGCCTCCTGAGTGCTGAGATTATAGGTGTGATCTTTGTGTGTGATCGAGTGCTTGCTTGGGCACAGAATTTCAAGTGCCCAAAGAGACAGGAAGAGGGTTTTGGATTCTCTGGAGCTGGAGTTACAGGCAGTTGTGGGCTGCCTGACACCTGGGCTAGGAACCAAACTTGGGTCCTCTGCAAGAGCAGCAAGTGTTCTTAACCACTGAGCCATCTCTCAAGACCTAACAATGCATCTGTTTATTTAAAAACACATCTTTTTTGAGCCAGGCAGTGGTGGTGCATGCCTTTAATCCCAGCACTCACGAGGAGAGGCATGTGGATCTCGGTGAGTTCGAGGCTAGCCTGGTCTACAGAGTGAGCCCAGGACAGCCAGGGCTACACAGAGAGACCCTGTCTCCAAAAACAAACAAAACAAAACAGGAAGCCCTTCTCTTTCTATACCAAAGTTATAGAGGTTTTGTTTTGTTTTGTTTTTTTCCTCCTAGCCTGATTCAGTGGGCTTTCTGGGCAAGCATGGGGACCTGAGTTTGATTTCCCAGCATATAATGGGAAAGCCAGGTGTACCCATGCTTGTCTGTCCCCTGTCACAGAGATGGTGGTGGGAGACAGGAGGATCTCCCGGGCTTGCTGGCTGCCAGCCAACTCCAGGTTCAGTGAGGGACGCTGTGTCAAGAGAATACGGGGTAGAGTCACAGCTTGTTCTAAATGTCACAGCGAACTATTTGCAGGCGATTTCTCATGCAGCCAGCATCAGTGGGAAGAGTCTACCTTCTTGACTGATTCACTGATTCCGCCTCTGTCAGTTCTCAGATGCCACTGTAGGGCAGGCTTGCTTTGGGACTCTATTCTGGTCTGTTGGTCTGTTTATCTGCTTCTATCACAACGCCACACTGTTCTCAAGACTGTAATTCAATAATAAGTTCTAAAAGCAAGTGCTGTCAGGTTCTGTCTTGGTCTCTTTTCTAGGCAGTTGTGATGACTGGATATCATTTATCTATGTATCTATTTACTGATGTTATTTATTGTGTGCATATGTATGGGGATGCATTTATGTGTGTCAGTGAGGGTGTGTGCATGCCACACCCTCCTCATCCTTGCCCCTGTCTGTGGCAGGTGGCTTTGCTGTTTGTCTGCAGTGTACCTCAGGCACCTGGCCCATTCGCTTCAAGGGCTTCTCCTGACTCTGCATCCCATCCCCCTCACGGGAACACAGGGACCACGATGCTCACACTATGCAAATGGCTTTTGCATGTGTCCTGGTGCTCACCCTTCTGCTATGCTCTGACCCCTGAACCATGCCCCAGCCCTCAGTCTCTCAGCCTTGCGAGCTCACACGTGAATTCTAGACTCGTTTGAAATTTTGCTTCATTAGGAGTCCCGTTGGATATATGGATTAATCTGGCAAGAGTTTCTATGTTGACAGTCTTACCTCTTCCAACCTGGATAAGGCTTCTTTCCACTCTACAGATCTTCCATTTCTACGCACAATAGTTCATAGTTTCCTATATACTCTGCTTCACACCTACTCTCATATTTATCCCGAAGGCTTTCATGTTTTTATAGTATTAAATACATTGTTGTTGTTTATTGTTTGGAGATAGGGTTTCACTGTGCGGCCCTGCCTGACTTGAAACTTGCTACTTAGACTAGGCTGGCTTCAAACTGAGAGATAGCCTCCTGCCTCTGCCTCCTGAGTGCTGGGATGAAAGGCCTGTGCCACCACACCTGGGCTTTTAATGGGCTTTTAAAAAATACTTTTTTGGTTTTTATTTTTTTGTCTATGGGTGTTCTGCCTGCAAATATGTTTGAGCACCACACATGTGCCTCATGCCTGTGGAAGTCAGAAGTGGGTGTCTGATCCCCATGAACTTGAATTATAGGCAGCTGTGAGTGAGTCCTGGAAATTGAACCCAGGTCCTCTGTAAGAGCAGCAAGTGCTCTTAATCACTGAGCCGGCTCTCCAGCCCCATGTAACTGTGTGTATGTGCATATATTTTAATTTTCATATTCCAGTTGTTTGACCTGTCTATAGAAACACAGTTGATTTTTGTGTTTGTTTCATGTTCTGCAACCTCGCTAAATACTTGTGTTAGTTTTAGAAATTTTATCAGAAGATTTTACATTTTCTGTTTTGTTTTGGTTTTGGAGCAAGATCTTACCACAGAGCCCACCAGGCTGGCCTGGCACCCACAGTCCCCCTGCCTCAGCTTCCAGAATGCTGAGACCGTAGCCATCAGAGGTTTCTTAGATGATCGTGTTGCCTGAATTAAAACAGGCTTATCTCTTCTTCCCCTCTGGGTACTTTTTATTTCTGTTCATTGCCTGATTTCACTGGCGTCCCCAGTACAATACAGAGTAGAATCCTGGCCACAGAGGAAGTAGTTACGATACCCGCTGAAGATATTTCACTTGCTCTGTGGGGAAGTGCCTGTCTTTTTAGTCTCTGAGAGGGTTGTTTGTTTGAAATCAGGGTGCTGCATTTTTGTCAAATGCTATTTCTGCATCGAGGTGATCCTATGGTTTTTCTCTTCCTTCCTCCCTCCCTTCCTTCCTATTTATCTATTTGGTTTTTCAAGACAGGATTGCTCTGTGCCTGGAACTCACTCTGTAGACCAGACTGGCCTCGAACTCACAGAGATCTGCCTGCCTCTGCCTCCCTGAGTGCTGGGATTACAGGCGTGTGTCGATGTCCAGCTGCTGCTTGATTTTCAAGTGTTAAACCAATTGACCTCCTGGTCGAAGCCCTGGTTGTTTGTGGCGTTTATGTATCATTGGATCCTGTGTTAGTCAGGCTTTTGCGTGGCAGCGGAAGGTCTTTTGGCTCTGGGCTTCAGAGGTGTCAGTCAGTCATGCCGGGGAGGGATGGAGGAGCAGCCCAGCTCACATCACCGTGGGGAGGAAGCAGAGGAAAGTAGTGGATTCCAGAAGTGGCCAGAGTGAGGTATGTCCCCGAGGCTGCACCCTGACTCACCTGCTTCCTTTAACGAGACTCCTTCCTGCTTTTTACCCCCTCCCAAAAATGATGTCATGTTATGCATGTATCAAAGAATTAATAACCTCTTGCCTGGATCAGAGCCCTTACCAAAGTGGACTTTGCTAATAACAAACTTAGTTGAAAATCAGAATTTACTACCACAGGTCTGCAGGCATGAGGACCTGAGTTCGAGTCCCCAGCATCCATGTAAAAGCCTGGGTCATTAGTAACACAGGACTCTACCCTCCAGCCTTGTGCTGCTCACTCTTGCTGCCCTTGGTCCCCTCAGGGCAGAGTGCGGCTATCAGGACAGAGTCCCAGCTATGAATCAGCACTTGGAAGGGCAGAGGTCTCTAGGGCCATATCTCGTCAACAGGATTCACTGGGTCAGGAGGAGGCTCTGGGGACGAGCTCAGGCCCAGCCTGGATGGCCAGGCCATCTAACTGAAATGGCCGGCTCCAGCTGCACCTGTGTCTGTGTCAAAAGACAAGGTGGACCAGGTCAAAAGGGAAGACGGCTGATGTCAGCCCCTTGTTCCGAATGTACACGCGTGGGTGAGCTCAAGCACACATATACAAACAACACACCAATAGTCAAAAACACAACCACCACATATATAGGTCTCTTCATGGGCATGCCTTCTCTCTTAGGTGAGTATCTGGTAGTGACAGGTTTTCAATAATATATACTATACTGTGTCAGTATTTTATTCAGAATACTATTTGTATACTATACTCAGGTATAGCATAAGTTGCTGGTGAATCTCATTATACATGTCTGTCATCACAGCTATTTGGACAAATCAGGAGTTCAAGGTCAGCCTCACCTACATAGCAAGTTTGAGGCCGGCCTGAGTTATATGAGGCCTGGTTTTGAAAGAAAAGAAAGGAAGGAAGAAAGAAAGGAAAGAAAGAAAGAAACAAAGAGTAAAGAAAGAAAGGAAATGCCAAACTGATTTTAGGGCAACCAACAGAGCAAATTAATATTCCTTCCCATGACACATGCACATCCCAAATGTTCTGCATCTTTGTTAAATCTTGGCCACATCAGTCTTTTTAAATAATTAGACATTCTTGCTTAGCAAGATGGCTCAGTGGGTAAAGTCACTTGTTGCCAAGACCGATGGTCTGAGTTCAATTCCCCAGGGTCCACGTTGTATGAGGAGAAAACTGACTCTCACAAGTTGCCCTCTGACCTCCACACCATGACACACGCAGTCACATGCGTTCACGGGTATTTACAAAAATAGATAAATAAATGTGGGGCTGGAGAGATAGCTCAGTGGTTAAGGGTACTTGCTGATCTTTCAGAGGACCGAGGTTCAATTCCTAGCCCTCACATGGCCACTCACAACCATCTGCAACTCTACTTCCAGGATCTAATTTCTGGCTTCCTTGGCACACGTGATACACATACATTCAGGCAAAACACCCACACACATAGGATTTTTAAAATTTAAAAAATAGATGAAAATAATTGAAAGGGTTTTTAGAGATTCTTAGCTGAAACAGGACTGGGTAGGCAATCTCAGCAACCTGGGAGGCTAAGTAGGAGTCAAAAGTTCAAGGCCTTCCTGGGTTACAGAGTGAGTCCATCCTCAGTAACTTACTGAGACTGTGTCTCAAGATAAAAAGTAAAGACAGCTGTGGGCATGCCTTGGTGGTAGAGCCCCTGCCTAGAATTCCCCAGTGAGGGGCTGGGCTATAGCTCAGTGGTAGAACACCTGCCTAGAATTCCCCAGTGAGGGGCTGGGGTGTGGCTCAGTAGTAGAATACTACCTAGAGTTCCCAGTGATAGTCAGGTATAGCTCAGGGGTTGAGCTATGCCTAGAATTCCCTAGTGCAGTGGTTCTCAATTTTCCTAAGGCTGCAGTTCTTTAATACAGTTCCTCATGTTGTGGTGACCCACCAACTATAAAAATATTTTTTTCTACTTCATAACTATAATTTTTCTATGGTTATGAATTGTAATGTAAATGTATGATATGCAGGATATCTGATATGTGACCCCTGTGAAATAGTTATTTAAACCCTAAAGGGGGTGTGACCCACAGATTAAGAAACATTGCCCTAGTGAGTGGCTGGGGTATGGCTCAGTGGAAGAGCTCTTGCCTTGTGTGCACAAGGCCCAGAGTTCCATCCCCACCACCTCCTGCTGTGGATCTCTATTGGACTCTGTGTCTACCCTCCTGGTCTCAGACTGAGCTTTCTTTGTGGGCATACTCTGGAGTCTTGGCTGAACTTCCTTGACCTCTGCCCTTCCCTTCTAGATCCTGACTGGGCATCCTACACCCTGGGTGTGTTCATCTGTCTGAGCTGCTCTGGGATCCACCGGAACATCCCCCAGGTCAGCAAGGTGAAGTCAGTCCGTCTGGATGCCTGGGATGAGGCCCAAGTTGAGGTATGGGTCAGGAGAGGGGTGCTGGATGGAGTGAGGGGCATGGGCAACCCTGTGTCCATTTGTGGGGTGATATTTGCTCCCTCATCTCCAGGTAATGGTCACCTGGGAGTCTGGGCTATCTTAGGCAGTGACCTATGGGGGGGTTGTATTGCTCAAGGAGACTTGGGCTAGCTGAAAAGCAACAGTTTCATTTCTGATCCTTCTGGGGAGCCACGTGGTAACAAAAATCAAGGCACTTATATCCATCTGTCCACTTAGTCTTCCATCCATCCATCCACCCAGCCACCCACCCACTCATCCCTCTATCCATCTACCCATTCACTTACCTGGGTATCCATTTATCTATCTGTGTATCTGTTCATCTACCTATACATTCACCCACCCACCCATCCAGTCATTCATGCAGCTATGTATCCATCCATTCATCCAGCTGTGAAATCAGGCATCTATGCATCCATCCATCCATCCAAACACCCACCTGCCTGTCCAGCCCCATCTTTCTATGCATGCATACACAAATCCACCCACCCACACATACATCTATCCATTCATCTCACAAAAGCATATGGACACTTAATGTGTGCCAGGCTAGGGCAAGGCAAAGGCATTGCTACCCCCTGAAAAAGCAGGTACAGGAAATGGTGCACACAAGCCCAGGACACAGGAAAACTGGTCTGCTGCTGCTAGGCAGAGTGTAGGGCCAGCATGGGACAAATCCACATGGAGGTGAGGAAACACTGATGGGCTGAGCAAGCATATTCCCAGCATATGGTGATGAACTTCACTACTAAGCCACACCCAGCCTCTCACTGGGTTTTCTAGGTGGGTCCTTTACCACTGAGCCATACCCCAGCCCCTCACTGGGGGATTCTAGGCAGATGATCTACCACTGAGCCACACTCCCAGCCCCTCACTGGGGGATTCTAGGCAGGGGCTCTACCACTGAGCCACACCCCAGCCCCTCACTGGGGGATTCTAGGCAGGGGCTCTACCACTGAGCCACACCCCAGCCCCTCACTGGGGGATTCTAGACAAGTGTTCTACCAATTCCTAAGAGGGCTGTGGTGGCAGGGCTTGGGGTTTGGTGATAGATCTGATTAATGTGCAGACAGTCCCTAACTACTAGTGACAGAGACTGTGGGGTGAGGGTTTAAGGAGGCCATGGTCCAGATCAGTGGTCTCAACCTTCCTAAAGGTACGACCCTTTAATATACTTCCTCATGTTATGGTGACCCCCCCCCATCATAAAATTATTTTTGCTGCTACTTCATAACTGTAATTTTACTACTGTTATGAATCATAATGTGAATATCTGATATGCAGATGCTCTTAAGCAACCCCCAAATAAGGGTCATTTGACCCTAAAGGGGTCCCAACCCACAGGTTGGAAAACCACTAGTCCAGGGGAATGTGAGTAGGGCTCAGAACTGCTGTGGGAATGGGGAGGGACATAGGACAGAAGTCCTAGTTTAGTTAGTGGACTGCTAGATTCTGCTTGCCCATCAGTGGATCCTGTTGGAAGCTTAGCTCAGGCCATCATCTAGGCCAAGGTCAGACCTGCAGACACAGAGGTCTCCTGTGCTCAGGACCAGAGGGTGTTCTCTGCCATGGGAGTATCTGCGGGACCATGGTAAGGCAAGTCCCTGACATTTGGTGGGTTTGTAGTGTTGGACCTCAAGTGGGACATTTGTTTTGCAGTAGAAACCCTTTTGTCAAACACCCTGATTCCCCTCTCTGTCCGCCATACTAGAGAGAGAGCCCACAGCCCACATGTCCTAGGCAGGCGCTCTACCACTGAGCCATGCACTAACCACCTGCTGGGAGATTGTAGGCAGTTAGACTTGCCAGTCTTCCAGGTCGCCCTCTTCACCATCCTAGAGGAAGCAGCCAATTAGCGTCCTGGACTTCGTGTTAAGGGCAGGCTGGCCTGGTTCTAGAGATTGCATGGGGCAATACCGGCAGGGATTCGAGGGTCGGACACTGTTGTCCTTGGCCATGTGTGACTCCAGCCGGGAAAGGGAGCATCAGCCCAGGCCGGAGCATTTTGCAGGCTCTTGGAGGAATCTGGACCTGGACCACCGAGGCCCTTCCAGAGGACAGGATCCCTTTTTGCTCTGCACTGTGCTGCAGCCTTTTGCATCTCAACGCTTGCACACTGTTCTCAGTGCTCGTTAGCTGTCTGGTTTGGTTTTCAGGGACAGGGCCTCATGTATCTCAGGCTAGCCTGGAGCTGGCTACGTATCCACAGATGACTTTGAACTCCGATCCTCCTGTCTCTGGCTCCCCAGTAATAATAGGATCGAAGGCACACATCACTACTCTTGACTTACTTCTGTCAAGACTTTTATATAACATCTGTTTTTAAAAAATTACTTTCTGAGGGCTGGAGAAATGGCTCAGAGTTTAAGAGTACTTGGCTGTTCTTCCAGAGGACCTGACTCCAATTCCCAGTAACCACGTGGTGGCTCATAACCATCTATAGTCTTATCTGGTGCCCTCTTCTGGCATGCAGGCGTACATGCAGACAGAACATTGTACAGATAGATAGATGTGTTAAATATCACTCTCTGTGGCCAATGCAATGGCCTGGCAGGTAAATAAAGGCATTAGCTATAAAGCCTGAAACCATGGGTTCAGTCTGTGGATTCAATCCTTGGAGCCCACACCGTGGAAGGAGAGAACTGACTCCTGAAAGTTGGCCTCTGACTTCCACGTGTGTGCTGTGGCACATGGGCATGCGCACACACAGTAAATAAAGACGTGTATGTGTGTGTGTGTGTGTGTAATTGAACACGGTGGTGCACACCTTTAATCCCAGCACTTGGGAAGGAGAGGCAGGCAGAGTTTAAGGTCAGCCTGATTTACATAACAAGCTTCAGGCCAGTCAGGGACACCATAGGGAGACCCTAACTTTTAAAAAGTGAAACACAAGCCTGGTGCGGTGGCTGTGGATAGGGGCAGGTAGATCTCTGAGAGTTCAAGGCCAGTCTGATTTACAAAGCAAGTCTAGGACAGCTACATAAAGAAATCCTGTCCTTTTAAAAAGAAATAGTGAGATAAAATAAAATAAACATAACTGAAAATGTATTTTCTTTAGACAGGACCTCACCGTAGCCCAGGCTAGCCTGGTCCTTAGTCTTCCTCTCCCAACCTTCAGAGTAGTCAGGTGATTGTCAGGGGCCGCTGAGCCTGCTAGTAAGTGTGTTTTAACAATTTGCTACTGCCGTGCTCAGGGCACACTCACCGGGCCCAGCCAAGCGTTGATGGACTGAGAGTCCCTGTTTCCCTTGGCTTTGACCTGTCACCTCCTCCTCACCCCAGGAGCCACCAGGGACCAGTGTTCTGTGCATCTTTTGGAGAGGTGTCTGCCTGTATGAGCATGCATGTGTCTTTAACCCCCACACGGGGACTTTTTCATCTTTCATATAGTCCACTATGGTCTCTAGAGTATGTAGACCACCATGGCCTTGCCCGCTCCCCTCCGGGTGGACACTTCCGTTATTCTTTCTTTCCCTTTCTATTTCCTCTTTCTTTTAGCATTCCTCTCCTTCCCTCCCTCTCTCACTCTCTCGGCTTTTGGAGACAGGATCTCATGTAGCCCAGGCTGGCCCTAGCTCACTATGTAGCCGAGGATGACCTTATTCTCCAGATCAGATCTAGATGAGCAGCAGCGTGTCCCACTCCCCTTTCCCTTTCATTCTTGAGGGATAGTCCCCCAATATAGCCCAGAGCAGTCTCACACTCAGGATCCTCCTGCCTCAGCCTCCCGAGGATGAGGATGAGAAGCCTTGGTTTGCTTTTAGTCCCTTCTCTCTGCCACCACTGGGTCCCCCAAGCTGCTTCACAGCATGACATTTGTGCTTCTGGAAACTCATTGGTGACCCAAATTCTTAGAGGTGGAGGAGGAAGGTCAGAGGCCAGGCAGCTTGCCAGCCTGTGAGAGACTGGGAGAGACTGTGAGATCCCACCCCAGCTGCTTACAGGGCTGCAGTCAAACTGCAGGAGGCGGCATCACATCCCAGCTGACCTGGCTGTGTGCGTGCCCTTCCCAAGGCGGGTGGGGATTCCCTCCTCTTGAGCTAAAGGACCTGAGAGAGGTTGCTTGCCTCAGCCTTCTCTCTGCTCTCTTGGTGGCCTTTCTGTCTTCACTACTTTCACCCCCTTGGGGTTTCTTGCCATTGTCAGGAAACTCACCCACTAAGAAGCAGGCTCAGAGAAAATAGATTTTCAAGGGTGTCTTGGTTTTACTCATGGTGGTTTTGTCGTGGAAATTTTTTGTCTTGGCTTAGTCAAACTGATCAACCTCTTTTGTTGTGGTTTACAACATACTCAGACAGACTCTGAGAACTGGCTGGTTGTTGCCTGGTATATATGTATGTATGGATGCAGATGTGTTTGGAGGTCAGGGGACAGCCTCAGGTGTCACACCTTCCTCAGGCGTCTTCTCCTTTTGGTCTGTGATAGGGTCTCCTGTTGGCCTGTACCTTTGCCCGTAGGCTAGGCTAGCTGGTCATTGAGCTTCCTCTTGTCTCTGCCTTCCATCTTGCCATCGCTGGAGTACAAGAGGGTGTCTCTGCGCCACTGGATCTTCTCAGGCCCTGAGAGTTGTTTATTTTATTTCAGTACTAAATATGGATCCCAGTGCTACTCACCCCTCCCTGGGGGATTCTAGGCAGGGGCTCTACCACTGAGCCACACCCCAGCCCCTCACTTGGGGAGTCTAGGCAGGGGCTCTACCACTGAGCCACACCCCAGCTCCTCACTGGGGGATTCTAGGCAGGTGCTCTACCACTGAGCCACACCCAGCCCCTCCCTGGGGGATTCTAGGCAGGGGCTCTACCACTGAGCCACACCCCAGCCCCTCACTGGGGGATTCTAGGCAGGTGCTCTACCACTGAGCCACACCCCAGCCCCTCCCTGGGGGATTCTAGGCAGGGGCTCTACTGCTGAGCTCCATCTCCAGCCCCTGAGGGTTGCTTTCTAGTTTTTAATTTAATAAACAACAAGCACGGTACCTACTGAGCCGGCCTCCAGGTCTATGACTTGCTTTTAAAATGTTACCACAGTTGTTTATCTGTGTGTTTGTGTGTGCATATTTGTGTGTGTGTGAGGGTGCACACATGCATGGCATGTGTGGAGGTCAGAGGACAGTGGCCAGGAGTTGGTCCTCTCCATAGCGTAGGTCCCAAGGATCTAACCCAGGTTTTTAGGCTTCGTGACACTGAGCCATATCATTGGCTCCCAATTTTGGTTTATTATATTATGTTATGTGAAAACGTGTGCATGATGTGTGAATAGGTGATGGCACACACATGCCATGTACATGTGGTGATCAGAGGATAACTTCCAGGACTCAGTTTCATTCTTCCACCAAGGTTCCTAGGAATGGAGCTCAAGTCATCTGGCGTGTGGGAAAGGCATTTTAACCTGATGGGCCACATCTCTGCCCTCAGGGACCTTTATTTTATTTTATTTTATTTTATTTTATTTTATTTTATTTTATTTTATTTTATTTTATTTTATGAGACAGGGTTTCTCTGTGTAGCCTTGGCTGTCCTGGACTTGCTCTGTAGACCAGGCTGGCCTTGAACTCACAGCGATCAGCCTGCCTCTGCCTCCCGGAGTGCTAAGGTAGCAGGCGTGCGTCACCACACCTGGCTTCACAGACCTTTCTTCAGGTCCCTCCTTCTACATCCTGTTCCTCGCTGCCCCCTGGGTGCCCATGTCCCCAAGACAGGAGGGTTCTGGGGTCCTGCCCCAAGGACCAGCTAAGCTCTTGACATCCCTGGTCAGATGACCTCGTAGTGGCCTTAGGAAAAGCAGTCAGCACTGTGCCTGGATCTGGGGCTCCCTGGCTCTGACCCTGCCCCCCTCTCTTGCAGTTCATGGCATCTCACGGGAACAAGGCCGCCAGAGCCACATTCGAGTCCAAAGTGCCGCCCTTCTTCTACCGTCCCACGTTCTCCGACTGCCAGTGAGTAACAAAGGGCTCTGTCAGGGCCCTGGTAAACATCGCTGGGCCTGGTTCGGGGGGCACTGGGCGGGCCGGCCGGGCAGTGAGTGGGAGCTGCCACTTTGAGTATTTGAAGAAAGCTTATGGCAGAGGTCCGCAGGAGCCCAGCAAGAAGGGCCCTGGCTATGTGCCTCCCTGCAGTGGAGATATCCATCCATCTCTGTGTCCATCTATGTATACATGCATGCATGTATCTGTCTATCTATCTTCTGTCTACCTGTCTGTCTGTTTCTCTAGCTACTTGTTTGCTTCTCGTTTGTGGAAGAGTCTCGATCTGAATGTAGCCCAGGCTAGCCTGAAACTCCTCACCTTCCTGCCTCAGCCTCTTGGGCACTAGAAACAGGCATGACCCACCATCCTGGTTTTACTGTCTGTGGCTTCTGAGTAGATCTGGGTGTGCTGGGCACCATCACAGTGTCTCCTTGGGGTCATATGTGGATCGTGGATTGTGAGCCTCTTGGATGCTCCTTGTGGCCCTGGGGGGAGGACGTCCAAAGCTGCCCGATCTCAGCCACCTGGTATCAAGAAGTTGCAGGAAAACAAAGCGGATAGTTACCTGCCTCCTCTCAACCTCGGTTTCTTCATCTTCCAAGGGAGCAGGGACAGCGATAATAAGGCAGTGACCACCGTGGGCTTGCTCCCGCTTCCTCCTGGGTTCCCAGCCCTAGCTCTCTGTGTAAGCCTCCCCCTCCTGGCATGTGGTAGGCGGGAGCTGTATCTCTCTTGGCCCTTGCCTGGGGCACATCTCCATGAAAGCCCCTCCCGGCTCTGTGTGGCACTGTCCAGCTTTTTGTGGCATGGCTCTGTGTGGTACCTCTCAGTCCCCCTGAGCTGGGGCCCCTTTAGATTCTCCACTGACTTTCCTAGTGGTGTCAGGGTTTCTGCAGGGCAGGGCAGGGCAGGGCGTCCCACCTTGTCTGTCTTCTGAGTGTCTGGCACAGCCACCCCTGTGGAAGTCAGGCAGGAAGTCAGGGAAAGCGGCTGAGCTTAGCCTCTGGGGCACCTCTGCTCATGAGGTTCCGTGCCCACCCGGCTTAGCTGCTGATTGCCACCCTGGCCATCTCTCCCCTTTCAGCTCCTGGGTAGCCTCTGGGCCTGGTCTTCCTTGTCTGCCTTTCCCCAGCAGAGCACTGTAGCTCACCATAGCTCATGGTATTCTCTGAGCAGAATGGGACAGAGACCGGTCATGGCCCCTGCTCTGATGACCCACGGTGTGTAGCCGGAGAAACCTGACTTGTGGACACAGGGCCTTCACTCCACCCACTTTAAGCCCCTGATGTGAGGCTCTGAGCCCAGAGTGGTTGAGAGGGCTCCTGGAAGACACAGGGGTAGGGATCCACACTGGAAATCCCCATTCTGTGGGCAGGCAGAGGCCACCCTGACGTGGGTCAAAGAGAGGCCAGCCTTAAGCCAGTTGCATGGCCGTGCAAGTTGCTTGCCCTTCTGGAACTTTCCAGGAGGAACTTTCTCTTTCCTAGACCCAGGATGAGAAGAGACCTGACCCCACCCCGGAGTGCAGTGACCCCTCTGTGTGCTCCCTTTGCACCCTGCCTTTGCCCCTCATTCCCGGGCCTGGTGTGGTTTAGCTCTGGCTCCACCTGAACCGCACCCAGGCTTGTGTTTGCTCAGCGTTTTTCTTGAATTGACTCACTTTGCAAACCCAAGGTCCTGGGGTGACCTATGCCACACATCCTGGTAGGGGAACCTCCAGACACCTGGCATGGGAAGGAGGCCGCAGCTCCCCAGTGAGGTCCCCAGACTTGGGGGTCACCGCAAAGGAGAGGGAATCTCCTTGAATCTGTAGGAGATGGGAGGCTAGGGGGGAGAGAAGGGGAGAACGGCAGTGGGAGAGGGGGTGTCACAGTCCTGATCTCCCAATTGCAGAGGAGAGGCTGGGGTGTGTCTGGGGAACAGGTGACTTAGAAGAAAGAGGTGAGAAGTGGAAGAGAAGGAAGGAGGTGTGGGAGGAGGGGGAAGGAAAAAGAGGTGTGTGAGGAGAGGGAGGAGGGAGAAGAGAGAGGGAGGGCAAAAGGAAAGAGAGGGAAGAAGGGAGGAAGCAGGAGTGTAAGGAGAAGGAGGAGGGGAAGGAGCATGGGGAGAAGGAGGTAGGAGAGTAGAGAGAGGGGAGGAAGGAGAGAAAAGGAGAAGGAGGTAGGCGTGTAGGAGAGGAACAAATAGGGAGGAAAGGAAAGAGTGAGGGTGAGAGGGAGGAGGGGAGGGAGGAGCATGAAGAGAGAGGGTAAGGAGGGAGAGAAAAGGAGGGAGGAAGAGGAGAGAGAGGTGGGAGTGTGAGGAGGAGCGGAAGGAGAGAGAAGAGAGGGAGGAGGAGCGGGAAGAAAAGGCAGGGGTGCTAGGAGAAAAAAGGGGGAGAAAGAAGAGGGAGAGAAGGAGGCAGAAAGGAGGAGGGAAGAGAAGCCGGGAGGAGGAGGGAAGAGGGAGGGTCACTTGGCCTCACGCCAAGGGTCCAGTGTGAGACTGTGTGGTGGACAAGAAGCTGCCATGCAAGGTGACAAGTAGCCCTGTCTGCATCTACATCCTACCCGTACACCCACCCGGCAGGCCCAGACACTCCTCATGAGTTTTTGCATCTCACCAGAGTCTCAGGAGAGAGAAAGCAGAGCCTCCCTGGGCCTCAGGCCCTATTGCCCTACCCCATGCATTCACCTCTACACGGGGCAACCCCGTGAGGACACCTAACCCTCACCATCATCTCTCCCCAGCCTGCCAGTTTCTCAGGACAGCTCAGGGAGCCCATGCTGTAACCAGCTCTTCTGAGGCTTGGTTTCTGTCACCAACTGCTCTGTGGTCAGGGGTCTTCTGCATTTCTGCTGCCACCATTTCCTGGCCTGAGCTGAAATGGTCTGCACTGGTACAAGAAGGTCACCTGGCACATCTTTCTACATGGTGGTGCTGGCCACCACACCCTCTCCACTGATCGGGCACTTACCTGAGGTGGTATAGGAGTCTATGTACAAACTGTGGGTTTTATGACGAGAGGCCATGCATGAGCCTCTGTGAACCCGTGAGACCGTGTGGTATGAACGTGTAAGACGTGTATGTCGGCGGGGACTGAGGGTCATCATTGCCTAAAGGAGACCGTGTAAAGTGCAGGGCCCAGGCAGTGACAGCTGGGGACATCTGACCATGGATTGCTGTTGAGGACAGTGCATGCCTGGGCTGTGACACTGGAGTGGAGATGCCTGTGTGAACCGCAGAGTGCTGGGTAACTGTGCCGTGCGCTGGCGTGGCCTGGTGTGAGAATGAAGCTCTGAGCTCTAACCAGCCTTGGGGCCTGTCAGAGCAGGTTGTCCCAGCCACAGTCTTGCTCTGCCTCCCCCAGTTCAGGAGGACACACGGTGGTGGCTGTGGCCTGTATAGACTTTCGTGTCTTTGGAGACGGAGCTGCGTCTTGCCTTTTGCGGACAAGCTAGCTGTGACTTTTCCCAGAGCTCTTTAGTTCTGATCTCAATGTCAGTAGGCACATTCCTCTGCCACCTTAGCGTGAAGCGAGAGCCCGTCTCTGCGTGGGCTACGATGGAGCCACACGCTCAGGAAAGCCAGTGGTCACAGCGAGATCCTAGGGTTCCCCAACAGTGCCCCCGCCAGCACCCCGCCAGTGTTCTACCACAGTTTCCTCGAACACCCAACTGGAACTGTGGAAGCAAGGGTAGCAGGGACTCGGGGATGCTGCTGTGGCTGAGCGCTTGCCTAGCAAGCTGGGTCCAATGCTGTACACTTCGAAAATTAAAACTATTTCCCCTTGCTCCCCCAGCTGCAAGCCTGAGGTCCGATCACCTCCTCCTGCTGCTGTCTCCGTCTCTGTGGGTGTCTGAGTCATCAATTGTACTGCACTGGGCCAAAGGACATAGGATGGCCTCTCCTTGACATGATTTGTCTAATCTGTTTGCAAGTGAGGCTGACTCATTGGTCCTGGGGTTCAGGACCATACCATAAGACCTAGAGTTTGATTGAAATTCAGCCACAGCAGCCTTAGAATTCACACAGGTTAGCCAGCCTGGGATGGGTAGAGATGATCTTAGCAAGGCCTCACTGTGCTGCCAGAATAAATAAAAAGGAAAATTTGAGCTACCTAGGCAGGTTGTTAAACAAGCAGAGCACCTGGGTAATTAGGTCCCTGTGCAAATGCATGTGCAATATTGAGAACACAACACGGAACCTCATACATGCTGGGTAGACACACTTACTGGCAGATCTTAGACAAGCACTCACCACTGGGCAAGACTCCAAACCCCTTACTGGGACATTGTAGGCAGCTGCTCTACTAGGGATTCTAGGCAGCTGCTGTGGAGGAGGAATCTACACAAGTGCCATTCCTGGTGTGCACTCTACTTCCCAGCTGCGGTTTTGACAATACAGTCTCCTTCAAAGAGGGTTAGAGTGCAGAGCGGGGCAAAAGCTGGGGAAATGGGGGCTCAGAGAGAGGCCAAGTCATACTGGCCACTACATTCATGGGGCAAGTTCAGGGCCTGAGCTGGGTCCGCCCTAGGGATGTGAGCTAGCAGCTGGGAGCCTCAGGGAGGGCCATGAGAGGAGACATGCCCTAGGGCTCTGAGAAGGCAGGGAAGTGGGGTGTTGTACCCTTGTGGACCTGCACCCTGAGAGGCTGGATTAGTTAACTTTTCTCTTGCTGTGACAGAACTCCATGGCCAAGGCAACTTGTAAACAAGAGTTTAAATAAGTTTATGGTTCCAGAGGGTTAGAGTTTTGTTGTTTCGTTTTTTCCTCTTTTTTTTTTTTTCCAAGACAGTGTTTCTCTGTGTAGCCTTGGCTGTCCTGGACTCGCTTTGTAGACCAGGCTGGCCTTGAACTCACAGAGATCTGCCTGCCTCTGCCTCCCCAAGAGCTGGGATCACAGGCCTGTGCCACCCGGCTTTCTAGGCAGGTTGTTAAACAAGTAGAGCACTGAGTAATGAGGTCCCTCTGCACGCATGCGCGTGTGTGTGTTTGTGTGTGTGTGTGTGTGTGTTATTGAAGACACTGAATTAGCACCTAAGAACTTATATCTTGATCCACAAGCATTCAACTAAGCATTCAAACATATGAGCCTGTGGGGGCCATTATCATCTAAACCTCCACATTCCATTTCCTCACCACCCCCAGGCTCTGGGCCGTACCATAATGCCAAGTGTATTGAGTACAGCTTAAAGTCCCCAAACAAGTCCTAACCAACATGGCTTCTGAGACTTGGGGCGATCTCCTAAATGTAACCCCTGTAAAATCAAAAGCACAGCACACATTTCCAACACACAATGACACAGAACATATGTTACCATTCCAAAAGGGAGGAACAGGGGCACAGTGAGGAAATAGTGGCCCAGAGCAAGGCCAGAACACAGCAGAGCAAACTCCTGTAGCTTCATATCTGATGTCAAAGAGCTTCGCTGCTTCTTCCCTTTCAGATTTGCTGACTATAACATCTCTCTCTCTTTCTTTCTCTGTGCCCTCTCATTCCCCTTCTCTTGCTCTCTCTCTCTCTCTCTCTCTTGCTTCCCCCTTCCCCCTCCCTGGGTCTCTCCTGCTCTCTCGTTCTCTCTTCCTCTCACTCTCTTGCTCCCCCCTCTCTCCCTCCCCTGGCCTCTCCCTCTTGCTCTCCTGCTCTCTCCCTCTCCTTCTGTCTCTTGGGCTGGTTCCACTACCCGTCTGTAGCTCTCCCTGGCAGGTCACCCATAGCTCTGGCATCTCCAACATCATGGGGTCTTCAACACAATCCAGGTTTCATTTGCGCAGGATGCCCTCAGGGCTTCATGCAGGGATGCCCCTGCCACATGCCTGGCTTCGGGAGCTTTCCTTAGCCATGGAAGATTGCACAACCTCTTTCCTAATGTATCCTTCAGGATTCAACAGCCAGAAACACATGGCCAATGCTGCCAAGTTTAACTGCCTGCTTGGCGTGAACCCTGGATCCTTCTAATAACATTTGCACCTGCTTTTATTTATTATTACTTTTTAGGAGCAAGACCTTCCTGGGCTTTTTATTTTCACAGGCTTAGTGGGGAGGGGTCTTGCCCTGAGGATACCTCTCCCTTTATTCCAGTGAAGATCAGGGTCTGTCCTTAATGGCTTCATCTCCCTCTGTACAACCCTCAGCACTAACATTAAATTCTCTTGTGCTCTGCTTCTCCTCAAACTGTACATTTTCTCTTTCTTTTAGACTTCCACAAGAGCTGTAACTAATAGCCACTCAACAGAATCACCATGAGGTGTTTCGAAATCTCTTCTGCGTTGTTTTTCAATTTAGCTTCAGGCACATTCTTTGGACAAGGGCAGAAGACATCCAAATTCTTTGCCAAAACTATCACAAGAATGGTGTCTAGGTCAATTGGTCAGTTGCTAGTACTGGCCTCCTCTAAAACCTCTTGAGCTGGACTTCCATAGTCCACACACTCTCAGCATGACTATCACCCAAGCTCCTAGTAGGATGGCTCACTAAGCTCTGCTTATCGCGCTTAACAGCTTTCCTATTCCAGAGTCCCAGAGTTTTCCACATTCCTCAAAAAAAAAAAAAAAAAAATCCAGTTGATTAGGCCTGTCATAGCAATAGCCCACTCCCTGTCTTAGTTCCTTTTGCTATTGCTATGAAAAAAAAACACATATACAAACACAAAAACAAAAAACAAAACACCATGACCAAGGAAACTGATTTTTAAAAAAGAATTTAATTGGGCTTCTGGCTTCAGGGGTTTAGAGTTTATGATGGTGGAGCCATGGCACAGGGGTAGCCAGCCAGAGCAGCACCTGAGAACTCACGTCTTAATCTGCAAGCAGACGGCAGAGGGCTAACTACAAACGGTCTGAGTCTACGCCTAATGCCACAGCTCCTCCAGCATGGCTACACCTCCTAATCCTTCCCAAGTAGATCCACCAACTGGGGGCTAAGTATCCAAACACAGGAGCCGGTGGGGACACTTCCATCCGAGCCACCTCGGCTGTGAGCCATAATGCATCTGTCCGGCCCTCAGTTGTCTCTGGTCCCGATAAAACAGCAGGCTGTGCTCTTCCTCTGGATGTGTTTCAGGTTGAAAAGATGTATCGTGGTCCTTGGGTACGGAAAAGGGATTGTGAGGTTCCTGTGGCCTGGTGCTAACACTGAGACTCAACCTCTGGGTCAGGGGACCCTGGGCCTCTGTGTGGGCGCCACTCTGAACCGCCACTGTACCAGCTCTCTTCCTTGTGGCCATGTGGAGTATTTGTGCTGGCCTCTCTCAGCGTATGTAACATGATAGCCAACACATGGACTCTCCTGATGTGGAAGGCCTTTGCGGGAAGGCTCACAATTCAGGCAGGGCCCTGGCACTTGTGGTCACACACACACACGCAGGAAAGGAGCTGGCTCCTCCCAGGCCACAGCCACACAGGGGGCCAGCTCGTGTCCCCGAAGCTGCATCGTCCTGACCCATGGTGCCCTTGAAGGCAGGCGTCTTAGGAACAAGACCTGTGCAGATGTAAACAGGCAAGAGGGTGACACTGTAAAAGAGTGACTGTGTTTGTTTGTGATGGGGTCTCCTGTTGGGCAGCCATGTTCATCTGTGCTTCGGGCGGATAAGTGCCATCGTGGCTCTGGTGATGGAACCAGGTCTCTGCCTCAGTTTCCCCCATCCCACAGTTTCCCCTAAGACTTCAGGGACATCCACTAGTCAGGAGATGTGTATCTGCATATGTGTGTATACATGAGTGTGTGTGTTTGTATGTGTGTAATCTTGGGTGTCATTCCCCAGGCACTGTTCACTTTATTTCTTGAGAGGGGGTTTCTTGTTGTCCTGGAATCAACAACTCCACAGGGAGCCATAGGCACTCCCCTGTCTTCTCTTTGTGCTGGGATGACAGGCATGTATCTGACTTTTTAAGGTGGCTGTGGGGGCTTGAACTCATGCCTGCAAGGCAATACTCTACCTACCAAGCCATCTCCCCAGCCCTCTGTGTTTCAAGCGCCATCGCCCTGTGTTGGCTGGGAGGCCATTTTCAAGGCCTCGCCAGCAAGGCTAGTGAAAGGTAGTGAAGGCAGGAGACGGGGCTGAGCCATCCGTCCACACAGAAAGGACAAGATGGTGCTGCTTTGAGCTCGGGAACTCACATTCACACAGCCAGATAGTGGAGTGATGCCGTGAGGATGGCCAGAGTCGCCTCTGTGAGGGTTTGTCCAGCAGAGCTTGACGGTGGGAAGTCCCACGCGGGAGCTACGGCTCAAGGAGGTGGAAATGTGGCCAAAACCACAGGGGTCACATGGCATTCCAGTTTCATTTCTGTTGCCGTGATAAAAATACCCTGACAGAAAACAGCTTATGGGAGAAAGAGGTTTATTTGGTGTGCCAGCTGGGTGGTTTTTTTGTTGTTGTTTTTTTTTAATGTCAATTTGACACAAGCTAGAATCATCCAAGAGGAGGGAAGCTCAGTTTAGAAAGACTGGGCTGTAGGCAAGCCTATAGCAAGCATTTTCTTGACTGGGGAGGGCCAATTCATTGTAGGTGAGGCCACCCCTGGGCTGGGGGTCCTGGGCTCTGTCAGAAAGCTGAGCAAGCCTTGAGGAGCAAGCCAGTGAGCAGCACCCTCCATGGCCTCTGCATCAGCTCCTGCCTCCAGGTTCCTGCCCTGCCTGAGTTCCTATCCTGACCCCCTTTGATAATGAGCAGTGATGTGGAAGCATAACCCAAATAAGCTCTTTCCTCCCAAATTGCTTTGGGTCACGCTTCTTCACAGCAAGAGGAACCCTAAGTAAGACATTTGGTTTACAAATCCAGGTTACAGGCCGTCAGATCACAGAAGCCACAATGACAAGAGCTCAACGCAGCTAGTCACAAACAGCCACAGCCAAGAGCAGGCAGGAATGCATGCATGCTTGCTCCTCTCTTACACAGCTGAGGACCTTCTGCCTAGGGAATGGTATCGCCCAAAGTGGCCTAGGTCTTCAAGCGTCGGTTTCTTTTCTCAGATGGCTCTAGGTGTGTCCTGTTGACAATTAAAAAGTAGCTTCACACAGGATCCGCTGCAGAGCTGAGTGAGGGCCCTGGGGTGCTTCAGGTAAACAGAGCACCAATTCCCTACCTGCCGGGTTCCCTGCCTGCCAACTCATTTTGGTGATCATGAGGCAGGATCCGGGGGACCAGAGGGACCAGGAGGGGTAGCAGGGACTCCTGAGAATACAATGGAGAGCATCCTCTGTGAAGACTTGAAGCCACCCATGCTGACCTCTGACTCCTAAAGGCTGCTATCAGGGGTAGCCGGGACCATGGTGGCTCTCTGCATAGAACTTGGGGTCCAGGTAGACATCTGAGTCTCCTCTCTCTTTGCAGACTCCTACGTGAGCAGTGGATCCGTGCCAAGTATGAGAGGCAAGAATTCCTTCATGTGGAGAAGCAGGAACCATATTCTGCAGGTGAGCTGTGCCCTTCCTGGTGTCTCAGACCGGCTCAATGTTTCAATCATGTGGCAGAGACATTTTCTGGTGCCTGTGGAGGTCACAGGTCTGAGATTATCCTCTCCCCTGCAGGGGCCTCGGCAGGGCTATGGGCTGATATGGGGAGCTGCAAGGGGCTGCTGTGGGCCAGACTGCCCACATTGGCAGAGGTCAGTGGCCACTGCCTCCCCTGGGCCTGTTGGTTCCAGTGGGTTCTGGGGCTTTGTGGAAAGGGCCTTATGGGACCATGTTGCAGAGGACAGGGCTATTTGAGCATTTTGGAGCTCATCTCCTCATTGCTCACTCAGTTGATGGACTACTGATTGCTACTGTCTCATCTAACCTCTTGCTTGCTTCTGTGGGACCTCCAGCCTAGGTTGGCTAGGCATCTTGATGCTTGTATATGTAGTATGTGGTGGGCATTGGTCCTGGGGCCTGGACCGTGGTTCCCTGAACAGCTCTACAAGACTGAAGTGTCTTAGTTAAGATTTCTATTGCTGTAAAGAGACACCATGACCATGGCAACTCTTATAAAAAAAAACAAACATTTAATTGGGCTGGCTTACAGTTCAGAGGTTTATTGCCATGGCGGGAAGCATGGTGGTGTGCAGGCAGACATGGTGTTGGAGAGGTAGCTGAGAGTTCTACATCTGGATCTGCAGGCAGCCGGAAGAGAGAGAGAGACACTGGGCCTGGCTTGAGCATCTGAAACCTCAAAGCCCGCCCCCAGTGACACACTTCCCTCAACAAGGCCACATCTACTCCCACAAGGCCACACCTCCTAATAGTGCCACTCCCTGCGAGTATAGAGGGGGCCGGTTCATTCAGACCACCACACCATCTGTTGTTCTACACAGGGCGGACTTCCTGAAGCTTACCTCCCAGGTTCTTCTGGCTTTTTCTAGGTGACATAATCTCCAGTTCCAGAGGTGGGCTGCTTCTGTGGCTTTACCCTGGCCTAGCACAACCACTTTATTTTCTTTGGCTCACATTCTAGGACTGGCTGAGAGGAACCTTCATTTAGCAACTTCCATTGCCCTGCTCTGTCCCGCTGTGCATGAGGACTCCATCTGTACGTGAGGCCTCAAACCTAGCGAGGGTTCAAACCTACTCAGGGTTCTCTAGAGGAAGGAAACTGATGGAATGAATGTCTCTATAAAAATAGAAAGAGATTTATTAGAATGTCTTATAGTTTGTGGTCTAGCTAGTCCAGCAATGGACTAGCTACCAACAGAAGGTCCAAGAATCCAGGGTGCCTCTGTTGGTCTTCAGCATACACCAGAATTCTGAAGTAGGCGCTAATGCCAGTGAAGGAATGAACTTGCCAGGAAGAGTGAGAGAAAGCGGGCAGAGAGAGCAAGCGTCCTTCCTGTCCTTTACATAGGCTGCCAGCAGAAGGTGTGGTCCAGATTTAAGGTGGATCTTCCCAGCTCAAAAGATCTGGACTTAGGGTGGGTCTTCTGACTGCGAATGATCCAGTTAAGAAAAAGCCCTCTCTGGTGTACTCAGCAGCTTAGGATTTGGCTAATTCCAGACGTAGTCAGGTTGACAACCCAGAAGAGCCACCACTGGGACCTTGGAGGCAAGCACGCTTCCCTGCAGAGCCCGTGTCCACCTGCTATCCAGGTGTGCTCCCCAAAACAGCTAAGCAACAAGCTGCTGTGTGTCGTAACAGTTCCCTCACTCTCCAGTGCTCACCACAGAAGACTGAGCCCCAAGCATGGAGGTCCACAGCGGAACTCTTAGGTAGCCACGAGGCAGAGGTGCCCTGATGGCTATCATCAGTGAGGGGAGAAATGGTACAGCCCCATCCAGGCGAGCATGTTACAGGAATGAGAGGTTTGGCAATTCTCTGCTGACACAAGCTCCCTTTTGGGGTGAGCAGAGTGTTCTAGAACTAAAGGTGTGGATCCCGCAGTGCCGCACCGTGATGGTATTGGAGAACTGAACCTCAGTGGGAAGGAGTGAGTCTGCCACTGTTAGAGAGAAGGCAGAGGGGCTGTGCACAGGTGGAGTCCCATTGCCCACTGCCTCAGACCCTCCTCTCACCCCTCAAAAGGCCATTCAGCCACCTCTCCGAGACTCTGTTTGGGTTTGTCCTCTTGGGTCACCTGGAAAAAGGGAATTGTGAGCAGGGCCAGGGGGGGGGGGTGCTCTGCTTCCCTCTCCAGGAGAGAGGCCGAGGGCAACGTTGCTGTATGTGGCCGTGGAGGCCTTCTCCAGTGTTGGACCGTCTCCCGCCTCCTGCCTCACTCCCCACTCACTCAGGGCTCAGCCACGTGCTGTGCATCCTTGGCTGTCTACCCCAGACAACAATGCCTTCATCACCTGGTAAGGCAGTAGGGTCTGTGAAAGCAAATGAGCACTGGTCAGAACCCAGAGCCCTGGTCCACATGCTTCCTCTTTATCACAAACACCTCAGCTATTTATCATTGTTATTATTTTTTGAGACAAAGTCTTGCTGTGTAGCCTTGAGTGGCCTGATACTCAGATCTCTGCCTGCCTCTGCCTCGTGGGTGCTGGGATTAAAGGTGTGGGCCAGCATAGCCTCCCACTTGAGCAATTTATAACAGTGTATAACCTAATGTCAGAGGGGGCATGGACTAAATGGTGGAAATGTCGCTGAATATATTGCCTCTGCTGTTATCAGTACCCTCTGGTTTTGATCACAGGAGCTCAGGACGTGGATAGGTTCACAGAAGTGTTGCCTTGGCAAGCATGGCTTGATCTAGGTTCTGATCGGTGATGGCAAAGACTTGCCTTTGTGTCTCTGCCTCCTGGTTCTGCCCCTCTGAGGCAGCTTTGCTCTAACTGGCCCAAGTTTGACCTACTGTCCCAAGGGCACAGAGGAGGAGGATGGGCAAAGCACATAGGTCAGGAAGTCTCACCTCATTGGTCAGACTGGCCTGATTATGTGCTTGCCTGTCAGGATCGGGGAGATGGGGGTGCCCAGGTCACATGCTTGCCTCTGGAGTGGGGCTGGTCCTGAGAGAATGGAGATGTGGATTCCGGAAGTGGTGTGCACGTAGGCCACAGAACTGAGGCGGGCTGCTGGCAGGTACCTGCGGGTGTTTAGGGCTCAGTGCCAAGTGCTTTGCTCAGTGAGAGTCTGGCAATCTCCAGGTCTTACATAGGGCTCAGGAGATGGTGACAAAGCAGTGGCTTGTGAGTCTCCCCAGGCTAGGTCTACCCAGAATCCTATTAGCCCTCGGCAACGCAGAGAAGCCCTCAGGAGGACAGGGGAGGATTTAAGTTCAAGGCCAGCCTGAACTACAGTGAGACTCTATCTCTTGTAAGAAAAGCAAGGATCGGGGTAGGGAGAGATGGCTCAGCCCAGAAGTCTTTCCCTTCTAAGCGCAAGGACACAGTTAAGCCATAGCTGTCTGGTACATGAGGCCTGGCCAGGCAGCATGGCTCTTGAGATGAGCAGCTGTGTGCACCCCTCAACTAAGCAAGGGGTGGAGGGGTGGGTTGCTCCAAATGAGTCTTTTAGCATGGCAGAGTGGGGAAGCGGAATTCAGCAGGGGTCTCAAGCAGAAGGAGGAGATGTGAACAGACTCCTGTGCTCTGAGCTAACATGCTGGGAGCCAGCAGCGCCATCAAGGGAGGAGCAGAAGGTGGCACTGTGGTGTCCCGGGGTTTCCCTGGGGCATCATTTGTCTGGGACTGAATACCTACTTCTAAATGGGGTCTGATGACCCCTCAAGGAGAAATAACGAGGTGGGCAGCCTCCCCCATTTGGGCTCCTCCATTCTCTCATGGCCCGCACTCCCAACAGTACCCCAGTAGGGCTCAAAGATAGGACCCACGGGGATAGGGCCCCAGGGGCTCATGGACCCCACGTGTGTTTCTGTTTTTGGAAGGAGGGTTTTGGGTTTTGGAGGTGGGGTCTCTATGCGAGCCACACTGATCTGGCAGCCTGCACTGGTCTCTATCCCTTTGGCTCAGCCTCCCGAGAACTGGGATTGTAGACACATACAGGCCTGTTCCCTTTCTTTAAATTGCTTTCCACTGTGAGCTGCTTTGCTTCCTGCCCCACCATATGCTGAGACCTAAGGAGCACCCTCTACCCATCCTCACACCGTGTGTCACCTCAAGATTGTGCCCAGAGGCGCCGGACTCAAGGCCACAGTCTCCACACTCAAGGGCCTGGCAGGCAGTGAGAAGACCACTGGAAGCCCCTGGCTACCAGAGGATCCCAAATGCCTTTATCACATCCAACCTGCTCTTACAGTGCCCTCTTCCTCTTAGCACCAACTCACGTGCCCCTCCTGGCTTCCCACAGAGTAGTGGGGCCTCAGGGTGGCTCTAATCAGCCTTATTTCCCTCTTTTCTTTCCTTTTCCTCTCTATGCTCTCCTTTCAGGGCTTGGACTGGAACCCAAGAATGCCAGATAAATCCTCTACCACTGAGCCACACCCCAGCCCCTTACTGGGGGATTCTAGGCAGGTGACCACTGAGCCACACCCACAGCCCCTCACTGGGGGATTCTACACAGTGTTTTACTCGCCCCTCCCAACTAGTCCCCAGCCTCAGCCCCCCCTCTCTTACCACACAGCATTGTCTCACTCAGGGCAAAGACACTCCCCACTGCCTATCCTTGGGAAATGCAGAAGTCCCCTCAGATGGAGAAAGGGGAAATGCGGGGGCCCCAAAAGAGGTGAGGCCAGGACTCTTGAGAGGAGTGGCCCCAAGCCTGCCCAGAATGAACCAGAACTGTGGGTTCCCAGGGGTTGGCTCCTAGATGCCTGTGATCATGCACAGACAAGCAGGCCTGGTGGTTACTGGGGACTGAGAGGGCTGAGGCAGCCGGCTGAGGACAGGGGTCACTCATCACCTGCTCAGGGCCTCTGCCTTCAAAGCTCAGCAGGGGCCCGGCATGGAGGAGTTTTACCTGTTTTTCCTTGGGGTCTCACAGCTAGCTGGGATAACTCAAGAGTTAGTGTTGCTGGGGTTAAGAGAGATGGATGACAAGGTGATGTGACATTCAAGCTAGAGACCAAGGGATGTCGGGGCTGACATGGAGCAAGGACACTGACCACAGTTTCCTCCACAAGGAGCCACAGGGACATCAATGGGACCATCCAGCCCACACCCCTCCCCGAACTGAGGGACACAGGAGCAGGGGGAGGTCAAGCAGTCATCTGTGTGAAGTCTCTGTGTGGGGAAATAGCCCTGTCATTGACCTGCCCTACCCAGCACACACATTGCACAACACCAGGCCTATTCCAACTCTTCTACCCCAGGACTGAGCCCCGGGCCCTCTCGGCGACCACGCTCTGAGTGTCTTTATGCCAGCAGCCACTGCCTTCTGCCTGTTCTCCTCTTTCCCCGCTGTCCACCAGCTTGGACCTGATGGGCGGCCTTCTGTCGCAGAGCATGGAGCTGCTCATCCACAGCGGAGCCTATACTAGTTTTGCAAAATTTCGTTAGATCAGAAGAAGTTTCACAGAAGCCCTGTGGTGGAGGCTGGACAGCAGAGCCTCTGATGCTGAGGCGGCCACTCACCTCAAGTTTGTGTCTCGTTCAGGCCTGACACAGGAGCCCTGGGGAGTGAGACTGAGCACCAATTCCAGGATGGCGCTCTTGGCTCTTGGCTCCGTGAAGTCTTGGCTGTGGGCTGAACAGGGCAGACCTGGGGGCTGGATCGTACACTCCCTGGAAACTGGGTTTTGGGGAGGTCTCAGGCTGTGTCATCCAGGGCTAGAGGAAGGGAGGCAACCCTGGGCTTCCAGACCAGGCAGGTGCTCACTTACAGCTCCCATCACGTGTCCTGTCCCAACAGTGACAGAGGCTGCTGGGTCAAGGCCCCCATGGCCATCCCCTCCAATGCCTGGGCTAGCTGTGTGGCTAAGGAAGCAGCAGGTGAAGGTGGGCCTCTGTGCCCATGGCCTGGACCTCTTGGTATGTGTGGGGGTCCAGATGCCTTGAGGGCTTATCCTGAGTTACAGATATGCTTGTCCCTCAGTAGGGACAGGCATTGCCCAGGGCCAGGTGACCCCAGGGCCTGGCCACACTCTTCTCTGTATGCCAAGGTCACAGCTGGCTGGAGGTGTCGGGGTGGAGGGTGTGCCCCCACACCTGAGCCCACCGTACTTTGTATCCGCCCGTCCCCAGCACTGCCCTGGCAAGTGGCTGGGTAACAGCTGCCCTGGCTCCTGCCCCAGACTGTCCAGCCTCCAGCCGAGTCTCAATGGTTGCCTTTTTCACAGGGTAGGGTGGGTGACAGGGCATGCAGACAATGGCCTTTGTTGTCCAGGACCAGGCCACCATCTCCCTCCAGCAGACATGACTTCCTGCCTGGGTCTCTCCAAGAGTTGCTCCCTTCCCTCCACGGGATGCCTGGTTGTGCCAGGCAGGGACATCCTAGTGCTGCTGCCTTCTTGACTTTTGACCTAAATGTCACTCTGCAAATAGGGAGGGAGAGAGGTGCGGCGCCCTCAGAATCAGAGTTTTGCCTGGCCTCAGTTTCTCTTTGTGTGATAAAGCCGGTGTACTCAGCATATCAGTGGGGGATCATTATATCCTGACACGTGTTGGACACATGGCCAGGGTGAGGTGCCTGGGCTGCTTGGTACTGTGAGGGGTTTGAGTCCTTTGAATTGATGGTGGAAGCTAGGTAGGGCATCCCTGGACCCAGGAGGCCCCATTTCCTGACTGTGTTTCCTGTGTGGGGTAGGCTTGTCCCCTCCCTGTGTGAACCTTAATGTTTTGTGCCTGTAGTGCCCTTGGATCTGTCCACGTGATGGGCTTCAAATGAGGGGTCACCAGCAAGGTCAGCCAGCCTGCCCACAAATACTGGACTCTGAGTGCAGTGGGCCGGACTGGACCACAGGGACCATCTTGTCTCATTTAGCTGTACCTCAGGGAGATGAGGGAACTGAGGCCCAGAAAGGGGTGACAGTGAGGGTTCCCTGCCACCCTGTCTGTGAGACCAACAGATGGATTCCTGTTCCACAGCTTCCTGATAGCTGTAGTATGGCCCTGAACATTATCTCTAGGGGACCGACTGCTTTTGTACAAGATGGCCACACAGCTCAGAACCCCAGAGCTTAGAACCACAGGCCGGAGAGGGCTCCCTCCCCACCAGGCTGTGCCCTGCTGGCTGCTGAGCAAATGAAGTAAACAGGAAGGAATGTGGGACCCTCACATTGAAGGGTTCCTGTGTGCGACCAGAACATAAGGGTATCTTCAAGCCAGAGCACTACATTACTGAGGATACATGATGTATCCAGAAGCCAGTCCCTGAGAGCATCAGTTTGTGCCAGGGCCAAGGGGTCAGGCATTCTCCTGAAGCATGCCTCCTGAAGAGGCATTCTACCTCAGGTCAGGGAGCCCAACTAGGCCAGTGCAGAGGGCCATGCAGCTATCACTGGACTGTGGAAGCCTTCCTGGTGTGGCCTATCAGAGAGGAAAGGCCTCCCAAGGAGACACAGAGAGAGGAAGAACGGACTCTGTTCCTGGAGCCCAGCCAGGAAGTAGCTATAACGGCTGAGTGGAGGACGGTCACCTGCTGCCCTCCTGCTACTGGACCCCGGGGCTCCTAAGACAGGAAGCAAGGCACCCAGGGAGCAGGCAGAGTGGGGGCTCTGCAGGTGAGTGGAGCTGGAAGGCTCCCGAGCTGTGCTCTCAGCGCTGTCACCCATGAGGCCCCTCTGTCCTCTGTGGAGTTAGAGCATCGCTGTGAGGTGGCGGCAGGCTGACGGCTCAGAATCGGAACCTGCGCACACGGAGGCCTGCCCTCGGCCTCTCACCTGTAAAGGTGCACAAGGGACCCAGGTTGCTTCAGGACAGAGCCCAAGTGGCCAGTGGGCAGCGTGTCTATGCAACACGTGAGTGCCGCGTTGGTGGAGGCCAGGAGAGGGTGCTAGGCAGCGGGAGCCAGAGCTACAGTTCTGAGAGCGAGGTTACCAGAGGTATGCAGAACCTTGCAGCTAGCGGCTGGGCGTGGCTGACCCAGTTCTGGGGAAGGCCACAGAGCCTCAGTTTCTCTGGCTCCTCTGCGCCCAACCTTCCGTTGGTGACACCCAGTGGGAGAGGCCAGGGGACACGGGTGTCTCTGCCACTCCTGAGGGTCCCACAGCAGTCCTGAGTGTGGAACACCCCCTGGCTCACACCTTAGCAAGCTTCCTGTCGCACCCATAGCAAGAACACGTGCTCATTGCCCTGAATTAAAAACAAAAGCACGGTTTGCATATAGACCACACAATTTACATACACTTTGCATATTTGGAATGCAGTTTGGAATGCAGTTCTTGAAGTTGGCGGGTTATGAAACCACGCGAGCGAAGCCGGTGCCGCAGTGTCCTGCTCCGCCCCTGTGGCCCCGTTTGCCTGCACGCGGAGTGGAGATGGGTGGTGCGGTGCGCCCCAGGGCCCAGCCTCCCGCTCACGGCCTCGCTGCCGGGAGTGCATCCTAAAGGTGGCAGGGCCATCTGCCCAGCTCAAGACACCACAGCGGCTTAAATGTCACCCTGCTGAGAGACATGGGTTCTTTCCCATTTGTGAAGCTCAAGAGTGAAGCCCCCAGGTCAGGTGTGGCGCACGCCTGCCACTCAGGAGCTGAGGCAGAAAGATCATGAGCCAGCCTGGGCTACAGAAGGAGACACCTCTCCCCCAACTCAGAAAGAAACCTCCAGTCTGGGTTCCCTACTGGCCATGGCAATGTATGGCCACATCCCTGCAAACCATAGGCATCTAATTAGTGCTACTGACCCTCCTGACCTCTGCCTCAGGACCGGCTAGTTCTTTCAGGGAAAATGGTCACTTCTGTGTAGCCCTAGCTGTCCTGAAACTCCTACCTGGTCTCAAGTGTGCCCAGAAGTGTAGCCTGGCTGGGAGGCTGACCAAGGACCCTGAGCTGGGGTGGACAGGGACCATCCATCTAGGCCAGTGGGGCTGGGCAAAGGTTCACCACCTGTCAACCCCAGATTCCCATGGTACCAAGGAGGAAGTAGAGC
The DNA here is from genome assembly GCA_028658305.1 of Pachyuromys duprasi. NCBI lineage: Eukaryota > Metazoa > Chordata > Mammalia > Rodentia > Muridae > Pachyuromys > Pachyuromys duprasi. The sequence continues at coordinate 21,706,691 of CM053751.1, forward strand.
TCTGAGAGAGGCCTGAAGTCTGGCAGGGGCAGGGTAGGGATGCTGTCAGTGACATTTCCAAAACATCCCTTGGATTGCTATCATAGGGCCTGAAATATAGGCAGGGAGATAATTTATTGAGAAAGGTGGCTGGTCCCACAGAGCGTCCTTCAGACATGGACCTGGCCTGGCTGGGAGGATCCACTGCTTCAGGGCACTAAGCTGATGATGCCCAGTTAGAGCCTCAGAGGGGCAGCAGGGTCCTGTCCAGCCCATCGTAGAAACAATGGCTCCTGAGGTGCGCCTGCCACCTGCTGGCAACTGTGAGAACAGCAGGTGAGAGGGGTTTTCTGCCTGGCTCCCTCGTTCCAGCCCAAGAAAGACGGCTTATTGTTTCTGGAGGTGATGGGGGTAGGAAGCTGCTACACCCAGTCTTGCTGTCCCTTGGCACCCCACTTCTTGAGTCCAAGCTCAGCAAGCCTAGAGAATCTGGGACCCGAAGCTGAAGGAAGGCCAAACAGACTTACTGCCCATTTAGGCTAGGTGTTCAAAGAGTCAATCAACAAACACTCTAAGTGGGTCCTGCCTGGGCTAATGGGCCCAGTTGGTGACCTGGTACCCAAGTACAGAAAGAGATTTGCCTTCCGAGGCTGTGGCAAGGGAGAGACGAAGCCACTCCATGGCCTTAGAGAGGCCCTGTCCCCTGAGGAGCTGGGGGAGGGAACAGGCCCCTTCTGGCATGCCCTAAGACTGATAGTCCCATGGGCGCCAGCTGCCCCCTCCCTGACGCCAGGCTGCTGCCTTTTTATGGCCACATGTCTCAGAGAGCACAGAAAATAGCCCCTTGTGTTTGGTAACGGGGACAGGGCTGCCGGGCAGCAGGCAGCCGAGGAGGACGTGCTGGGGGTTTGTCTGACGTGAGCTGGCCCGGCTGTGGAGGTCTGGCTGACCTGGGGTCCTGATTCCGGGGCTGTACTCCTACCATCGAGCACACTGCCGACAGTCAAGGCTTTCCAGGACCCTCTTTGCCAATGGAAGCCACTCGGACACCGGGCAAAGAGGGAGACAGCAAAGCCTGTACTCTGCCCACCCAAGGGGAATGGCCACCAAGTGTGTGTCCGCCCGCAGGGAAACTGCCGGCAATGCATGCATGCAGCAGCAGCTGCTCACCAGCGAATGTTACCACAACACCAGGGGTTCCCATGAAGGAGGGCAGGCAGCGAGCCGAGAAGAGCCCACCACATCAGCTCCTGTGGAAGAATGAGACCGACCAGGCACAGCAAAGCTGGGCAGTGGGGAGGGCAGGGAGGGCACCAGGAAGGCTGGCCCTTCTGAGGGTGCTTTTTGAGACAGGGTTGCTCTGTGTAGCCCTAGATGTCCTGAAACTCACTCTGTAGTCCAGGCTGGCCTCGAACTCACAGAGATCCACCTGCTTCTGCCTCCCGAGGGCTGGGGTTAAAGACGCATGCCACCCCCGCCTGTTTTTGCCAGCAGTTGAAGTAGCTTATAACCGCCCTGGGACAGAACTGTGCCAGGGTCCCCAAAGGTGGCCAATCCCAGCTTCATGGGCCAGTTCTGGGAAGGTCCTTCTAGCCTGTGGCATGGTGGTGCTGGTAACCGTTTCTGCCCCTTCTCATGTCCTAGAACCTTTTTTTTTTTCCTGTGAAATCAGACCCACCTGACAGCCCTGGGCCACTTCAAACCCACTGTCCCCAACTACATGCCTAGGCCATGCTTCTTAGACACCTTGTCTAGGTGGAAGGATGTGAGTGAGCAAAGGTGACCTGGGCCCCAGGACCTGTGGTCTGGCTGGAGTGTCAAGGTGTCTGTGCACAGTAGGCCTCGGGCCAGCGTCAGGGCAGATAGGCTACTCAGCTTTGTCCACCCCACAGTGTGTGTGTGTGTGTGGTGGGGTCTTCCCTGGGACAGGGTCAGCTAGGGGGAGCCTCCTTGACAGTTTTCACTTCCCCAGGATACCGGGAGGGCCTTCTCTGGAAGCGTGGCCGGGACAATGGACAGTTCTTAAGCCGGAAGTTCGTGCTCACAGAACGAGAGGGTGCCCTGAAGTACTTCAACAAAAATGACGTGAGCCTGGCACGGAGCGGAGGGTCCTGGGTCCTTCCCTCATGGGGTCCTGGCCTCCCCCGGGTCTGTAGGGCTGGAGTGTGATGGTTTCCCCCTGGGAAACGCCATAAATGTGTGCGTCCACACACTCCCTCCCCCGCTCCATCCCCATCCAGGACTGACCCCTGTCCCTTCCTGGAGCCTCCAGGAGCCAGGCCTGGGGTGGACTGTTGGGAACGGTCCTGGGAAGCCTGGGGCTCCCCCTGTGGGTGCTCCCCCTATGGGTGTTCCCCCTGGTGGGTGCTCCCAGGAACAGACTGGGATAGTGCCCAGGCAGCTGTGTGGGGTGGTGACGGTTCTTGGCTCCAGGTGACTGGTGGGACAGTTGCAGGGAGGTGTGGAGCTTGCCGGATAGAGGGATGGAAGGTGAGCTGTGCCAGCCTGAGAGGGAGCTCAGCTCTGTGGTGCTCTTACCCAAGATGGCAGCTTCCTCTCCTGCCTTGCGTATGGGGCACTGGCTCAGAGATAACTGGCAACCTTCCTGGGGACAACCCCGGCCAAGCGTGTAGTGGCCCTTTCTCTGGGACTTTTGGCATCAAGAAGGGGCCACCGTTTGGGGCAGGGGACACCAGGATACATGCCTAAAAGTGCCCTGGCTTAAGGTCCGGCTGAGGGACAGGGTAGAGCTAGTCACACAGGCCCCTGGAGCTAGCCAGGACCATAGAAAGACCCCCTCCCTCACCTGCAGGTGGCCAGAATAGACTGGTCTAGGAACAGTAGGCAGTAGCTCGGATCCTGGGGTCTTGTTGAGCAGTCTCAGAATGCAGGCTCCAAACACAAGGGGAAAAAGGAATTGGGGCAGGCTAGGACAGAAAACATGAAGGGTCACAGATTAGGGAGAGGGTCACCCAGATACCAAGTGTGCCCCCGGTCTCGTTTAGTCCCCATCACCCAAGGAAGTAGACTTTTACCTTCCACTCACAGGCTCGGAATCTGGGGGTCAGAAAGGTTAAGTAACTTGTCTAAGGCACAGTACGCCCAGCGGGTGTGCTGCTTAGACTGTGGCTGCTGTCTGGGGTTCTGACTAGCCTTCCTTCACAGGCCAAGGAGCCGAAGGCTGTCATGAAGATTGAGCACCTGAATGCTACCTTCCAGCCAGCCAAGATTGGCCACCCCCATGGCCTGCAGGTCACCTACCTGAAGGACAACAGCACTCGTAACATCTTCATCTACCATGAAGACGGCAAGGTGGGCACCACGGGGGGGGAGGGGTAGCGCATCCCCCTCGGAGGGCTACTAATCCAGCCCTGCACTCCGTGCCGCAGGCCTCGCTGTATGGGCAGACAGGCATCCCAAGCATGCTTGCATGCATGCGTGTGCGCACACGAGAGAGAGAGAGAGAGAGAGAGAGAGAGAGAGAGAGAGAGAGAGAGAGAGAGAGAGAGAGAGAGAGAGAGAGAGAGAGAGAGAGAGAGTCTGCAGATCTGCAGAGCTGGGTGTTTCTGAAAGGCCAGGGAAGCTGGAATTTGGCCTGCTCCTTTGGGAACTCGCCACATCTCTAAACATGGTGTCTGCTTTGGATACCATTTGCTGACCCCCGGGAAGTTAAGGGTCCTTCACACTACTGTTCCCCTGTGCCATCATACGTGTGAGGTATTTGTTCGGGTTGTGTTCGGGGGTCTGTGTCCTGGGACTACACAGCCAGTACACTGCCTCATCTGCCTGTGAGAAGCAGCCACATCTGCCAGTGGCGGCCGGTGTCCACCCGAGCTCTAGGGCTGTCTGGTCATCTAGGGGCATGGGTGGACCTGCCTCACCCCCTCCTTCCCTGCCTTGGTCCGGTCTGCACTGCTCTGTGCCCTGTTTTGGCTGAAACACACCCTGGGGTAGCTTTCTGAGATGAGCCTGGGGGCAAGCGAGCAGAGACCCTCTCTCTGGCACTTCACCTTTCTCACTGCACTCTGACCAGAAAGAGAATTCAGGTTAGGGTTTTCCCAGCACGGGGTCTAGTGACTCCTGTTCACAAAGCCAGCTGGTATTCTCTTTAATGAACTTGTCCATCTGTCCTCTCTCTGGAAGCCCTGTCTTTCAGGTAGTTATGCTGAAACTTCTCTCACTCACTTATCTTCATTCTCACTTCTTTCTTTATTCCTTTTTTTTTTCATGTCTCTGTGGCAGGTGTATTTTTTTCATGCGTGTAGATACACTGGAGTGCGGGGACACATGCGTTCACGTGGTGGCCTAAGCTCCATGTTGGGAGCCTTCCTCAGTCACTCACCTAATTCACTGAGAAGGCCTCCCAGTTGAACCCAGGCTCACTGGTTCTCTAGTCTAGCAGCCAGCTTGCTCTGCGGATCCCGTCTCTGGGAAGCCGCCTGCTGGCCCCGAGGGACCTACATCTCAGCTCAGCTTTCCCTGTGCAGCTGGCATGTAGCTATCCTGGGCTCCTACCCACTCATGCCAACTCATCTACTGGCTGGCTTCCAGCTCATGCTGTTCTCTGGGTCTTTAGGCTTTTAATAAAACTCTCTCAAGCACAGGTGGGGCATAGTGGTGCTTGCCTCTGACTCTAGCACTTAGGAGGCAGAGACAGGTAGATCTCTATGAGTTTGAGGCCACCCTAGTCTAAAGTGAGTCCCCAGCCAGCCAGGGATACTCGGTGAGACCCTGTCTCAAAAACAAAGAAAGAAAGGAAAGAGACGAGAGAGAGAGAGAGAGAGAGAGAGAGAGAGAGAGAGAGAAAAGAAGAAAGTCTCAAGCACTGCTGTTTCCTGGCTCAGGTGTAAGAGGACACGAGGGCCTTCTGTTACTAGACTCCACGCTCTTCCTCAGTGGGGACCCTAGCATCCTTTCTGCTTTCCTAGGACAGCTGTGCGGAGCCCTGGATGATGTGCTCCACTCTTGAGGGCCCTGGGAGAGGCCACAGACACCAGGGGGCCAGGACCCTAACTGTGACAACTGGGGATGGGGAAGATTGTTGTTACTGACAAAAATGAAAATCCCAACTGTTGCCAGATGCTGGGGTGAAAACCTGCTAGCACAGAGAGGCAGAGAAAGGACCAGCTGACCTTCCTTCTCAGCTCAGGGCCAGATGGAAAAGACCCAAAAGGCTCACTAGCTTAACTGACAGCCCAGGAGGAAAAAGACAAGAAACCCAAGTCCACAGGCTTGCTAGCTCAAAGCCCAAAAGGCCAGGGAGCTAAGGAGCTGAAGCGTAAACTAAAGATAGAGACTGAGCTAAGAGCCCTTTCTTCTTCTCCACGATGTCTTAAATAGCCCTCAACTCAAAGCTCCTCCTACTCTTTAATCCCTGCCAGCTGGTTTCTTGCTCCACCTCTTGACCTAGGGTTGACTTTATTAAATCCTGTGTACAAAGAGCTCTTGGATTAAAGGTGTGTGCTAGAACTGGGTGAACCACATCATAATCACCTGTTTACAATAAACAGAAAGTTCTTGCATTAAGGGTGTGTTATAAGGCTCAACCAAACCAAACCAGAGACAGTGTTTTACAGTTCATAATTTTGGGGTTCACAATGAAATATCCTGCAACAGAAGACAGTGTTCCAGAGAGCAGAGGGAGTGTACAAAGTCCCTGGGGCAGGAGGAAGTGGGATGCCATTTAGGTGCAGGCCCTAGGGTGCTGTTTATAGTGCATGTGTGTGCAGGCACACATGCACCTCTTGCTGCATGTGAGGTCAGAGGACGACGATGTTAGGTATCAGTCATCATACCTCATTTCAGACAGGGTCTCTTTGTCCTTCACTGCGCATGCCCGGCTAGCTGGCCTGATTGCTTCCAGGGATTCTCCTGTCTCCTCCTCCGTTCTGGCACTGGAATTCACAGTCATCTGGTTCTACTGTATCTGGCTCTACATGGGTTCTGGGGATTCAAGTTCAGTTCTAAATGCTTTTGCAGCCAGCATCTTACCCACTGAGCCATCTGCCTAGTCCTACTTTTTTTTTTTTTTTGACACAAGGTCTCCCTGGCCTGAATTTAACTGGTTAAACTAGATTAAGTTGGCTGGGCATCACATTCCAGGAGCTCTTATGTCCCCGTCTCCAGTGCTGGGATTGCAAGCACATGTCCCCACACCAGGCTTTGGGGTGTATGTGCTCGAGCTTAAACTCAAGATTCTTATATTTTACTGACCCAACCAGGTCCCCAGCCCAGAACCCAGTTTGAACTGGGAAGGGAGAGCAGCGGGAAGGAGGAGCCTGGTCATGGTCGGGAACAATGGTCAGGCAAAAGGTGGAATTTGTGGAAGGCCGGTCAGTCTCTTTCACAGGTGGAGGGGGTGGGACCAAGTGAGGGAGTGGGTATGACCAGTTGTGGGTGGGAACATACGGGCAGGGCTGTGAGAGCTGGTCCTGGTGTCTTAGGCTGCAGAGGAGAAGCCCAATGGGCCACGCCCAGGGAGAAGGTACAGGTGACACAAGCCAGGCTCTGGCTCATTCTGATGTTGGTGATGCTGGCTGCACAGTTGTGCTGTGGATTTTCCCAGAAGCACTGGGAAGACAAAAAAGACATGTTCCGAGTGAAGCAGTTGGGGTCCCTGTGGCATGGCAGCAAGACAGGGCCATAGTCACAGCCCTGTGACTGTGAACCTATCAGATCCAGTTGTGGGCAGGATCTGAGTGGGGCCAGCTGGGCTGGGCCAGGCAGAAAGAGCTGGGTGCAGAGAGGTACCTGTACCGTGCAGAGTTCAGATGTCAACCCTGCCTCGGCCTGTTCCCTGATCCTGGTCTCCAGACTGCCCCATGTTGGCACAATAAGGAGCAGACAGTGGGAGTTTGTCCCATCCTTCAGTGAGGTTGCTCAGAGCGGTAGCCAAGCTGAGGGAGTCTGTGGAGGAGACAGGCTAGGGGGCCGCCACTCACCACCACTTTGGCCCTCAGGAGATTGTGGATTGGTTCAACGCCCTTCGAGCAGCCCGCTTCCATTACCTGCAGGTGGCCTTCCCAGGAGCCAGCGATGCAGACGTGAGTCACCTGCTGGGTAGGGGAGTAGGCAGGTAGCCATCTGGGGTGGTCACAGGGCTGACCAAGGGCATAGACCGGCCCCTAGAAAGGCTCCAGGGCTGAGGGCAGCTTTTCTTTCTGGGGTTGGAACGGAGCTTCAGGGGCCGTGCCACACTGGGTGCGCAGTCTAGGGGATGGCACAGGGTGGGCCTCACCAGCATCTGTTCTGCCCCAGCTGGTGCCCAAGCTCTCTAGGAACTATCTAAAGGAAGGCTACATGGAGAAGACGGGACCCAAGGTAGGTGAGAGCAGCATGCTTCCGGGCCTGTTCAAGGTCAGCCATCTTTCTTCCGTCTGTCTGGGGCGAGGGGTGGGGGGTGGGGGATACGTGGGTCAGGCTGGGTGCTGCCCAGAGCTTGGGAGTCACTGGGTACTGGACTCCCTGGGCAAAGATGGAGTGCCAGGCCTTTCCCAGGTGCACCCCAAGTATCCTGGGGCTGGCCATGTTGTCCTATGGCCTTGAGCTTGAGGATGTCCTTGAGGGCCCTTGTCTGTGCTCTGCGGCTAGGATGAGGACCCAGGATCCAGGCTAGTGAGCTGGCTGCAGGTACTGGGGCTTGGGTCAGCCCTCCTGCCTCAGGCCCTCTTCAGCAGGGACCTTCACATTCGCTCTGCAGCATGGAAGTGGAACCCTACCTTCCAGGTCTGGAGCCCAACCTGGGTCTTGGGCATGGCCAGGCCCCTTCATGCTGGCAGGCCGGATTGGTGCCCTGTGAGACCCTGCCCACTGGGTGCTGAGTGGTGGTCAGCTGGGGCAGAGGTACCCCTTGGACCTGCTGACCGCTCCTCCTCCTCCCTGACCCCCAGCAGACAGAAGGCTTCCGGAAGCGCTGGTTCACCATGGATGACCGGAGACTCATGTACTTCAAAGACCCCCTGGTAAGGAAGGCCTGCCCATAGACCCCTACCCACCCCAAGACCTGTTTCAGGGGCTGACTGGTGAGGGAATGGGGCTAGGATTCCTCAGGGTCCTGGATACTGGGGCCTTAGCTGGCTAGGCTTGCAGAGGAAGCAGCACGGATGGCAGAGGGGGAGGGGCTCCCCATCATGCCTCAGCCTCTTCTCGCCCACAGGACGCCTTTGCCCGAGGGGAAGTCTTCATTGGCAGCAAGGAAAGTGGCTACAAGGTGCTGGAGGGCCTCCCGCCATCTACGCAGGGCCACCACTGGCCCCATGGTATCACCATTGTCACCCCTGACCGCAAATTCCTGTTTACCTGTGAGACGGAGTCAGACCAGAGGGAGTGGATTGCGGCCTTCCAGAAGGTGGTGGACAGGCCCATGCTGCCTCAGGAGTATGCAGGTGAGAGGGGCAGCTGCACGGGCAGGGCGCGGTGGGGTCCCGGGGGAAGGCCCCTGAGCGAGGTGTGGCTGTGTGTGTACCATGGGCAGGCAGACTCCTGCTGCCGGTCAGGAGCCCTGAGGAGGCTGTGGCGGGGAGACCACAGGATGTGGAGGGAGGGAGGCTGAGTGAGCTGGCAGCTCCCAAGGTTGGACCATTCCCGTTTCTAGTGGAAGCCCACTTCAAGCATAAACCCTAAGAAGAGAGCCCGGAGGCCCCAGGATTCTGCACTCACGTGGCTGCAGAGGCAGTGCTGGACAGGAGGGGAGCCCAGACTCCTGGCCCACACCGTTCCTTGGTGTGGCCCAGGCATAGCCAGGTGGGGCTCAGGCAGGTGCACTGGACAGACATTTCTTCTGAACCTCATTAACGCTGAAGGCAGACTTGGCTCTGGGCCTCCCCTGCCCCTGGCCGGATCATGCTGCTCCCAGCTGTGTCCAGCCGACTCACCTACTTCCCAGCTGCTGGAAGCCCTGCCTCCCAGCTTGAGCAGGACCCTACTAACTCTCCTGGCCTGAGGGGCTCTTGGCCTCAGGGCAGGACCTGGTGCTGGGCTGCTGCGGACAGCCATGGACAGCCACGAACAACAGGCAGCGGGCTGGCCTGGCTTCGGGGGGGGACTCACGCCGGGAAGGGCTGCATGCCTCCCTTTTCCCTTCCCCACCTCAAGTATTTATTGAGCACCTGCTGTGTGTCAGTCAGGGATCAAGGGTCAAGGGTCAGCTCTCCTTCCCCTAGAGCTGACCCAGCAGGGGCATCGGGACAGGTTTTTGTTTTATTTTTTTTCCAAGAGAACTGTGTGCGAAGGACCTGGGTCCGCCTGCTTAAGGCCTCCAGTGGCCTTGGGGCGGTGGCTGGGGCAGTCGGGAGGGAGCCTGCAGGGTGCATGCAGCCCAGCAGCGATTTCCTTGGGAGCTAGGGAGGCCCCCCTCCCATCTGCTTTTGGGCGTCAGCGCCCAGCTCGGTGCTGTCCCCGCTTTGTAACCCATGCCCTCTGGCCCTGACCTCACAGTCTTAGAGCCTTGATAAATGGGAACCCAGACTATGAGGTAGCCGCCCCAGCCCTGATCGCTGCTGGCAGGCCAGTAGTTAAAGCCACCTGTATTTATTTCCCCTGATGCCCTCTGGCCACCCCAACAGATGGGCTCCCTTCTGTGGGATCCCCAAAGGGCAGGTCCTGGCCGCTGGACAGCTGGGGAGCACTGGTGGGGGGACACATCTATGAGTGCCCTGGCCCTTGGCCAAAGCTGCGCCCTGGGGAGTGGGGGGGGAGGGGTCCTCAGCTGGGCTTCGGCTGCCCTGTGTCATGTCCCCCAGAATAAAGTGTGGCTCTGGCGTTGTTCCGTGTGTTGGTGGCTCAAGTGGGGAGGAGGGGGCTGGTAACTCCTCTGTCCTGGCAGCCTCCCTCTGGGCAGAAGAACCATGTCATTTCCATGTCAGGCCTGACTGCAACATGTGTCCTGTTAGTGCCCAGCCACCATGCAGTGTGTGTGCGTGTGCACACGGGCACATTATGGAAAGGCCCACCCCCTGGACTGTCCAGCCCTAGCAGGGCCAAGGCCCCCCACCACAGCCCACCCCCCCTGAGATTCCCTCCTAGACCCCTCTGCTCACATCTGCCAGCCTTTGTGGGCTGTGACAGGGCCCTCGGCAGCACACTCCTGCCTAGTGCACGGTCACTCAGCTTGCAAGAATGCTCGGTCCAGCAGACGTCTTTGGTTAAGTCTGCTCGGCCTTGGTCAAGTCCAGCATGCTAGGCCCAGGTATGTACCCATGCTTCTAGCAGGGGCCTTAACCTGCTCCTGTTCTCCCACTTAATTGTGTCTGCATGTGGAACTGACCCCTGAACATACTAGGCAAGCATTCTCAGCCACAACACAAGCCCCTTCCCTGCTGCCACAGCTGTGCAGAGGCAGAGGCAGAGGCTTCCGGGCTGGCCAGGGACCCCATGGCAGCCCAGGGTCACCTCCTTGCCCTCACTAGGACCACCAGGTTCAGCAGTGTGTCGCCTCACTGATGGGCCTGCCCGAGTTCTGCAGTTAGACCCGGGTGTATACTAACAACAGTGGCCACCTTGACATTTGTCCAAGTAACCACAGAATGGGGACGACTGTCCACGAGACGGGAAACTGGCAACAAGAAAAGCTGCTGTCCCCTTCCTTGGACATCTGTCAACAAGGGATGATGGGGCACAGCTCAGCCAAGGCCCCAGGCTGGACAAGGACATCTCACCTGACAACGGAAGGCGTGCAGACGGCACAGGAAGCTGAGGAATAGGATGTAACGGGAGTAGTGAGGCACTGTGAGGTGTAAGGGCACTGTGCGTGTGTAGTTGAGGGGCACTATGTGAGGAGGGTGCCAGGCATGTCTCACACCCCTACACAAATGCCTGCTCTCCCCTGTACTCGTCTAGGGCTAATCTTGGCCAACCTTACACATACACAAAATCTGAATTCTGTTGTTCCAAAGTACATAGATGATATGGGCTCCCATTCATGATTCTGACGCAAGTGTTACAGCTCAACCGGGGCAGCTCTGGCCTGTGCCCAGAGCTTCCTGTGCCCATGCCCAACTATGTCTCACTTCTCTGGGGACCCCTATTTCTATTACCCCTGCACTGAGCACCCCAATGCACTGAAGTTACCTCTTCTGCTCCCTGAAGCCGAGACATACACCATGGTGGAGGTGATTTCAAGAGTGACTCATTTCTAAATCCCAACCATGAATCTGGACACTGTCGGCCCTGACATTGGCGGCTGGCAGGCCAGCAGCCTGGAGGCATAGGGAAATGGCGCGGGCAGCATGGACTGTGCTTCCTCTCCAGCCTGCCAGGTCCAGTCTGAACACACTCACTCCCATCCTGCCCCAGGCCTCTGCACCCATAGGTGGGGGCTGATTGCCAAACCCAAAGCCAGCCCCATGCCCGACCCAAAGCTCACCCAGAAAGGACTACTGCAAAGCCCAGTAGAAAGGATTTATTTATAGTCAACAAGTGACACAAGCCTTCCTTTAAATTCCATTTTTTTTACAGTAAATAACACGTATTTCCCTCCTTCCCATGCAAGATAGAGGAGTATTAATCTACAACTCTTATTTAATTGTGAAAAAATAAAGTGTCTCCCTTTATAATCAGACTGGTAGCGTGGATATTATCTGTGGTAATGGATGGGGTTGCTCATTCCTGGACTAGTTATTTGGTTAAGTCCTAAAACGTTAGGCTGAAAAATCCCTCACCCAGTAAAAATAAATACTGCAACATGAAGGACATGAAACCCCACGGCACCCTTTAAAACATCTCCAGAGCAGCAGCACAGGGCTCATGGGGACCAGCATGGCTGCAGCCTGAACGAAGGAGCCAAAGACTACAGCAGGGGCCACAGCCCCATGCACCAAGGGGCCTCGTTGAAGCCCGGCCACCACAGCACACGTGCCCTGTCCCTGGGAAGCACACCATGATTGCAAAACTCTGTGTCCAAACAAAAATGAAACAGACAAGAAAGCTGCTCTCATCTGAGGGATGCAGGGTCCTGCCTGCTCACAGCAGTGGCGTGCCATGGCTGCACTGGACACAGGCGAAGGGTTACCAGTCACTGACCCAGGCTGCTGTGTCACCCTGCAGCCCTCCCCAAGGAACCAGAGACAAGGACGGCAGCGGGGTGCTGCAGCAAGGCCTGCGCTTTATTGTGGGTGATCTGAAGGAACACGGTTGGCCAGCAGGAGCTGGGCCTTGCTCTTGGTCCTGGCCACACAGCCCTCAACCACCATAGATAAATAGGGACAGAATCTGCACAGGCGGCCCCTCCAGCCACGGAGCAGAAGCCCACTGGAAAGGGGCCTCATGCCCAGCCTGGCACTGAATCCGTCCCAGCGGTGCCGGCCATGGGCATCTCCACGCTGGCCAGGGGGCTTCAGTCCAGCTCGATGGGGCTGCTGTCGTCCTGGCTCTCTTCCCCTTCCTCCTGCTCCGAGGAGCCCATGAGGCTACTCAGCAGGTTCCCTAGAGGGAGACACCGGCCAGTGACAGTTACACAGAGCAGTGCTGCCCTGGAAGCCTGCCTCCCCAGGGAGCCCACTGCCCGGCTCACCACACTCATGGGTTCCCTAGACCAAGACACACCCAGTCATGTGCTGTCAATACCCAGACAGTGCTGCTCTGGAAGCGCCACCTCCCCAGAGAAGCTTCATGCCAAGGTTGCCAAGCCTTGCAGGAAGAAAAGCCCAGAGGCACAGCTGGCCACATTTTTGGACGCCACACTAGGAATACCCCTGATAACCAGTGATGGGCAAGACAGACCCTGAACCTCTACCAGCAGTGGAATCTGGTAGTCATGAGGGAGCAGCCCAAGTCCATGGAGACCAAAGAAAGCTGCACAACGTCTGGACCAGAGCCTCAAGGCCACACCCGAGATGCTCAGAGCAGCCTGTGTGCATCTCCTGTGTGCAAAACTTAAAACACATGGGACTTACAGGGACCACACAATGCCAACCTTGACCTCAAAATTCTCTATCCTTGAGAGTGACAGAGCCAGTAAGTGTGTGTTCTGCTAGGCTGCTTGGGTGTGGAAATGTAGATGGCCCTCTGCCTGCACTTCCTGCGGCCCCTTGGGAACCCAGTAAGCATTTCTGCAGGGACGGGGAGCTGCTGGCTCTAAAGCTCTGTGGGATGACAAGCACAAGTCCTGACAACCTTGGATTGCAACTCTACACTGAGACATGTGCACGTGCTTTCGGGAATGCCACCCCTCAGATGCTCAGGCAGGAGAAAGCAATAGTGCTTGGCTGGACCCGATGGGGACAGCTGAACCCTGCTCATACACTCCACAGGCAATGGGCTCAAGAGAAACATCAGAAGGAAAGCTCACACCAAGCTCTCAGAACCTGGAGGCTGAGGCAAGAGGATCAAGTGAGCTTGAAACTAACACAAGTTACAGGTAATAACCTTGTCTCAAAACAAAACAAAAACAAACAAACTACAACAGCTGGGCAAGGTGGCATAATCCCAGCATTCAGGAGGCTGAGGCCACCTGGTCAACAGAGCTGGTTCCAGGAAAGCTAGTACACAGAGAAACCCTATCTCAAAAAGCCAAAACAAATAAACAACAACAACAAAAAAAACGCCCCTCAAAAACAGCCCCCTCCCCAAAATACACAAAACCAACCCAAAAAAATCATGAAACTGGAAGGGCTAGGGAGCTGTAGGCCAGTGGTAAAAACTTGTCTAGTGAGTTCAAGGACCTCCTGAGTCTCCAACACCAGAAAAAGAATAGGAAATGAGACACTACTATAGCACACTGACCCTGCCTTGGTGAAGAGGGGTTCATATTTGGAGTTCAGACCCAGCCAGTGAACAACCTGAGCTACAGAGTCAGACTTCAACAGCAGGTCGGAAACCTGTGCCTACATGGGCAACGTAGGCACATGGCAGAAAGGCCTGAGGGGGGCTACCTGCCAGGGGCCAGACCACATGGCTCACCTAGCAAGCCTCCATAGGAGGACGTCTGCTTTGGTGGCACACCGAAGAAGAGTTGTCCGATCCTGTCGAGGTACTGTAAGAAGCAGGGCAGAGGTCAGCAGGTGAGCGCAGGGCCCGGCTGGGGCTGCCTCCCCCTCCTCCCGGCTACTGCCCAAGTGGGGAGCCTTACCTCGTTGTACATGGGGTCCCTCCGCAAGGACGGCTGGTACTGTTCGCACAGCACTGTGAACACCGCCAGCTTACCACTGCAACAAGAGCCAGGAATGACTCCCAGTGATACCTGGGCCCCACAGACACACACCTATCACCCAGATGGACTCACCCGTCCACAGCTAGCAGCAGAAACCAGATGAAATTGAGCAGAGGTTGAACGAAGGGCGGCCCATCCTCGATGGACGGGTGCTTCTGTGTGTATGTAGTGAATACCACCAGCGCGCTGTTCTTGTTTTTCAAACAGAGAAACCTGCACGTAAGAACACCCAGAGTGAGTCCCACAGGCAGACACGGGCTTGCATAGAGGCCCACAAGAGGCCAATACAACAGCCAAGACCTTGCCTGACAGCAGTGCCCAACTCTGCCTGGACACCTGCTGTTTCCATGAGTCCAAAGGACTGCAGGGCAACTGGGGGGCCAGGCTGAGTCCTGCGGGGCTGTCCCCCACAGAGCATGGATCCTTCCACACACTGGCGAAGGGGTTAACTCTCAGAAGGTCAACAGAGCTAGGAAACAGGGGCTAGGTGGGTGCTCATTTCTCAGCTATGACCTCTGCTTTCTCCACACCTGCCTGCATCTGTCAAAGAAGCACATGGTGCAGAGGGCTGGGTAGGAAACAGCCCACTGACCCTGATGCTGTGCTGGGCTCTAGGCAGCCTTGGCCTCTGCCGAGAATGTTTAGCAGTCCTAAATCTGTCAAGAAAAAAAAAAGGCCCACAGTCTGCCAGTGGGAGACAACAGCTGCAGACACACCCAGAGCCAGGCTGGAGAGCTTGAGGTGTTACATAATTCCTTTTTAAAAACCACAGTTGGCAGCCGGGCACACACCTGTAATCCCATCACTTTAAGGAGGCAGAAATAGGTGTATCTCTGTGAGTTTGGGGGCAGCCTGGTCTACAAAGCGAGTCCAGGACAGCCAAGGCTACACTAAAAAAACCTATCTCGAAAAAAGAAAACCCCCAAAATCCCACCACCACCACCACAAAATCACAACTGGCTGTGCTGGCGTGTGCCTGCGATTCCGGCACTCAGAGGGCTGAAGCAGGAGAACTACTCTAAGTTTGAGGTCAGCCTGGGCTTTATAATGAGAACTTGTATCAAAAAAAGAAAAGAAAAAAGCATTCTGAGCACCCACACTCTCCTGCCACTACCCCCAAAGGAAGGCATGCTCATGGATGACCACAGGAGAGCACTATTCCTTAGGAAGGAGAGGAGGAGGCCTGAAAAGCAGGTAAGATCGCTCAGTAGGTAAGGTGCTTGCCATCAAGTCCAATGATGAGCTCAGTCCCAGGACCAACACCGTGGAGGGAAAGGACTCCAAAAGCTGCCCTCTGATCTTTACACGTGCACACCACAGCAAGTGTCCCTACAACTCCCATTCTGCACACACTAAGTAAGCAGGTAAGTAAATATGTAATTAAAACCCCCAGGTTTAAACATCAAACACATGTGCCCTCCTGACGCAGGTGGAGATGGAGCTCCCCACCAGCTGCGGCTGTGCCTCAGTCCTCCAGAGGGATGGGCAAATACAAAGCTGCAGACTCCTCGGCAGGGTGGGACGGGGCAACCATGGCGCTCCAGGGAAAGGACTGGCTGGCAGCCTTGGGCCTGCAGCTCCCTGCCTAGCACTGCACAGCCTGAGGACAAGGCGTCTGCTCAAGGCTTCTCTGCTCCAGGCTGTGAGTTCCAAAGGTCCCAGAGTCCTCATGAGCACTCACTGTAGCACAGCCTGAGCCACGAACATGTCCACCTCACTTCGGAAGCCTCGGGCAGTGGAGTACTCGACCAGCATGTTGGCACAGCCCTCGCCGTCAGTGGAGTGCAGAAAGTGATACCGAGACTCACAGTAGTTTTGCTCTGTTAAGGGAAAGAGGAGATAGGCACACCCGACCACAGGGTGCACAGAGCCACCCACTCCTCACTGTTCCTATCCATTTGTCCTGGGCACACCTGCTGCCTTTGCTGGGCTAGTGACCCCAGAATGAGCTAGCCATCTGCACAGCTGCTGTCCCCCCACCTGCAGCCAGCTTCTTGTGCTCAGAGACACGACATCAAACAGTTCAATGAGCACGGTCACCTAAGCTCCTTCCTTTCTCCCTGTTCTAAGTGTGTGAAGCTGCTGTGCCTGCTTAAGGCTTGTGTGCAAGTGAGTTACTGCTTCTGACCTTCTAACTGGGTCCTGGCTGAGGGAGATGCCTCACACAGTGAAGAGCACCAATGCCTGCTATGTTTAAACGCAGAAACCCACCTAGCACTTTTAACTCCAAAAGCCTAATAGTAGAGCATGCTGGGAATCCTGAGTGAACATCAAGGAGGAATCTGGGATTCCTTCTGCCTCTGGAGCCTTGACAGCGGTAAGGAGGAAACAGGCCTCCAGGTCTCCAGCCCCTGATCCACTCTCAAAGACTTTTTCTGCACAGAGCTTTTTGCTGACTGAGAGTAGTAATTAAGGCAGGCCCTCATTCCCAGGCCTGCATGTTCCTGTCTTAGTTCCAGACCATGTACCAGGCACGTGCTATATGAAGGTGTGACCCACGAGTGACAGGCAGCTCGCTCTTAGCTGAAAGACAGAACAGCCCTCAAGAGGAAGGCCGAGTTCTGAGGCACACACTGGGGATGGGTTTTCCTCTTGAGTTTCCCTGAACTTTCTGATCTTTCACTCTTACAGAGTCCTGAGGGTTCTAACCATGGCTCTGGAGTGAAGGCAGAGTGCACAGTGCTCAGGACGAAGGAAAGAGAAGGTACCATAAGCCCACAGGATGTCCCAGCACATCTGCCATGGGGTGCACCTCTGGACACAAATAATGTGAACAGGTACATCCTGTGATTACCATGGCTACACAGCCAGAGGGAGGCAGCAGCTGGTCTTGCTCACAGAACTAGTCTATACTCAACTCTGGATAACATTACCTCTGGCTCAAACCTTTGGAATTCTTGAGGCACAAAGGATGGTGTTTGTGTTACACAGGTCACTGTGTACTTCTAAGCATCTCCTCCTCTCACACCAGCTCCATTTGGCACAACCCACCATCAAGAGAGCTGTAGCAAGAATGTGACCCTCAGGAGGAACAGAAGCTTCGCCAGAAATGCCACTGGGCTAGGAACAGGAGCTGTTCAGGTTCCAGCAGACATTCACCAAGCATGTGTCTTTATGCCCAAGCCAACTCAAGAGCTAAAAAGACCAGACACACCTGCAATCCACTCCATGGCCAAATAATCTAACAAAAGCTTACCTCCAAACGGAGATAAACACTAAGAGAACCACAAAGCAGGGAACCACCAAAGGGGTAAGGTGTGGAGGCCCACTGAGGAAGGAGGAATGGAAGGCTGTGGGAGGAGAAGCATGTGACCAGGTGGAAGAACTAGGACAATGACTGGAAAGAAGAGAGTACCACAACTCAGGCGTTTACGAGCTGTGGCAATTCCACCCAGGGTCAATCTACCAAAGCAGAAATGTTGGAATTGGCTGACTAAAAGACAGGCTGATGTACTTTCCCCATGCCCTCTCCCTGTTATCACTAGGCAGCTATACCGAGGACGCAGCTGCTGGCTAGACAGGATCCCATGCCTACCTTTCCACAGCGTGAGGGCCAGCAGCTGGTGGAGCCGAGGATGGCCCAGTTTCCCAGACCCTCCACTGGACCACTTCAGGGCTCTGGACACAAAAGCTACTCGCTCGGGAGAATTGGGATCCATCAAACTGAACACTTTAGCCAGATTTTCTGCAAATGATAGAATCAGACCCTTACCAAAAGCACGTAAGAGGTGTTACATGTCAACAATAATCCAGCACTCTGTGAAGAGGCAAGAATAGTACTGTGTGTTCAAGACCAGCCTGGGCTACAACAGTCAGACCCTATCTCAGTCCTTCCCAATTATGTAAAGCGAAAAGAAAGCCCAGACCACTGGAGTGGCCCGCACGTACCACACAGGTCTGGGGCCTCCCCTGGCTGGCTTGCCCACTGCTCTTCTGACTTTGTTGATGTAGGTGAGCCCTGAGGGGAGGCAGCTCTGTGGGAGCAGGCTTGGAGCAGCAGGATGGCCACAGATAGTTTTCAGGAAGGGCTCTAGCAGCCACATGTTGGCTCAGCAGGATTAGCTGCCAACAGGTCCATAGCATGTATCTGTGAGCTCAATTGGACATGGCCAGTGTGACCTCCCACGGCATAAGCAGTCTTGAGGTGCAGAGCCTAACACCCACCCCACCCGGTGGGACTGGAGGCGGCAAGGGGACTCTGCAGAAGACCAGTCACAGAAACCCCTGTTCACAGACTACTATACACTGCATCCCACAGTGTAGAGTCCTCACCCAACAGCTCATCGGCGACGTCCACCTCAGCCTTCTCCAGGGATTCGAGGACCAGCATGGACAGGTCAGCCGCACTGTTCTGCTGCAGAACAACCAATGTACAAATCCATGGTCAACAAGAGGGGCCCACCCTTTAGGAGAGTCCAGGTAAAGCATGGGACTGCAGGCTTTGCAGATGGCAGCCTGCAAACACACAGCTAGGGACACTCTCTGGCCAAGGAGCAATGGGGCAGGGTCACTGGCAACTGGCAAATATAGAGAGCCAAGCCTAGAGCTCCAGCCACAAGTCCCACAGCAACAGCCATGGAGACTGAGATTCTAGGCCACTGATGGCCAGGGCCCAGAACAGCTTGATACTCCTTCCCCACCCCCGCAATCTGGTAGGACTTACCTGGCCATGACTGAAGAAGAGCAATGCTCCTGAGTACATGAGCTCTCGGGCCTCTGCATGCTTGCTTTGGGACATGTATCTGCACACAGGGAAAAAGGGAAACCTAGCCATGAGTGAGTGGGAAACCCAGCCATGCACCATGCAGATGCTTACAGATGTGCTTTCTTTTTATGTGCCTGCTGGTCTTGCCTGGGGTAGCTACAAATGCTTAAACAAAATTTATCAGAGTACTGCTTCTGAGTATGCTAGGTACTGTCCTGCCCCAGCCAGCTACTCTGAACAGCAGCTGTATGGAAGGTTCTGGAGTCATGGGGCCCATGAGCAGCATACCTGCCTGAATATGTAGGGTACCCTCCATCCCAGGCCCAAAAAGTAACCCAGGAAGAAGCCAGTGCAACTTCTATGATGGGGCAGGGGAGATGGGTACTGTCCATCTCCAAACAGAAGGATGGATCTACATGGGGGATAAGAGGATAGATCCCTGAAGATGCTGATGACTGCAGCAACTCTGCTCATGCCTAGCTGGCCCAACTTCAATCAGCACCCTCCATATAACCTACGTACTGCATTATCTGAGGAAGAACAGGCCACTGGGTGCCTCACCCTGTCACCCAAGAACACAGCCCAGGCCCCATAGACAAAGCTGGACTTTAAGATAACGATACAGAGCATTAACAGTGCAGGCAACACTCAGTTCAAGCCTGGTATGATGTGACATCATCAGAATGGATGGCTCTGAGAGGAGTAAACATGTAAAGCTTATGCAGCTTCTGGAACTTACACACCTCACACAGCTTCTACAAGAGATTATCTGAACAGTAACAATTGGTGAAGAGGCCCCAGCCACAAACTGAAAGCTCTTCAGGGAACTACAATGATGACGCTGCCTTTGAGTTACCCATGGTTCTGTAAGCCTATGAACTCACCAGCTCAGTAAGCTCGAAATGGGTTTAATCATTTCTTTGGTCTATTGGAGTGACCTAACTGGGGTGAATAGCTGTTTGTTCATGTTCTCTGCAGGAAGGGTCACACAACATGGGAACTCACAGAACCAGTGAGTTGAAGAAGACTGGTTTCACGACCCAACATTGGTGGTGATCCATGTGAGAATGGAGACTCTATAAAGGCAATCCCAATATGGTCTCCTTTCTCCATGTGGAATGGAATGGAGTATCTCCTTGTTGGAGTGGTGGGTAGATGCACCCAGCCATGGGTGATAAGATATGCAACCAAGGCCAAGCTATCTGAAAGCAGAGCATTCCTAGGAGGACTCACTGGTGGCCATCTTCTACTTGGTATAGAATGTCATCCAAACTTCTGATTGACTAGAGAATTCATCACAATCCTTGAATGCAGTATGTGCAGGAGCAAGTTGTAGTACCAGATGTTGGGGGCTGGTCTGATACTTGTATTTTGATGCTAATTACTGGCTCTCAAAATCTGGTTACTGCCTGGATAGACCTAGTCTTGTGTAAACCTGCCCAAGACATTATACCTGATTGGTTGATTAAAGGCCTAAAACCTGGGCAGGGCAAAATGGAGTAAATGTGGCTTAAGCTTTCTGAGTTTTAGGAACAGGAGAATCATGGGAAATGGACAGACAGATGGGAAGAGAAGAGGAGGGAGTATGCCATGATGGTTAGCTTGAAAAAGAAACTATGTGGGCCAAGAGGAAGGACTCCAATAATGGTGTAGAAAAGCCCAGATGAAGAATACAAGCAAGTATTTATAAGAGTATGGATGGAAGATAGACCAGATGAGGATGGTTAAGGAGGATGGCACTGCACGGGGGCTGGGAGGTGAACAGTGAGATTATTCAGAGCCCAGATGGAATTATATGCCCAGTCCAAGGCGTTTTAAGACGATTATAAAATCTAATAGGTGTCAGTGTTTAATTTGGTTTGTGATAGTGGGTTAGTAATACCGCCACAACACTTATAGCCTAATAATAACCATTTGTAAGGCCATACCATTTCATTCACAGATCAAGCTTCTCAGATGAACAGCTGTGGCACAGTGACAGAACCACAACGAAGGGAAATAACGCCCAAGCCTCAGCAAGCCTTGCTGAAGAGGAGGCTGGGAAAGACTCTAAAGCAGTAGAAAAAGGTGCCATGCCCTGTAGCTATTTCCTGAATTGAAACATTCCCTAGAGGAGGGGAATACACTTAAAACTCAGGAAGTAGATGAACAAGCCTCAAGAAGTAAATAAGCATCACAAATCTCAAGAAGTTCTGGGGCTTACCAAGAGAAATGCTCCTAGAAATTAAGAGATGTTTTCCTTCAAAGACATACCAAACTCCCGAGATCAGGACCGCCCACTCACCATGCCCTACCTTACTGAAATCACGTGTTGCCAGGTCAAGGAAAGTGTATAGAGACAAAGGTTTCAGGCAACAATGAAAATTTCTCATCACAAAATTCCTGGAGCTGGGGTAAAGGGGATCCTTTCTGGGTGACCAAAACAGGCTGGGTACCCCAAGGCTATGTGGGAGATCAAGGTAGGCAGCCTTGTTTGGCATTCAGCTCCATGCACAAGGCCCTGTGTGACACCCAAAATCAGGATCCATGCTGTGTTGGCTCAAGAGAGGAAATTGGAGTGGGACAGAAGCTGGTCCATGGGCTGGGAAAATGGCTCAATGGACTAAGCACATGCTAAGCAAGTGTGAAGATCTGATATCTCCAGCACCCAAAGGAAAGCTGCGGGTGGGAGGGAGTGGCGCTAAATAAATGGCTCAGAGGTTAAGAGCACTGGCTGCTCTTCCAGAGGACCCAGTTCCATTAACAGCACCAAATGGCAGCTTACAGCTCCCTGTAACTCCAGTTCCAGGGACCTCTGTGGGGACCAAGCACACGTGGTACACAAACATTCGTGCAAACAAAATACCTATACATAAAATAAACATTTAATAACTCCAATAACTGGTGTGACTGTGTGTACTTGTAACTAGTGTTGGGCTTGCTGGTCTGTCAGCCCAGTTTGCAATGGCTAGGTTCAATGGGACTGTCTCAAAAAAAAAATAAAAAGTGGAAAGCAACTGCTGAAGTAACCCAAGGTCAATATTTGGCCTCCACACATGCACACAACAGAAAGGGAAGGAAGGGGAGGGGCTGGCCTAAAATGCTCAGCACAGAAGTCCAAGGAAAAGAGACTCTACATGACCCAGTGGCCTCAGCCCCAAGGCTACTGTGTATACAACACACACTGTACATTTTTTATGTGACTTAGGAAAATAAGATTACTAGTCACAAGAGAGAATTCAAACAGGTCCCAGGAAGAACCTGCTGTGCTCTCCACCCTATAAAGAAGCTCTAACACAGACTGTTAAAGGAGGGGGGGGGGCGCAACACAATTTTCCAAGGGAGGGGAAACTTCCCAACCCGCGGGGAAGCTCCTTAAATGCAGGAAGAAAACATCGCCACAGCTTCAGGTAGACTCTGAAACCCACCAGCTTTACGAGGTCCCTCCTTCCTCAAGCATGACAAATTTTAAGGAGTGCTGGGACTCTTGGACAAGCCCAGCTGCTGTAAAGAGCTGCCTGTAAGAGGCTCAGAGCAACTGATCTGCAAAGGAATTCTCCAGACTGCTGAGCTGGCTGTAGGCTGTGCAGTATGCTCCAGGTTCCCAGCTTCTGTCAACGGTCAACCATGCTGGGGTGGACTTTGGTGATGCAGCTGTCAGAGTCATTTCTGCTCCTGTAAGTAACCTCTCACCCATATTCCTGTAGGTAGCCACAATACAGCTCACTGCTTCACCAAGTTGGACTCTTGATGTACTTTTGTCTGTCATCATTCCCTGCCTGGGATGTTCATGTCTCCCCAGGAATAGTGTTACTCCACTACTTTGTAGGATGGGAAGTGAAAAGTAATGAGCGACTGGGTAGGCTGTAGGTGGGAAGGCTCCTCACCCACACAGAGCCACCAACACTCGGGCCCTGGAAGTCAACACGGTGGTCCTGTGGTCAGCCAAGGAAAGCTTCTAACTTTCTGAGATACTAACAAGCAAGGCCAAAAAGCTCACTGCTAGCCCTGGCAGAGACATTTGCAGAGACAAGGTAGCCTGTCACAACAGGACCACAGCTAATGGCTAGGCCAGGGGCTCTGAAGTCACCCAGGCCCAATCTCTGTAGACTATTTGGCTCCTTTTTCTCAGATACAGGCTGAGTAGTGAGGTTAACATGGGGTTGTGACAAACTCATAGAAGAGAATACACTGTGTATGTGGATCAGACTCAGAACAAGCTTAGTGAACTAGAAAGTGAACAGATGGAGAGCCCCTTGACCAAACTGAAAAAGAACTGAGCTGAGTAACAGACAAATTACATGAAAGAGAGAGAGGGGTCATGAACTGGGACATTCTCAGCAACCGCAATTTTGAGTCTCAAGTTAAAAAAAAAAAACTATGCAAATATTGACGCTAAATACCACTTATCAAGTCAGAGAAGCTGAAAAATCAGGGCTGGTGAGATGAATCAGTTTAGCAGGTAAGGGTGGTTGCTACCAAGACTGATGAACTGAGCTCAATCCTGGGAGAACACACAACTCCTGCAAGTTGTCCTGACATTCCCAAGTGTGTGCAAAGACACACAGGTTTAAAAACCAGTGCCTTTGAGCATTCTGATGTCTCTAGCAGTCCTACCCCATGGAATGACCCTGAGTCGATGTGAAACTCCACAAGAATGCCTGGATCCCCAGGGCAGCAATGGTGAGGTAGGTGCAAAGAGGGGCCCAGTTTCCTCATTTTAAAGTAGCTCAGGGAAGCTGAGGTGCAGTGAAGCTCTTCAATGAGTACTGAGGCCCTGTACCACACTGTGCTCCTGTCCTCTTGATGGCCAGTTCCTTGCATGCTGATAACATGTGGCCTCAAACAGTGAAGAGGCAGAACCATCCCTGGTTGCCCTGGACCAAGGGAACTCTTCTGGTCACGTATCTCCAACAAGAATGTCCTCAGCCACAGCAGGGCTGGTTCAAACAAAACTATGTTTATTCTGGGAGATTCATTTTTATTGATTAATCAAAAAGTGAGCCGGGCGGTGATGGCGCATGCCTTTAATCCCAGTGTTTGGAAGGCAGTGACAGACGGACTGAGTTTGAGACCAACATGGTCTAGAGAGTAAGTTCAAGGAAAAGCAGACGGTAAGACCCTACCCGAGTGTTGCAGAAGCACGACAGTGACTGGCCTGCTATACAGTGGAACCCCTGCAGTCCAAAGCTGTGTCTGTTCAGTGACAGCTCAACTCAAAAAAAACTAACCATTCGGACGATCCAAGGACGCACACAAGTCTGTCATCCCAGCTACTTAGGAAGCTAAGAATGGAGGGTCACGAAATTCAAGTCCATGTGGCTACAGAGTAAGTGGGTGGCACACTGCCTCAATATTTTAAGTTAAAAAGGGGCTGTAGTGTACCTCAGAGGTCAGGGGTTCCATTCCCTGTAGCGCACACATACACAAAATTTAAAACTAAAACCAGTTACTGTATTAATCATTAAATAGTCACTTCTACCTGAAAAACCTTTGGTTGCTTTTGAAGCTAGGGTTCCTCTGTGTAGCCTTGGCTGTCCTAGACCTCACTTTGTAGACCAGCCTGGCCTCCAACTCATAGAGATATGCCTGCCTTTGCCTCCTAAGTACTGGGATTAAAAGTGTGTACCACCCCACCTGGCTATAGATTTTTAACTAAAGGATAAAGCAAGTGCCTCCCCACTATAATTGGGAGTTAAAAAAAAAACAAAGGCACCCAGGACACTGTGATGAAACCAGATGTAGCCAGACTGGTTTGTATTTATAGTGTCCAGTTTGGTATACAGAAGACTCCCCCAAGCTGCCCTTCAGGTAACCTGTGATTACAGTAAGGACTAATGTCTTTGATAAGCTGAGAGTCAGTGACTAAACTAAAGCTTGTAATCCAGGCTGCCCAGTAGGTAAAACAAATGGGAAGTCTTTTAAACTAAGGATGTCAGGGTTCATCCCACACCTGCCAAGGCCCTGGACGGAGCAGGGTTACAGAAATGCTGCAGGGCTGGTCCCTGATGGCTTGGTTACTCACACATGTGGCCTTCATCACATGTCCTTTCCTACTATGTCCACTTGGCCACTTGCCTGGCTCACTCTGGGCATATGGGAAGGAAGTGGGAATTGTCCTCAAAAGTAAACAAATATCACTCAGGAGCCAGAGAGTCCCCGAGCACTGACATTAATCTTCAGCTCTGCACAGAGCTTCAAGGCAGTGAGGCTACTGTGTTAGATGTCACCCACTGTGCGGGCAGCTTTATCCAGCCCAAAGAACACCGCGCCAGGATCAAGCTAGAGGGGGTGATTGTAGGAGTCCCACAGTACACGGGGCCCCAAGATGACAGTGATGGGTAAAAATGTGCAACTGGCACGCGCCTCTGTGCGGACACAAGACAAGCACTTTCCACTCATTTTACTGTAGACCTAAAACTGCCCTAAAACAAACAAAGCCCATTAAAACGAAGAGTGGGTCTGAGGAGCGCAGAGGCCAAACCCACACCGTGGCCATGGAGCAGGGATGCTGCTGTCCTGAGATCAGGAATAAAAGTTGAAGTGGGGGTTCTCGGGAAGCAGATGCACACTGGCAGGAACCTGGACGCAACCCTGTGTATGAACACGGGCTGGCCCACCGTGTCAGCATCTGACCACTCCAGTAATGGACACAGAAAGGAGGACCAGGAGAAACTACTCTGAGAACAGGACCTGAGTACCAACGGGGGCCTCCGAAGAAGGGGAGGCCAGGCGAAGAGGGTGGGCTTAGAGGAGGAATGGCGGGAAGAGAGGCCTGCAAAAAGGGAGGAGGCCTAAGAGAGAACAGAGAAGCCAGGAACAAAACTGTGCCCAGGGAAGGCAAGGCCTGAGAAGAAGTTTGCTGGGGAAGAAGGTCTGGGAAGGGGAAGGAAGGACGGGGAAGGACAGCACGGTAAGGAAGGCAGGGACCTAGAAAGGCGAGGTCGAGAGAGGAGGAGGGGGAAGCCAGGCGGGGCAGAGGAGGCCCTGCCGAGTAGTCCAAGCCCGCCGCCCCCGCTCCGACCCGCGACAGGCAGCCGCACGAACCAATGAGGGTGCGGGGCGCCGCGGCGCAGCCAATGAACAGCAGCGGAGGCGGGGCCTCGGCTCCAAGCCACCGCCCGCGCCCACCTGAAGAAGAGGGTCCGGTACATCTGGTGCGCCTCGTAGTAGTCGCCCTTCTCGACGCTGGCACGCAGCTTGCCCTCCACGCGCTGGACGCCGCCGCGGTTGCGGGCGCCGTTGCGGGCGCCCTCCTGCTCTGCCATCGCCGCCGCCGCCGCCATGGGCCGGCGTTCCGCGCAGAGCTGACGCTGTCGCAGGCGCGGTCGGCGGCGCCTCCCGGCTTCCGTCCCTGCGGCCGCCGCACGCCCTCTACGGTGGCCACGAGGAGCCGCGCGAAGGCGGGCGCACCGCGGGCCGCACGTGACCAGGGGCGGAGCTGCGGAGGCCGGCGGGACCCGCCAGTGCCGCGCGAGGCCACGCCCCCGGCGGGTCTTGGAAGGACCCTGCGGGCATGAGCCGGGAAACGTGGACGGGGTGGGGTTCGGAGGCTACCACGCATCCGGGGCGGAACGTGCTGGTAGTCACGCGGTAGCGGGTGGGGCCGGAGTCTTGGGCGGGGCCACACGCTGCTCCCGGAAGTGTTGTCACAGCACAATGTGACCAGCGGCGTAGGCTGTGCAGGTAAATTGTCCGGATGACGCGGCGACCAGGCGCCTGCTGCTCGGAAACTGCTCCGAGCACGTGGGTGAACCAGACAAATCTTAGGACCTTTGCCCACCTCACACCTGTCCGGGGGCTGCCCCTCCAGGCGGCAGTCATCCCGAGTGACATCGGGAGGACAGGGAAGTATGCTTGGGCTGGAACCTGTGACGAGACCTGGCATGGGTTGAAGAAGGGGATTATTAATTGGAGGCAGGGGTGCTGGCCACGGTCAGTAATTTGACAACACCTAAGACTCAGGTCACGGAACCCTACACAGACCCTTAAATAGTGGTTTTGCACACTGGAGCTCAAATTCAGGGCCTCCATTCTTGTTCAGTAACTGAACTACACTCAGCCTTCATTTTACTTTGCCATAGGGTCTGTTACTCAAGTTGGTCCCTGAATTTGGGATCGTCCCGCTTCAACTTCCCCACTGTGGTAGTTCTGTGCCTGCACACAAGTAGACTAGCACTTTATGCATGCACTCTTACACATGCTGAAAGCATGGCGGTAGATTAACAGGTCTGTGAACATGAACTCTGACAGTACCATGTTCAGCCTTCTGTGATGAAAGATGGTGCTCATGGACACTACCACATAAAGGCCACTTGGGCACAGCAATACAATGCCAGGTCAGTCTACCTGATGACCCAGACACCTGTTGGTGACAAAGGGGCATCACACAGCATGAGTGTTGCCACTTGGGGATGACTTGTCTGGATGAGATGGAGTGGTACAATTTGTCAAAAAAAAAAATCTTTCTGGAATGTTTTTTCCCTTCCAGACAGGGTCTGTTATATTGCTCTGGCTGGCTGTTCTGAACTTGGCTCTGTAGACCAGGCTGGCCTTGAAGGCACAGTGATCCACCTGCCTCTGTCTCTTGAGTGCTGGGATTAAAGGTGAGTGCCACTTTCCTAGCTGGAATTTAGAGCCCATCTGACAGCAGGTACTGCAGTCAGGAGAGCAAAGCGCTGGTAATAGGACTCCTCCTATTACCAGAAAGAAAACAAAGCCGGGCAGTGGTGGTGCACATCTTTAATCCCAACACTCAGGAGGCAGAGGCAAGCACATCTGAGTTCAGGGCCAGCTTGGTCTACAGAGTGAGTTTTAAGATTTAAGAGCCAGGATTACACAGAGAAGAGAAACCTTTTCTGGGGACTGGAAGAGGGGAAAGGAGAAAAGACAACAGGAATGCCTATGAACTGAGGATGCTTAAATCATTGTGACACTTTTGTATACACAGTAGGAACCCAAGGTGTTAAAAGATATGAAAAATGTTCCAAGATTTATTTGGCAGACTCTGGTGGCAGGGTGCCCTGAAAGCTGAGGCCCAGGGCCTTGTGACCACAGACCTAAAGCCTCTGCCCACCTTTGGCCCCCTAAGCAGGAAGAGGACAGCAGCAGCACCTGCAGGAACTCTCCGAACACAACCTAGCGATCCCTCCCCACTCACATGGGCAGAGATTAGACAAGCTGAGAAAACACACGCTTTTATTATTCACTTGAAATAGCACATGCACTTTTAAAAATTAACTCTTTTATTTAAACATCTCAATAGCATCTTAATTTGGTGGCAGTAGAAGCACTACCAAAGACAAATGTTCTGAAAAGCATTTACAAAAATACATTGCACAAAGTCCTATCTGCATCTTTAAAAATAAATATTCAAAATATCTCCACCCCCAACTCCCAAATTTAGTTTAATATAGGAAATTCTGACCTCTGCATGTAGCCTGGAGTGTGTAAAATGTGTGCACGTCACCCAACCTGGCTGCACAGGCAGTGGTTCTAGCCCTAAGTGTGGGGTGTGCTTTAGGCCACTGTCTCATGGACGAGCAACATGCACACAACTCCACAACTCTAAGCCCCTGCAGCTGAGCTTGTTTGTGTTCACCAAGGCTGTCTAACCAATGAAAGCTAACAGTTCTTTAGGTGAAACATCTAAACACTTCAAGTGTCCAGATGACGTATCAGTTACAAAGTCTGCTCACAAAATAGTCTAAATATTAAATATTAATTGTAACCAAACTTGAGTCAGTGACAAGGGCCAATATTGGTGCAGAGGCAAACCCAAGAGCAGCAGAAAGTGCTACTGTGGGTAAGACCTGGAGTGACAGCACCACCAGATAGGGTGGCATCTTAGTGTTCTCCCTTCAGCAGAGCCTATAGCTTGAGGGCACCAGAGGGTCACATCTCAAGTGATTCCTGTACATTCTGTGACTCTGCCAGGAAGGGCCTGGCTGAGACCCAAGAGCACCATTCATGTTATGTGTACCCCACTGCCCTTTTGGGTCATGCCCTAATAAGCAAAAGCCCGATCTACTCCCCTGGGGAATTGGAGACCCAGCTAAACCCTCAGCCCCTCCCTACCAGGGAACCTGGAAGGGGTCAGATTGAAGATGGAGAAGCCATTTTCCCTGAAAGAAACATGGGTTTAGCAGATGGAACTTCTGCTTTTCTGTCATCTACAGGACAGCCAGTGTGGGGCTCCTAGTCTCCATGTCAGAACCCTGGGAACCTGCCAGCCTACCTGTTTGACTTTATGCATTGCAGCAAATCCCAAAATCGAAGGGAGTGTCTGAGAACCATACATTCGAATGAATTGAAAGAGCCTACCAGGCTTTTGGTCTCTGAGCACACTCATAGCCTCCGAGGACTCAGTATGTCCTCATGGCCATCACACATTTATTGAAGGGTGACAGGGTCCTATGCTCACATGCTCTCTTCCCCCAAGGATTCCAGTGTTATGGCATCTTGGTATATACAGACATGTACATGGCTGGAGTGCTCTATGGGGCAGGCTCTCCGTGGACTCGGAACCGGTAAAGGCAGGTGTACTCAGGGTGGCCCCAGTTGGACAGGACCCGGAGTTCTACTATCTGGAAGGCTCGGTCAGGTCTTTCCTGAAGTTGAGGGAATAAGTTATTTTCATATTAGCAGTCAGAGATCAACCTCTACCACCAATCCCTTTTCCCTGTGGGACATGCTTGACAATGCAGCTATACCCAAAAAAATAAGCCTCAGGAGTACTTGGGACTCAGGGCACAAGTGTTGCAGCACAGGCTGGCTGCTGTGTTTGGCCTTTTACCGAGGCACAGAGCTGGGCCTCGGGCTGATCCACACCACCCTCTCCACATGCCTGTCCCCACTAAGGCATGAAGAAGGAAGAAGGATTCTTGTGCTTACCGGTGTGTGGAACATCTGGAGTGAGTCCCCTTCCTGGTCATAGGTGAACCGCCCCAGAGGCTGCCCCTCTTCCTGATACTCGGTTTCCAGTCCCTGCAATAACCATGTGTTACAGCAGAGATAACAAGAGTCGGACTCCAGCCCTACTTACTGCCTTCTCCCCACCAAAAAGATGTGATGAGCCTCTCCCTGGAGGGGTACCTGTCACAAGCATTCAAGGGCAGGTATAGCTACTTCCATTAGGGAAACATAAACATAGCCACAAAGGCCAGCTTGTGATGGCCATGATCACTCTTAGCACCCCACAGCTCACATGCAGATTCTGGGTACCCCATGTATGGGACATAAGCAGGATGTGAGCAGCAGATAGGCTGGAGTAAAGTAGGAAGTGTAAGTTGTTCTGGGGATAGATGGTTGTGGAGGTGAGCAAGATTGACCATCGCTTAGATATGCTTAAAATGATGGGTCCTATATTAGAGGAAATGTAAAGGACTTTATAATGCGAAAGGGCTTCACAGGCAATTATCGGACATTTACTACTAAATGCAGACGGACAATAGGACTCTGTGATAGTGAAACATGACCAAGAGGGGTGGTGAATTCCAGAAGCTGTAAGATCAACATGTCTTCCAGAGAGAGAGAGAGAGAGCAAGCACAAGCACTGTACACAACTACTAAAGGGCCTTAACTGTGCCCCCAGTAGCATATGCAACAAGACTATGTCTCAAGGACTGGAGATGTAGCATAGCCTTTACCTAGAGCTCACCACTGAGGAGCTGGGGTTTGGCTCAGTGGTAGAGTACCTGCTAGAATCCCCCAGTGAGGAGCTGGGGTG
This sequence comes from Pachyuromys duprasi, assembly GCA_028658305.1. Lineage (NCBI taxonomy): Eukaryota > Metazoa > Chordata > Mammalia > Rodentia > Muridae > Pachyuromys > Pachyuromys duprasi. Next base: position 21,737,228 of record CM053751.1, read on the forward strand.
TGGCTCAGTGGTAGAGCCCCTGCCCAGAATCCACCAGTGAGGGGCTGGGGTGTGCCTCAGTGTAGAGCCCCTGCCTAGAATCCCCCAGGGAGGGGCTGGGGTGTGGCTCAGTGGTAGAGCCCCTGCCTAGAATCCCCCAGGGAGGGGCTGGGGTGTGGCTCAGTGGTAGAGCCCCTGCCTAGAATCCCCCAGTGAGGAGCTGGGGTGTGGCTCAGTCATAGAGCACCTGCTGGCATGCATGAGGCCTGGGTTCCATCCCTAACAATGCAAAAAGAAAATGTGATTTATCTTTTAGAAGTTTTCACTTCAATACTTCAGAGTTGTTAGAGCATAAGTAGATAGATGAAAGTGATGAATACAATCCTCAAAAGTCAAGTGTCTCTAACCTGATCTGTTATCAGGGCACATGAACTGAACAGCACAGTGCCATACTACCACTGCAATATGGCATTCTACTGACTTAGAAGTATAAAGAGATAGGGGCAAGGGCTGCCCAGGAAATACATTCAAACCATTAGCCTCTGAATAAAGGAAACATTTCTAAGGGTGGAGAAAAGACTGTTTTCAGGGTGCCAGCTGTCGTATACTCACATAAACCATGAAATCTCTGGGGGCACTGGAGATGTTACCAGTGGGTGACAGCGTCTTTGGAATGTGCTCCATGGTGAATGTGGTTGGGTAGATCTTCATGGACAACCGCACCACCAGGTACCCCTGGGAGCCTTTGAATGCCCAACAATTTCCTGGGTAGATGTCGGGCTAGGGAAAGAAAACAGTGCAACTCAGGCTGGGATGAGACTTGTCACCAGAACCAAGTCTGGATCACAGGACTGAGACATTGAATTCCAGAAAAAGTACAGGGGTTGACGGCCAAAAGGGCCAATTCCTGTGTGTTGTACCTGTGTGCCTATGCAGCAAGGCCTCCATGAAACCCAAAGGACAGCAGAGTGGAGTGGACAGGATAGAGGCTTTTCTATACCATGTTGAATACCAGGCACACTTATGATGCCCTTTAATTTTTCACACAAAGGAAAGCCTGAAAAATCTTCCCAGTTTTTTTTGGGGGGGGGGGTGGGGGGGAGGGGTGGAGAATAAAAAATTACAACATTGCCTATGTCCAGGTGAATGGGATGTAAGAAAGCCCAGTGTCTTCCAGTCAGGCCTCAAGGCTCAGGGCAGGGAACACTTGAGACCATTCTGCAGCTATGACTACCAGGGGTGCACACTGTCACCTGTCAGCACTACTTAACAGATGTATTTCCAGGTGACAGATGTCTTAGTTTTCCATAGTTCCAAACCTTGGTACAATATTCTTTCACTGCCATACACTATGATACACCTTCCTGAACATCATCGTTTTCCATTTAACTTCTAGACCACAGATGACCAGGGACACCAACACAGACAGAGTCTGGGATCAGGAGTTCAAGGTCATCTGTGATTACAGATGGAGCTGGAGTCCAGGCTAGAAGACTGAAAACAGGGCGAGCTCCTGCACTGGGGACCCCAGTCTCAAGTCTGCTGACAACATTGTGTTTCCTGAATTTGCAAAGGCTGGGCTTGTATACACGGGTCAAAGACAGATTCACTAGAGACGTCACAGAAAAGTACTGGAAATTGCTTCAAAATGTGAGCACAAGGCAAACTGAAGTACTAGGTGTATCTGACCACTCAGATTTTTCCTTTCACCTGTGAAGCAAGCTACAGGAAAACAGCAGTGCATATAAAGCAGATGCCCCACACCTGGGGACATGGTGGCTATTCTCAATTAGCTCATGACAGCACAGGCAGAAAGCAACCAGCATGGCCCTTGTGGTCCTCTTGTGATGCTTCGTTAGCTCTCCTCTCTGTATAGTCACACAGGACCAGGAAGACTCAAACCACCTGGTTCTCAAATCGGATAGAGGCTGCATGCCACATAGCACAACCCAGCAGTGCATGTCCAGTGCCAGTAGTAAAATTGGGGGTATGGCCTGGTACCCTCCCAGTGAGGCTCCACACTGAGGGATATGGCCTGCCATTTCTGAATACCTATTTTACCTTCATGAGGGGCTGAGAAATGCAGGGTGGCCTAAGGTGCAGGGCCCTGTACACAGCAGCTCACCTGAATCACCACTCGGGGTGACTGGGAGAAGTACCACAGCGGGATCCCAAATAGGCTCAGCAGCGCCGTCTTGGTCTCATAGGTCTCTGAGCACCGAGTGCTTAGGATGCTGCCACCTGGAAGACAGGGACAGGTATATCACACCTGATGGCAACATGCTGGGGAATGAGAGCTGTGTGTGTGCCATAGCGTGTGTATGGGTGTCCATGGGCCACGTGCAGCTTGATGCCCATAGAGGCAAGAAGAGGGAGTTGTACCCTCTGGACTAGAGGTGCCAGGTAGCTGTGAGCTACCACATGGATGCTGAGAGTCAAACCCAGGTCCTCTGGAAGAACAGCCATTGTTCCAGGCCCCAGAACACAACCCCTACCCAACTCCCAGTGCTTTTAACAGCACCTGCTATACTTGTAAAAAGAACCTTGAACTATAAGATCAGCCCTATACTTTTTTATTAAAAAAAAAAAAATAGTGGATTTCTGGCCCAGTGCCTCCCAGCACCAAGGAGGTAAAGGCAAGTGGGTCTCTGGGTTCAAGGCCAACCCGGTCTACAGAATGAGTTCCAGGATAGCCAGGGCAGTTAAACAAACAAACAAAAACCCTAACCACAGAAATTAGTAGGTGGCTCTGTGGTTAAGAACACTTAGCTGCTTTTCCAGAGGACTTGGGTACAGTTCCCAGCACCTATATGGTGGTTCACAACTATCTGTAACTCCAGTTCCAAGGATTCCAATTGCTCTTCTAAATACCACGAATACCAGGCACACACTATAGAAAGACATACACGCAGATAAAACTTCATACCTACAACGTAAGTTCTAAAAAATAAACACACACACACCATCCCCACGCCTCTGGAGCTGACACATGTACCAGGATAAGGCTGGGTACATCTCAAGAACTCAGCACAGCCTCACATTTCACAAGGCAAATAGCCTCTACTTAACTCAGCAGCCCCCAGGGTCACTTGAGCCACCCACTGCACAGGGCACTCCACACTTTACTCAGCTGGTTGTCTTTCCCATCCCTTCATCTTATCATTCACAAAAGTGTCTGAGTGTGCCTGAGGGCCTGCTGCTTTCAAAGCTCCGCTCAGATTTTCCTAGGTAAGGGTCAAGAGTCCCACAAGTACTGGTGTTAGGGCACAGGAAACTTCCAGAGGCTACTTTAACTGGTCAACAGGAGGGAATTCTGAGACAAATGCCCACCAGCCAAAAATCACTGGGAGAAGGAGGGACTACTGAGGGGACAGACATTCTGCTCTTTCAGGGGAACAGGCAGACACGACATTAATGCTAATAATAAATAAGAACTGAGAAGTCATTCCTGTCTCAGCCGCCATCGGAGAGCAGCAGCATGGCTCTGAGCTGCCTCATGGCCGTGGGTCTCAACAAGAGCCACAGGTGACGAGAATGTCAGCAAGCCAAGGCACAGCGGGCATCTCACCAAGCATCACAAGTTTCTGCAGGCCATGATCAGGGAAGTGTGTGGCTTTGAGCCCTACAAGCAGCACACCAAGGAGCTGCTCAAGGTGTCTAAGGAAAAGCACACTCAGTTCATCAAGAAGAGGGTGAGCACCAGCACCAAGAGGAAGCAGGAGAAGCTGAGCAATGTGCTGGCAGCTATGAGGAAGGCTTCGGCCAAGAAGGACTGATGCCCCCTACCCCATAAACACTATGCTGCTTTGAGCCCTACAAGCAGCACACCAAGGAGCTGCTCAAGGTGTCTAAGGAAAAGCACGCTCAGTTCATCAAGAAGAGGGTGAGCATCTGCACCAAGAGGAAGCAGGAGAAGCTGAGCAATGTGCTGGCAGCTATGAGGAAGGCTTCGGCCAAGAAGGACTGATGCCCCCTACCCCATAAACACTATGCTGCGCGCACATGCGCGCGCGCACATACACGCACGCACGCACACACACACACACACACACACACACACACACACACACACACACACACACACGGACTGAGAAGTTGGAGCTGGAGAAATGGCTCAATAAAGCACACTTGCTGCTCCTGTGGAGGACCTGGGTTCTGTTCCCAGCATCCACAGGGTGGCTCACAACCATCTGTAACTCCACTTTCAGGGGATCTGATGCTTTCTTCTCATCTTTACATTCACCAGGCATGCCTGCAGTATACATATGTATACACAGGCAAAACATCCCCACACATAAATATAAAACATAAAGGGGGGGGTGAAGAACTGAGAAGTCTCACACACACAGCGGGTCCTCAGAGCACATGCAATCCGTCTACATCAGTCAAGCTCAGTGCTGTCTCTGACATGCAGAAAGGCTGTAGATTCTAAAACAGGCAGACAACATGGCTCTGATGCTGCTGATAAAGACCTGAGCTCCTGGACACTGGCCAACTTCTTAAACACCCTGTCCCTAGTCTAAGAACAGCTGTTAGTGCAAGCTCTTAGGGCCTCAAGGGGATTTAGCTGGTGACAAAAGTCCACGAGCTCCAATGTGGCCCCAGGACAAGTGGCAGCTGCCAATGCAAACAGTACAGCTAAAATGTCATTCAATGCCTCTAAATATAATTTCTGATGTCACTTCATTTTATAATATATAACTAAAATCAGTTTTTTAAAATATTCTTATTTATTATGTATACAATGTTCTGTCTGCATGTACATCTGCACACCAGAAGAGCCACTAGATATCATTACAGATGGTTGTGAGTCACCATGTAGTTGCTGGGAATTGAACTCAGGACCCTTAGGAAGAACAACCAGTGCTCCTAACCTCTGAGCCATCTCTCCAGCCCCTAAAATCAGTTTTCAACAAAAGTCATTTAGACCAGGGGCTCCTTGAGAAGAGTGAGCCACCCTGCTAACAGCCCAGCCCTAAGTAAGTGGCTACTCCTACACTGTCGGCTCACACCACACTGAGACAGCCCAGCAGCGATGGCCAGGCTCATGACTACCCACATCACAGGCTGCTTAAGCTGGGGACACAAAGACCCTACCTGACAGAGCTTGCCCCTAACCCCTGGGGGTTTAAAAACTATTCATTAAGAAAGGGTTCGAGTCCTCATCTCCCTTGCAGTTCCTAATTTCTGGGTGCTCAGAAAGCCATTTCTGCACGGCTTGTATAGTGGCGCCTCCTGAGATGGCCCAGGCTTCCCAGGGGTGTCTGCACCCTCACGCTTCCAGAAAGGGCTCACAGGCCTCATCCAGGTGTGCAATGCCAAGCCAAGGGCACGTGTGAGGGCCCTGAGCTGTGACTTCCTTGCCACGACAGACCACGCTTTGTGAAAGCCACGCAGCTCCCATCCTACTTGCACTGAGCCTTAGTTGTAACACTCGGGCGAGAGGCCTGGGTGTGCCCTGTAAATGTGCAGGACCAGCTTATACACAGCCCAGTGGGTAACTTCCCAGGAAGAGTGGGCACTTGGATCTCATCTAGAATACTCTACTGTCATACTAAAAGTGTGGCAGTAGCCAGGCAGTGGAGGCACACACCTTTAATCCCAGCACTGAGGAGGCAGAGACAGGAGGATCTCTGAGTTGAAGGTCAGTTTGGTCTAGTTCCAGGACAGCCAGGGCTACACAAGGACACCCTGAGGGGAAGGTGGGTCGGGCAGCATGGCAGTGCCTTGTAAGCTGACCCAAATTTCTGGCCCCGTCTTACATGCTCATGCTCACCTCTTCTATTGGTCACTCACCTCCAGACTCCAGAGCAAAGTCTACCATCCCGGTCTTGTCTTGGGAGTAGAGCTTCAGAGCATTGTTCACAATGATGTGCGCTTGCTGGCGACCAAGAAAGGAGAATGAGGTTAATACTGCAAGCAGAGGCTGGGGACCTTGTATGCCTACGCTTAGGGAACACGCTTGGGTGGGCTGGGACCAGACTCTCATCACTAGGTCGTAACAGTTCACAGCAGTTCACAGCCAGGGCATCCTGCTGTCACCATCACTGGGGGAGGGGGCTGGACATTAGGGCTAGGACATGACAACTAAGGAAAGCTACGCACAAGCTGTATAACCACACACAGGTACATGGGAACCCCTGGGACAAAAGGATTCTGAGAGTGCAAAGCTATGGAGGGCTTCTACATGATGACCGCAGCAGAGCCGCCCCTGTGGCAGTGCCCAGTACACCGTGTTCTCAGAACACTGACACAAGATCATGTGTCTATGGAGGAGGCTGAACCTGTCTGTCTACTCACCGCTTCCGTGATTCCTGAAACCCCTGCCTCATTCATGGCAGACACGATGGCCTCAGAGGGCGGGGCCTGTCCTGTCACCGTGATGTGGTGCGTAATATTCTGCAGCATTTTCAGCTCAAGGTTCTGCAAAAGCACCTGCAGCTCATCCTTGCTCACAAACTGAGAAGAAAGCGTCTGCAATAGCCACTCAAGGGAGCTGCCATGCTGATCCTTCAAGAACATGAGCCGCACAGTCTCCTGGATGCGGGCATCAGTCTGGTGAGACAGGGAAAACTGGGGAGTGTGCGGCACTGCAGCAGCAAACTGCTTCAATAAAGCTTGCAGAAGCACATCTCTGGAAGACACACTGTCCTCTTCATACTGAATTTAAGGATTCTTCCCAAACCTCTGGAAGCTTCTAAACAGACTAGGAATGAGCTAGAGTGCTACATGAAGGCCACTTACACCGTGAACTATAGAAAGGGGACATGGGTTTTCTGATGCCCACTAAGTCCACTTGGCAGCTCCCATGACAAAGCCCCAGAGCTCAGGCATGGGCAAGGCCCCTGTCCTCGCTGCTCCTTATCAGCAGCCTGAGATGTGGCCCGATGGGAGGCTGAGTCCCTCCCTACCACATACAAACTTCTTTTGCTTCCCAAGGAACCAATCAAAGGGCAAAGCACAGGAAATGCATCCACCTACCACAAAGCTGTCAGGGGCCTAACCCTTTAACCCTGTTCTGTCCCCGCAAATGGTGCCATTATGCACTTGTCCTCCCTCAGTCTCCCAGGACTACCTGCTCCCTGCCCATCTCCACTCATTTCTACACAACAGTAGCCCAGAGTGCATCCATAACTGGACACTAGCAGGACTACAGGCCAGCGGCCCACTCGCCAGCACCTAGGACAGGTAGGCTGTGCACCTTAACCAAAAGACAGGAGACAGGCTCCTACCCATACACTCTGTTGTCTGAACCTAGCTCTCCTCCTCCCTGCTCTAGGAGCTCTTTACACAGGTAATTCACACACAGATCAGGAACCAGCTCTCTAACCTATGAACTCAATGCAGCTTGTGAGGACTTTTGCCAACTACATGTCTGTATTAACAGACCCAAGGATGGTGGACCATGCAACATCTGTGACATACTGTGACATGGATGGGAAAGTGTCAAAACAAAGTGGAGGCCTACCGTACTGTGGATGAACACACACACACACACACACACACACACACACACACACACACACACACACACACACAGAAAAGGGGGAGAGAGAGAGAGACTCATAATCCCCAATGTGTGTCAACTATGTGATAAAAAAAAAAAGTCATGTAGTGAGCTCAGCTGTGAGTGTGCTATGTTGTTGAGATTGGTACACTCAGGAGTCATCAATGTGTGACCTGAAAACACTTACAACCTTCAAGGATGAATGGAGTGCAGTTTAGTGACAGAACATTTGCCTGGTCTGTGTTAGTCTCTGGTCTGGGTTCATCCTCAGCACCACAAAAATACCCAAACATTTTTTGGGGGGAGGGAGTTTCTACCAGGCAGGGTTTCTCTGGTAGCCCTGGCTATCCTGTCCTAGAATTCACTCTGTAGAACAGGGTAACTTTGAACTCAGAGATCTGCCTGCTTCTACCTCCCCAGTGTTGGGACCAAAGACGTGTACTACCTCCCCCCGACTTTGCCACAAACTCTTAAAATTAAGAAAAAAAGTGTCCCAGTAGGTAAAGGTGCCTGACATGAAGCCTGACCACCTGAGTCTGATCCTCAGGGTCCACATGGTGGAAAATAAGAACTGACTCTTCCAAGGTGTCCTCTGACCTCCACATTTTTACAGTCCTTACCCCCCACCCCCCCAAGACAGGGTTTCTCTGTGTAGTCCTGGCTGGCCTCAAACTCAAGAGATCTGCCTGCTGTTCATGTCCCTGCATTTGTCTGCCCATGCAGACACACACACACTTAAAAAAAAGTTTTGAAGGCTGTTGTGAATATAAACATGTTTTTGTTTTGGTCCCAGGTGTGGGACATGGGACTGATTCAGATGGTCCACAACAGCAGACTATTAGCTTTGTGCAGGCTCTGAGAGGAGCTCTTTGCCAGCTGCAGGTAGTTTCAATCTGAGGACTCTGGAGAGAATAAATGCCAGAGCCCAGAGAGTATGGATCCGAGAAAGAACAGGCTGCTGCTCCCCCTTGCTGCTCCTGGTTGCTGTTGTGAGACAGGAAGTTGGAGATCTCCTGAAACAAGGATTGGACTAGCTCCAAGGAACCCAATGACCCTAACCAGCAGGAAGCAGCTAAGAGAACTGCGCCCCATCTCCCACTAGCCCTTTCTCTCTCCTACCTGGTGTTGGGGTGTTGGAAGGGATTGTGGTGGAATAGAAAGAAAAAAGAAACGTAAATACAAGTTTTAAAAATACACCAACAGAAGGCAGCCAGAGTGAACCACCTAGACACAGTCACTCGAGCTTCCCCCAGGTATCCATCTCCTAACACCAGCACTTACCTGCTCACAGCTGGCCTTCAGATGCTGCCAATCTGACAGCTGTGACTTCAGCAGGTTCAGTTCAAGCTCTAGGTGCTTCACACGGTCAAGGAGGGGCTCTTCAGCCCTGTTGGAAGCCATCAACCAGGAAGAGAGACAGGGGTCAGGGCTAGATGCATTCAGAGGAAGCCTCAACCCTAAAACAGCATGTCTACATCCTCAAAATCACAAAGAGGCCAGAAAGAAATTGATATCTATCCACAGCCCTGAGGCTCAATCTGCAGCTCGATGCTCACAGCATATAGTTGAACAGAAAATAAGATTAGGGTATGATCAGTGACTAACTTTGGGGAGCAGCTGCGAGATTGCCATGAATACAGCTTTGCAAGGGAGGCTAACAAGCCCAGCTGAAACACTGCTCTCCGGATAAATGTTCTATATCTATACGTTCACATACCAAATCATTGTTCACTGAACTCAGGTCTGGGAAGAGCAATGAGCACCACGGTCCCTCCAGCCCCACACTACATGCAGAGGACCCATTAGCCAGCAAAAGCTGCTACCCAGACACACCCACCTCAGGAACTACCTACCAAGCTTAGTGCACACAAACCTAGAGTGTGCAAAGAAGATGCAGTGCTGGGCACAAGGAAAAAGCCAGCAGGAAGTGGGAATAAGCACAACTGCTGAGGGACCAGGGCTTTGGAGTGGCACAAGGACTACCAGTTTCAGGAGCAAAAAAGCATGGCACCCAGAAGAAGATGCATGGCTGCTGGGCACCAAGGCTGAGCTGGGCCTTAACACAGGTCCTCAGAGACACCAATGGAGCCAACGAAGCCAGGAACAGTGAGAGGATCCTGGCATAGGAAGTCCCCCAAGGACACAGGTGACTCCCCATGGCCAAGCAGGAACATATCTATGCACTGCCTGAAGAAAGACATTCTCAAGTTCCTTAGGGCCTTCTGTCCCATGCATAGTTCCAAGAAAGATAACCAAAAGCTGGTAATTTTTCATGGCAAGTGACAATTTGAACCTTTGCACCCAGTAAATAGTTGGTTAATGTGCTCCGAATGAGCAGAATACCATAGGAACAAACGCAGAGCTCCTGCGGTCACCTACCTGCCTGCTCTCAGCTTGGTTTCTTCCAGTTCCTTCTGGATAGCCTGGGAAGTGGGGGAGACTTTGTGAACAGTTACACCCTGAGTTCATAAAGTATGTCTGAGTAACCTAAAACTTCACATACTAAAGGGTGTGTCTCGGCTTCTGAATGCCTGGGCAAAGGCATCAAGATGAGCATGGCTGAGCCTCCTCTTGACTCAGGGACAAAGTGTTCAGGTCAAGTGCATTCTGGGTCCCTTGACAAGTTGAGGACCCTCTTTCTGCTCAGCTGAACTTTCTTGACACCAACAATGAGGAAGTAGAAGCTGGTTCCAAGAGATCAAGAACTATTCTGCTGACCCCCACTCAGTAAATCATGGTTCAGTTCAGTGGGCCCAAGCATCTGCTATACCTGTGTGCTGTGTCCAAAACATGCTGAACCCTGCCACAAAGGTCACATCATCTGCACTGCAGAGCCACACCCACGTCCAGTTTACCAGCACACCATAGCAAGGCTTTCCCACCCCCACTGATTTTATGCAAAACATGTTCTATTCTTTTTGGTGGAGACTGAGTGATACCAGGGGCTCGTAAAGATATGACTGGATTTTAAAGACAGCACAGCCATCTCTGTTTTGTCAGATTCACAGGTCAAGCAGTTATGCAAAAGAGCTGAAATGCCCAGAAAACAAAACCACAAGTCATAGGTTTTCCAGTTGTAAAGATCAACAGCAAGACCCTGAAACAACGCACAGCCCTGGCTAGGGGCTTGGAAAATACTGGCTGCTGGTTCATCTACTAAAATATTGTCTTGAAGGCTACTAAACGGGCTCAACGGGTGAAGGCACTTGTGCCAAGTTTGATGATCTGAGTTCAATGCCAGGACACACTATGGCATGTGTGTTCTTGCCTACCAAGTGTGAGACCCTGAACTCCATCTCCACAGCCAGAAACAAGTTCACCCTACCCACCCTGAGGCATTCATACACAAAGCCTGTTTCCTTGGGGGACTCCAATTATAAAGGCAAAAACAGTACTTCAGGGCTGGGGAGAAGGTTCGGTGGGAAAAGCACTTGCTGTGCAAGCATAAGGACCCGAGTTCAAAACCCCAGCAGTCATGTGACAAGCTGAGTATGGCTGTACACATGCCAAGTAACCCTAGGGCTGGTAGGGGCAGAGAAAGAAGGCCCAGTGCAACATTTTGTCTCAAAGGAAAAAAGGCAGAGTAACAGGGCAGGATCTCCCATGTCCTCACTTGTGTCTGCGCGTGCACTCCCACGTGTGTGCACCCACCAAGCAAAACACTGAAAGAATAAATACCTCAGATTTTTCTGTCAGTTTTTTAAGAATATATTCCAAGTTGGAGAGACGCAGTGCATGGTCATGGTGGAAAGTCATGAAGTCAGTCTGCGAATGAATACAGAACAAACGGCTGAGAGAGTACAGCATCACACACAGGCCGTTAGGGCAGGCCAGTAGCTCTTACTGCAGTCATAGGCTGTGTGGCATCTTTAGAGAAGCCATCTCCTAGCCATGCCTCTTTCTCTCTGGCTGGAGGTCTCAAACCCGAAAGAAATCAGACAAACAGCTTGTTTAGTGACCCCTGTATAGGAAGTTAATCAATTCATATCCACTGTGATCTTTACAGATCTAAAATAAAACCCCATATGGATAAAGACCTAGGACACACACAAACACCGCTTACCCACACAAAATACATGGTATGTCCACTGACTGGCAGCATCCATTCACGATGAGATGACACCTATCCTGTGATTAGGTCCCACATTCTGAAGTTGACTAGGGCTAGAACCGTACTATCAAGCTGTCACTCCAACCTTCAGGAGGCTGAGGCACGAGCAGTTTGAGTTCTAGCCCAACCTTTCTGGGCTCAACAAAAACATGAAGAGATATTTCTTTCCATGGGCTAAGTGTATACACTTCCCTAGCATGCACAAGGCCCTGGTTTAATTCCACCCCCAGCAACACACCAAAAGAAAAAAGATCTGTGTTATCCTATGGATAGGAAATGGCTTGTGTTGAAGGCTTGGTCCTCAGCCTGGTGGACCCAGTCACCGAGGTGCCTGACTCACCAGGGCTCTAACCTACCCAGAGAGCAGGCCACAGATGGATTCAGTACCTGCTGATACCACTGGGCAGTGGCAGCAACGTTTGAAGGGCTTTGTTGGAGGTAACAGGGCACCAGGGTGTGAGCAAAGGGCAGGTCTTCTTCTGGTCCCTTCCTCTCTGCTTCCCTGTGCCAGGAGGTGTTTTATCACAGGGGCAAGAAGTGCACTGTAAGAGTCACCATGTGCCTGGAGCAATGTGCATACCAGGGCACAAAAGGCGTTTCTGGTCCTCACCTTAGTATCAGGTGGTTCTGTGGTGCCCAACTCCTGCAGGTGCTGTCCAATCATATCCTTGACCCAGAGTGACAGCCCTTCCCTGCCATCATCCACTTGGTCTACCCGCATCTGGAGTTTCTGAAGCAGGACTGTTAGCTCCGCAAGTCTCTCATCGTGGTTGTGGCACTGTGCACTCAAAGAGGCTACCTTCTGTCCCATGTCACTCTCCTGAGGCCACTGGGAAGCCCTATAATCAAGCTGAGATGAAAGCAGGTGGCTGAAGTCAAAACCAGAATGTCACTCCAGTATGAAGCTGTGATTCTTTTCCACTTTCATGTTGTGCGAAAGAATGCTATTCATTCATGCTCATAACTGAGTCATGAAATGTGTAACTCTGCATCTGAAAGGCTATGCAGCTTGTGTTGCTTATCTCTATTTGTTTGTTCATTATTTTACATTTTTAGGACCATGGTGCATGTATGTAATACCAACACTTGGGAGGCAGAGACAGGTAGATCTCTGTGAGTTCTAGGCCAGCCTAGAAAGTAAAAGGTTGTCTCAAAAATGTTTTTCCCTCTAAGGCAGGATCCAAGACTTCCTGTTCATAAATAGTATGAAAAGCTCTAAAGACCACATATGCTCATGTACCACCAACACCTCTCTTGCTGGCTACCTTCTGAGGTGGGCTGGGGGGAAGAGGGCCAGCTCCATGTGCGCCCTCGGGATCATCCACACTCTGTGCTGGCTGCATGGCTGTCCAATTCAGCACTGGTAGGAGGGAGAGGAAGCTGCCCTGGCCCCACAGGGAGAGACCAGCACCTGAGGAAGAGAGAGAGCTGTGTGTACATGTACAGGTACCCCAGTGTATTCACATACTGTTTTCACCATAGACACGTGCTTGTCTCTGAAGATCACCATGCCACATCTTACCTAGTAAAAGTAGGAGTGGGAGAAGCAAGATAAAAACCTTGCAAATATTTCGAAGGCACCTAAGAACAGAAAGGAAACCATTAACTCTGGAAAGACAGAGGTGGCATGCCATTCTGCCCACCTGTGCACACACTAAACCCCCTGCTAAAGTTTTATCTACAGGCTTGGCCACTTCCACAGGAGGTCCTTCACACACAGCATGATGGCAACCTGAGAGGTGCTCTCTGGTGCACAAGAGCCAGAGGCCTGAGGCCCTGTCCTGAGTGAGCATCCACTGTGGTGAGCTGGTGCCCACAGAGCTGCACTAGGTACCAACACAGAATCTGACTGGGCTCTCCAATGGACAATTTTACATAGAGCCAGCGTGCTTAAAGTGGCAGTTACCTTTTCCACCTTCATTAATTTGAAAAACAAAAATATGAAGTCTGTTGTAAAACGTATAAAAATGTATCAATGCATACACTGCAGCTGTAGCCTGAACCATTACAGAGCTACCTACAAAGAATGGCTACTTACACCCCATGCAAACAAAGACTCCAATGCCAATATGGCATCCCAACCTAGACACAGAAGGCCCCATCACTGACATGGGATCTTCACACTAACAGTTTCTTACCTGGTAAGAAGAAACACATTCAGCCAAGAAATCAAAGTAACAAATTGGTACCAGCCGCTCCCTAGCCACCAGAAGGTTCCAGAAGCTGCCTTCCCTACAAGAGAAGAGATCAAGTGTTCTGGGAAACATGTTTTAGAAGCCACTCCTAGGTGGATGTTTCTGGGAAGCCACAGATGGGTCTGTTGAAGGGACAAAGACCCTAAAACACTGGTCGTCAGGGAAGGAGAACAGTGAACAGCAGCGGCTACACACAGGATAAAACAGGGGGAAGCACCACTGCCATGCAGCTCAGGCCACATGTCCTGAGGCCTAAGGCCCACACCCCCAACACAATAAACAAGATGCCACAAGCCTAAAGTTGAGAACAAGCATGTCACGTTGGGGACCTAGAATGAAGCTCTTGTGCATTGCTTATCGCTGCCCCACGCGCTGTGAGAGCACTGACAGAGAAACCACATAACCACCTGGAGCGGTGACAGCCAGCCAGAGCACCGACCACATGGCCTCGGCCACAGACCACCCAGCAGCTCTGGTCCTGCGTAGTGCTCGAACCAAGAGGTCACCTGTGGCAGAGAAGACATGGCACTGTCAGACAGACTGCGGGGCCAGCACATACTGACAGTAGAGCGAGCAAGGCTGCCGGTACACTCTGCCCAAACTCCCTCTTCTACTAAGACAGGAGAAGGATACTTAAGTCTTCTCAAGAAAACCTTGCTGTCCTCATTTAGACTCCCTGCTGTACATTCTTTGTTTTGAAAAAAGGATTGCCTGTATCCCAGGCTGGCTTTGGACTCACCATACAGCCAAAGATGACAATCTTCCAGCCTTCCAAGTGCATGAGCCATCATTCTTGACTCACTGTGGGTTTCTTGTTTTGAGAGTGAGGGTTGAGACTGGGTCTCACTATGTGGTCTTGTCTGTCTTGGAACTTACTATGTACACTAGAACTTACAAGAGATGCACTTGCCTCCACCTCCCAAGTTCCCAGGTGCTAGGATTAAAGGCGTGTGCCACCATGCTCAGCTCATCCGAAAATTTCTTAGCAGGAGGCAAGTATCTCTTTAGCGTGCCCTTACCCTAAAGGGGGTCTAGAAGGTATTCACAGAGGCAGATGGACAGTGGGACTTCACGATGGGGATACTCAAGTTGCCGAGGCAGTGGTGACGCATACCTTTAATTCTATGGTGCCTGGGAGGCAGAGGCAGGCAGATCTCTGGGGATGCCAACCATGTCTACTGAGTGAGTTCCAGGGTAGCCACAGCTACACACAGAAACTGTCTTTAAAAATACAAAAACAAAACAAAACACCCCCCCCCAAACAAAACAAAACAAAACCCAAAAAGGATGACTGAAGTTCTTTAGTACAACTGGGTAAGTATCAAAATGAATGGGTACCTAAGCATTCATCACACAGAGCAGAAAACCTAGCCCTATTGCTGGGCTCCTGTTCTTGAAGAAAAGGATCATTTTATGTTGCCAGGCTGGCCTCAAAGTCCTGCTATCTCAGCCTCCTGAGCAACTACAGGTACATGTTACCAAACACTTAAGTTTTCTTTATATCAACTTTGCTCCATTTTTTCAAAAGTGATTGCTGGCTCTTCCACTTACATTAACTTGGTATCTGCATGTTAACCCTAATAACCATTATTATTATTATTACTATTATTATTATTATTTCAACAGCAGATAACAAGGGGGTGTAGCTTAAGAGGATTAAAAACATTTCAATTGTTTAACGTTTGCCTGCATGTGTGTCTGTGCATGTGTGGCTGGAGCCTGTCAGGGCTGGGGGTCGGCCTGCATGTGTGTCTGTGCATGTGTGGCTGGAGCCTGTCAGGGCCGGGGGTCGGCCTGCATGTGTGTCTGTGCATGTGTGGCTGGAGCCTGTCAGGGCTGGGGGTCGGCCTGCATGTGTGTCTGTGCATGTGTGACTGGAGCCTGTCAGGGCCGGGGGTCGGCCTGCCTCTGCCTCCCCAAGGACTAGACTTACAGGAGTGTGCCACCACACCTGGCTCTGGAAACATTTCTCAAATGGAGTACAGCTTTGTGTTTATTCTGTAAGTGAGACAACTGTTTGTGGAGAAGGTCTTTTGAGAGAGGATTCCACTATATAGCTCTGGCTGGCCTGGAAATGGATATGTGCAACAGGCTGGCCACAAACTTATGATTCTTTTGCCTCTGCCTCCAGCTGAGACAACTATTTCTGAAACTCAGCTTAAAAAACAAAACCAAATAAATAAATAAATAAATAAACAAGTTGGTGTCCCCAAAATGTACCTGGGAAGTTATAGGCATGGCCTGAAAAGCACACACCCTCTACAGGAACCTCCTGGGGCTGGGAAGTGGCTGGAGGAGCACTTGCCAACACAAGTGTCAATGAGCCCATATTAAATTCACAAGGCATTCCAAGAGAGTCTGCACATTTTTTTTTCACTACCGCTGTTGTGATAGGGTCTCACTGTATAGCTTAGGCTGGCTTTGAGTGCACAGATTCTCCTATCTCAGCCCCCAGAGTGCTGGGATTCCAGGCCTATGCCAACAGGCCCAGTTGGTTCTCTGTATTCTAAGCCATAGCTGCTCTTCTACTGTCACTGTCTATAGTGTTTTGTGACACTGGCAACACAAACAAAGCAAGGAAACACAGCACTTTCGACAAGAACAAACAGACAGAACAAGGTACAAGGCATAACCTGTGTAGGTGCAGAGGTGCCCCACGGCCCCTGCCACCCTGTGTGGCTGGGACAGTTGCGAGTGGGTGGCTGTGTGTGTCTCAAGGTGCTTCTTCCCCTTACAGTCATCGCCTGTGGTATGGAGTGGAGTGACAGGTTAATATGCAAACCTCAATCAGAATACTGCACAGAATGTTCGAAAACCTAGGAAACAATCACCCTAAATCACAGCAGGCATGTTCTGGTGATGATTCACTTCCAGACCAGCCACGCTGGCCAGTGAAGCCATAAGCTAGGGTGGGCTGGAGCCCCGGTATTACAATGGGGCTGGGGCCCTCCAAGACCAGCAACACCTTGAAAGAGGAAGCTGTACTCACACAGGGACTCCCCGTCCACTCTGGAAAGTTCTCCGGCAGTCATCCTCCCACAGTGACCAAGATGGGCTGCAACACATGCAGAAGGGGCTTAGGAAGCTCACAGCCAGATTGAGGGCCAGATGCCCTATAAAGCCAGTCTGATCAGAGACCACGCCCCAGGAGTGTCAGAGATGCTGATGGCTCCCACCAACAGATAAGCACAGGTAGCAGGAAGATTACAAAGCTCTAGGCTGTTAATGGGCATCAGCAATCACAGGGAAAGACTGGCTTTCCTACAAGTTCTCAGAGTGTGATTCTAAACGGCATTCAAATGAAGCTGGTATTACTTAAAGCTACTAAGCAAAAGTCAAAAGTTGATTGAGTTCACTCACTCTTTAATTATGTGTACTTGTGTATGTGCACATTCATGCAGGTATACCCAGAGGCTGGAAGAGGGAGTCAGATGCCCTGATACTGGAGTTACAAGAGGGTCTAGGCCTCCCATGTGGGTATGGGAACCGAACTCAGGTTTTCCACAGCAGCAACAAGGGCTGTCACCTGCTGAGCCAGCCCTCCAGCACCAATGCCTACATTTTAAAAACTTAAAGCCATTCGAAGGCGAAAGAGAGAAACAACTTCTCAAAGCTGTCCTCTGATCTCCATGAATAGCTATACACACAGTAAGAAACTTCTGAAGCCAAAATCCTGGCCAACTGCACACAGGTCACATCAATATGTGACAAGCTCCCACAGGAAGACGACCCACAGAAAGCAGCCATGAGAGCAGCATGGAAACCACAGAATATGCAGAAGGGCCTCAGAAAAAGCAGGGTTGTCTCCACCTTGAAAGCATGATTCGGTGGAGAAAGAAGAAAAAAATATTTAAATACCTTCTGACCCATGGCTCTTTGTCTCATAACTTTGTGATTCATAAACTCTGGATTCATAGCCTTTCAATTTGTAAGTTTCTGATTTGAAACTGAGCTTCATTAAAACTTGAAAAAGTTGAATTATGATTGATGCAAAGGATGAGGAGGTGTGCTTGGCCAGCCACAGAGTCCTATCCAGGTAAAAGGATGCACCGCCTAGTAGAAAACCATGAACACACGTCATTTCTCCCCACGAACCAGATGGCCAAACTGTTAACTTTCATTTAAACTGGACAACTGGGGAAGAGACCACCTAGGAAGAGCATCCGTCCTTGAGCCAGCTGGAGCTGTGGAGGAAGCACGGCAATGGCCTCTTCACATGTGAGGCCTCGGGCTCTGGCACAGTGGCGGAGCACTGCAGGTCTCCCCTGCGGGGATGCTGAGCGATGGAGGCACACGCTGAAGGACCCTGGCTACTACCATTACTGGGCTCCAGGGGGTTTTGCTGTGAGTCCAGCCATGTGGAAGAAAGTGACATAAACCATGTCTTCAAAATGGATTGTAGAAAATGGTTTCTTCAGAGTATGGAATAAAGTGGTTGCTGTCTAAACCTTCAATGTTTATGGGGCACTGGAGACCCATGCTCCACAAAGTAGTTCTTCTATTTACTCCTACACCCAGAAATGCTTAGCATGTTCAGAGCTTGAGTAGAAGACCAGCATGAGTCAGTGAAGTCTGGGTGGCATGACTTGAAAGAAAATACTAGAGCTTTAAATTTTCAGAAGAGGACTGGAGAAACAGCTTAGTGGTGGAACCCCTCCAGAGGATCCAGACAGTTCCCAGGACCCACATGGCAGCTCATGGCTGTCCATAATTCCAGTGCCAAGGAATCTGACCTCTTTTGACTTCTGCAGGGCACTGTACACACAGGGTGCACAGACACACATGCAGGCAAACACCCGTATACACAGAGTAATAATAAATACTATTATGATAATCTTAATTCTTTTTTTTCAAAAGAATAATGAAAGGGCTGTTTTCCACCAAACAGTCCCAAGGACAAGAAGACCCCCAGCCACTGTGCACATGCCCCTCACAGGCTGGAGGGGCTGCTGAGGCTCAGCTGGAAGCATGCATGTCAGTCTCCTAGATAGCTACACACTCACTACACTGGCAAGGGGTGTGCAAAAACAAAACGAAAACCAGGCAAACAAAAAGTTGAGTTGGCAAGGGCAGGAGGGCACCAAGGCCAGAACTAGGTGGCAGAGCACGTTTTTGGAGTGTACAGTGCCTTGAGCTCAGGGAAGAAAGCCTGACTGCTGCAGGGGACAGCAAGGCCTTCATGAAGGGCCGCTGGAAGGACAGGCTTTATACCGAAACAGCACAAGCAGCACGGGCAACTGAGATAACCTCAATCAGCACACACGCTCAGAGATGCACAGCTGGGCTACGGCTAAGCACAGACACACAGACACAGCTGCACAGCCCAGTGTACAGGCTGAATTGCTGGACTGCGCCCCTCATCTGAAGACAGCTGCTGGAGGACTGAGCTAAGAAACATGCACCAGCACCACCTGGCACTGACTGGCACAGCACAGCAAAATTCTGGGACAGTGAGGTGAAGGGGCCACCTCAACGGCCAAGCGCTGCCCTGCAAGGAGGCCTCAGGAGCTCAGCTGTGCAAAGGTCGGGACCATCTGGGAGCCCTGGCCAGTGGGGGCTCTGTAATACAAGGCTAGAGGGAGGCACCAAGCTCACTATGGCCCTCACACTCACATTTATGAGGAAAAGCAGTGTCACTTGACCCAGCCACCTGGACCCTGATTCTTACGTTGTGACATTAATGTTAAAGTGTTGCCAACACCACAGTAGACAAAGCCGTGGACACAAGACTACAACTGTAGAAACAAGAGAAACTGAATGTGAGCAGTAAGGACTGTACGGACTCCGTGCTGCTCCGGCCTTCCTCTGATGCTCACTGTGGGGAAGGCCCAGCATCATGCCCGGAGTACAGAACGGTCTGTGGCCACTCTCAGTATGGCCCAGGAGACAGTTCAGGCAGTCCAGACAAACCTGCCCGCTCAGCCACTTCTGTGACTTCTGTATCAAGTCAGAAGGTCAAGATGCTAGCACCCACCTTTGTCATGTCCAATGGTGCCATCACCCAGATGCCAGGCTCCAAGCACCCTCCCCAAGCACCCCTGTCTCATGCCATCACACCGGAGCTCTTACTCTCATAGACGTGTGATGTTACAGCCACCTGGGCATCTGGGCTGCACTGGGGTAACCAGAGTTTTGGAAGCCACAGAAGTAGGAACTTTCTTTTGCTCATGTCAAGCCAAATTTACCAAATCTGAACTACTTCCAGGTACAAAAATACTAACCACAGACCTACAGGCTGGGAAGGGACAAGTAGGGCAGAGCTAAATTCGGTCTATTTAACTCTGTGAGAATACTGAGTTCAACTCTGTAAGAGAAACAGTGCCAGACACCGAGGCCTATAATGCCGATGAGTCCAGAGCCTGACATGTGCTGAGCAAGCACTCTACCGTGAGCCACATCCGTGGCCCACAGCCAGAGTTACATGAAAAGGAAGAGCCAGGCAGATCCTTGTACTGACTAGAAAAGCAGGAGACTTACGCTGTTTTAGAGTCCTATCTCTGGAGTAGACTCTTGAGGTGGTCCCGTGGGTGGCAGGGTAGGCCGTGAGTGCATCAGTGCGTGCTGAGAGCATCCTGCAGTCACGGCAGGTGTATCCATTGCTGGTCGCCACCTCTGCTGCCAGTTCACCGTTTCCCTGAGTGGCAGCTTTATTTCCACCTGAGGTTTCCGAAAGGCAAACCAAAGTTGTTGATCACTCTCTACAGATTAGCCATAGCTTCTGTTTTGAAAAATTTACAAAGTACCAAAGTAATTACCTTTAAGGTCGCCATCATCGTCAAGACCTGAAACACACATACACATTACACTGTGAAATACAACCAACCCTCCCACAACTGCGCCAGGTGACAGGCCAGTGCTATGATGCGGCATTATTTGGGGTCTATTCCTAAAATGCCTGAAATTCCTGCTGCCCAAAGACAGTGGCATGGGAGAGTCCTGCATGCCAGCACATTATGGCCCACAAGGAGAGACAGAAGGGAAGAACTAGCCAGCTATGCGGAGCCCCTAGGCTTTTTGCTTGTTTTTTGAGATAGGATTTCTCTGTGCAGCCCTGGCTGTCCTGGAACTCACTCTGTAGACCGGGCCGTTCTCGAACTCACAGAGCTCTGCCTCTGCCTCCTGAGCGCTGAGATTAAAGCTACGTGCCAGCACTGCCAGGTGCCTCTACGCTTTTAACTTACAGCATGCATGGCCCTGCACCTCACACAGCTCCCTGGCTGAGCAAACAGAGGCATCCCCAGTGGACTCAAGCCCTCGAGAACTAAGCTGGCTCTTCTAAGCCCCTCAGCAGAGCAACCAGAACAGAAGCTGAGCTTAGCAGGCAGCTCTCTGGCTCTTAGAGGAGCTGTGTCTGCGTGTGCAGACTTGGTGACACGGTACAGGTCACCTTGAGGCTCTAAGCACTGATGGTGCCACAGCCAAGTCCTTTATTTTTTGTTTTTGAGAAAGGGTCTTCTGGAGCGCAGGCTAGCCTTGAACTCATTATGTAGCTTAGGATTGGCTTGAACTCCTGATTCTCCTGCCACCATATCATGGTGTTTGAATTACAGGAAAATGCAGCCATGCCAAGCTTAACTAAATATTTTCTAATGACTCGGAACTCTCTTTACTGTCTAGTTGCTTAGAGTTCTCTAGAGCATAGCAGGATGTTTACACCACAGTAAGCGTGCCCTAGACTGTGACTGGCTGGAGGATTGCTGCCTGCTCACGCTTCAGTGAGCAGTAACAGCACCTCTCCTAAGCACTGAAGCAGCCGATGAGGGCAGCATCCACAACCCCTCTGCAGCCAGCAGAGGGCGGCCCTCCCTGGGTCCCTCCCGGAACAAGCGCAGACACAGGGGCACTGGGCTAAGGGTGCCTGAGGCTAGTGACTAACCCCAGAAGTGGTCCACTTTGGTCTGCTCACGGATCAGAGACTCATCCAGCACTGGATGCCGCAGCACCGTGGCACTGCGCAGGCTGCAAGTAGTGTCATGGCTGGTGCCAGAGGACACGCCCTTCCCCGACAGGTGGTTGATACTAAAAGCTGGCTTGCTTACACTTCTTCTCTGTTTGACTGTCCTACAAAGGAGTAAGAAATGCATTTTTAGGCTTCTCTTAGAAAACATAGAATCGTTAGATTTTTTTATACCAACAAAATTTGTGCCAGAGAACACACACCCAGCATTTTAAGATGAGTCACTTTCTTATGTTGTGTTTGCTATAATCTAAATATCCATTAATCTAAAAAATAATTTTTTAAGCTGCAGTCCAAGAACTTGTTCTGAAATTGTAAACACAAAATAATTTCAGACAATTCTGGGATCAACAACCCAACTTTGGCTCAAACTTAATAACCTGAAAATAAAAATGACTTAAGAGTTAAATAGATGCTATAGTTCATACATTTAGCCATGCCACCCACCATTCCGATAAAGTATTAGCACACACACACTGGCAGCCTCCTGCCTTCTGCATCTAGCAATGGTAGTTAATTAAGGAACTTCTGCCTTTGCTCTTCTCACGTAACACAAGGAGCCCAAAACCCAGTGACAGCAGGATGGGGTGGCACATGCCTTTAGTCCCAGCCATCAGGAGGCAGAGGTAGGCAGATCTCTAGGAGTTCTGGCCAGCTCTGGCTACAGTAAAACTTTGTCTCAAAACAGTAACAAAAATCCAAATGTCCTGTAAGCATCTTGCATCAAGTTATGTGAGTGAGTACACATAGGCCAAAGGCATCAAAGCTATCTCCTCCAAGAAAACTGACCTGTGAGAGACCAGTGTTGACTTACAGCCTTCGTTGTCCAGGTCTCTTGTCCGAGGGGTCAGAGTTTCTGGGCACCTTAGCAGCTCTGGGTGGTCTGACAACAAGCAAGCTGTGTTCGGGAGTTGTCTGCTACAACTCAATAGCCTGACGTTTTATGCATACTACTGGAGGGTCCCATGCAGTGTGGATGAGGTGCCAGCAATCTCAAGGGCCCTCATATGAATATACTAATGAGTGTCAGTTCTATTCAGTGTCTCAAAAAGGTCCAAATGGTGGGAACTTTTGCCACTGGCTTCAGCAAAGATGAGTCATGGAAGGTACAGAGACAAAATGTACTGGTCAGTCCAACTGTCCATGCACGAGGACATAGCTCACACATGTCACAGACAGGCCTGAGGCAGCTGTGACAGGTCAGCAGCACCTCTGCTGCTGACCCAGCAAGACTCCAGCCCTCTACATTTGGTAGGCGCTGATGACTAGCTCTGCCAGGATGAGGTGGCTTATGCCTGTGACCACAGGAGGAGCATCTGCATTGCCACCAACGTACACTAGCTCTACTCTGATATCAACACCAGATACTTTGCACATTCCAGAACAAATTTCAGTCAGCTCACAGGGAAGATCTGCACGTGAACATGTGTGTGCACTCACAACTGCAGGGGAAGGGCTTGATCTGACAAGCTGAAAAGCCAGTGAGTTTGACAGCTGAAGACAAGCCACACAGTGCTCACCTGGTTTCTCTCTCCTTGGCAGGGGTGGCCCTGCTGGTGCTGATGTGCGCATCAACAGCCTGGCTGTCCCCGCTGCTGTATGTAGCTGTTGTGAGCAGGCGCAGGCTGCGACGGGACATCCTCGGAGAGTCAAATACAGGTTCCAACCTGTGCTCAGTCTCAAAATCCAGAGCATCCGAAGAATAGCTAGAACTGGAGGGAGACACGCCGGGAGCTGCATCAGCCAGTTAACTGTGCGTGCGCTTTTGTCAACCCCCTTTACCTGCAGCCCCCAGAGAAGAAGGCCTGGGACTTCTTCTGAGAACAGTTGTTAGAGGGCCAAGACTGCTAGAATCCCCATCTATGGGAATCATGTCAGGGTATTTTAATAAAATCAGAACACTCTTACAAGCAGACACTAGGCCTGATGGGGAAACTAACAAGACAGTGACACAACAGGTGTCACTGAAAGTGACTTCAGCAGCACATTCTGGAGAAGATGGAAAGCCCCAGAACACACATTTCGTAAACAGAAGCTAGGTTAAGATAAAACCCCTCTGAGCCATAGAAAAGACTGTCACTTCCAATGCCTCCCTCACAACTGTCAGATCAGTGCTGTGGATAGAAAGACTCTATCACTCTATGTGGACAACCCAGCTTTTTTTAGGCAGGAAACCAGTTGGTTGCCCACTCAGGTACCCTGAGTATGCTAACCCTATCAGCAGCACCCCTCTTCATCAAGACACAAGTAATCCAATGACCTTGGAAAAGTAAGGGTGACAACAGGTAAGCATAGGATAACATGGGAGAAGAGAGGGAAGAGGCAGTGTGTATGTCAGCTGGGTACCTCACAAGAACATAAGGAGAAACAGAGTAGGCAGGCGATGGCAGACTCCTTAGGGAGCACGACTTTACAGGCAATAGGAGCAGTCATGAGGAACGAGTGGCTCTCCAGCCTCATGCCCTGCTAATATAAGGGTTCTATGGCCTCAAGGGTCTGGGTGAAGTAAGGTCTTCCAGGGGGGACACCAAGCCAGCCTAGCAAGCACCACTAGTCAGACCACTCACAAGTGGTACAAGTGCCTTCAGCAGGCACGGCCTTTAGGACAATCAGGTACACCTGCAAAAAGGCCTAGTCAGGACGAGACAGGAGTTGACAGCAGGTGCTCAAAGAGAACATTAGCCAGACTAGTTTCAGTGAACCCTAAAATTAGACAGCTTCTTTCTAGCAGACTGTTGTATACAATTATGATTTTAGTTTACACTTTAGAATTGATCTGCAGATACGGACCAGCACTGTGGTAGTTTGAATAAGAATGGCCTCCATCGATTTCCATATTTGAATGCTTGGTCACCAGGGAATGGAACAATTTGAGAAGGATCGTGAGGTTAGAAGGTGTGGCTTTGTTGGAAGAAATGTCACTGAGGGTGGACTTTAGGTTTTCAAAAGCCCACACCAGGCTGTGTGTCTCTGCTTGCTGTCTGCAGATCAGGACACAGAAGTTCAACTACTTTTCCAGTGTCATGTCTGCTTACATGCTGCCATGCTTCCCACCATGATAATGGACTGGACTACGCCTCTGAAACTGTAAGCAAGTCCTCCATTAGCGGCTTTTGTTTATAAGAGTTGCTTTGGGCATGGTGTCTCTTCACAGCAATAGAACAGTGACTAAGGAAAGCACCATCTCTGCTTCCCATCCCTCAACCCACATTGACCCTTGGACCTAGCTGCTGGTTAATGGACGCTCACAGCTCAGCATGTGTGTGATTCTGTGGTGTGGTAAGAAAAGCACAGGCTGTCTGCCACTCTGTATGCAAAGGACCAGAACCGTACAGCCAGAGAAGAGAGGCCTTCCACATAGGCTAACACAGGCTAAGAGAAAACAAATTGCCCCACTCACACTTATATAGTCTAGATAGAAAATGATGCCAAAGGTTATATGATAAATGTTTTGTCTACAGGAGGCATGTTTTGAAGCATTCTGGAAACAATAGGTAGGGCTTGACTGGAAGAAGCAGTTACTGGGACTGTGCCTTTCAATGTTACACTTGGTCTCCAGTTCTTTCCATGTTTCCTGTTCTGGTTCATCAAAGAGGTAAGCAACTCAGCTCCATCACACACCCATGGTCCAGAATTAACAGAGCCAAGAACCAAGCTGAGACCTGCAAAACTGCGAGCCAAAACACACCTCCTCAATGGCTTCTACTCCATAGTTCATTCCATTGATAAGAAATCTGAAATACTGTGCTAAAAGGAAATCCACACTCTCTACATACATGATAAGCACAGAAAATATCTAAAAAGTTCTCACACCTTCTTTGAGTGTTGGACAATAATGAGCTCCCAATATTGATAGGGCAGCAGTGTCTTGGACAGATGTACAAGAGGAAGGAAAGGGAAGAGGGGACCAGCTACCCTACTGACCTCCAAATGCAGGACTGGACTTGACAGTCCTTAGGTTTATTGTTTATCTATTGTATCCCTGGTGCCACACTGTAGTTTAGTGTGTCACAGACTATCCAAGATGTCCAGGCTATAAGCCACTACCCCTAAACATAGCTTCCACAAAAGCAAGGATGGCCAGAGCCAGATGCAGGAGGGAACTTGTACCCTACTCCAAGCATCACAAACCCCCGAATCCTGAAGCATTTTTAGTAGCTGTGTTAATGGGTTCTATCTAACACCAGGAAGAACAAGGTGGCAGATGAAGATACAGACCCCAGCCATCTATCACAAGACCATCCCTAAGAAAGTGACAGCTGGTTCTCTTATAGACTCACACTCCTAGAACTTGCTTTTTAGAAAACAGATTTGAGTGAGAGAGAACCATGGTTTATAAGTTCAGGTCAGAGAACAAGTTGTGAGGGACAATTCTCTCTTCCCATCATTTGTTTCCCAGGGATACGACACAGTTCAATGGGCTTGGTGGTAACATAACTTAACCCACTAAGCCATCTCCACAGACCCTCGAATTCACTCTAGCCTAGGCAAGTCTCTAACTTACTGTCTCTCTCTGCTCTCCTGAATGGCAGCTGCAGAAACATACAGACACAGAGACACACAGATCCTCAAAGAGGGAAGCCTGACACACACCCTTCCTTCCTGCCGTAGTGAGAGAATCCTGCAGCCATGTCCTGTGCCTGTACTGAGTCCCTCCCAACCTCCAGGGACCCTTCCTTCTTGGTCATGTCTTCCACTCTCCACACCTTGGCTTCTCTCTTACGTCCGAGGACAGCAGACTCTGCTCAGGGCCTCACAATGAAAAGTAAAAAGTATGCTTGACCACATCATGCCCCAACTCCACCAGAGCAGTTGCTCCTGAGGGCCCTGGCTCCAGGCAGCTGACTCACTAACGATGTTCAGTCTCGCCATACTTGGCTCTCCACTACACTTGGCCTGCTGCAGACACCTGGCTCCAGGCACACTGAGGCTGGTTCACTGCACCCATCTCACGTAGGCAGCTTCCTTTTGTCCTTCTGCCAGAAGACAAAAAGCAGTGACTGCCTGCAGAGTGTACAATTCAAGGCCTGAGGGCTTCTGGGAGAGGCTTCCTCTCCAAGGGAGGCAAAGGCTGGCATGACCCTTATAAGCAGCTGACTGGGCTGGGTGGGTCAAGGACAACACGAGCCACCCCAATTCTCCAAGGGGAGCTTTAAGTCTTCTCTAGACTATGACAGACTCCATCATAGCACTGGATGTGGAGCCATGCCAGTGAAGAGGGACCAGTATAATGATGCATAACTGAACTTCAGTACCAGGCTAGTGAGATGAGCTCTCAAAAAACAAAAACTACACCTGCAGAGATAAATCAGTTACTAACGTGCTTGGAATACAAGCAGCAGGACTTGCGTTCAATCCCTAGTGCAACACACAGGCACGCAGGCACCTACATTTGGGTAGCCTGTGACTGTAACACCAGCAGGAAGGGAGACAACAGGCAGATTCCTGCCGTGGTAGCTCAATCACTGAGCCCCAAGTTAGTTAGGACCTGTCTCAAAAAACAAGGTAGATGATCACTGAGGTCAGCATACGCACCCACACAACACACACCTGCACGCACACACAAATATGAAAACAGATGTGTGTGTACATACACAAACAGTAGGTGGTTAAGCTTCTAGACCTACCACCACTTCACAAGAAATAACGGTAGTCTCAAGACAGACAGACATTATCCAAACACAGGGGAAAGGTCCTCCTTGGAAAACTCACTATCCCAAGGGGAAGGATCTGGAAACTTTTTTTTTTGAGACAGGGTCTGAATTACCCTGGAACTCTCCATGTAGACCAGGCTGGCCTCAAATGGAGGTCCACCTGCCTCTGGCTCTTGTGTGCTGAGGTTAAAGACCTATGTCACCACATCCCACCAAAACTGATACTCTGACTACTGTTCAGAGCAAACCAGTGGAGGCATAAGCGAGCCAATAGCACTGCAAAATGGAGTTGGTGGCAGCAGGCCACAAATTCTCACAGTGCATGGCATTTTCCAAGAAAAAGACATTTTAACTAGACCCAAGGAATGTCTGGATAGTTACTGAGATGGCTAAGAACCAGTGCTGGAATGGGTTAGCAGTGGTTCCTGGAGGAAAGCAGGGTG
The DNA here is from genome assembly GCA_028658305.1 of Pachyuromys duprasi. Lineage (NCBI taxonomy): Eukaryota > Metazoa > Chordata > Mammalia > Rodentia > Muridae > Pachyuromys > Pachyuromys duprasi. Next base: position 21,765,074 of record CM053751.1, read on the forward strand.
TCTCCTGCCACACTGAGCATCCGAATGGGGACCATGGCAAGTCTTCAGCGAAGCCTGGAACTGTGCCCACAGACTCTCTGTCTCCCGCTGGGTCTTCCCATCATCCCTGCCATCCCAGCTTGACCATCTCAACTCTGCTCTCATGTCTAGTCCTGGTTGGCTCACTTTTGCTACCCAGTGGTAACTGGCTCTGACCTTCATAGTCTCTCTTCTGACTGTCAATCTTGTCTACCCGAAAGACCCAACTTAAAGCTAGGAATACTAATAATGGCTCTCACTGACAGGGACCGCCACCCCTGTGTCCTTGGCAGGTCTGGCCTGCTCAGTCCTATACACTTTCAAGCTCAGCTCTGTGGATTAGAAACCTCAGCTGGACTCCAGTCTACATCCCTAACCGCTGCCACCCTGCCACCTGCCTCCACCCCACCTGTCCACAGGCCACAGCCCGACTGAGCAAAGGCTGCAAACCTTACCGTAGCCAAGCACAGCTTTCCTTGGATACATGGATTCCTTTACACTGTGCTTAAAATAGGTCATAAAGGCTTAAAATAAGTCACCAAGAATAACTGTGTTCTATGTTCCCAGAGAAGCTCAGCGAAGTCACCTGCGGAGGCCATTCATTTACTTCTGACATACTATAGGCTCCAGGCCAAAACATCATTGTGAGTGTTGAGTGAGGCCAACCTGGGCTACCTGGGGACACCCTGCCTCAAAACATAAACTGCCCAGCAAGTACCCACTGCAAGTGCAATTTGACCGAGGATGGAAATGAGAAGCAGAGTGGTCACATATCACAGTGGCACCCTCTTGGGGCCATGGAGATGGTTCAGGAGTAAAGTGCTAGCCGAGGTGGTATGCCTGGGAGGCAGAGACCCAGGAACAAGCAGGCCAGCTAGACTAAGCAAACTGGTGAGCTCTGAGTGAAACCTTGCACCAGTGAAAAAGGTAAGAGCGAACAAGAAAGATAGCCACTGTCTACCTCTGGCTTCCACATATACACACCTGTACATACATGTATGCCCACACATGTACAAACACACACATATGCACATGTGTATACATACACACAGAGAGAATATTATCTCGGATATCTCCTGACTTCCTTTAGGTTTTCTTGTGGACTCACTGTTAATGGGTGAAGCCACTGGGCAACGACTCAGCACATACACCCATGTGCCTCCCACACTTTGCTAGGCACCCAAGTTTTCCTGCCTGCCAGACATGCCCTTAGTACAACTGCTTCTCCTCAGCACACGCGGCAGCTTGGAGTAAGAGGCCCTGTGCACTCACCCTTTCCACCTGGCAAACTGGAAAGGCACAGAGCATAAGCAGCTCCTGGTTCACAGGACCCAGGCATCCTATCTGTAGCATGCTCCTGGAATCTGGCCTCCAAAGACAGCCTCTAGTCCAGGGCCACTGAGTAGGCGCCAAAACTACTAAACAAGTGACAAGACACTGGCCACACTCACAGGCTTGCTCCCAGGCATGGCCACAGGGTGGAGCCTTCACAGTGAGTCACTCAAAGTGACTAACCCTGAGTCACTGGAGAGGTGACTCAGAAGCCCACAGCTCTGGGAGCCACTCACGGGCCTTCTCGCTCACTTGTAGGCTGTGTGGGGAGCACTCCATGCTGCATTAATGTCACACCAACACAGAGCGGTGGTGCTGCCCCCAGCCAGGGCACTCACTCACCTGAGTGCGTAGGTGTAGCCGGTGTTCTCTGGCACACACTGGGGTGGGGTGTACGTGTGCAGCCGAGAAAAGTCCATGTTCACATCTCAGACCATGCTGCAGAGGGAACAGAAGAGGAGCCGATGTTAAAGGGCAAGTCAGCAGAGGTCCAGAGACAAGGCTGGCAAGCCCATTTCCATCAGAACAGAAGACATGGTTTCAGTCCCAACTCAAAGCGTCTGTCATGTGTCAGCTCCAGATGTGCACACAAAAACATAATTCTGGCCACACAAGCTTGTCCACCAGGGGGGGATCCCAGAACCCATGTAAAGCCAGACACAGAAAGTTCATCTGCAATCCCAGTGTTCTGATGGTGGGATGGGAGGAGAGAGAGAGAATTCCCAGGGAATTCACGCTAGCCAGCGTGTGCACATAACCACTGTCTCAAACAAGGGGAAGCAAGGAACAATCCTTGAGGTTGTCCTCTGACCCACACTGTACTCCTGCACAAACACATGCCACATACAACATCCCCACACCATGTACAACACCCCTACACACACCATGTACAACCCCCACATACCATGTACAACACTCCATATACCATGTACAACCCCCCACACTGTGTACAACACCCACACACCATGTAAAACATCCCTACACACACAATGTACAGCACCCCACACACACACCCCCACAAGAACAAAAGCTAACACACGGGCTAGGCATGGTAATAATCTCAGCAACATGGAGGTGAAGCAGAAGAATCATCATGAGCTTGAAGCCAGCATTGGGAGAGCCTCACTACAAATGAAATGTAACAGGAAAATCTTGGGCAAGGTTATATAAACTGGGCACTTTCCAAGAAAAACTGACAGTGACTCCAGAGCCCTTTAAAAAACATATATATTTTTTTAAAATTTATTTTGTATACAGTGTTCTGCCTGTGTGTACACTGCTTACCAGAAGAGGGCACCATATCTCACTGTAGATGGTTATGAGCCATGACATAGTTGCTGGGAATTGAACCCAGGACCTTCAGAAGAACAGCCAGTGCTCTTGCCATCTGAGCCATCTTTCCAGCCCTAGTGCCCTTTTTTGAAATGTGACTTTTTTTGTCTTTTCAATTCAAGGTTTCACTGTGTTGCTCTAGATGTCCTGGAACTCAAGTTGTAGACTAGGCTAGCCTTGAATTTGAACTCTGTCTGCCTTTGCCTTTAGAGTGCTAGGATTAAGGTGTGTGCCATCATACTGGGCTAAAACAGTTTTACTTTAATTATTAATTATTTAATTATTGGTGTCTCTCTATGTAGTCCTGGAACCCATTGTAGACCAGAGTGGCATTAACTTTGCAAAGAGTCCACTGTCTCTGCTCGGGTTAAAGTCTGCACCAGCACACCAGGCCTGTGACTTTCCATTTCTTGAAGATGCCTATGCCTTTTGTCTTCTGGAGTAAGAAATAGCATTAAGAGAACTAATTTTAGCTGGGTGTGGTATTGCACACCTGTAATCCCAGCACTCAGGGAGGCAGAGGGAGGTGGATCTCTGTGAGTTTTAGGCCAGTCTGGTCTACAAAGAAAGTTCAGGACAGTCAAGATTACACAGAGAAAAACGTGACTTGAAAAACAAAAAACAAAAACAACAAAAAGAGAACTAATTTTTATCCCATGGTCAGAGAGCAGCACTGCCATTCTTTGCTGCAAAGCTGAAGTTTACACAGACACTCCAGAACCAAAGAAAAACCAGCCTCAAAGTAAAGGAGGGACGATCAGGAGTTGGAGACATTTATACCTTCCCTGCTTGGCAACTACAGGGTACATGTTCTCACAAAGGTGGGATGCCTGAGACTGCACACCTGCTATTCACAAGGCCCAGGTTTCACCCCCCAACTGAAAAACAAGACAAAATAAAACAACTCCTCAAGGTAATGGGATTCACAGCCATTGAAAATCTAGGGACATGCAGTGGTAGCTGATGCCTGCAGCCCTGGCACTCTGAAGCAGGAGTTGTCTTTGAGTTCCAGACCAGCCTGATCTACACAGTAAGACCCCCATCTTTTTTGTTTTTAAAAAGAGGGACACAGAATCAAACCAAAACCAACCAAATAGAACAAAGGGGGCCAGGCATTGATGTTTGTACCTGTAACTCCAGAGCTCAGGAGGTAGAGACAAGAGGGATGCTGCCATTCTGAAGCCTGCTGGGCTAACAGAGCACAATCTTGTCTCAAGTAAAATACTTAAAATCAAATTAATAAAGGAGAAAATAAAATGGAAAAGAACAATATATGGAACAAAACAGTTACATATGAATGACAGTCATAAGCCATGTTGAAAGCACCTCCTCCCCCCAGGACAGGGTTTCTTTCTGTGTAGCCCTGGCTGTCCTGTGTAGACCAGCCTAGCCTTAAACTCAGAGATCTGCCTATCTCTGCCAAATGAGTGTGAGTCGAAAGCACTTTCATTACATAATTTTTTTATGCACATGAGAGTTTTGTCTGCATGTGTATATGTGCACCATGTACCTGATTCTCACAGAAGCTAGAAGAGGGTGTTGTATCCCCTGGAACTGTAGTTACAGATGGCTATGGGTGCTGGGAAGTGACCCTGGGTCCTCTGTAAAAGCAGTCAGTGTTATTACCCACTGAGCCATCCATCATTCTAGGCCTATTTTCCTTAACATAGCCCAAATATTCCTTTAAAGATAAAACATTTCTACAGGATGCCATATCTGTATGGTAACTGTGGTGATCCAAGGCTATCACCTCACCATCTGGAACACAGACAGGACAGGGGATTGGGGATTCTGGGGTAGCCTGGGCTGTGATACACTATGTCACACAGCTGCTGCTGCTTACTGCAGTACTGATTCTCTTTTGGTCTTTTAGAAATGAAGTCTCATGGTGTCTTCCAACTCATGGCTCATGCAATCCTCCTGCCTCAGAGTCCTGAGCAGCTAGGACAGTACTGTCATGTCGCCCAGCAGTTTAAGACCTTCACAGCACACCTGTGTGTGAGAAAACACTTGAGCCTGCCAGCCACGCTCCTAGCAGGTGAGGGACATGCAGGTAACCTTCTGCTGAGAACAGTAACTTTGAACCCACACATGCCTAATACCTGCTTAGCTGCTCCACCCCCTCTTTGTATGTCAGCGATACTTGTGCAGACCCAGGGGAGAAGTCCAGGCACACTTGACGACGCCTCACGGCTCCAAACTCCTGGCTGGCCCCAGGGCCTGGCCTCATGCACATGCTCCCCACCCTCAGTCCCCCAGCACAATAGGGCCCCATCCTGGCAGATGTAATAACAGTTCTGACCAGGTGATCGGGACATTCTGTTGAGTGCCAGCATCAGTACCCACTCCTATGCTCACTCTTCAGGACAGGTGTTCCAACACTTCTCCTCATCCCAGTATCCACTTAACATCAAAATCAAACTTCCTACCTTCATTCCCCAAAGGCACTTTTCACTATCCAGTCTCCTGGCAAATGTTTTGTTTGGCATGGGCAAGCCTGAGCCAAAGCCACCACTGCCTTCTACCAAGTTCTCTCTCTATTCTACAGTCTGAACACCCTAGTGGATGCAGCATTTATTTTTGGCTTGGCTCAAACCCCAGCACATGCAGAGCAATGCCAAAATTCAGTGGCTAATGCCTGCAAGCCCTGATGAGGACTGGAAGACACACCGGCGGTGACAGCAGAGGAAGACTCAACCTTATCACCCAACTCACACCGCCTATGTGGGACAGCAACGTCTCATTCAGCCAAGACTGGGGAACAGAGACATATAAGAGACTAGATAAGCATTGCTCTCAGGAGTACCTCGGCAAGCCCTCACCCAGGGAGCCAAGCCCCAGGACAGAGGAGCCCAGACATCTACTGCACAACCTGCCACTGCACAGCTCATCCCAGTTCCTAGTCAGTGGAGCAACCCACGCCCCCATCTAAGGAGAACCAACACAACCTGCAAGAGAAACAAAGACAGCCAGACACTAGGGGCCAGCTTCCCAGCAAAGGTTTGGAGTTCCACAGAAGGGAGCAGGAGACTGGTAGCTGAGGGGAGTGAGCTCTGAAAAGGTATTTAATGAACTGAGATGCAAGGTGTTCATCAGTGTGAACATATGCTGAGTCCAGGCAGCCAGGTCTGGGGCAGGAGAGGAAGCAATAACTGAGGACATCAGTCTGAACACACCTGATTTCAGTTCCATTAAACCTGATGCCTCTTGAATCTAGAGAGCTCTGGGATCACATTCTCCAGAGAAGCCCACTAAACACAAAATAAGTTGCCTGCAGCTCTTCACTCTCCCTGTTTCCCAAGACAGCTAAGTGAGGACACAGAGCCTGGACACATCTGCCCTGAGCCCTAACTCATCAGGCTAGTGGTCTACTGATGATCCAGCCAACTACCCCACAGCTCAGAAAATATGACTGTACTCACAGGTTCCAGCCAGTCAGGAGAGCAGCCTACTCCTTCTCAAGCTCACTGCAGATCTGAATTACACGACACCAGCTCCATTAATATTTTGCTTTTTTGGCACACAGCTGCAATCAATGCTATTCAGGAAGCTGAGGCAGATAGACTGTGAATTCACAGCCAGCCTGGGCTATGTCTAAAGTAAGATGATCTCATAAAACCAAAACAGGGAGGACAGGATGGATTAGTGCACACAAGGCAGAGCCTGACAGACACATACTGCAATGTTAGCTACAATTACTTTGTGGGAATATAAGCCCTACACTGTAAGAGAATGGTTTAGGTTCATAGCTGTTAGAGTGAGGGGGAGGGAAAGGAGAGAGGCTGGCAAGATGACTCAGCAGGTCAAGGTGCTTGGAGACAAGCCTAACAACCTGAGTTCAAATCCCTGGGACTCATAGGGTAGAAAGAACTGCAAACTGACTCTGCAAGTCCTCTGACCTCCCACATGTACACACCACCACCACCGAGTGTCTTCCTCTGTCTGTGTCTCTAAATGTATGTAAAAGTTTAAAAAGAAATACATTTTAAGGATTTGTTTTCTCCTAGGCCAGCAACCCCAGAGATGGAAGATTAACTCAATCCTGTCCTGAACAAAAGACTGAAGTCCACTGATCAGCATGGATGGCTCAGAAACACCTGGACCCTCACAAGCTCATGCAACCACCTACAAGCCTGGTGCCCAAGAACGGGTTTAGCATCTTCACACTGTTCACCCCAAGGTCCTTCTCATCTGCTGACCAGAGTCTGCCTCCTGGCCACACCCTGAAGAGGCTATTCTCTGGGGCAGAAAAGTTTATGGGAATGACCTGCATCCAGGGGCTGAAGGGCAACAAAAAAACTGTAGGTGAAGAAGAACTACTTTTCTGGTGCTTTCAACAGCACCAGAAAAGCCTGAAAAGGACCCGTTGGTCACCAGAGGTCCTGTCACTCCTCCAGCCTTTCTGGCCGCCTAAACCAGTGTTGCCACTGAGATGAACCTTGTTCATCATAGCATGTTCCTCACAGGGATTTGCTTAAAGCTGGGGCAAAGGCAGGAAGGAGCAGAGTACACGCTCCAGGCACTAGCCTGCCTAGCACACTGGCCCACAGAGAACACACAGAGCAGAGCCAGGACACAGGAGAGCTCTGCCTTCCCAGTCGCTGGACAAGGGCCTGCTCTGTCTTGTGCTTATGCTGCCCAGGAGAACACAGGTCAGAGAGGAAACTGCTCAGATGTAACTGCTGCGTCCAGTCTAAGGAGGGGGCACTGTTTGTGGTCCTTTTCTAACTCAAGGGATAGAAGCCAGGGCCTTCCACACGCTAGGTAAATGCTCTCCCTACATCCACCACCCGCCCCGCCCCGCCCCCTCCATGCTACCAGCCCTGGCATGTCTCAGAAGGATCCTTCAGTCACACTGGTTTCTCACTGAACACCACTCTCCCTTACAGGAGCCACATACACTAAGAAGGACAATGCAAAGCCCAGGTCTTGTCTGTGAATATGAATGTTTTGGTCAAAAGTGAGTTTCAGTCCTTCTACCCTATTACCTGAATCTTTGCCACCGAGAATGTCTGTACTTAATTCACAATAAAACAAAACAAACAAAACAAAACACAACAGGAAAATTTCAGGAATAAACAATGCAAATGACACAAACCTAAGACATTGAACAGAACTGCAGCTTTCAAATGAAACAAGCACAATCTTTGTGGGAGCCACAGCTGTCAGGGTTGGGCCTGAGGCTACTGGTCACACAGGAGATTTGCTCTGCACCCATAGTGATGAAACTCTATGTGGAAAATGACAGAGCTCTTGGTCTCAGAGACACCCTGAATTACTTAAAAACTGATGACATGATCTTTTCTAGTTCCCACCACTTGCCTGCAAATTTTATTATTTCCTTGCTGAGTAGTATTCCATTGTGTTATTGTATCCATTCCTCAGTTGAGGGACATCTGGGTTGTTTCCAGATTCTGGCTATTATGAATAAAGCTGCTACGAATATGGTTGAGCAAATCTCCTTGTTGTATACTTGAGCATATTTTGGATATATGCCTAGGAGTGGTGTAGCTGGATCTTAAGGTAGCACTATTGCTAATTATCTGAGAAAGTGCCAGATTTCCAAAGTGGTTGTACAAGTCTACATTCCCACCAGCAATGGAAAAGGGTTCCCCTTTCTCCACAGCCTTTCCAGCATGTGTTGTCACTTGAGTTTTTGATCTTAGCCATTCTGATGGGTATAAGGTGAAATTTCAGGGTCCTTTTGATTTGCATTTCCCTGATGACTAAGGGCGTTGAGCATTTCTTTAAGCATTTCTCTCTCTGCCACTTGATATTCCTCTATTGAGAATTCTGAGTGCGGTAACCCAGAAGCAGAAAGACACATAGGGTATATACTCACTTATAAGTGGATACTAGACATATAATACAGGATAATCATACTAACATTTGTACACCTAAAGAAGCTAAGCAAGAAGGAGGATCCTGGGTAAGATGTTCAATCCTCATTCAGAAAGGCAAATGGGATAGACCTCGGAAGAGGGAGAAAACAGGGAACAGGATAGGAGCCTATGACAGAGGGCCTCTGAAAGACTACCCAGCAGGGTATCGAAGCAGATACTGAGATTCACAGCCAAACTTTGGGCAGAGTGCAGGGGATATTATGAAAGAAGGGGAGATAGAAAGACCTGGAGGGACAGGAGCTCCACAAGGTGAGCAACAGAACCAAAAAATCTGGGCACAGGAGTCTTTTCTGAGACTGATACTCCAACCAAGGACCATGCATAGAGATAACCTAGAACCCCTGCACAGATGTAGCCCATGGCAGCTCAGTCTCTAAGTGAGTTCCCTAGTAAGGGGAACAGGGACTGTCTCTGACATGAACTCAGTGGTTGGCTCTTTGATCACCTCCCCATTGGGGGTGCAGCCTTACCAGGCCACAGAGGAAGACAATGCAGCCAGTCCTGATGAGACCTGATAGACTAGGGTCAGAGGGAAGGGGAGGAGGACCTCCCCTATCAGTGGACTAGGGGAGGGGCATGTGAGGGGAAGGAGGAGGGAGGGTGGGGTTGGGAGGGGAAGAAGAAGGAGGCTACAGCTGGGATACAAAGTGAATCAATTGTAATAAATTTTAAAAAATCTGAAAAAAAAAAAAAAACTGATGTCAGCACCCCCTCTGTCTCTGGGCAGGTAGAGGATACTGCAGATGGGGCTGAAACTTCCTGGTACTGTCAAAAGTACACCCAGCAAGCCACAGCACAGCTTTGACCAGATATCACAATGACCTGCCCCAGGGGAGGACTACAGTGTGTCTTAAAACCACTCTCCATACCATTTGAGGTCTATCCTGGAGACTCAGGTCTGAGGGTACATCCCTACAATTCAAGGGGTGGGGAGCACATGATGCCAGCTTCCCAGGAAGCACTGTCTATCACAGGCCTCACGCCTCAACAGTGTTCTGAAACCTCCTCCCACCATAATGGATAGCAGGTCCTCCCTCGCTGCTCCAGGCAGGTGCTTCACTTGACCCCTCCCTGGAAGACCTTCCAGACAGCCATACACAGACACAGCACACAGACTATGGCCATGCATGTTCCACCTCCACCTCACTGGTTCACCATCACCTAAGACTGGCTCTCCACAGCAGGCAGGTGCAACCTAGCAGGCTCAATAACAGTATCCATTCACTGTCAAGAAGAATGCTTGAGGGGCTGGAGAGATGGCTCAGAGGTTAAGAGTACTGGCTGCTATTCCAAAGGTCCTAAGTTCAAATCCCAGCCACCACATGGTGGCTCACAACTATAATAATATTTGGTGCCTTCTTCCAGCATGCAGATGTACATACAAGCAGAACATTGTGTACATAATAAATGCATCTTAAAAAAAAATACTTGAAAATTTTTGTTTCTTTGCTTTCTTCTTTGCAGTGCTGGATATGAAACCCAGGGCATTTTGTATGCTAGGAAAGTTCTCTATGGATAAGAATATCCCAAAGTAACTTCTTGTAAAATTTCTGCTAGGCCTAGTGTATAACTACAGAGCTGATAAAGGAGGACTGCAAATTCCAAGCCAGCACGGCTACATAGCAAGGTCCTCCCTGTCTCAGAAACAAATAATTTTGCCATGCTTATAGAAAAAAAAAATCAGAATTACACTTCATGCACACAGTCCTATCTTAGACTAGGTTTGGTAAAATATATTTGTAAACAAGCACTGGGAAGGGTGACGTAGGAACATAGAGAATTAGTGGTAGCCTGGGCTACAAAGTCAAAGGTTCTGCTTTAAAAACAAAAACCAAACAAATGAAAGCCAGGCATGGTGGTGCACACCTATAATCACAGCTCCCAGAAGGCAGAAGCAGGTGGATCTATGAGTTCCATGTCAGCTTGGTCTACACAGAAAGTTTTAGTCCAGCCAGGGGTATACAGAGAGACCCTGTCTCAGTAAACCAATAAACAAACAGATATATAAAACATCGTTATGGTGGGATAGGTTGGTCATCCCAGCTGCTTGAAAGGTAGAGACAAAAAGATCTCAAGTTCAAGGCCTCCCTGTTCTACAGAATACTTAGGCATCCTGAGCAACTTACCCTATCCCCTCCCCCCTCCCAAAAAAAGCCTACAACCAGGGCATACAGCTCAGTGACAGAACTAAGCAAGCATGTGTGAGGACCTAACTTCAATGCCCAATACTGAAAAAAACTACAAAGCAGAAGGAAGCAGCCAGCAGCAGTGCAGGCAGACAGAGGCACTCTGAAAGCACACATGCCCAGAGGGAATCCTCTCTGTTGCTGGGGAACCACTGGTCCAGCAAACCCTTTCACACCACCTGTCTGTGACTTGGGCTTAATTCTGCAAAGGTCAAGAGGCTTCTGTCACAGAGATCTTGTCTCCACACTGAAATCCATGACCCACACCTCCAACAGGAGAGGAAGCACCTGCCTGATCAGTGCAGCTGCACCACTTGATGAGCAGAGCGCACCAGAGCCCAGCACCTCAGGGAGAGCTCCTCTGTCACCTGTGAAGGGACTGGTTTCAGAGGCAGAGCTCACATTCTCATATTCACCATCGGAAAATCTAGCAGGGTAGGAGGTCCAGAATGGCAGTGTATTCCAAATTTGGGGAGTAGGAAGTTTCAGAAAACCAGAGCATGTTTTCATTCAAGAAGGTGGCATGGCAAGCCTCCAGCCAGTATCCAGGACCAGCCCCTTGAGCATTCACCAGAGCAACAAGGCACCCCCTCCTCTAGGTACTCAGGAGCAAGCCTGAGGAACAGTGCCCTTGGGAGGCTTCCCACCAGCCCCTGGGACTCTCTGGCCTCACTTGAGACCTTTAAGGGAGGGCAAGAGTCTGCAGGCTGACTTCTAATAATGCTGCTGTTGTTTACTGAGAGCAAATGCAGACTGGCCTGGTTGATGGGATGTGACCCCCAAAGCAGCAGAGTACCTGGGAGAATACTGGACTCACAGACCCAGAAGGGTGAAGCACACTCCATTAAGTACCAGGGTTCTTTGAAAACAGGTCACCCAGTAAGCTCTGGTCAGCTTGTCCCCGTGACAGATGAGCACAGGGCCAGCAAGATGGCTCAGTGGGCAAAGGCACTTGCCATAGGGCCTACTGACCTGAGTTGGATCCCTGGCACCCAGGTACAAGAAGAGAACTGACTCCAGCAAGCTGTGCTCTACTCTCCAAACAGGTGCTTATGGCACATGCGCCCACACATGGAAGAAAGTGTTGAACACAAGTGTCAGAGTCCATGGAAAGGCAAATGTGCACAGGACAGGAAGGAGGAGCCAAAAGCAAAGAAAGTTTTGGAACAGGAATGACACCTGGTTTTCCTTCAAGAATCACCAAAGACTCAAAAACCTAGTGACACCCATTTAACACCTGGAAATGAGAAAACTGAAGCCTGGAGGAGGGCAGACCTGAAGGCTGTTGGAGATGGCCTCCAGCTAAACCACCTGACCATGGCAGTAGGTAGAGAAGCACACTGGAGACTCCCCACACCCCTTCACCCACAATATTCAACAAGCTAGGTGTGGCAGCTCCCCTCTGTATTCCCAGCGCCTGGAAGGTAAAACTCCAAATCTGGCTATAAAGCAAGACCCAACCTTGCAAAATTAAAAAAATAACTGTGGGTGTGGCTCAGTAGCAGGTGGAGCAGAAGTTCAAGGTCATCCTCAGCTACATAGACTTCTCTGCCTGGGAGGGAACGTCCTTAGCTAACCATCATACAGGCATGTTGACAAGCCCACAGGTGAAAAGACTGAATGCTCCCTGAGAGCAGAAAGGAACAGGACAAGCAGTGTTATCTGACACTGTCCTGAAGTTCCAGGCAGAGCTATTGCTCAAGGGGGGAAAGGCATCTAGACGGAACAGGCAGTAGCAATAAGGCAACCTTTACTCTCGGCTGACATACACAGAGTATCCTAAAGCACAATCGAGCATGATAAAAGGTAATAAATTCAGCAAAGGGACAGGGTGCACAGCCAGACAAAGCCAGCTGTACTTCTACATGCTGGCAATGAACAAGGTCAAGTGGAATTAAGAATTCCTTCCACAACAGCATCAAAGGCAAAAAAGCCTTGAAAATCTAACCACCCAAGGGCAGACCTGGGCACTGAAAGGCACAAAGAAATGTAAGAAGTCCAAGACCAGGAAGACTCACTATCCTGACAAGCAGTGCTGCCCAAGGGACCTAAAGACGGACTGTAACCCTTGTCAATACCACAAGGGCCCTTTCTACAGCCTTGGAAAAGCTGTTATTACACAGAACTGTAGAAGGTTCCAGAGAGCAAATAAGTCTGGAAGGGGAGGCTGAAGAATAACAATTTCAAAATCCACAGCAAGCCAATGTGATCCTAGCATGCAGGCAGACATACTCCAACACAATGACATACAGGGTCTAAGTACCTTTTATCTGGGCCAACTGACAATAATGATGCTACAACAGTCAAGCTTCTATGGGTTAGAATGAAGTCAGATGTCATAGCCCACAATGAACTCACAACAGATTAAGACCCAAATAGACTAGAAAAACTATCAAACTTTTCAAAACAACACATACAGACAAGACTTCAGGATCTGGGGTTTGCAATGTGCCTACTTAAAGAAAAGAGCAGATAAAAAAAAAAAGCTTTATCACTTTGAGCATTAAAAATGCTCAAGAGACAGGGGTGGGTGAATCTCTAAAGTTTGAGACAGCCTGGTCTACACAGTAAGTTCTAGACCAGACAAGGCACAGTGGCACACACCTGTAATCCCAGCACTCACACTCAGAGAGGCAGAGGCAGGAGGAGCTCTGTGAGTTTGAGGCCAGCCTGGTCTACAAATCAAGTCCAGGACAGCAAAGGCTATAAAGAGAAACCCTGTCTTGAAAAACAAACAAAAAACGCTATCAAAAAGATGGTCATGGCTGGCAAGAAGGATCAGTGGTGAAAGCACCTGCAGCACAAAGATCAGGATGCACGTGGCACTGACTCCACAAAGTTGTTCTCTGACTTCCCCCCACACACACATGCCCATATACACCACACACAGATAACAATTACAGGGACATGACAAAGGTGAAACAAGCATCATAGCAAACACCGGTCATACCAGTGCTCAGGGGGCCGAGGCAGAAGGACCACGAGTTTGCAAGCAGTCTGAGATTATGGTGAGATGCTATCTCAAAGAGAGACAAAGACAGTGGTATTTGCAAGTCATGTATGTGTCTGATAAGGGTCTTGGGTCCAGAATGTATAAACAACCCCATAACTCATCAAGACAACCTAATTAAAAGACAGGGATAGGCTAGGCATGGTGGAGCACACCTTTAATCCCACCACTTAGGAGGCAGAGGCAGGTGGACTGTGAATGAAGGGAGGGAGGGAGGGAGGGAAGAAGGGAAGGAAGAAGGGAGGGAAGAAAGAAAGAAAAGGGGGGTGAGGAAGAAAGAAAAGGGAAGGAAGGAAGGGAAGAAAGGAAGAAAGAAAAGGGAGGGAGGGACAGAACAGGCATCTCTCCAAAGACATACAGATAACAATAATCCACACAAATCACTGTGTCATCTGGGAAATGCAGATCAAAGTCAAAGATACACTTCACACCCACTGAGGTTGGGGTGGGGGCAGACGGAAGGAAAACAAGTGTTTCCAAAGATGTAGAGAAAGTGGGCCTCTCCCACATTGTGGGTGGGAGTGTAAAACATGCAGCCATTTCGGAAAAGCAGTCTGGATGCTCCTAACAAGGTTAAACATAGAATTACCATGTGACCCAGCAATTTTACTCCTGGGTCTATACTCCAGGAATTAAAAACAGGTGCTCAGGGGCTAGAGCCATGGCCCAGCAAGTAAAGAGTTGGAAACCAAGCACAGACTTGAATCTAATCCCCCAAGACTCACAGAAAAAGCTGAGCACAGCAGCCTGCAACTGTATTCCCAATACTGGAGAGGCAGAGACAGGAGGATCTATGGAGATTGTTGCCCAGTCAGTTTATACCAAATTGATGAGACTTGGGTCCCAGTGAGAGACACTGTTACAAAAGTTGTGGTTCTGCATGCCTTTAATACTAGCCCTTGGGAGGCATAAGCAGGTGAATCTTGAGTTTGAGACCAGCCTGGTCTACAGAACCAGGACAGCATGGGCTACATAGTGAGACCATGTCTTGAAAAAAAAAAAACAAATCAAAACAAAAACACAAACGTAGAGAATGATTGATATAGGCACCCAACATTAACTATGGGCCTTCACATGCTCGAAAACACACAGAGGGAGAGAGGGAGGGAGGGACGGAGAACTAGATATTCAAGTATAAACTTGTTCCCATGTTCCAAGCAGGGCTAGTTAAATAATCCAACAGGTGGAAACAATTCAAATGCCCACTAGTGTGGATAAACAAGATTTAATAGAGCCTTCAAGGGGTTCAGTGGGTAACCCTGCCTGCTAACAAACCTAACGGCCCGAGTTCAGTTCCCCAGGACTTACATAGGTGGAGACAAGTGACTCCCAGCAAGTTGTCCTCTTAACCTTAGCAAACACACACAAGCAAATAAAATGTAATAAAAATTACAGTGGGAAACAACTCAGCCACAGAAAGTAACAGAATAGGGACATATGCTACATGGTATAGAGGAGCATTAAATGAGATAACCAGAACAGTCAAATCCACAGGCTGTCAGCAGAGCGGGAGCTAAGAGAGAGGGAGGAAGAAAACAGGAGGGACTGCTTGGTGGGCACTGGGTTTCCCTTTAGGGTGATGAAAAGCTAATGGAACTAGGTAACAGTGATGGCTGCATAACACTTGTATACAGTTTAAAGTAGAAATTTTCATCACTCAGAGAGAGAGAGCGAAAGACAGAGAGAGGAGAGCGCAGCAGCTGGCTACCTTGCATTCATCCCCTTTCTGCTCTCTCCCAAAAGAACCAAAGGGTAAATAAACTGAGGCTGCCAAGCTTCAGGAACTAAAAAGTATCTCTTCAAATCTCTGGCACAACTTCAAGTGAGGGCACAGTAGTAGGGCACACCTGTGATCCCAGCAATGGGGAGTTGGAAGCACAAGAAGAGCTGGATTTCAACTAAGGGCCTACCTGAGCTACAAAAGATCTGGCCAAAACAGAAACGAAGACCAAAAGGTAAAGCAGAAGAGTCCTCTTAGACCCTCAGCTAATTGGAGCAAGGACTCAAACATATCACCCACAGCCTGGACAGTATAAAAGTGTAGGCCTGAGCCGCACATTGGTGGCACACGCCTTTAATCCCAGCGCTCGGGAGGCAGAGCCAGGCGGATCTCTGTGAGGCCAGCCTGGTCTACAGAGCGAGAGACAGTCAGAACTAATAAAAAGGGAAAAATGAAGGAAGGAAGGAAGGAAGGAAGGAAGGAAGAACATGAGGCTGGGGCCCAGAAAGAAGAAAAGAGTTCTGGAGAGATCTCAAATATGCAACAGTCAGGTTGAAATGCGACACAGGTGCGATAAAGGGCCGCTAAAATCTAATCAGGCGTCTGTCCGAAGAAGGCGCGTGGCGCACACCGCAGGACTGCAATTCACAGCACACAGCGGGAGCAGCAAAGTTCCCGCGGCTGATGGCCACGGTCCCCAGGCTGCATCCAACAAAGCTCCAGCGGGCCAGCCTCGGTAGTGGCCTGTGCTGGGAGCCGGGACGGGGGCCGAAGGCAACTGGC
Source organism: Pachyuromys duprasi (assembly GCA_028658305.1). Taxonomy (NCBI): domain Eukaryota; kingdom Metazoa; phylum Chordata; class Mammalia; order Rodentia; family Muridae; genus Pachyuromys; species Pachyuromys duprasi. The sequence continues at coordinate 21,781,358 of CM053751.1, forward strand.
CCGGCATAGCCAGCAGGTGTAGGGTGCCCAGGCTGGGGACTCGCTACCCGGCCCGTGCCCTGCCCCGCACCTGCTAATACCTGCGCCCCGGGTGGGCGCGCCCCCGGGATGGCGCCGGCACGCCTCGACCCGCAGCAGGAGACCCCGGAACCCAACACGCCAGGGGTCCGGGGCGAACGGGGACCAGAGTGTCGGAGCACACGGGACCGGACTCAGGGCGCCGGGACGCGCGGCCTGGCAGCGCGAAGGGCGTCACGCGCGCCGTGGCCGGTTGGCGGTTCCCACTCCGGGCCTTCCCCGCCACCTACATCCCGGCCGGCCCTGAAACAGTCCCCCAGTGCCCGCGGCACCACCGCGGTGCGCCCCACCACTCCCGGTCCCCCGCCCACTCGTCCCCCGAAGCCCGCTCGCCGCAGCTCACCTGCCTCGCGCCGCCGCCTCAGGCCTCGTCCGCGCCGCCCAGGCCGGGCACCGAAGACACTTCATGGTCACAACCAATCGTGCGCCGCGCCGGGGTCGGAGGCGGGAGCGACACGAACGTCCGTCAATCCCCAGGCTCGTCTCCTGAAGCTCCAGACCAATGGGAAGGCGTCTAGCCCGCCGCAGCCCGCAAGGGGCGGGGAGAGGGCGGGACCTGAGCGTCCGTGGGCGGGGCGGGCGCGCCGGGACTTGAGGGGCCGCGCCTAGGGAGGAGCCGCTTCTCGGGTAGCGTTAGGATTAGGGTTCTGTGCGGAGGCTTCCCCGCTGAGTTCCACCCCGGGCTTCAGCGCACCCAGAAGAGCCGGTTCCTGCAGAAGGCGCCCTAGGCTCCAGGGCATCTCCTCTGCTCTGTTGCCCTGGTGCTGCGTTTGGAGGAAGCCCTGACGCCCTGCCCTGCGGGCGGGAAGCCAGGCCTTCCCTCCCTGGGGACTCCGCCCGTCCTGGCCGTCTGTTGCTTGCGCAGTTTTTGCAAATACTGTTTAATTGCATTTGTTTTGTTCGGTTTATAGGCAGGGTTTCACTCTGTTATCTTGACTGGCCTGGAACTCTACGCGTAGACCAGGCTGGCCTTTTTCTCGTGAAGATCAGCCTGCCTCAGCGTTGCTGGAATTAAAGGCGAGGGGATACCACGCCCCACTTTTTTTTTTTTTATTCCTTTTTTTAGACTGGGTCTTACCGTGGCCTGGAATTCCCTGTGTAGCCCAGACTGACCTCCAGTTCGCAGCAATCCTGCCTTGTCCTCCCAAGCACTGGGATTACTTCCATATGCCACCAGTAGCTGACTCTCACTTTTTAAAAAAAGTGTGTGTGTGTGTGTGTGTGTGGATGCCTGCGAAGGCCTCTCAGGTCCCCTGGAACTGCTAGAAGTGGACACTGACAACCGACAGTGTTCTGAATGACCAGCAGTGCTCTTAACGGCTTTAATGGCTGAGCCATCTTTCCAACAAACTTGGCTTTTACAAGTTTTTAAAGTTAATTTGGTTTTGGTTTTGGTTTTTACACAGGGTCCCTCCCTGTAGGCAGCCCTAGCTATGTTGATTGGCCTGTCTCTGCTGGGATTAAAGGCATGCACTACCATGCCTGGCTCATTTTACACTTTTAAGAAAGGGTCTTGAGCTGGGAAGATGGATTATTTAGTTAAGGGCTTGCAGTACAAGCATTAAGGACCCGAATGCACAACTTTTCATCCTAGCACGTGGGAGGCAGCAGCAGGCCAGCCTGGTCTTCAAATCGGGTCTAGGACAACCAAGGCAACACAGAGAAACCCTGTCTGGAAATTCAGGGCCGGGGGGGGGGGGGGGTAGAGACTGGACTCCCTGGAGCTTGTTGGCCGCAAATGCATACATACACAGGGTATCACTCTGATGCCCTGGCTTGGAATGCTTGTTTTCCGTCCAAGGGGTGGGGTTACAGGCGTGAACCACCACACCCAGCGCGCTCCTGACTCGGGATAGTCACTCATGCTGCCAGCGCTGGCCTCCTTGTACGGCAAGTGTTTGGCAATGTATTGATGTGCTCCACTGGCAAGTTGAGGGACTTTTCTGTAATAGACTTTAGAGGGCTTCAGGCCAGAAGGATTTTTGTGGCAAACATTTAAATCCACTATTAGTAAATGGGTGGATTTGGCTGGGCAGCTGGCTGGCTCCACTGGCCCAAGGCTCTGTGGCTGGCTGAACCCTGAGCCAGCTGCTGGACCGTCTGGGTTTTGTCAGTTAGAGGCTGTTATGAATGAAGCTCTTGTACATTCAGAGGTAGGGCCGTGTGGCTACTTGGCTTAGTTTGTCTTTTCTGATTTGGCTTGTCTTTTTTTTTTTTTTTTTTTTAGGTATATGTGTTTGTTTGAATTGTGTATGTGCATTATGTGTGTGCCTGGTACCCACACAGGTCAGAAGCAGCATCAGATCCCCTAGAACTCAAGTTACAGACGGCCGTGAGCAACACTGGTTGCTGGAAACTCAGCATGGGTCTTCTGCTAGAGCAATAAATGCTCTTAACTGATGAGCCATCTCTCTAGCCCAGGCTTGTTTTGTTTTTTGTTTTGTTTTGCTTTGTTGAGACAAGGAGGCCTCTCTGTGTAGCTCTGGCTGTTCTGGAACTTGCTATGGAGCCTGTGCTGGCCTTGAATTTACAGAGATTCACCTGTCTCTGCCTCTTGGTGGACAGATTAAAAGCATGCACCACCACACCCAGCCTCTTATTTCTTTATTTTTACATAGGGAATCAACACTGTAGCCCAGGCTGGTTTTTCGATCTTCCTCCTGCCCCCACCTCTCAAATCCTGAGATTACAAGTGTTAACCGCCACAACTGGTAATTTTCCTTTTTTTATTTTTTAATCAGTTTATTTTTCTGTTTTTGACACAGGGTCTTATATAGCTGGTCTTAAATTTAATATGAATTCCTCATCCAAGCTTCTACCTTTGAAGTGCTGAAATTAAAGGGGTGTTCTGCCACATTCACTTTAAGCAGTGCTGGGGATCGTTTTCTGCGCCTTGGGCATGCTGGACACTCCCCCAGCTCTGTATCACCAGCCAACTTTGTCTTTATTAGCAGGTAGGTCTGATGGCTCGGTCCTGTCATTCCAGCCATCTGGGCGGCTGATGTAGGAGAATCCCAAACTCAAAACCAGCCTGGGCAACTTAGTGAGACCTGGTGACTGGTGCTAATGGCATTGCTGTCCTTAGTGCAAACACAAAGCTTCCGCTGCATGAGAAGTTTCCTATGACTGGTGCAGACACCCCTCCTCTGGCAATATAAGCAGGTGTAGGGCTCACATGGCAGGCCAGCTGCGGACAGCCAGTCAGCCTGGGACATGGTCCTGTGCTGCCATGATGTCACAGTAAACCCAGGAAAAAGCTGCTCCCACTGGTCATTTCTTGCCTGCTTTACATAGCACAGGCTGAATGTGAAGACAGAAGCTGTGGAGCAGCACCGGTGGGTGACAGCGCAGCCTGGCAGTGCACAGAGCCTCTGAGGCCGCAGAGTGGGCACAAGCTGCTTCAGACTGATAGAACCATGACAGAAGCTGCAGCAGTAAGAGGAACCTGAGCTGTGAGGCGTGAGGCAGGGAACAGCCAGGGCAGAAAGAAAACTGAAGCAGCCCAGGGAGGGGGGAGACTGGAGGCTGAAAGAGAGAAGCCTGCAGTGAACCAGAGAAGGGAAAGGGAAACCACAGGCCAGAGCAGGAGATGTTCCAGAGAGCTGCCCAGGCGCTAGGGCCGAGGGTCCCTTTCACCACAAGCTGAGAGCTACAATTTTGGCTGTTGTGGAAAGTTGTGGAATTCTAACACCTAGGCCTCCTAGAAACTGCAGCTCCAGCTGCTGCCAGGGATGGAGGAATCCCAACTTCTAGGTATATGTATAAGAGTTATAACCAACTAGCTATGTAGCACCTATTGGAAATCCCAGCCCTTGGGAGGTGGAAGCCACAGCATGAGGAGTTAAAGGCCAGCCTCTGTTATTTGAGCCTCTGTTATTTGTCTCTTTCTTTCTTTCTTTCTTTCTTTCTTTCTTTCTTTCTTTCTTTCTTTCTTTCTTTCTTTCTTTCTTTCTTTCTTTCTTTCTTTCTTTCTTTCCTTCTTTCTTCTGGCTTTTTTTCAACACAGGGTTTCTCTACATTGCCTTGGCTATCCTAGACCTCTGTAGACCAGGCTGGCTTCAAATTCAGAGATCTGCCTGCCTCTGCCCCGCCCCTGCCAAGTGTCACCACCGCCAGGCTGAGCTCTTGCTTCAAAAAGACAAAAGACAAAAGCTGTGGTAATTACAGCCTGCAGGACCTGCTGCCCGTCAGAGTGACCTGAAATAGTGGTGGACATCCTGGACTGCTATTTTCTGCCGACAGAACTGTAGCCATCGCCAAAACCAACACCTTTCTTTCTGTTTGTCTTTCTCGTTTTTCTTTTCTTTTCTTTCCTTTCCTTTTTTTTTTTTTTTTTTTTTTTTTTTTTTTTTTTTTGAGACAGGGTCTCAGGTAGTCCAGGCTGGCCTTGATTTCCTGAGGATGACTTTGAACTTCCTCCTCCCAGATCCTGGGATCATAGACTTGTGCACCGCCACACCTGCTTTATGGAGTGTTGGAAATGGGACGCGGTGCTTCTGTGTGCTGCTGAGATCCACCCTGCCTGCACTCCACCCTTTGGCCCATTCTTTTGTAGGTTCAGCTTTTATTTTTGTTTTCCTTTTTAGAGCAGCACAGAGGTAGCTTGCCCTTGCTCACACTGCCGGCTGACTGGTGAGGACAGCACCTGTGAGCTTACACCTGGCACCAGATCAGTCTTTCAGGGGTAAACAGAACCTGACTCCCAGTGAGGAGGCTGAGAAACCCGAGCTGGACGCTTCCAGCCTCTGGAGCAGCTGCTGCAAGGTCAGAAAGCTGGGAGGGCAGAGACCAAGCCCAGGGAATCCCTGTCTCTCAAGGAAGCAGTTGGACTTCCCTGCTTGCTGGGTCTCCCTCCTTCCTTCTGCTTTCTGCTTTGGGGCAGGAGGCACCGCAAAGAATTTTTTTTTTTTTTTTAACTTTCTGCTGTTGGAGGTTCCCTGCAGAGGCTGAGGGCATTTCCTGGTCCCAGTGTGGTTCTGGGTGTGGCAGGGAGGGGCACAGTAACAAGTCAGGGTTGAGAGAAGTCTAGCTTTGACAGCAGTTCCAAACCAGCATCCAGAACCACCCCCCTTCACACAGGAGCACTCACACACACAGGATGGAGGTTCAGATGAGCAGTAGGGCCTCTGCACACACTAGCACCCAGAGCAAACATCAGACAAAACCCCACACAATGATCATGACTGCTAGGGATGAGATCCAGCGCCTCCAACAAGCCCAGGAGACTGGAGGCTCCTCCCCAGCCTCTCACTATGGAATTTTAGCAAGTGCTCTACTGCAAGACACACCCTATTCTTGTTTTTACATTATTTCTTTATATTATTGTTTCTTTCAAACCTTCACGTGAATTCCAGAGGTAGAACGGATACAATCCAGGCTTGGTGGCACATACTTTTAATACCAGCACTTGGGGGGGCGGATACAGGCAGAATTTCGAGTTCAATGTCAGCCTGATCTTTGTAATGAGTTCTTACTGAGGCCCAGCTTTAAAACAAAAACTAAAACACAAACAAAAAGAACTGGCTGCTTACTAGGCTTGTAGAGCAAGGACTTGCTAAACTGTCTCCCAGGCCTCAGCACTTGAGAAGTCTAGGCTGGCTCCTTTGTCAGGAAATAATAGCTGCAGCCCTCTTTTTTACTTTTTTTTTTTTTTTTTAATTTTGAGACAGGGTTTCACTAAGTTACTCAGGCTGGCTGGGAGCTCACTCTGAATCCCAGGCAGACCTTCAACAGGTGATCCTGTTGGAGCCTTCCAAATAGCTGGAACTACAGGTATGGTATGAACCTACAGGTTAGCAAACCATGAACTGAAGTTTAAAGCCACATCTGTGTTGAAGATTCTACAAGGGTGAGCACACTATGATTATAGAGAGTTGGAATGTTGAACGTATATATGCCCATTATCCTGGCTTTAGCCACTTCTAGGCACTCCTTCCTCACCTCTACTTGACCTAACATCCTGCAGTTTTAGGGAAATCCTTTTGAAATGGACAAACAGATCCCTGGCTGCCACCCAGTCCAAAGCTTAAGAGTCACCAGGTAGCATCTGAGGGGCGTGGCAGAGATTCTCTAACCTGATGTTTCCACCAGTGTGTCAGATTCCTGGGAACTGGACTCGTGAATAGTTGTGAGCCACCACGTGGGTACTGTAAACATGGAGGTCTGCCCCATTGCTCTCTCTTGAACAGAGCTGGAGTCTGCCGATTCTGTTAGACTCTGCTTCTCTACCTAACGATGTGTACCCCATCGGTACACAGCATAAATGGAAGAAGAAACAAACGTTCCCAGGAAAATATCCCCTTGTTTCAAAAGCCTGTGCCCAAGAAGTGGAGATGGGGGATAAAGTAGGTGGAAGGAAGGGGAGAGGAGCACCTCACAGGATTTGGGCAAATCAGTGGGCCAGAAGCTGTGGAGTACAGGCATGGGCCTGAGGCAGATTGAGCCTGGGGCCATACCTGGCGCCCCACGGGTTAAGCCGAGTTCTGGGCTGAAGCAACTGTGTGCTCTCACACTTGGGCCTAGAGCAACTGGCAACTGGCATGATGCTCTGGCCCAAAAGCAATGGGCAGTCTTCCCAGCAGGCTCTCAGAGTGGGTACAGGCTTTCCAAGCAGCTGATTCCAGAGTGTGAGCCTCTAGGGAGGTCCCAACATCTTACAAGGATGATGCCTGGCAGGGGAGGATCTGCTTGGGTACTGAGCTCAGGCCTGGCAGGGAAACCGAATCACCTGAGATAGCCAAGGCAGCCACTGGTTTCTAAGTGGGAGACTCCAGGGAACAAAGGGGCTTACTTCCTTCCAGGGAAGGGATACAGAAAGACTTCTGTGCTAATCAGAACCCTGGGTTGAGGAGAGAGACAGGCCATCTTGGTAAGAAGGCAGCACAGAGATGGGCCGAAGAAACTGAATAGACATGCCACAAGATGTTTAAGAACTCCACACACAGGGGTGGCCAGGATCCTTAGTCTTAAGAGGAACACGAATTTAAAAAACGCCTTTAGTCCCAGCACTTGGGAGCCAAAGGCAGATGAATCTCTGTGAACTCAAGGCTAGCCTGGTCTATCTACATAGTGAATTCCAGGACAGCCAGAGCTGCTTGGTGAGACACTGTTTCAAAAACAAACACCCACTGATGTGCCTGGGGACAGGGCTCCCTTGGTGGAGTGCTTGCCCAGGAAGTCCTGAGTTCCACCCCCAGCACCACAGAACCCAGGTAAGCTCATGCATGCCTATAATGCAAGCATTTGGGAGACATGGCCATCAGAGGTCCAAGGTCAGCCTAGCAGGTGTGAGATGAGCTTGGGCTACATGAGACTATCTCAGAAAACAAAACAAATAAACACAAACAAACATGAGTGAATATAACAAACCAAACTATTTTGAGAAAATCATGGGGAAAATATATAAATATATATATATTTAGTTATTTATTAACTAAATAAATTAGTTAATTTCATTTCACTGCAAGAAAAATGTTACTTACTTTGAATAATAAATGAACCATAAGCAGAATATTTTTCTGATGGAGGTGTAGCCTATGTGAGTGGGTATATGTGTACCACTGTGCATTATGTGGAGGTCGCAGTTTTCAGGAGTCCGTTCCACCATGTGGGTCCCTGGGAATGGAATGCAGGTCATCAGGCTTGGTGACAAGTGCCTTTGACCATGAAGCCACCTCATCAGTTTCTTCTTATATTTCTTTTTTTCCTTTTGAGATAGGGTTTTTCTCTGTTTTAGTCCCAGCTGTCCTGGAGCTCCCTCTGTAGACCAGGCTAGCCTGGAACCACTGAGCTCCACCTGCCTCTGCCGCTCCAGCGCTGGGATTGAAGGCATCGGCCACCACTGATGCCTCCTTCTTGTATTTCTCGGTTGTCCTTGGGTATCAGCCCTTGCCTTCCACCTCGTTTGAGCTGGTTCCTCTGGATGGTTGCTGCTATACTAAGGACTTCAGGCCAGCTGCCTGTGAGCTTGTAGAGCAATCTCCTGGGGTGGCCTCTAACTTCATCAGGAGTGCTGAGATCACACACGCAGGTGTGTGCCACGGAGCTTTTCTCATGGATCCCTGAAATATGAACTTGGGGCTGTCAGCTTCTGTAGCCAGCGCTTTACCTGCTGAGACAGCTCCTTGACTCTCTTAGTTGTTCTGAGACAAGGCCTAGGCAGCTGGAATTGACCTTGCGCTCACTGCAGTCTTTGCGTTCCAGGGATTACAGGCAGCCTTCTTTGAAATATGCTGCCCCTGAAATGTAAATCTGTCTGTTCTAACTGTAGGAAGTGACCTTGACCAGGGAAAGGGAAAGGCTGTCTGTGTGGAGAGGCAGAGGATGAAGGTGCAACACAAATCTGTTACACACTGTTACACAGGCGCTTGAGGAAGGGAACAAACGGCCTGGCAGGGTGTGCACACCTTTCATCTCAGCATTCTGGGGACAGAGTCAGGCCAGCCTCTGGGTTTGAGGTCAGCCTGGTCTATGTAGCAGGTTTCAGGATAGCCAAGACTTCATACAGAGACCCCACCCCCCTTCTCTCTCACAAAAAAAAAAAAAAAAAAGGAGAGACGTGAACAAATGCAGGTGGAGGTTCGTGTCCCTCACCTGAAGCCCTGACAACCCCTCTTGACACCTGTCTAGCCTGGTCTCCTACTCTCCCCTCTAACTCTCACAGCTTGCAGGGCAGCCTCCTCTGCCCCTCTAACTTGCCAAGCTTGTGCCTGGCCTGTTCAGGGCATTCGTTCTAGAACAGCTGGTTCCTACAGACCTGGCAGCTGGGATTCCACCCAAGGGCACCCCCTAATCACAAAGCAGTCTTCCCTTCACCAAGACACAGGCCAGGCCGGGACCAACAGCGCTTGCTCACCCACGCAGGAGATGAGTGTTCTGTTTGCTTTAACCCATCTGTGCATGTATTTTAAACTCTGCATTGAAATATTTTAGGACTTCTTAAACACAAAAATAGCAAAATTGGTACAGAGCATTCCAGTCTATTCTGCTTAACTCTTCATCATATTAACATGTGACATAACTAAGGCACAGGAAGGGAAAGACACCAGGAAGTTAATTCTGGCCATAGGGCAATTGACAAAGTCACAGATGAAATTATGAGTGCTTCCCTCCCTTGTGTGTGTGAGCGCACACACAAACACACACACACACACACAAACTCCACATATGCATGTCTGTAGAGGCCAGAGGTTGATGTTGGGTAACATCATTTTGTTGTTGTCTTTTGTTTGTTTGTTTTTGAGATAGAGTTTCTCTGTGTAGCTTTAGTTGTTCTCACTCTGTAGACCAGGCTGGCCTCGAACTTATAACTCAAGAGATCTGCCTGCCTCTGCCTCCGAAAGGCATGTGCCACCACCATCCAGCTGTCAGGTAGCATCTTAATTGATATTTACGAGCTCCCCATCCCCAGACAGGGTTTCTCTTTGTAGCCCTGGAACTCACTCTGTAGACCAGGCTGGCCTTGAACTCAGAGATCCACCTAGCTGCCTATGCCTCCCAAGTGCTGTCTGCTTGTTTTTTGTTTTGAGGCAGGGTCTCACACAATTGCCCAGGCTGAGCTTGACCCACATGTAGCTCAGGCTGCCTCAGCCTTCTGAGAAGCTGGAAAGACAGGCCAGTACCACCACTGCCAGCTAACATTTACTTCTTGGTGGAAGCAAGGGATTGAAGCACTGGTAGCCCGTGACAGGCAGGCGCTTGACCTCGGAGCCTTGCTCCAGGCCCTCTCAGGGGAGTCTAGATAAGTTCTCTATTACCGAATGTCCCCTGACCTTTTTTTTTTTTTTTTAAAGATATATGTGTATGGGTGTTTTGCCTACATGTGTGTTTGTGCACCATGAGTGTGATTGAAGCCTGTGGCGGTCAGAAGACATGTGACCCACTAGAACTGGAATTGTGAATGGTTGTGAGCCACTATGTGTGGGTGCTGGGAACCAAGCTCGGGCCCTCTGCAAGAGCAGCAGGTGCGCATCAACACTGAGCCAGCCCCTTTCTAAGATTTAATTTTATTATGTGTGTGTGTGCAAGTGTGTAGATGAGAAGAGGAAAACTTTAACACGTTACTTCTGTCCTTCCATGGGCCCTGGGGTCTGACCCAGGTCTCCAGCTTTGAGTGACAGGCACTTTTTCCAGTTGAGTCACCTCTCGGGCTCACCTAGCCCTTTTTACTTTTTATACTACGGAACAGTCTACACAGTGTAGGCTGGCCTTGAACTCTGCATTTCATGCTAACCTCTAATTTTAAATCCACCTGCCTCAGCCTTCCCAGTAGGTGAGCCCAGAGGCTTGCAACTGCTAGACCTGCCTCACCATGAACTTGTGCGAGACTTCGCTCCTTTGATGTACTATTCTTTTTTGAAGTACTGGGGAATGGAAATAAGGTTCTTGCTTCTGTAAGGCAAGCATGATGAGTTACAGCCCCAGCCTGGGTTGTGTTAAATATTTTGTTTGGCTGCTCACAGTGTTCTAGTTTTGTCCCCACTCCCAACCTGGTCCCCTTTTCCTGGAACAGACCACCTCTGCATGTCATCACCTGGATTCAGGGCTTTATGTTTGTTTTGATAAGATTTTACGCAGCTGGTCTTGAACTTCTGATCCTCCAGCCTCTATCTCCAAGTGCTAGGATTACAGGAATTCTGCAATGATACTGGTTCAGAGATCTTCCTTTTTAAGACAGGGTTTCCTGGAACTCGCTCTGTAGAGCATCCTCGAGCTCAAAGATCTTCCTGTCTCTGCCTCCTGAGTGCTGGGGCTAAAAGCACGCACCGCCATCCCTGGCTCCAGCCCTTTAGTTTTTACTATTTCTGTGTAGCATCCTTGTGTGCGGACACACATGCCACACTGCTTATGTGGAGGTCAGGCGATTCCTTTGTGGAGGTGGTCTTTCTACCTGTACATGGTTTCTGGGGATTGATGTCAAGTCATTGGGCTTGCTTGACAAGTAACAGGCAGTGGTGGTGAACACCTTTAATCCCAGCACTCTGGAGGCAGATTTCTGAGTTGAGGCCAGCCTGGTCTACAAAGAGGGGGGGGGGGCGGCGGATTATTAGTTCCAGGACAGCCAGGGCTACACAGAGAAACACTGTCTCAACCACAGCTAAGCCCATTTGTATACATGGGGTTGACTAAGGACTCTTTTCATTCTTCATAAGGAAAGGGGCCATGGAGTAGAGGACGACATGGGTTCCTGCTCTCATTTTCCCACCTCCAACCCCAGAAGGCTTCTCTTCAAACCTAGCATCTTCACTATAAAAGGAGGCAGCTGGTGAGCGGGCTCAATGGTTGAAAGTGTTTGCCCCAAATCCGTGGTGGAGAGAGCAGGCTCCTGAAGTGCTCCGCCTTAGTGGGGCTGGTTCTGCAGCATGTGTGCCTGTCTATACTCATCCAATTGTCCACTCTAACTTCAGACCAATAAAGCAGCCGAGAAATAACCACCGACTCTGTGGGACTCACCCAGATCTGACCCAGCCACTCTGTTTGGAGCAATGGGAAACACGCCCACACCATGAACAATTAATCCACAATGGCTCCAATGTGCAGCTGGAGCCTCGGCAACAGCTGAACAGGAAGGTCCGTGAAGCCTAAAATACCTACTATATATCCCTTCGAAAAGATGCTGAGCTGGGAGTGGGGGTAACTCAGCAGTAAAGCTCTTGTCGTAAATAAGTGAGGGGCTGACATTACAGTGCAGTCTAGCACCTTGCCTGTAATCGTACAGTGAGAGGCTGCGATGTGGCTCAGTGGTAGAGCCCCTGCTTAGAATCCCCCAGTGAGGAGCTGGGGTGTGGCTCCGTGGTAGAGCCTTCGCCTAGAATCCCCCAGTGAGGGGCTGGGGCTGGGGTTACAGCTCCTCCCAGGGTAAAGTCTTAAATTCAATACTCAGTAACATAAGAGAAGAAAACAAAACAAAACAAAACACCTGGTGCTTGGGCCAACAAGATGGTGCAGGTCAAGGTGATTGCTGCTAACCCTGCCAGCCTGCATTTACTTTCCAGGACCCACATGGTGGAAAGAACTGACCCTTTAGGTCATTTCTACAAGTACACTGTAGCCTATTTGCCCACTCCAACAAAGGAATGTAATAATTAAAATCAAAAGAGGAACAATCTGAAAAAAAAAGCCTGGCGCTCAAGATGGCTCAGGTGGGTCGGACTGGACCTCCTTCATGCACTGCTAACAAGTGTCCGCGTGATGCTGATGCTGTTTGTCATGGGAACAGATGGGTGGAACTTTAGGGAGCAGCAGAGAGCCCTGGTCAGTTCCCACATCAGTGATGGAGTTCTAGGCAACAAGGACAGTGGAGATGGAAGGAAATGCAGCTTCAGGCTCCAGTCACTGGGCCAGGCACTGAGGCCAAACTCCACCCACCAGGATGGCCAGCCCCACTCATGCCATGCTGTATGCCCTCCTGGTAACCCTGATCGTGGCCAGGTCTTGTTTGGCACTCCAATTCTCTCATGTTAGAATGCACGTCCCAGGCAGTGATGACTGAGGGACCCATGGAGTGCATGGCCAGCACCCCTCAGGCTGATATACGGAGATAGGAGCTGTCTATAAGAATGTAGTATAATCAGTCAAATCACACAGATAGCCACACAAAATAACTATCATAAATAATTTAATTCCACAAACAGCAAAGCAGAAATGTTAAAATCTGTTGGAAAATACCCCCTGCCCTGCATTATCTTAACAAAAATATTGGCTGCTGATAACTTCCACTTAAAAATCTTGTAGGCACTTGGTGGAAAGACACTGGGGAATAACTGTCTTACTGACTGCTGTCAGCAAGTGGCAGGGATGACGTCTGGTTTCTCAGTCTATCCTTTACCCACAGGCATAACACTGAGAGACGGACACCAGGACAGTGCACCCACATTGCAAATTCCAGTGTATTTAAAATCGGGAGAAGCCAGGCGGTGGTGCTCACAGCTTTAATCCCAGTATTGGGAAGGCACAGGCAGGTGGCTCTATGTGAGTTCAAAGCTAGACTGGTCTACAAAGTGAGTCCAGAGCAGCCAAAGCCTCACAGAGAAACCCTGTGTTGAAAAACAAACAAATCGGGAGAAACTTCATCAGTGTGTCAAGACTGGACATTCTCTTCAGCCTAGGATGATGAGACCGAGCCCAGAGGAAGCGGATGGTTGTTTTTACCATTGCTTTGCTTTCCTGCTACAGGAAGAGCACTCTTAGTAAGCATGAAAGCAGCCCAGGACAACTTGGGGCTTGTGATGGAGACTTAAAAACGTTCTGTTCAAGCAGCTAATTGGGAAGCTGGCATGGGTAGGCACATTTAACTTTAATATTAGCTTTCTGAGGCCTCTGTGTACAGCGGACATGTTAAAGTCCCAAAAATCTGCTTAGGAAAGACAGAATCTGCCGCTCAAGCAACATTGGTGGCTGGTGGGGTCCCAAGGATGGCTGTCCTAAATGCAAGGTCTCCAGGCCACAGATGTCACCCTGCTGAGAGCCGGGGCCCTTTAGTGGCTGCTGCACATGTCACCGAGCGGCAGCCATGGTCTGCATGTGCTGCAGCAGCTGCTCGCAGTAGGTAGCTGAGCGGTGTTTGTGGACGACAGCCTCGGTCTCCCGTACCAGCACATCTGGGAACAGGACGCTGCCCTCCTTGAGGACTTCTGGAAGAGAGCACAGAACCCTGAATCCAATAGCAGTGGGCTGGGGGCCACCTCACGATGTACAGATGTACAGAGATGGCAGAAGCTTTCTTCTGGGCTGCTGGGTAGATCCTACAGAGTGAAAACCACCTTCCTGAAGCTTTGGGCAGAATGTTCAGGAAGTTGGGGGTGAGGTGGGGTCTCATGCCCTTGGGGAGTATAGCAATATAGAAGCTACTTGAAAGCACCATAGTCTACAGTATCTGCTTTAAAAACAACAAAAGCAGCTGGGGGTGGGCTAGGGGGCACACCTTTGATCCCAGCGCTCAGGAGGCAGAGGCAGGCAGATCTCTAAGAGTTCTGATCTTCAAAGATAGTCCAAGACAGCCAAGGCTACACAGAGAAACCCTGTCTCAAAGAAAAAAACAAAACAAAAACCCAAAACATTTGTGCGTGTGTAGGTGTGCACATGCACGTGGAACCCAAGGGGCCACCTTTGGGGGCTCTCTCTTCTACCATGTGGGTCCTGGGGCTTGAACTCAGGTCTCCACCCTTGACAACAAGTGCCTTTATCTGCGGAGCCATCTCACTGCCACGGCAGTGTCTGCTTTACTCTGAACAAATGACATCTCTCTTTCCAGCAGGTGCTTAGGCCAAGGAAGCAAAGGAGGCTACAGCATGGCCAGTCTTCCTTCACCTCTGCAATGGCTATTCCCACTCTTCTTCCCTTTAAAACAGCGGGGTCTAGAAAGTGTCCTTCCTGTTTCATGTTAAGCCATTTGTAAAAGCATTCTTATTTTTATCTGTGTGTATGTATACGGAGGTCAGAGGTTAGTGTTGGAGGAATATCTTCTACTGTTCTCCACCTCTTTTTTTTTTTAGACTGTAAATGTGCCTGATGCCATCCTGAGTTCCATTCCTGGAATCCACATGTTGGAGGGAGAGAGCTACCTCTTGCAGGTTGTCCTGTGATCTCCATTCTGTGTGCACCATGTTTCAGCACAGTACACATACACACACACACACTCTACAAATATAAAAAATGGGGCTGGAGGGGTGGCTCCGCAGTTAAGAGCACTTGCTGCTCTCCCAGAGAATCTGGATATGATTTACATGGCAGCTAACAACCACCTGTAATCCAAGCTAGAAGGCATCCAATGCCCTCTTCTGGCCTCCATGGCTACTGCATGCATATGATGGATGCCTCCCCCCCCCACCCCCAACAATCATTTCTATCATGCTAACCCCGGGCACCAGAGCCCAGGGGCAGCTGTGGACTTGGCCCTGTAGCGCTTACCAAGGACAGTGTCCTGAATGGTGCTTTCAGGGTCATCCAGGTGGACCAGCAGCTCCCTGTACAGGAACTGGACACTGCTCTGGTAGGCATCTTTCCCCTCAAAGCTCTGCACGCACCTCAGCCAGGTGAGCAGAGAGGAAGCAGCTGCCATCCTCACATCGTTGGAGACGTCATCAAGGCGCTTCAAGAGCTCTGTGGGGAGGAGGCAGGTGTGAGGCCCAGGTATGAAGATTCGTGGCAGGGCTTTCAGCCTGCCAATGTGGAGGGCCTTTGCTCTGGGGCTCTGAGAACCCACCCTCAAAAGGGGAGACTCTCCAGCGCTGAGCTGGACCCTCACCTTCCTGAAGCTGTTTGGTCCTGAGACTCCCAAGAAGACCTTGATGCACACAGACACTGTCAGCGGGTGGGCATGGGGCTGGGCCTTCCTCACAGCTGCTGCAGGCTGACGAGCCCCAGGCAGTAATGGGACAGCTGTGCCATCCTTTGTCTCTGTGGGAATTCCCTGACCTGCTTGTCTGCTGCCAAAGACAGATCTATCTATCCTTCCTAACAGGCAGAAAAAATTTTTTTCTTTCTTTCTTTTCTTTTTTTTTGAGACAGGGTTTCTGTGTCCTAGAATTCACTCTGTTGACCAGGCTGGCCTTGAACTCACAGAGATCTGCCTGCCTCTGCCTCCCAAGAGAGAGCTGGGATTAAATGTGCGCACCACTGCTGGGCTCCAGCAGAGACTTTTAAAGTAATGGGTAAAAGTTTCATTAAACTTAGGCTTTCCTCATGACCCAAAAAACAAAACAAAAACCCAACTAAAAACGCTCTGGAGCCAAGTGTGACAGTGTACACTACCAGCACTTGGTAAGCTGAGGCAGGAAGACTGTAAATTTGAGGGCCAGTTAGGCTAGACAGAAGTCTAAACCAATTACCCAAAGAAGGCAAAACACAATCTGTGGAACCTAACTCTGTAGCAAGAGCCGAGTGCTGGCTGGCAGGCTGTCTCTTCCTAGACCTGAAAGCATTCACTCCCTCACAAAGTGCACAGCCTCCTGCCAGGAGCACAGGCTTTACGGCAGCGACCTCCCCAGCATGCTGGGCTCTGGCTAAAGATGCTGACAAGCCCAGTGGGAAGCCTTGCTCACATACTTTAGACAGACACAGAAGGAAGCCATCCACACCTCAGGAGACAGAATCTCATGAGTGCAAGTCTGGCAAGGCATAAAACCTGAATCCAAGGACTTGCCCATTCAGGCTTGAGGGCGCCAAGCCCAATTCTGGAATTACAGGGAGCTGACCTTCCCTGGGGCTAACTTAGAAGGGTGACCAGGCTGGTGGCAGCTGATACTGCCCTTTGAATTGATACTTTAGCCTGGCTCCTGTGTCTCCCAGCCCCTGTTGAGAGTTGGCCCTGGCTGTACTTGTACCCAGCCTGGGACATTCTTCCAATAGTCTCCTCCCATGCACTGAGAAGTAGCAATGTGTGTGCTGGGCGTGGCGGCACACACCTTTATTCCCAGCACTTGTGAGCCAGAGGCAGGTGGATCTCTGAGTTCAAGGTCAGCCTGGTTTACCCAGAAAGTCCAGGACAGCCAGGGCTACACAGAGAAACCCTGTCTCGAAAAACTGAAAGGAAGTTGTGTTTGCTGTAACCACAGGGCAGGGGGTGTACCCAATGTATATGCTCTCTCATTGACTCCACAGTGGGAAGCCACTAGCCCTGGCAGTTGACAGCATGCACTAGCTAACCACCCTGTGAGGAGAAACAAAATCACTTGTTTTTACAAAATAGAACAATCTGAAAAGTAATGTGAGGATAGTGGGACAGGCGTGCAGGGCATTTGGGGTTTTCTGGTGGCGGCTTCTCCCAGCCATTCTGCTCTGTAGGCCTGAGAATCTGAGCCTGCCTTCAACCCTGGTCACCATTTCATCTGGAGCCACCCTCAGCTTTCTCCCTAGGGAAATATGCCTTGATTTCTCCTTCCAGAGGCGGTGTTTAGGGAGCCAAAGGTCCTCAATTCACTGATATCTCCTTCAGCCATTTCTGAGTTTATAAATGCATCTGGAAAACTTTCTGTTTAAAAGATGATCCCACTGGTTAGCTCTGGTTGGCCTGGAACTTGCTCTGTAGACCAGGCTGGGCTTGCACTCAGAGATCTGCCTGTTCCTGCCTAAGTCCTAGGACTAAAGGCATATGCCAGCATGCCTGGCTTGGAATTTCTTGTTTTGTCCCTTTGTGACAGTGGTTCATGTAGCTAAGGTTGGCCTTGAACTCTTGATCCTCTTGCCTTCACCTCCAAAGTGCTAAGATTTTAGTCTTCTGCTATCACACCTGGTTTGTTGGTTTTGATACAGGGTCTCATTGCATAGACCTGGCCTGTTTGGAATTTTCTATGTAGCCTACCTAAGATCTGAAACAGTGCCCCTGCTTCTGCATCCCAAGTACTGGGATTAGAGGAGTGTACTAGAATGGCCAGTTCTTATAGGAGGGTGTGGCAATGCACGATTTTAATCCCAGTACTTGGGAGGCAGGTAGATCTCTGAAAGCTGGAGGTCAGCCTGGTCTACAATGTGAGTCCAGGATAGCCAGGGCTGTTACACAGAGAAACTCTGCTTCACCAGCCCCCCAAAAGGACATGCTTCTAAAGGATGTTATTATTTTAGCTCTTTGACAGTAGTAACCTCTTTACATAACTACTGTATGGTTGGTCCCTCAACCCTCTCTAGTGTCACCTGTCCCAAAGACCATCCATCAACCACCACCAACCTTGAGAGTCAATCACCTCTGCACGCACTTCCCTCTATCCTCCCTCACACCCGCTGCACACACTCCCTGCTCCTCAGGATGCATCTGTTCTTGTGCTCAGTCTTCTGGCCAGCGCCTAAAGATGCCCCAGATTGCCCCTCCAAGCCACTGTCTGGGACGTGACAGCCTCATTATTTAGTTTGCTTGGTGCCCAGGCTGTTCTAGACAGGCAGCACCAGCATAACTCTCACCGTTATGCCCCAACAGCCTGCTTCCAGGTAGAATGCTTCTTTAGCACATGGTGGGTAGAAATTTTACTTCACACCTTTTTCTTTTTTTCTTACAGGAGACCAGGACTATTTCTGCTCTGATGAGGGTCTCCTACTATGCCCTAGTAGTCCTGAAAGCAGAGCTTGGCCCTCTCTCACTCTCATAGTGCCCAGAGCGGTTCTCCTTGCTTCCCATGCTCGGCTGCTCATTTAGGGTTGGCTTCTTTGTTACTTAGGTCTATGATACCCAGTACCAACTCAATCACTTCATGTTACTAAACAACTTCATATTGCTCACTCGCTCTTCTCTGGTGTCTCACCAGGATAGACCTTGAGGAATTTCTCTGGCTCCATGGTATCCCCTGAGTTCTTGAGGAACATGCTGATGATTCGGCAGGAGACCAGGCGTGTGGTCTGGGAGTCATCTTCCAGCGTGGCCAGCACTCGTGGCATCAGGGTCTCCTGTGCCTCTTGCACCTGCAAGCCACAAATGGGTGTGAGGGCATGTGGGGCCGGCCACGCGGTTGGACCGCAGCAGCAGCAGCAGCACCCTCTGCCGGGCCACGCAGCTAGGCTGCTGGATCAAATTATACCCAGAGGTAGGCTTGAATCGTTTTGTTTTTGTTTTTCAATTAAAAAAGTTTTATGTCGGGCTGGAGAGATGGCTCAGAGGTTAAGAGCACTGGCTGTTCTTCCAAAGGTCCTGAGTTAAATTCCCAGCAACTGCATGGTGACTCCCAACCATCTGTAATGAGATCCCCTTCTGGTGCACAGGCCCACAATGCAGGCAGAATAATGTATAAATAATAAATAAATAAATCTAAAAAAGTTAAAAAGTTTTCACTGTGTATATATGTGGGCATGCATGTGTACATGTGTGGAGGACATAGTAGGAGGATAATTTACAAGAGTCAGTTAGTTCTCTCTCCACATGGATTTTGGGGACAACTCAGGCCATCAGGCATGACAGCATGGTGCCTTTACTTTGAGTCATCTTGTTGGCCCTAGAATCATCTTATCTATCATCCATCTATCTACCTATTTTATTTTTTGAGACAGGGTTTTTCTGTGTAGCCCTGGCTGTCCTGGAACTTGCTTTGTAGACCAGGCTGGCCTTGAACTCACAGAGATCCTCCTGTCTTTGCCTTCCGAGCACTGGGATTAAAGGCATTGCACCACCACTGCCAGGCACTGAACCACTTTTTAACTTATTGGCTGAAAGTGCTAAAGGAGAGGCTAGGCCACAAAAGGCAAGCAGACCATGTCAACTACAGACAGTTCTGCTCACCTGTAATCCTAGCACTTCAGGGGTAGCTCAGCTAAACAGTGAGTTCTAGGACAGCCTGGCCTACAGAAAACCATCTCAAGAGAAAAATCAACCAACCAACCAACCAACCAACCAACCAACCAACCAACCAACCAACCAACAAAAAATCCCATGAGGGGCTGGAGAGATGACTCAGACGGAAAGCAGAAGCTGGGAGTGGTGGTACACATCTGTATTCCCAGCACAGGGAGAGAAAACCGTAATTCCAATGGTCTGATGGGAGCCAGTTTGCTCCCTCAGCAGCCAAGATGGACAGCGTGCTGACTTAGTTAGGGTCACTGTGGCTACCATGAAAGATCATAACCAGAGCAACCTGGGAAGGACAGGGCTTATTTGGCTTACATATCCTAAATCACAGTCTGCTGAGGGGGCAAGACAGGAATTCAAACTGGAGGGAACCTGGAGGCCAGAGCTGATGCAGCGGCCATAGAGGAGTGCTGCTTACTGGCTCGCTAAACCTGCTTTCTTATAGAGCCCAGGACCGGCTGCCCAGGGGTTCCCGTCTACCATGTGCTGGCCGCGCTCATCAATCACAGATTCAGGAAATGCCCTACAGGCTTGCCTGCTTACAGATAGCTTTCATGAAAGCATTTCTCGTTTGTGGTTCCCTCCTCTTGGGAGAACCTTAGCTTGTATCAAGCTGACATAAACTAACTAGGACCGACATTAACTTCCGGCACACGTGAACACATATAGACACAGAAAAAAACAAAAGAACCCTTTGCCTACTATAATAAAATCTGAAATGTAGGCAATTCTCAGAGGGGTGCAGTGCAGAGAACAAGCAGGAGATGATGGGAGCTGTGGGGTGTGATGGGGAATTTGTTTCATTTTGGAAGTAGGAAAAGCTGGGCAAAGTGTTCTGTGGCTAATCTACTCCTAATTGATTTTATTTTTAATTTTGAGACAGGGTCTCAATAGGATTCCTTAGCCTGCCTTTGAACTTTCTCTGTCGCTCAGGCAGAGTTTGAACTATGAATCTCCTGCCTCAGCTTCCAGCATTAGTTAGGGTGTGGCTCAGCTGGAGGGACTTGCCTAGCATGTAATGGGAGACAGGCCATTTAGATGCACACATAAGGCTTTATAGGACAAGGAGGGAGGCATGGGCCAGTAAAAGGAGGCTCAAAGGGCTGTAAGCAGTGTGAATAGGGCTCCAGTGCTCACCAGGAGGGCATTGCCTACTCAAGAGGTGAAAGGGATGAGGAGGGGATGTGTTCGGGAGGTGGGCTGCAGGGGAAGAAGGAAGGCACCCCCACGGAAGGAGGACCTCTGGAGTGAGGACCTGGTAGATGACTGTACTGCCACCTAGTGGGCCACCTTCCAGGGAGGAACAGAGCAGGGGCTGCCTGGCCAGGGCACCTGGCTGGGAGGTGGAGGGATGCTGGAGAGGGCATCATGTCAAGAGGGAAGGGATCACAGGACGAAGTGAAGGTTTTGCCTGCAGTTGTGCGGTTCTAGGAGCAGAAACACTTCATTCTCTAGCAGCAAATGTTCCCTAGGCTCAGATCTTGATTCTAAATTTCAGATCCTCTTAACCATGTCTGTTTAAATTTGGTCATTTGAATTCCTCAAACCCGTATAAGTGCCACGGCACACTGGAGTACAGCAACATGTTAGAATTAGTAAGAACCTTCTGCTGTCAGCAGGGGGTGCTCATGCACTGTGAGCAGAGAGGCCGGCCATGGTTCTGGGATTGCAAAGACAGGCACATGCCCTGGGCAGAACCATGCTAACAGCAGTGCAGGCCTTGCCAGCCAGCCGGCCACCCTCAGCTAGTTCATCTGTGTGTTGCCAGGAATTGAGCCCGAGGGATGTCCCCAATCCCAAGCTTGTAATTTTGTGAAGACCAGTTAATAGAAACTGACTCAGAAGGAGTCCATTCCCCAGAATCTGATGGAGAACTTGCTTTGGCACCAGTCTTTAAGAATACATGCTACATTGTATGTGCAGTTGTACCAGACATAAAGACATAAAATTGTGTGTGAATGTGCTGACAGAGGCTTGAAATCAATACCAGCATTTTTTATTTTTATCCTCCAACACAACACAATTTTCTATGTGTGTGTCTGCTTATCTATATGCATACCATGTGCATGCCTTCAGAGTCCAGAAGGGGGCATTAGAGCTTCAGGAGTTACAGGTAGTTGTAAGCCACCAGACATGGGTGTTGGAACCTGACTTGGGTCCTCTGAAGCTCTGAGCCATCATGTTTCCAGGCACCACCTTGTATGTCGACACAGGGTCTGTCACTGACACCAGAGCTTACCGACTGGCACTTACGGGCTGGTCAGTGAGCTCCAGGAAGGGGTCTCTGCCCTCGAAGTGCTAGGCTTACAGACCCATGTGACCACGCCTGTTTTTCTGTTTGTATTTTCACATGGATGCCCGGGATCCAAACCCAGGTGCTCGAGATGGCATGACCTCTCCCCAGCCCCCACACTACAGCACTGCACCGGCCACTGTGCTAACGCTTTCCTTGGAAAGTCCCATTCTTGATACTGGCCGGAAGAGTCCACAGAACATTTCAGACAACCAGAGCATAGAGAAGTTAGGTGATGGATCAAGATGTACAGGCAGGTTGTGATTATGAGATCCGTTCCTAAGCACCAACATTAGGACTGCCACAGCCATGTGCTAGGAGCAAGGAGCACGGCTAATCAGAATCACGTCACAGTTCCCTGTAAGGTATAACTGAGCCTGAAGACCCAGTACAAACACACACCAGAAATGTCTCAAGATCTGTAACAGATCGACTCCAGCTGAGAACGTTTGGGGTATGCTGCAGTATTACATATGTACTAGGAGAACTTTAACGAGTTTGTGTGATGGTTAGAGTTAACTGTCAACTTGACAGGACCTAGCATATTCTATGGTGGCCTCTGGGCATCCTGATCAGGCTAACCGACATGGATCACCCATCTCACTTGTGAACAGGACCAACCCCTGTTAAGTCCTGGAGGAACTGAGCTGGGCAACAGCATGCATTCACTGCTGTCTGCTTCTCTGTTTGTTTGCGACAGGGTCTCACTACATAACCTTGGCTGGGATGGAGCTGGCTATGCAGTGCAGGCTGGCTTCAAACTCAAAGATATGCCTGCATATACTGCCATCTACCTGAGTGACTAAAGGCACTCACCACCATGCATCTGGACTGGACGTGATGTGACCGGCGGCTCCAAGCTCCTGCTGCCTTAACTTCCCAGGTGACCTTACCCGTGACCCAGCACAAATCTTTTCTCTTTTGAGGTGCTTTTTTCAGGGACAAGAAAGAAACTAGACAGTTTGTAAACCTGAGGCAGAGCCCAGATCCTTCAGGGACCGAGGCTGTAACAACCAGGCCACTAAGACCTGGGCCCTGCCCTGACTGACTCCCTGGACCTCAGCCTCTTAGAGCGCCCGCGCTGCTAACCGAAAGGCTCAGATCTGTACGATCTCGGGATACATACACGGATGGTCAGCCGGAAGAGCTGACCACAGCTATCCTTACCTGTTTGGCTGACAGGATGTCACTGCTGGTGAGTGCCCACAGACAGGATATGGCGGCCGTCCGGATGGCGGCAGCTGTTCTCCCTGCATGCCACTGCAGGCTGGGGGCCAGGATGTCATTGACTACCATCTCCAAGTAGCCATGGAACTGTCTGGAACAAGAGGGCAAGTAAGGAAGGGCACACACTACTCTGAAGGACATGCTGCAGTGTGGGAATGGAACTGGACCTGACCCTGTGCCCCTCCACAAAGTGACCCTTGTGAAGTAACCTGTTAAGTGGTAAGCTTGCAGGCTCTGAGCTCAAGTGCTGCACCAACCAGATCAGCTATGTGGGTCACATGGTGCCTCCATCACCACCCACTGAACCTGCTGTCTGCACCATTAAAATGAAGACAGGAACAGGTAACATGGTGGTGGCAGACATCTTTAATCCCAGCACTTGAGGAGGCAGAGGCAGGTGAATCTCTCTGAGTTCAAGGCCAGCCTAGTCTACAGAGTAAGTTTCAGGACAGCCAGGGCTACACAGAGAAACCCTGTCTCCAAAACCAAAATGTAACAAACAACAAAAAAGAAATGACGTGGCGCTAGAGAGATGGCCTGGTGCCTAAGAGCACTCGCTGCTCTTTCAGGGGACCTGAGTTTGAGTCCTGGCACCCACACCAGATGGGACAAAACCACCTGTCCTCTAGGGACCTTTTCAGGTACCTGCACACACAGGACACTCAATTACACACACAAACATGTTATAATCTTTTTTGGCGTATGTTTTTGAGACAGGGTTTCTGTGTAGATACGGGTGTCTTGGAACTTACTCTGTAGACCAGGCTGGCCTCGAATTCACAGAGATTTGCCTGCCTCTACCTCCTAAGTGCTGGGATCACAGGCATGAACCACCACTGCTGGCTTATTTTATACTTTTTAAAAGACAAAACAAATGCTTCTACAACAAGAACTCTCATACAGAAGACGCCCACCAGGTCTTGATGTGAGACTGTCTGTCAGGCCCTTGCAACAGACTGCTCAGGCTTCCCCTGTCACAGAGCGCAGAGCCTGCCGCTTGCTCAGGAGCACTCTCCTCCTTTCTTAATTTAGAAAGCTGGGATCTCTTGTAGCCCAGGCTGGCCTTCTATTTCCTATGCAGCTGAAGATGATTTTAAACGCCTCACCCTCCTTCCTGAGTGTGGAAATGACAGGCAGGCTCTACCACAGCTAATCTGGATAGCGCAGGGGACTGAGTCCTCTGCTGGGCAAGCACTATGGACTGAGCTACACCCCAGCTCAGTTTTTTTGTTTTCTGAGACAAGGTCTTATTACATAGTCTAGGCCAGCCTGGAGCACCCAATCCTCTGCCTCCACTTCCGGAGTGCTGGAATCACAGGCACCCCTGCTGCTCCTGGTTTCTGCAGTGCTGGAGATGGAGCCCAGGCCCTCCTGAGAGCCAGAGAAGCACTCTACCAACTGCGCTGCAGCCCTGGGCCCTAGTCCATGACTTTGTGTGTAATTCACATTACATCTTATTTATCTATTGTATGTGTGGGTGGGATGGGTGCCTGTGCCACAGTGCACACACGGGTATCAGAGATAACTTAGAGTTGGTTTCCTTCTTCACCATGTGGCTCCTGGGGAATGAATTCAGGTTACCAGGTCACTGAATCACCCTACTGGTCCTCCAGTCCAGACTTTTTTTTTTTTTTTTTAATAAATCAGTCCAGACTTTTTACATGAACTTTGACTCCAAGGCTGCCAAAGGCAGTGGCTTGGATAGAGCTTTCTGTGGCTCGTCCTTGCTCTCTTACAGGCATCTCAACAGGCGCTCAGGTGACGAGAGCCGGTGGGCTTGTGCTGAGCACTGCCTTCTCCAGGTGGGGAAGCCTGACCCTGAGGCAGGGCTCACACTGCCAGGGATGGTGCCCTTAGGCAGGGCCTTGCCCAGACAACCTTTTACTCTATCATTTTATAATCTACAAATCAAAACAGAACCATTTTTGTGCTGGCTTATGTCTATGTGACACAAGCTAACTCTGAGGGGACAACTGAAAACTGCCTCCAGAAGACGTGGCTGTAGGTAAGCCTGCAGACATTTTCTTCCTAAGTGGTGTTGGAGGATCCTGCCCATTGGGGTGCCACCACTGGGCTGCTGGTCCTGGGTGCTAGGAGAAAGCAGGCACAACAAGCCAAGAGGCAGGAGTGAGCAGCCCTCCTCCGTGGGCTGTGCCTCGGCTCCAGCTTCCTCCCTGCCTTCCCTCAGTGACAGACTATGACCTGGACATAGAAGCGAAATAAACTCCTTCCCAAATTTCTTTTGTCATGGTGTTCCATCATGGCAACTAAAACTCTAAGACAAAGTTATTTTCCAACTGTGCGTACGTAACAGTGGCAATTCTCTCACCCAGTAACTCGTCTGCATAATTGGATCCTCTGGACTGAGGTCAAGCCTAGAGAGGTCTGTGTATGTCCAAACCTTGGCCTAAACCTGGCAGCTGTATTTGTGGCGCTGTACCTCAGCACACTGGGCTGAGTGTGGAAAGGGCTACAGCCTGGGCTGCCACACACTCACCCCATTTCTGTGTGTGAGCAGGCTCGGTGGCCTGCTGCCAAGACACTCATTAATACCTTTTTATGGTCCCTTTCAGCTCTGAGGTTTTTGCAGATAGCAGGAAACAGAACTTCCTCCAGTGCAAGGCTGGCAGTCAGCCCCACACTAGGCATGCACTCAAAGGGGAAAGGTTAGAGTGGCCAAGGCACAGAAACAGTATAGTGTGTTCACCACACTTCATGACAGGTTTTTATTTAATTTTTTTAAAGGTGGTCAGGGGTTGGGGGTAGATGAAGTCCCAGCGCTAAAGCACTCGGGTCTCCATCTTCAAGACTCAGGCTGCCATGGGTGGCCAGGCTTGGGAGGTCCCAGCATATGAACCAAGGAAAACACACACACACACACACCGGCACGCACAAACATGCACACAGACACACACGCACGCACCATGCACTCCCCCACGTCCCCCTCACCCCCGGCACGCACAAACATATACACACACCACACAGGCACACCTTCCAGGGCAGCTCTGAGTGTCTATATCCTCTAGCACATTCATAGGTCCTCACCCAGGAAGACCGTCTGGGTCTTGGATTGCTCCTCCCCCCCCCCCCCA
>CM053751.1:21807411-22186751 GCA_028658305.1 Pachyuromys duprasi
CAGAGGCCATTAATAGTTAATGTGCCCTAAAACTTTCTCACTCAGTGGGATTGTAATGACTCCCCTAAAGGGACTTTGATTTGCTGTCTGTCTCTGGTGCCCTCACCCAGCCCACTGTCTACCTAGTGGGGTGGATGCGAAGGACACAGACCACCATGAAGCTCACACCCTGGACTTGGGGGCACTGTCCAGGGCAGCATGGGAAGATGGGCTTTACACAGACCTGGGGACCAACTTACCCCTGAGAGTCGACAGTGTCCTTAGGCCTCAGCAGCATGGTGGATAGGATGGAAAAGAGCTTCAGGCGCATGTGCGGGTCTGTGGTGGGCTGGAGACAGGCCCTGAGGGTGGGGATCACATGCTGCAGCGCCTCTCCCACAGCTGGGCCTGCAAGAGAGGGGAGGGGATGCCGCAGGCTGCTGGCTGCCAGGGCTTCTCTGCCGGGGCAGGAGACTGACTCAGGAGCAGCAGAGCTGGGGAGGGGTCCCGCAAGCCAGTGCCACGGCTCCCCTTCCTGCCATGCTGCCCTCCCACTAACAAATGATTAACTCTAGGCTCTCCTCATCATGAGACCAAGACACAGCTTCTTGTTACAATTTCCAAAGTCTTTCTTTTTACAAAAATTTCCTTCATTATCTTTAGCAATGTGCATGTGTGCCTGAAGATATGCATGCATAACTGTAGTGTCTGTGAAGCTGGAAGCAAGGATGATCTCCCTGGAGCTGGAGACACAGGCGGTTTTGAGCCACAAGATATGGGTGCCGGGAGCCAAACCTCAGGCCTCTGCAAGAGCAGTCAGAGGTGTTAATGGCTGAGCCATTTCTCCAGCCCCCCCTCCCCCCTTTTCTGACATAGGATTTTACTCTGTAGTCCAGACTGGCCCTGAACTGAAGACAATACCTCAGCCCCCAATTGCTCCTCAGTGGCCACCTAGCTTCTTGTTTTGAGGCAGGGCCTCTCATGGGCCTGAGATTTAGTGATTAGGCTAGGCTAGCTGGTCACTGAACCCAGAGCCTGGCCTGTCTCTACTTCTCCAAGGGCTGGGGTTACACTGGCATGGTAGCATAAACCTTTCAACCCCAGCACTCAGGAGAGGAGTTCAAGGCCAGCCAGGGTTACACAGGCTACACTGTCCCAAAATCCACAATCAAATAAACAAAAAACAGGGATTTTTCACAACAGCCTGGGGATGGTCCTCAATACAGACAGTGCTATCTTCATAGGCCTACTTACCCAAACTCCTAAAACTGAAGTCAAGAAATAGCTGGAAAAAAACAATGCACCAAAAGCATTCATTCAAAGAATGCTCAACATTTGCACAAGCCTTGTGGTATGTAAGAGAGGAAAGAGGACCCTGCCCCTTCATTCCCACCCTTGCCTCAGGTCACAAAGACTCTGCGGGGCAACCTCAAGCTTGAGGGCTCCTGGTGACTGGCACCATACAGCCTCTAGCCTTGGGCATACTGACTCTCCAGAACACGGCCCCAATACTTCCAGATGTGCCCCACGCCCAGGACTTTGTATTTTAAGATAAACTCAGGCACAGCTTGCTAATTCTAAAACTGGACAACAAGCCAAGCAACCTAAATCTCATTTCAAATTGCAGTTTCTCAAAGCCCTCTGTGTCCAGTGTCTGTAAAGAGGAAATGGAGGCTAAGGAGGCAACGAGTTTATCCACCTGAAGCTGTATGGGTCTGAGGGGAGAAGGAAAACAAAAGTGGCCCAGTGGGAAAAGCAGCTGCTGGCCCGATGAGACAAGCAGGATCCCTCCAGCATGGGCGAGTGCCAGAGGATTGCTCCAAGCAGCACAGGCAAGTGCCAGAGCTTTGCCCAGACTCTGTCAACATCAAAGGACAGATGTCTGCAAATCTGTAACCCATGAGCCAGCACTCAGAATAAAAACTAAGCGTCCAAGCTGGAATTTCATTCACAAAGGAAGAAAGGAGATGCAGAGGAGAGGGAAGCTGACACTCCCACCTGAACTTCAGTGAGAAGCAGACTGTCTTTCAAGAAAATATCTGCCATATGCCATGGTTAGAGTGCTTGCCCAGCACTTGGGGTCCTGGTTCCAGGCCAGCACTGCATAAAGCAGGCATGACAGTGGAAACCTGTAATCCCAGCACTCAGGAGATGTAGGCAGGAGGAAGACATCAAGGTTCATCCT
The DNA here is from genome assembly GCA_028658305.1 of Pachyuromys duprasi. Classification (NCBI taxonomy): domain Eukaryota; kingdom Metazoa; phylum Chordata; class Mammalia; order Rodentia; family Muridae; genus Pachyuromys; species Pachyuromys duprasi. Next base: position 21,809,576 of record CM053751.1, read on the forward strand.
CAGCTAAACAGCAAGTCTGAGGCCCATCTTGGCTGCATGAGAGCCTGTTTTAGAACAAAACAAGTGCACCCAGAGAAATGCAGCTTTTCCAGGGGCTGGGGATTGGAAACAGGTAACAGAGCTGCACTCAAGCTGCTCCCAGCTTGAGCCCTGGGTGTACTCTGCCATTGGTCAATGCAAACAAGTGTGCCAGCCAGTGCTCTGGTCTGACACCAGCCGCTGTCACAGTGCTGTTAACACCAGTGTGGGACGGGAGGAGCTGGTGCCCTAAGTGAGTACTTCTTGTTCTTCTGGTTTTCAATCTCAGCAAGTCAAAACCGAAAGCGCAAAGGCTCACAACATGTGGGTTTTCATGTACATCCCAGCACCAAGCAGGCCAGGAGCTCAGGAGGCCACACAAGGGCACTCACCAAGCAATACTAAACTACAACAATGCACCTATTTGCAGCCATGCAGAACACAAAGGGCCCAGCTGCAGACCACCCAGGCTGTGGGTGGAAAGGGTACAGGGTCTTGAAGGATGTAGTGGAACCGTCCTATGATTCAGGCTCACAGGGCCAGGAACAACCTTACCCAGCACAGCAGGACCTCTCAGGGTGTGGTGTGGCTTGCTGCCTGAGCCAAACATTTCTGCTATCATTTGTCTGTGGAAGCCAGAGTGTGACATCAGGTGTCTTCCTCAAGTGGTCTTCATTTTGGAAACAGCCTCTCTCACTGTACCTAGGGCTCCCTGATTCACCTAGACTGAGACTCTGGCCAGCAAGTCTCAGAGAGCCTCCTGTCTCTGCCTCACTGGTGCCAGCATTATAGGAACACAATATTGTGCCTGGCCTTAAAAAAAAAGAGAAAGATTTACTTTTATGTGCATGACTGCCTGAACATACATGCATGCACTGTGTGTGTTTGGTGTCTGCAGAGGCCAGAAGTGGGCATTGATATCACCGGGAACTGGAGTTAGCGACAGCCATAAGCCACCACGTTAGTGCTGGAAACAAAACTTATGTCCTCTACTAGAGTTTAGCCGCTGAGCCATCTCTCCAATGCCACACCTGGCATTTTAAGACTGCTTCATCTCAGGCTTGAACTCATCTCAGGCTTGTGCAACAAGCACTCAACTGACCGAGCCATCTCCTCAGTCCTGTAGGTGGCATCTCTGCCTTCTGAGCTGTCCACAGTCTATAGACAGCAACCTACACCTTCTGGTGAAAACACATAAGACACCGAGTCACCAGCTGTGCCGGGTGGCTGGAGCATGGGAAGGGAGATATGCCTTTTGCATCTACGGCCTCTCCTGGGCTCCAGTGGGATTCGTGAAGGGGGCTGCACCATTTGGCATTAAAAATGTTAAAAAGCAAAATAACATAAAACACGAGTAATGATTATAAAGCAATACTATCTCACTCCCGCAGAGCCTCAGTGGCTGGAGACACAGATGTATCTAAAGAATACAGGCTGCGAAGCCATGGCACATCTCATTTCCCAGGCTTCACCATAGCGGTCATTTTTCCTGGGGACAGTGGCTTAGCTTGTCAGCCCAGCCTGTGGAGAAAAAAGGCAGGAGCAGAACTGGCTTGATATCCTGAGCTTCGAAGCAAGACCCTGTCACACAAACAAAAACTATGTCTGGATCAAGGCCAGGTCCTCTGGCTCATGGATGGCGAGGACGGCTGCAGACACAGCCTGGCTCGGCCAGGTCAGTGTCCTGAGGCTCACCTGCCTGGGTGAGGACCACAGTGAACTTCAGCAACTGCACAGAGTGCACTGTCCACTCGCCATGCGAGGCAGTCAGCCGCTCCAGGAGTGCACCCATGTGCTTGCGGTACAGGTCCTGACTGCTGGGGATGTCCTCCACCTCAGCCAGTGTGTCCATGGTCTTCTGGGCCTAGAAAAGGGTACACAAAGATTAGGACCAGTCTAATTTCAAATTAAAAATTACTGCCAGACTTTCTTGACCCAATAGCAGTTAGAATAAAGACACAGAGACTCATAATTTTTTTTTGTTTGGTTTGGTTTTTCCAGACAGGGTTTCTCTGTGTAGCCTTGTCTGTCCTTGTTTTGTAGACCAGGCTTGCCTCCCACCTGCCTTTGCCTCCGAGTGCTGGGATTACCGGTCACCACTGTCTGGCTGAGACGTATTAATTTCTATTATAGCTTAGGCCTTAGCTTGGGCTACCACCCATCTGGCTCATCTTAACTTAATTAATTGCCTGTTCTACTCTATGACCCACCATGTGGCCTGTTACTTCTCCCTCACTCAGTCCGAGCACCTGTTCCTCTCCATGTTCCCTGGTGAATCTCATTCTTCTTGGAGACCCTCTCAGCCTGGAAGTTCCACCTTTCCTCTCCTGCCTAGCTACTGGCGGTCAGCTTTTTATTAAGCCGATCAAAAGATGAGGGAAGATTGAACAAACTATGATGGAGGTGCTGACTCATAAGAATAACAATACCAAGGTCCAGACAGTGCTCAGCTCTCTGCCGGTACAGAATTAGAGATACCTTCACACAGTACACAAAAAGATTACCCCAACCAAAAATACTTTTTTGGTTGGGGGAGATCCCCCTGCCTCTGCCTCCCAAGCACCTGGCTTAGAGTCTACTTTTTAAAGCCTAACATTCTTGGCAATTCTCTTGTCATCTGAGAGCCAGACCTACAAGAGCCACCAGCTAACAGGAAGATGTGATGAGGAGGCAAGTGCCACAAAGAGCAGGCAGCAGGCGGCATCAGGACCACATCGGGGCTTATGTCCTCCCACTCACACTCAGATCTGTCTTCGCCAGCGCTGCTCCTACAGCAAGCAGCAACAGAGACAGAGCCCCCCTCAACAGCTCAGGAAGCCCAGTGCTTGAGTGCACAGGTGTATGTGTGTATTGGTGGGGGGAGGAGTTGTGGAGTCATTTGCAAGCATCAGGACCTGATTTTGATCCCAAGAACCCATATGAGAAGCTAGGTTACATGATATGCCTGTAACCTCAGCAATGGAGAGGCAGAGAGGGTATTGGTGTGGTGATCCTGAGGATGTGCTGGCCAGCCTAGCCTACTTGCGAGCCAGTAAAAGACTCAAATAAACAAACACAAAACAGGGTAGGGCTGGAGAGGTGACTCAGCAATTAAAAGCACATATTACCCTTGCAGAGAACCAAAACGTGGTTCCCAGCGTCCATGCTGAAAGGGTCATACCCACGCACAACTCCAGGAACCTGAAGCTGTCGTCCATCCTCTCAGGCTCACCCAGTACACATACATAAAACAAACCAAAAACAAAACAAAACCCCCAATTCCGCAAAAGTAAAATAAAACACAAAGAAAGGAAAACTCTGGATGATGTCAGAGGAATGACACCGGCCTTCATGCATACTCCCACAAGCAAAGACATAAGCACATGCCCCTCCCCCACACACAGTATAAGGAAAAAAAGAAAATACTACAATTTACAGATGACTGAGGCAGGAAGATCAAGAGTTTTAAGTTCAACCTAGGCTACACAGAAAGACCTTGTTTAAAAAAACAGAAACCACGGCTGGAGAGATGGCTCAGTGACTAAGAGCATGTATAGCTCTTGGATCCCGTTCAGGCAGCTCAAAGCCCTCTGTTAATACAGTTCTGGAAGATCCAATGTTTCTGGCCTCTCAGGACACCATGTAAACACACATATATACAGGTCAGGGTCAGGGTCCACCCAGGGTCCAATACTGAATAGCCCTCACCCCTAGATAGAGGTCTTAGTGGTGGGGACACTCCTTGAGGCCACTTTGTAATGACTCCTCCTAGATGCTGTGAATTCTTCCATCTTTGCTAGTCAAGCCTGCCCCAGCTCTGGCATTCAACCATGCTGGGCCATTTCCTGTGGAGAGAGACTGGGCGCTGCTGCTCTTACCTTCTTTCCAAGGCCTGTGGCATTCGAGACAGCCATTATCGTCACCAGCACCTCCAGGAGCTGCAGGCTCGCAGCTCCACAGTCCTCCTGACACACAGACAGCAGAGCCTGCACACACAGCAGCAGATGCTCCACGTAGAGACTCTGGAAGACACCAGTAGGATCAGCACCTCTCCCTCCACAGCCCACTGTAGTACGGCACCCATGCATGCAGCAAGAGTCAGAAAATCTGCCACACCCTGCCTGAGGGCTGTAGGGCTCTGACCTGCGCACATCCATCCCACTGGGACAGCGGGCCTGCTGCAGCGGGAAGCTATAGAACAACTAAGAATACATGCTGTGGGCCAGATGGTAGTGGCGCACACCTTAATCCCAGCACATGGGCAACAGAGGCAAACTCAGAGGAGTTCGAAGCCAGCTGGTCTATAAGTGGGTTCTAGTCCAGCCAGAGCTGAATGGAAAACCCTGTCTCAAAAAACAAAACAAAAACAAAGAAAAGTAGTACACACTGTGAAATGTTCACTGATAATCTTAAAACTGCCATTCCTGTCTCTTCTGTGCTGTGTTTCTACTGAACCTGTGAAATAGACATGGTAGAGGAATGATAAACACACAGATGAGAGAAGAAGCCTGTGGAATTTTGGCCTTCCTGGGTGAGAGTGTGGCCTCTCAGCACCACTAGTACCTCTCATGGAGACATTCTGGCTGCATACCTCACCCCCCACCCCAAACTTTACACTGTGTTTCCCTTCACCCAGCTTCTTTGATTCCTATATAACTCAGCCATTTTGACTCCGCTGGCTTCCTGACCTCTTGGTCTTCTAGCTCTCCGGTCTCTTCTCCCCCTTTCCTCACATGGCCCCATTCAGTCTGCAGGGAATGTTCACTCTGGGTTCCCCCAGAAGTCTGCCTCTGCTCTGCCTTATGTCTATAGTAAAAACTTCAACCTCTTAGGAGCAGTCCTGTTCTCCCTTTCTTTCTTTTCTTTTTTTTCCATTCATAGGCCTGCTATCCCAGTATCTGGGAAGTGGAGGCAGGGCGATCAGGGATTCAAGGCCAAACTTAGCTACATAGTTAGGGTTAGTTAGGGTTCAGCCTGGCCTACCTAAGACTTTGTCTCAAAACAAAACAAACCAAGCAAGGGGGGAAAAAAACTGTAGTGACATTTTTAAGAATTCTGGAATTTGGTTTCTTTAAAAACACAGAACTACTATAAGAATGTGTTTATGCAGCTGCTTTGGACTGTCCGCAGTGGCTGACTATGATTTGCCTTGTGCTCTAGCATTAGTGTGGTTTTGCCAGCTGCAGCTAATCCCTACAACTGTGTGAGTTTGGGATCCTGGGAACTTTTCAGAGGATACATAAATTTGGGGGCACCAAAAGGTGGGGTCAATGGTTGTTGGTTATTTAGAGAGATTGGCTGGTTATGATGTGTTAGCTGTGGCCAAAGACGAAGCAAAAGGAAAATAAGAAAAATAAAATAAAGATTTCCTTAATTCCCCTCTCCTTCTATTTTTGCTTCTCTCCTATCTATTTAGTGTTATGGGGTGAAAAAGAAGAACCCACAACATAGCAAGACTGGCTACCACAAAACAAAACAAAAAACCCCAACCAACCAACCAACCAAATCCCCCCAACCTCATATTTAACAACTCTGTGATATTCCATGCTAAAATGACTGCACATCTTAGCTCCACTTAAAAAACCTAGAATGGCGAGGCTAGGGCTGATCTAGTAGAGCAGGACCACAGAAAGATCCTATGCTTTCTGACTGAGGTGGGTGTCAAAGGCTAAGCTGCTCCCTCCTGGCTCCTCTGGGCTTCAGGTGCACTTGCTATAGAACCATGGCTGGGTGGCGCTCGCCATGGGCTACAGGGAGACAGAAATTCCACAGGCTTCTCTCTACATTCACGTCCTTTATCATTCCTCTACCATGTCTATTCCACAGGCTCAACAGAGCACAGAATACATAGGAATGGCAGTGACAGGCAAGTCATAGTATGACTTCTAAATAAAAGCACACATACTTACATACCAGCCCTCAGTCAAGTGAGTTTAGCTGCTGAGCCATCTTACCAGCCCTTACTTTGTTCTTAATGAGGTTTTGTCATGTTCCTGTGACATAAGAAATTCAATATGCCCGCAAACAACCCCACAAGAAGTGGGCAGAGAAGCAGTGAGGAGCCTGTGGCCCCATCTGAATACCCCTGTCCTTTCTTGTTGATAATTCCAAGCTGGCAAGAAGGGAGGTGTCGAGCCTGGGTCTCTGATGTCAAGAGTCCCTGGACTGAGGAGGAGAACACGCTGGCACATGGGGGGAGAATGGCCTCTTGGGTCCCCTATGTTCTGAAACTGTGTCAAGTTTCCTCTGAGTCTGTACTGCTCTTGCAGAGGACCCAAGTTTAGCTCCCAGCACTCTTGTTGAGTAGCTCACAGTCCCCTGGAACTTCAGCTCGAGGGGATTGAGAACCCTCTTTTGGACTCCATGGGACCTGCATGCATGTGCACACAGACACATACAAAGCAAAATGCATCTTGAAAATAGACATGACCCCTTTGCCAGAAGGCTGACAGAAACTCTCTCCTCAGCAAGAGCCAGCACAGAGGAGCCCGCCAAGGAGAGCTAACTTCCCTGGAAATGACACTTGGAAAGCAAGGGGTCACTTTTCTTTGCTGTCATGAATATGAGAGATATAAAACACCTGTGTAAGTCTTCCAGCCACACCCTCCAGGGGGCTTACCAACATGTACATGGGAATCAAAGTCACTATCAGAACCGTTCCAGAGAGACACACAGCCGACACATGGAAGTATGGACAAAGGAGCGTTAAGTGCAAGAGCATGGCCTGTCCTTGCTCCTTTCCAAGATTCCTGCCCATCCCCATGGGTTTCCCTTATTATTTTGTTATTTAAAAATAAGATGGCTTAGTTTCTTTTTTCTCATTAAGTCCAGGCCTCACTATGAAGCACAGGCTGTTCTTGAACATGGATCCTCCAGCTTTCGGAATGCTGGGATTATGGTGTAGTGTTTTGAATGAGAATGGCCCCCATAGACCAATGTATTTGAATAGCTGGTCCCCAGTTGGTGGAACTATTTAGGAAGGGTTAGGAAGCGTGGTCTTATTGGAGAAGGTGTGTCAATGGAGGTAGGCTGTGTGGTTGCAAAAGCCCATAGTTTTCATAGCTCCCCCTGCACCTCAGGGTTTCTCTATGTGGCCTTGGCTGTCCTGGGCTTGCTTTGTAGACCAGGCTGGCCTCCAACTCACAAAGCAGGCCTGAGTGCTGGGATTACAGGCTGTGCCCCCGCGCCTGGCTCAGCTTTCCCAGTTACCTCTCTTACTGCCTTGTGCTTGTGGATGAGATGTAAGTGCTCAGCATGGCCCCAGCACCAGGCCTGCCTGCTGCCGTGCTTCCTGTCACGATGCCCACAGACGCTAACCCTCTGAAACCACAGGCCCCCAATACTTTCTATTATAAATAGCCTTGGCCATGGTTTCACTGCAGCACTAGGAGAGTAACTAAGACAACAGGTATGTGACACCACTCCTATAGGTCTCTCATGGACAACAGAAATGGCTGGACAGGACACCAGGGAGACTTCTGCCAGTCAGTGCCCATCCCCCCGGCCCAGCTTTTCCAGAGCTGAACCATCTCTGGGTGCACCGAGGCCTAAACAGGTTGGCTGGCCAGTGAGGAGAACCTAGTCTTCCAATAGGAGGATCAGGGTACAAGAGGAGAGGGCATGCCTACCATACTCTAACATAGCAGCCTTCATCTTGCCCTCAGTATACCAGTGGTAAAGCTGAGGGCTAGGCTGCTCTGGCTCGTTTAAAGCAAAACTGTCAGGTCTCAAGTGGTTACTTCAAACACAGGATCCAACTGCTGAGTGACACAGACCATAATGAGCTCTTGGTCACTCCCGAGGATGTGCTGTTCACACCAATCTTAACATGGTGTGTAGTCCCTTGTCTCCTGAGTAGGACCCAGAACTCCCTCAGACCCATGCCACTGACCTATGACTACCCATGCAACAAGGCCAGCTGGACTCTGCTGGAAGATGGATGCATCCTGAGCTGTCCAAGCCACTGGACTAACAAGAGAAAATCTTAAACAGCCACCTGTTATCGGTGGCTCCTGGAGTAAACAGGGGCTGCTGACCCTGCTGGGTATGCTGCTGTCTGGGGGCTGCCCGTGGGCTGGCCATCAGAAGCAGTTGCACTCAGAGAGCAGCTAGCAGGCTACCTCCTTCCTCCAGCGCCAGGATGCCCTGATGCCCACCCTTCCAGGCACCCACTTACATTCTCAGACCCCTGGCAGATGTGCTCCTGGGCCAGCTCTGTGGCTATGACCTTGAGGTGTGGCTGGAGGGCATTCCGGGGGCAGCCCTGGATGACAGAAGCGAGAATCAAGAGGCCAGAGGCGGAGGGTGCCTTCTTCAGCATGGCTAAGATCAGTTTCAGAAACACTTCTGGGTTGACGAAGGTGCCAATGAGCTCTGCAGCTCTTACACTCTGCAAGGAAGAGGGGAAGTGAGAGTTCTGGAAACATGGATATAACAAAGTGCCCCCACTTGACAGAGGGCATGGTGGACAGGATCCTGGGGAAGTGTACACCCTTCTTCCTCTCATGTGGGAGACCAAGGCAAACGGGCCCCAGGGCTCTGAAGCAGTGTGACCTCCTCTCCTGTCTCACTAGCCACCAGCAGCCCAAGCTTCTCATTCACACACTCAATGTCTCCACTGTGGTGAGAACTGGGGCTTCTTTAAAAAACAAAGAACTATTTTAAGAATATGTTTTCATTTTAAACCCAGCTGTGGGGATACGGGGCTGCTTTGAAGGAGCTTTGATTTGCCTTGTGCTCTAGCAGAAGCATCATTTTGCTAGCTGCAGATAGTTTCTCCAAGTGTGTGGTGTTTGGAATTCTGGGGACTTTTCAGAGGTTATATAGATCCTAGAGCCTTGATAGGTAGGTTGCTGGTTGCTGTTGGTCTCACTTTATTAAGTAGTTGTGTGCAAAGAAGAAACAGGAAGAAGGAGGAGGAAGAGGCAGCAGAAGCAGATGCAGAAGAAGACAAAGGAGGAGGAGAAGGAGGAGGAGGAGAAGGAGAAGGAGGAGGAGGAAAAGCAGCAGCAGCAGCAGCAGTAGCAGCAGCAGCAGCAGCAGTAGCAGCAAGGTAAACTGATGGGGTAGATCAAACCTGGCCCAAGGAGCTTGACGCCCCTAATCAGTAGGAAGTAGTCTGATGATAATGTTGCCCCCAACCTGACCCCTGAGTTTATTCAGGGATCTCTTTCCTTTCCTCTCTATCCTTTTCTCTCTCATATAGTGCTAGGGGGTTGAAAGGGAAGAAAAGGAATGGATAAGGGTGGAAGAAAGAAGTGCCCATAAAGCAGCAAAATCCGGTTATACTCTAAACCCCGGGTAACTCAACTATGGCAAGGACAAGGCTGAGATGCAAAACCATGAAGCCGAGCGCAGGGGACTGCAACACCAACCCACAGATGACAAATCCAGAGCGGGCCAGCAGCTGCCAGGAAGGGGGCTTGTGTGGCTGGAGAGGGAGGTGCGAAGCTGGGGATCCTGGCCAGCTCTGCACCTGCACCATCCGTGGGGAAGCAGAGCACACAGACATAGCAGCCCTCCCAGGGCACTTTCCTACCTCTCCTTCATGAAACTATACTGAGAGACAAAACGTCAAAGATTCTGTGACAATGCCTGTGAGGTGACTCAGTGACTCATGTGCCTGCTGCACTCGCCTGAGGATCAGAGTTCAGATCCCCAGCACCTATGTAAAAGGTGGGGAGAAGTGGCAACCGTCTGTCATCCTAGTACTCAGGAGACAGGCACAGGGGCGCCCTGGGCAAGCCGGCTATGTGAGACTAGCTGAATCTTTGAGCTCTGGGCTCAGTGAGAAACCCTGCAATGAAGTAGACAGCAACCAATACTACATACGGGCTTCTAGAAGCATGTACATAATTGCACATGTACTCACACAAGCACATGCACATATCATATGGTCATACATATGAAAAGACATATGAATGCACCACACCTTCCCCCATATCTGGAGTTTTGGGTGGAAATGGCTTAAGTTTGCCTGGGAAAGCTGGTCTCCAGGGCCAACTGACTGTTGATAGCCTGGTCACTGGAAGCAGGGGACTGCAGGGCTTGGACCAAAGCACACATGCTATACCTGCCCTGTGTGCTCAGGGGTGCAACAAAGTTTGCTATGACGGCACTGCCAGGCCAGGAGAGGTGGGAGGGCAGGAGGCAGCGGTGTTCACACCTTTATCCCGCTGGTAACTACAGAACTCGCATGCACAGGGCTGAGGACTCTGCCACTCACACTGCTAAGCACAGCCTTCTCCTCATCCGCACACGCCTGCTGCAGGGTTCGCAGGATGATCTCCAGGTGCTGCGTGATGTGGTCCTCCGCGTGTAGCAGCAGCACGGGCAGCAGCTGTGCTGCCTTCACCCGCGTCCCTACCACCCAGTCAGTGATGTCATGACAGACGGCGGGAAGCACCTTGGAGAGGTTCCTGAAGACCAGCTCTCGACAGCCCAGCCCAGGCCGGCTCTCTAGAGGGAAGAAGGTGGGAACCCACAAAGACAGCTTCAGGGATCTGTGCAGAAAGTAGTTACTTACACCCACAGTCTGACTGCAAGTTCAGAATGTCTCCTCCAGATAGAAAGGAGAGCTACGCTTGGAAGCCTGCAACTACAAACAGCTCAGCTCAGGAGGCTAAGGCAGGAAGATTGCTTCAAGTTAGCGATCAGCCCGAGTTCCACAGTTACAGGTTATCCTGTAGAGTGAGACCCTATTTCAAACAAACAAAGTAAGGGCCACATCAAAATGTAAGGTGGCGCATGCCTTTAATCCCAGTACTCAGGAGGCAGAGACAAGCGGCTTTCTGAGTTCAGGGCCAGCCTAGTCTAGACAGCGAATTCCAGGACAGCCAGCATTACACAGAGAAACCCTGTCTGGAAAAAAAAACCGAACAGTATTTCTTATGGCTATACTGAAGTATGACACGTAAGAAGCCACCCTGAAGTAAGCTTAGCTCCATGCTTCCCCTCGCCCCTCCCCTGTGGCCCTGTGCTATGTAGTAGTGTAGTCTCCAGCGTCTTCCCTCAGGACTTGTGTAGCACACTCGCTGGAGCAGTCTGTGCCGTGAACACACCGGTTTTCCCCTTCCTCTCTGTGCTGACCTCTGACTTGGGGCTGTTTTAACAAGGTATTGTGCTGAACCCTAGTATCAGCTACTAGCAGGGGCAGGCACTGGCCTTTCCTGGTGTCAGTATTTAGCACGGCCACATCCTACCATCAGCACTTGTCTGACTTAGAAGAGAGCGCCTGCGTATCTCCTAGAGGCCGCACCATTCAACTTCCCTGCTGTGCATGGCCAGAGTTCAAGGTAGCCAAGCCTGGAAGGTGCAGCAGCATCTCTGAGGTCCAGCTTCCATCTCCCCAGTCCAATGCCATCAAGCATCTTTACAGGCTTATGTGCTGTCTGTATTACCATCCTGGGTGATGCTTTTCCAAATACTGTCTGTTTAAAAGTTTTGAACTGTCTTTCTTACTGGGTTCTGGGAGTTCTCTGTTCTGCACATAATAATTACTTTCTTGGTTTCTTCACCTTCTTAACCCTGCCTACACAAATGTGTATTGCTGGGGACTGAACTCACAGCTTCACATTTGCTAGGCACTCTACAGCTAAACCACACCCCCAGCCCCTCCATCATGGGGGATGCTAGGCAGGTGCTCTATGACTGATGGAGTCTAGTCAGGTTTTACTGCTGAGCCTGACCCGCCCAGTCCTTTATTGGACTCTAGATGAGTGTTGTGGCTCTAAGCTACACCCTCAGCCTCTTTTTGAGGCAGGGTTTCACTCAAGTCTCCCTTGAGTGCACGCTATAGCCTCGGGCTACACTTAACAATTCTCCTCCTCAGACTTCAGGCATTTGCCCCCAAGCCTGGCTAGTCGGCTTTCATGTCACAGAGAGGATGATGGGAAACAGCCAGGCAGCGCTGGCTCTTGGTGTGTGCAGTTGCCCACACACAGTCTACACACAATAAAGAGCTCCCCTGCTGTGCCAAGGGCATCTCAGCGCACAGTAGGCATGTGCCAGAGGCTGCTCTACAGGATGGTATGGTTCTGGGAAACTGGAACCCACAGAATGATTTCAGCACCATGTAGATGCAATATTGGGAATCAGGGGCCCATTGCTTCCATTTGCCTTTATTGGGGTGTGTGTGGATGAAGTATGCTTTTTGAAACAGTTTGAGTTTGGCTGGCCACAGTAATCCTCCTGCCTCAGCTTTTCCAGTACTGTGATGACAAACTCTCCAACACCTGGCCACTTTTACTTTCATAATCACTAACAAATATCTGTAAACATGAATGTCACAAATCTGACTGATGAATTTAGATAAACGCTAAAAAATAGAATCACCGAATCAAAACGCATGTGTGTTAATGTCCTCAAACACAAGGTGAGCCATCATATGAAACCAGGACTGAGTAAACCACTATCCCACAAGCAGGGTACACTCCTTGAATATGCTTGGGTTTTGCCAGTGGTTTCCCAGGCCTGTCATCCAGCTGCTTCAGATGCTGGAGCAGAAGGACAAGGACAAGGTCGCCCAGGCAACTCAGACCCTGTGTAAATGAGGCTCAGTCGGTAGCGCTTGCTTAGTGTGCATGAAGCCCTGGTTCTGCTTCCAGTGTCACATAGTCAGGGTGTAGTGGTGATGCCTGTAAGCAATCTGGAGGTGAGGCAGGGGCATTAAAAGTCAAAAGCCATCCTCAGCTACAAGCTAAGTAAGTTTGAGGCCAGCCTGGGTTATACCTCAAAAACAAAAGCAAAACTACAAGTGAAAAGTGAGCAGGGGTATGAGGTCTTAGGTTCAATCCCCGAGATTGTACACAATTAAACAAAAACAAGGCTCAGGGGAAGGCTCAGTGAGTAAAAGTGCTCACCTACAAAAAGTCTGATGACCTGAGTCCCAACCCCAAAACCCATGTTAAAAAACAAAACAGGCTGTATGTGGTGGCATGCTTTTGTAGTCCAAGAGATGAAAAGGGAGAGACAGACATCTCCTTCAGAAGCTCTTGGGCCAACTAATGGGAGCAACTAACTCAGCTGCAGAAATAGCAGACCCTGCTTCAAATCCAGGTGGAAGGCTAGAATCAACCCCACAAAGCTGTCCTCTAACAATCACGCGGGTGCCATCCTTTCTGCGTGCCTGTACTTTCACACACACAATTCATAAATAAGTTCTTTTGCACTGCCACTGCACACGAGGGAAGGTCAGAGGACCACTTGTGGGAGTCAGTTCTCCCCACCATGTGGGCACAAGGAGGGAAACCCTGCCAAGCTATCTTGACGGACCAGTGTGAGACAACAGAGCTAACTCTCACACCTCCTAGTTAAGACTAATCCTTCCTACACAGCCTTGTAATGCCTGAGTGCAGGAGTCCCCCTCATCAGCACCCCAGAGGGCAGGACTCAACTGTCCTGGGCTGACATGTTACTTAGGACACTATTTCCTGTGTCCCCAGGATGTTATTTTTTGGGGGCGGGGCTGCTCTGTAAACAGGCTTCTTCTACTTAGGAGGATTCACTCATGCTGTGACACATGTCTATGTTCTCCCCTCTTTTGGCTGAGGGATCTCCTATCTTGCCACCTCACCTGTACACCCAGCCTCTCCCAGATGGGCACATGTGGGCTGCTTTCCTCTGGGCTGTCATAGAGAATGTTGCTGGGACACTCTCCAGCTTTGTTGGGGAGACAGTTTCATTTCTGTGTAGTGTCTACCTTGGGATAGGTGGTGAGCACCATGCCTGCCATCCTAAGAAACCGCAACAGTTTTGCCAGTGCCCTTGTGCTGGCTGTTTATCAGCCATGCTTGTTTCTCAGCATCTAAGATACTTCCCGGATTTGATTACTCGCCACTTATTTATGGGCAGGCCGGGTCAGTGGTCATGCATCTCTGTCTGGAAGCCCATTAGCACAGGTAAGCAGGGAGGAAGGCCCTGGGCTGCAAGTAATCATTTAGTCATGTCCAGATTCCAATAGGGCAGAGAGCTCAGCACTGTCTACAAATCTTCAAGGGAATAATGACAGGAGAGACAAAAAGGCAGAATAAAACAGGTTAAGTGGGCCATGTCTGCAAGAGCACAGGATGACAAGGGACCTTAAAGACTTTAAGAGACAATGGACCCTTCAGTCAGAGATTTGGACATCTGCAAAGCCAGGCACTACAGCAACAGGCAGCCATCCATACAGCTGCCAACAAACAATGGAAAAGGTGAGGTCATGTCAGGTCTAGTGAAGCAAAGGGGATTCCACCTGGAGGGACTGCTGGCGCAGAGGTCAAGGTTCACAGTTTTTGGAGGGATCAGGGGAACCCTGAAACAGGTCACGGTGGAGATTTAGGTGCTGGAGAGATGGTTCTGTGCAAGTCGTTTTCCTCCTCTCCTTTCAGCTCACTCCTGTGTACAAGGCCTGCCCTGTGTGCTGCTAAGGCAGAATGACCTGCCCCTGAGAAGAGGAAAAGCTCCACGGTGCCAGCCTGCTGCTCCTCTTCTGCCCCCATTCAATTTTCTATCCCACACCATGATGGAATGTAGGCAGGGCAGAATCAGATGGATAGGCACAAAGATACACATTCAAAAGGAACTCTGCTCAGACCAGGTTTTTTTTCTTTTTTTAAGAAAAAGAAAGAAAAGAGAAAAAAGAGAAAAGAAGGAAAGAAAGAAAGAAAGAAAGAAAGGAAGAGGCCCTCTGTCTTCCTGGCATCAAGCCACTTCTGAAGACATTCTGCCCTTAGCACTTGCGCATGACAGGCAAACAATTCCAGGAGAAAGATGTTTCAATGGAAAGCCTCCGCCACCACCAAACCCTGGAACCTGTTGTCACCACAGCCCTGCCACTGGTGGTTGGCAGGAACTTAAGGCCACTTTAGTCAGAAAAATTGATTGAACTGCAACCTTCCTGACTGCCCCACACAGCACTCCATGAAAGCATGATTTGAGGCAAGATGGCTCAGTTAGTGAAGGCCTTGCCATGCAAGTTGGGTGACCTGAATTCTACCCAGAGCCCTGTAATACTGGAATGAGAGAACGACTCCACAAAGCTGCTCCTGACCTCCACCTGCACATGGCAGCCCGGGTATCTACACTGCACACAGTCCCAGAAACTAATAAAGTTACAAGAAACAGGTCACAGCGGAGATTTAGGTGCTGGAGAGGTGGTTCAGTGGTTAAGAGTGCTTGCTGAGCCAGGCACAGTGGCGCATGCCTGTGATCCCAGCACTCAGGGAGGCAGAGGCAGGTGGATCGCTATGAGTTCAAGGCCAGCCTGGTCTATAAAGCGAGTCCAGGACAGCCAGGACTACACAGAGAAAGCCTTTCTCAGAAAGAGTGCTTGCTGCTCTTGCGAGGACCTGAGTTTGGTTGTTAGCACCCATGGTAGGTGGCTCTCAACTGTGGCCTTCACAGGGACCACCAAGCACATGGTGCAGATTCACACATGCAGGCAAAGCACACACACACATAAAATAAAAATAAATAAATCCACATACTAGCTTTCTGTCCTAGGCAAGGGGAAGCCTGAGCTTGATTAAACTTGACCTGGGTGCTGACCTGTGTGTGTGGCAAGTGGCAACTTAGAGTGCTGTGTGGATCGACTGGCTGGGGTCAGCCAGTTTATACTGGCGGACTCAACGAAGTCTCTTTACACTGGCAGACAGAAAGGACCTAACATGCCTTAGCCACTTATCCTGGGTTGGAGGCAACTCAAGCACATGGCCACCTAAGAAGCACTGAGGTCAGACACAGGAGGAGGCGACTGGGTGGCAGAAGGGTGGCTGCCAGGAGCACTGCAGTGATGGGCCAAGACTTGACAAGAAGATGCATCACACCAAGCAGACATGTCTGGCCAGAGAGCATGACCTGACACCCAGACAACAGAGTGGCCACAGCCAGAAAGGCACCAGGGACGACCTAGTGATGAACTTGGTCCTTCTCAGTTTCAGACATGTTTTTTGAAGTTCACAAACCCACAGCTCTAATAGGCGGTTTTAGAGATGTAAAGGTTATTTGTACATGGCCCTTGGAAAAGAACAACACAGGTCCCAGGATGGCGGACAGAGGCCAAGCACAGGACTGGGAGGGGTGATAGCAAGGAGGGCTAGGGTAAGGGTCTGAGCACAGGTGGCTGAAATGCTGCAAAATCATGAAAACGTTGACTGTTCCAATCCTACAGTGAAGTTTCAGAGGGAAACGACAAAACTCTTGAAACCTAGTGCTGTGCCACTGGCCACTGGTCCTAGCCCCTCTCTGCTCCAGATGAAGACTGAGCTCTCACAGCTCAAGACCATAAGCATCAAGATGCCCGTAACCACCGGCAGAACCAAGCCCCGGTCCTTAACTATGATTCAAAATGTGCCGAGACTAGTGCTCCTTCCAGAACTTGAGCCCGGGGGCTGGCCAGTGTAGACACAGTGTAAGCAAGTACACCTCCCACGCCCCTACACACCAGTCCCTCACTGAGCACAAGTCACGCCTGGCATCTTCACAAGGCAGGCTCTGCCTCCTACACTTTCCTTGTTCCAGGCAGCAAGATCCAGCAGGATCGCCCTTGCACTTCAAGGCCAGTGTCCCGCTGACACTGCTGGACTGCTTGTGAAGTGTGTGGGATGAGCCCAGAAAGCAGGGTCAGAGCCACTAATCAGGAGGACACACTAGCCCTCAAACCACCAAGAACATCACCAGTGCATGTTCAGAGCACAGCCTAGACTCCAGGGCTGGAGGCAAGCTTCCTGCCGAATGTGCAAAAGGACATAGGCAACTTGAGGCAGAAAAAAAAAAAAAAAAAAAAAAACACAGGACAAAACAAAACAAAAACAAAAAGACAAAACCCCTTTGGGACCCGGATGCATCTCTGCCAAAGAGAAACAGTTAACACAGATGTATGCTGGGCATGGTGTTGCACATCTGCCATTCCAGCACTCATGAGGCTGAGGCAGGAGGACTGCATAAGTTCAAGGCCAGCCTGGGCTGCAAGAGACCCTGCCACAAAAAACCAAGGGATGGGGATATGACTCAATAGAACATTTGGTGTCACACATGTGAGGCCCTGAGTTTGAAAATGAGTATCTCACACACAAAAAAGATAAACAGACAAACACACAAACATCTCCTTCACAACTCATCTCCACAAAACTGTGCTCTCGACCAGACTAAACCAGTCAGAACAAACCCAGCATATAGTACAGCTTGCATCTTTCCCACAACTGGAGTGCTTTCCTTTTGTCAGCTTCCCAGGACAGGGAAGACCCTCAGGAGCAAAGATGCTGACTAGAGGGGGAGGCCAACGAGAGGCCTGGATTCAGCATCTCTGCACAACAGAATTCAGGAGCAGCCTTTGCATCGCTTCTTGTCCACAGCCCACAAGACCCCTCTTACACTGGGTCTAGAAAGGAGTCACTTGGGTGTTGGGGACAGTGCCTCCCACTGGTTATATTTTTGTCCTTGTCAGGGTGTACTTTTGCTTGGTTTTAAGATACATTTGCCTGTGAAGAGAGGTCTCAAAGCCCATGGAGCTAGGGGCTGAGCTGTGGGCAGAGCTTGCAAGGGACAAACATGGCCATGGCTCATGACTACGTGAGGGCAAGCATGTCAACAGAAGGCCCTGCCCCAAGTGCAGAAAGTACACAGAAAGACAAATGCCACCTGTCCCCAATCTATGCAGGCATAGATGGCTCTAGGTAAAAGGGTACAGCCCCATGGTGCCTCGCTTCAAACTCTTAGCCGTGTTGCAGAGGCCCAGCCCAGCCACAGGTCCCTGGCACATGTTCAGAAAGGAGTTGTAGATACCTGGCAGCACATATGGATGCTTCTGGGAAGTCCTCCCTTTATGTACTATGAAGCTGGCCCAGAGGTGGGAAAAGATCAGCACCTGAGATCCAGAGGGCATAGGCCAGCAGTACCTGGGCCTGCCGGCCACTGAGGGAAGGAGGCCCCTTTCTCTGTGATCTCCAAACAGGGCCCAGCAGCACCTCAGATAGCAGTGCCTTCTTCAGGGACAAGAACAAATGGCCTTCACGGACCTCCCATCTGCCTCGTCCCCCTAGCTGCAGCACTCACCGTGCTCAGGGTACTGGGGAGGAGGAGGCGAAGCAAAGTCCAGCTTGTCCTTTAGATCTGCCTCATTCTCCTCCTGCCACTGCAGCCCGACCTTCTCCCAGAGGCTGGTGGCTGTCTGCCTGCAAAACAGCAAGACAGGAATGGTAGTGAAGCCAGGGTGCCAGGTCTTCCATGAAGCCCCTGACCACAGAAGCCTCAGGGAAACTGGGCTGGGGAGCAGGGCTGGGCAATAGGCATCACTTGGAATCCTTCTCATCAGCTCTGACTACATGGTGACGATACAAGCAAGGACCTGATGTTCACCCATGGGCTGGAATAAAGAGGTCCAGCTGGGTCTTAATGACCACAAATAATCCATACAACACAGGATCACATGACACACCAACAAGGCGATGGGTCAGTTCTGGAGCAGCGAACCACCACTGCAGCAACTGGAGAGACAGTCTTATTCAAAATCAGTGTGACTCCAGAGGGAAGGGGACCACCACACTGGTCTGCTGCCCGGCGAGGCACTTACCGGACCTCAGGCATTTCGTCGCTGAAGCTGCTGAGCAGCAGTGGGATGAGTTTGTGGAAGAAGGAGTAGCGGTCACGAAGGTTCAGCAGCCATCCCCCCACCACTGAGGTCACTGCCTGTCGGACCTGCCACAAGAGAACAGAGAAGTTCGCTCAGGATCCATAGGATGGAAAGCTTGGAGTCCTGCTGTGGGGTGTTAGTCCTGAAACAGGTGTGGGCACTGAGGTCCCCCTCTGACAAAGGAGAGGACCACTGCTGACCTAGAACCTCTTGACACTCACTAGCACTGTCCTCTGCGGACTCACTGTCCCCCAATAATACAGCATGTCGGCAGTCTTCTTTGTCACCGTGACAGAGAAGACACCTGGGTGTTTCCTGGGCTGTGGAGAAGATGGGCGAGGCTACCTTATAAGGCATGAACTATGACTCCATGAGAAATCTACAGTAAGCACACTTAGGACAGAAAGATTAGCCCTCACGAGGGTTTGGGCAGAGGTGTTGAGAACTGGGGTAGCAGCAACAACTGTGACGATCCTGTGCCTGCCGACACATCAGACGTGTGGTGCAGGGATGGGATACAGCACCCTGTACATACTGCGCGAGCACTCTACACCCGAGCCACAACCCCGATCCCAACACGATCAACTTAACAGTCTGTGCTTCACAAAATTTTCAAAGTATAAAAAACAGCCACTAACCATCGTGAATGGGTGACTCACACGTGTGTGAATTGTAATGCCAGAGAGCTATACAAATAAAACAAGACACAAAAGCTGTTCTGGGAGCCTGTGGCAGGACGTGGGTAGGATCCACTGTAGGGTACCAGCTCAAGCAAAACAACCTTCTGCAGGGGAGGGAGGGTGCCTGATGCACTCGGGGCAACATAGTCATGCCGGGGGAGGGGGCACTGACACCTGGGTACAACCTGTCACTCTGCAGAGACTTTGAAGGTTAATAGGAATGGCCAGCCTCCTCAGCACAGCTCACCCCACCACTAAAGCTCCACCCTGACCTTCTCTGCAAGGCCCCAAGCAACCTTGGCTGTGCACTGAAGTTCTCCCAGGGGATGAAGACTCTCCTATACAGAAGCACATGCTTCAAAACTGCCAGGCAGAGCAATCCCATTACCTGAGGGACATTATCGAAGAGTCTCTGAGCAAAGTGGGAAAGAACATCATCCACAGAACTCCCATTGCCAAACTGGATCACAGTGCCTGTGGCTTCGATGACGGCCACCCGGACCTTCCAGTGCTGGTGGGAGATGGTCTGCATCAGGGGGCCTATCAGGGACTCCGACTGCATGTGGAAGTGCTCTGTGGGACAGGGAGGCAGCTGGTTATGAGATACAGCTGCCTGGGGCCCAGTTCTATGGCTACCATCCAACCTGCCACCTTCCTCTGGACTCTTGGAAACTAGCCTCTGCTAGCCTTGACTCCCTTTCTAGTGATCCTGCTGTCTATGCTTCCAGCTTCCAGGCAGATGTGTACAGCCGGTTTAGCCCCCCTCCCCGTGAAGACTTTCAGTTTAAGTACCAGCACTTGACAAAGCCTAGCTTAGGAGGAAAAAGGGAAGACTCTGATCAGCAGAGCTGTTATCATGTTAGAAATAAGTTAAAGGGAGGTGGAGAGAAGCAGCCTCCCCTCCACCTAGGAAGTCAGTGATCTAAGCCAAAGACACAGAAGGCACTGGAGCGGAGAAACACAAACTTGAGTGGTTCTTTTCCACGTGGGTCCCATACCCTTTGCATAAAAATGACGATGAAATGGGTGTGTGGCACAGGTCTGGGATTCTAACACTCGGGAGATCGAAGCAGAAGTTGAGTTTGATGCCAGCCCGGGCTACATGCTGAGACCCTGTCTCGTGGCCCCTCCCTTCCAAAATCGCCAATCGAGGGAACCAGCCCACTTTAAAAGTTTCTGGAACTCTAGGTACCCGCAGAAGGGGAGCCAGCGCTTACCCGGAGTGGCACGCGCCAGAGCGGCTGCACACTCGCAGCTCTCGCGGCGCACGGCGGCGAACGGGTCGAGCAGCGAGCCCCGCAGCGCGCGTACCGCGTCGTCCAGGTGGGGAGCGAGCGCGGCGCCGCCCAGGTCCACAGCCAGGCGGAGCAGCTGCACGAGGGCAAGGCGCAGCTCCTCGCAGGGCTCGGGCGGCGGCCGCGCCGGTTCAGGTCGGGCCAGGCGCGCGGCAAGCGCGGGCAACAGGCGCGGCAGGGCGTCGCGGGGCCGCGCGGCGCGGCGCAGGCCTAAGCCCAGCAGGTGAGCAGCCAGAGCGCGGCAGCCCTCGGCCGGGTCGGTCAGAAGCCGCAGCAGGCGCGGCAGCAGCAGATGAGCCCAGGGGCCCTGGAAGGCAGCGGAATCCGCGCCGGGCCGCACCGCTACTTCCAGTGCGTGCTCAAGAGCCTCCAGCGCGCGCCGCCGCCCCAGCTTACTTTCGGTCTCCAGCCCCGGTAGTAGACGGCCTAGCGCGCGGCTCAGTTCCGCCGCTTCAGCCGCCTCGGTGAAGCCCGCGGCCGCCTCCGCCTCTGCCGGCGCCGCCATCTTGAGCGCGTTGTCTGTCTCCAAGGGAACCGGCGCTAGTGCGATTGTCGCGGCACGCTTTACGGCAGGACTTCCGGCTGGTTCGGTTGAAGGCCGCCGCGTGTGCCCGTCACATGAGTGATGCGGGGGGAGGAGCAGGGAGTACGGGGTGAGGGGCGGGGCCAGGGGAAGTGGGCGGAAAGAGGGCTTAGGGGGCGGAGTAACGGGTTGGAGGCGGAGACAGGGGGCGAAGAGAAAGTGCAATTGGCTGGGCCCAGGAGTCGAGGGCGGGACACGCGCTTTGCGGGTGGGGTAGGGGGTGGGAGCCTTTGCGAGCGCCTCTGGAAGAGGGGCGAAGGGTGAGGCGTTAGGCTGAAGGGGTAGTGGACGGAACGAGGGGGTGGTGCTCGGGGCGGGGGGCTCTTGCCTAGGGTCGTAGTGTAAAGGGAGGGGAATAAAAAGTAATGGGAAGGGTAATGACCAAATAGGCAGGGCGTGGGCTTTGAGGTTGGTGGAGGGGATGGCAGGCGGAGCGCAGGCCTCTGTGGGAAGGACGGAGAATAAGGAATGGGTGGGGGCAAAGGGGAATGGGTTGGATTAGGGGGAGGTGGGCGGAGCATGGACCACGGGGCCGGAGGACAGGGGTTACTAGGTGGGATGCAGGCTTGGGGAAGGGGCACAGATCTCGAGAATGGGGTGGGGGGTTCTGAGTAGGGTGAAGGGTGAGGAATGAGGGGCCCAAGACAAGGGCTGATAGGTGAGGCGCAGGCCTTGGGGCGTGGCAAAAGGTGGGGGCGGGGCAAGGGGTGGGGCTAGCCTGTCTTGTGTCTGAAACTTGGTCAGAAAGCTACTGCGTGTGGGTAGGTTTCTCTCTCCCCAGTGGCAGCCCAAGCAAGAGCTTTCGAGTGGTGTAGATATGGGTGATCCTAACTCAGGGGTCCTGAGAAGGCAGGTGTGTATCTGCTGCATGGGTCCTACCTCAGTTGAGACATGCAGTAGCCTCGATGGCTGGAAGGCTTTTAGGGGGACAGGGACGATATTGCCAGTGGTCACCTAGTCCTGGCGCTCAGCCTGACTCAGTGCTGCATGGCCTTCCCAGTAAGCAGAATGGGAATGAGTACTTCCAGGCCTGGGTAGCCAGGCACCTCATCAACCCTGTGATGTTAGGGGCTGGACTATATTACAAATCTGGGCCATTGTGTTTTGCTGGTCACATTAGTTTTGTAGAAAATTGGTGTGAACAGGTGCCCCTTAGGCGTTTTGAATGTGACGAGGATGGCTGGGGGTAGCAAGGGTTGTAAAGAAGAGGGGATTGGCCGGACAAAGGTCTGGCATTAGGTGTCACGGACTGACTGACTGTGTCCCTCCAAATTCATAATGTCAAAGTCTTAAGCCTTAGCACATCAGAATGTGCCTGTGTTTGGAGACAGGATATTTGCAGATGTCAAAATTGAGGCACTGGGGTAGGCTGCCATCCTCAGAAGAAGGTGAGCTTGGGATAGGTGGGCAAGCTGTGAGAAGGCTTTGCTGTGAGAAGGCTTTGTGAATGTTATGTGAGCAGACATCAAGCCTAGGTGGAAGCAGCCCTCTCAGGCTCATCTCAGACTCCAACATCTGGGTCTGTCAGGGGCAGGGTCTGCCTTAGAACCAGAAGCTTTTGGTGCTTTTCTGTGGCCAAGGGAGTTTGCTGCAGGGAGCCAAGGAAGATGCCCGCAGTGGAGCACTGGCAGCCAGGCCTGCACCTCTGAGGATGACTGGCGGGCTGGGGCAGGCATGGCCCGTGAAGTCCCATGAGCAGTAAGGAGTTCACCTTTTCTACCCCTTACTTCAAAATACCCCACAAGTAAGAGCCAGTGGGAAAAGGACTTGAGAGTTGAAAGATAGTCTGTCCCAGGACTCTGCACTGGAACTATGTCCCTGGGTTTCCTTTTTCTCTGGTATATATTTCTGAACCAGGGCCCCAGAGAGGTCTAGTACACACAGTGGCCAACAAATGTAGGTAAGTCTTCTGGAAAAACCCCTCTCTCTGCCTAATGGCAGGAGAGCCCTAGAACAATGCCCAGAAGAGACCTTCAGCAACGCTTCAGTACCAGTGTCAGAGCACCTGTAGGCTCACCGGACCCTCCTTGCACATGAGGGTGACAGTGGGCACCACATAGGCAGTGTTGTGAAGCTGCCTGTCAGCACAGAGACCCACACAAGCATTGTGCCGATCCTCAGCAGGATAGACCCCAGAGATGACCCTTTAACCCACAGGTGGCACCAACAGGGACTGAGCAGCCCCACCAGTGCCAGAGAATGGAACAGACCAGGAGAGCAAGGGAAGGACTCTAAAGACAAAGCCAGCATTGGAACAAGAGACCACAGAGGCAGACCAGATTGTTCATGTGACATCCACACACTGGCATTAGCAGCTACGTGCTAGCGTAGAGGATTTAAATAGAACCAGGAGTCTCCAAACAGAATAACCCAAATGTCCAGCATACATTTGAAAAAAGCCGCTTATCATTCCAAGAACATTGACAATGTGAATGTAAAAAGGCTGCTTACTGAAATGGATGCCAAAATGAGCCATCTGCCAAGGACTTTTCGACAGCCATGAAAATCCCTTTCAGAAGTAATTATAAGGAAAAGTGATTACAAACTCATTTAAAATTGAAAAAAAAAATAAGTTAGCAAAGAAAAAGAAATTGTAAAGCGCCAAGTGGAAATTATAGAATTTGAGAAAACAACCAGAATAACACTGTCCATCATTAGATGGATATAGTGGTAGACTGTAGATGGTATAGTGCTAGAACTTTCTTGGAACTGAAAAACAAAGAAAATAGTATAAAGTGAACCTAAGCCAAGTTTGGCGGTGCATTCCTGGAATTGTAGCACTGAGGAGGCTGAAGCAGGAGGATGGAATTTTCCGGGCTACTTTTACATCCTGTCTTGGATAAATTTAAAACTCCCCGAGCCTCAGAGGTTTGTGGGATAATTTGCATTTCATCAGTATCCCAGAACAATAAGGACGAGTTGTGGGACTAAAACATTCAAAGATAAAGTGGCTGAAGGTGCCCCCAAGTCAATGAAAGACAAAGTACACAGGCGCAAGAGGCTGAGTGAGCCCTCAGAGCAAATCTTCAGA
This sequence comes from Pachyuromys duprasi, assembly GCA_028658305.1. Lineage (NCBI taxonomy): Eukaryota > Metazoa > Chordata > Mammalia > Rodentia > Muridae > Pachyuromys > Pachyuromys duprasi. The sequence continues at coordinate 21,833,772 of CM053751.1, forward strand.
AATCCACACCAAGGTACATGGTAGTCAAACTTTTTGTTATCTAGTCTACTGTTCGTGGTATGTATGTATGAATGAATGACAGGCTCTTGTAGGTCAAGCTGAACCTGGAACTCAATATGTAGATCAGGCTGGCCTTGAACTCAGAGGACCACCTGCCTCTATCTCCTGAGTGCTGGGATTAAAAGTGTGCGCCAGTACACTTTACCATATCTATAATTTTGAAACAGGCTCTCTTATTATGGACTGTCCTTGAGTTTGAGCCAATCCTGCTCACTTTCCCAAGTGCTAAGATTACGGACATGAACCCTCACAGCTGGCTTTAGTAAAACATTGGGAAGGCAAGAAAAAGAAAAACCTTGCTTGTCAAAGAGAAATGACGTGTTACAGGTAGAGGAGAGGTAGTCTCAACCAGATCTGGCTGCTTCTCCAGGGCTCCAGGAGCCAGAAGGAAGGGCACAGGATTCTTTATACTTGTAAAGAAAACTGTTAACTGTGAACTCTTTCAAGCAAAATATCCTTCAGGAATGAAGGGGAATCGGACATTCTCAGGAAAAAGGCAAACCAGTAGAACATGTTGCTAACAGAACTACCTGCAAGTTGTCTGTAAAAGAAGTTCTCTAAGCACAGTGGAAACAAGAGAAAAACGATTGCCGAACATGTGGGGAGCATAGTGGAATGGCTGAAGAGTAGTGTGCTGCTGGCCACCCGTGGCAGGTAGAAGATAAACTGAGTCTCCCCAGTTTCATATATTGAAGTTTAATTCCCATTGTGGGCTGCGAAGAGGCGGGATGTTGGTCCAGGGGAAGTGGTTAATGGAAAGTCATGGGGCTTTGAGGAGGTCCCCAGGGAGGAGTCCCCATGACTGAAGAGGTGGATTAGTTACTTTTCTGTTGCTGTGATAAAACGCCAGGACCAAGGCAACTTTTAGAAGATGCAAAAGGAACTTTTATTTCCTTGTTTAAATTGTTGTATGGGAGGCCTACCATCCCCGCCTGCTAGCCTAGGCCTGGTCCTGGAAGTTTCTAGCCTCTGTACAATCTAACCTAGGCCTAGAATGTTTTCAGCCTCTGTGATTTACTGCTGAACAAGCTCACCCTTTCTTGTTCTTACTGAGCTCTGGGCTGGCTGGTTTAACTCAGCTATTTTGGCTCACACTCCTCTCCCAGCTGACTGATTCAATCTGGCGTTTCACTCGGCCCATGAATTGCTCTGCTTGGCCTCAAACTAACTGCAGCAATCTGCTCTAATCTACTGGCTCCTCATTATCTCTCTGTCTTCATCTATGGCTAGCTTGTTCTTTCTTTAACCTGTGTCTGTATCTTTGTCCTGGTAAAACAACTGCCTGCTCTCTCTCCTTGCCCCTTAAGTAGCTTCCCTTTCCTCTTCTCATGAAACTTGGGCGTATTATATTCTGTCAAATCTCTATTCTTTCAAATCTTTCACTTTTTTTGTCACTCCATGTTTAAACACCATTTTCAAAAATGGTGTTTTACAAACTAACTTTACCTTCATTGTTTGAGATTAAAGGTGTGTACCACCATGCCTGGGCCTAAGCTTTTCTTTACCTGAAACTTGCTCTATACCAGGCTGGCCTTGAACTCAGATCTGTTTGCCGCTGTCTTCTAGATTAAAGCCATGGTTGTGTTCCTGCCAGATCACACAGAACCTAGAAGGTCTTTGGATGTGATCTCTTGGCAGAGCAGCCATGTTCTGAATTACAAGCAGAATTTATTTTGGCTTTTGGTTCCAGAGGGATGAATCCATCATGATGAGGCATAGCAACAAATAGCTGGCATGATGTCAGGAACATGAAGTTGAGAGCTCATATCCTCAACCACAATCACAGAGCAGAGACGCAACTGGAAGTAGGACACAACTTTTAGCTCTCAAATCCAGCTCCACCCCCACCCCCAGAACATATTTCCTCCAGTAAGGCCACCTTTCTAAGCTTCCCGAACACCACCAATGCATCCCTAGGGGACCAAGTATTCAAATACTTTGAGAGCCTGTGGGGGCATTTTTCACTTATACGACCACATTTCGCTTCCTGTTCCACAGATCTCATTTGATGCAAAAAGTGCATTTAGTTCAACTTCAAAAGTCTCCATTGTTTTTCACTTTTAGCACTTTTAAATTTGACAGTTCAAAGTTACTTCTTGGACTTAAAAATAATAAATAAAAAGGCAATTGGCTACTTCCTACATTTAAAGACACAATATATGTGTGTGTGTATGTGTGTATATATAACCATTCTAAAGGGCAGGGGTTTGGGGCAAAGTGAGGAAATACTGGACCAAACCAAGACTGAAACCCAGTCCTTCCAACTTTACTGCCTATACCATACCTCTCTCAGGCTAGTTCTATGCTTTTTCTGCATCTCTCTGGCATAGAGCCCATGGCTCTGCCAGCTCCAACATGTTGGGGTCTCCAGCTTAGGTTTCTCATTTGCAGCTTCACCTGGTGGTCTCTCAGGAATTTCTAGCACATACTGCCTGTCCTCCATGGCTTTTCAGTCCTACAACATTGTGTTTCTGAAGTCAGTGTCTCCTGGAGGGCACTGCCAAGAGCTCTGGATGAAGCGTCACCCTCCATTTCAGTAGCTTTTGTTTGTTTTATATATACATATATATATATATATATATATGTATATATAAATATAAAATGTGTGTATGGGTGTTTTGCCAGCATGTACATTTGTGTACACAGGTGTGCCTGATGCCCTGGGAGACCAGAGGAGGGCGTTAAATCCTCTGAAACTTGATGGGTGTGAGCCACCATGTGGGTGATGAGGATTGAGTCAGTTTCTCTGAAAGAGCCACCAATACTTTTAACTGCCAAGCCATGCTACTGCTTTCTAGGGGCAGAAAACTTAAGTCTTTTGCTTTCACAGTCTGAAAGCTTAGCTGGGCAGATCATCCCCTGAGTGCACCCTTCCCTTTGCTCTAGTGTGGGTTAGGCCTTGCCCTGATGGCCCTATCTCCTCACATATGCTTTTTCTGAACATTAAGCTTCCTAATGGTCTTTTTCCGTTTCAAATCATGTATTATGTATTTCTTCCTACCTCAGTCGTTTCTCATTGTAGACCTGCATAAGTGTTACCAGTAACAATCACACAGCAGATTCAATACAGTGCTGCTTTGAAATGCCCTCTGCCAAAGAGATTAGTCCTTTTCCTTTATTTCATCCTTGAGCTGGGCCTCTGTGGTCTGCTTTACCCTTAGCATCACTATCTTCCAGGTTCCTACTCTGCCTGCCCAGACAATGCCTCCAACTGGGACCCTGTGTTTAAATACCAGAGCCTATTGAGGACATTCTTCTTAAGTCACCACAAGGGCCAAACGCATGTATGTGTGCACACCAACATGAAAATGCACATACACAGACTATGTTCTTACCATTGTGACCAAACACTTGACAGGAACTGCTTAAAGGGAAAGAGTCCATTTTGGCTCATAATTTCAGAAGTTTGGGTCTGTCTATACATGTTTGGTTTCACGGGCTTAGAAAGTCCATCATTGCAGCGAGGATATGGAGCAGAGGAAATGGGTCACCTTTTGTCGAAGAGAAAGCAGAGGTGGGAGAAGGAAGACACATCCAAGGACCTATTCCCCTAGTGATATTCCAGCCTAGTCCCACATCCTAGTTTGTGGAACTTCCCAGAATAGTACCACCAGCTGGGGACCAAATGTCCGAACAGGAGGCTGTGGGAAACATGTCTATGCAGACAGCAAAAGCACTTTCTGCCTGTTGCCAGCTGATGTCAACGATGCCTCAGGATTCTGCTGACCAGAAGGCCGTGTGATGGATGCAATGCCCTTCAGCCTCCAGATTCATATGCCAAGCTATTTATCACAGACTTCGCTCAAATGGCTTTCTGTCATTGGCAATAGACTTACCTGCCATCTTCATATGATTGCTTAATAACTGATGGTTGAAGAAAAAAAAAATGTTGACACTGTGAGCCGATGAAGAGGGTGAGTGGGATGGGCCTAAGACTAATAATAAGGCTTGGTGAATTTGATTGAAATAATACCATTGCATATGAAATGTAATGAAATGTACAGTATATGCTAATAAAATAAATTAAACTCTGTTTGTGTGACATGAGATCAGAAGACAACTTGAAGGACTGAATTCTCACAGTGTGGGCCACAGGGAATGAACTTAGGCCCATCTATTTTGGTATTAGGTACCTTTACCTATGAAGAGTAATTGTTGTTCCTCTGGAAAATAGTTAGGATTCTATTTAAAGGGAAGTTAGCTGAAGCTTCCCAAGCTGCACACGGGCAAACGTTGATAGGCAGTTCTGTCACTCATGAGCATCGTGACGTGCAAAGTGGCCCCTAACAGGACTGAGTGTGGTGACTGGCTCAGAGACACTGTAGAGCAGGACCCTGGCAAGTGCTGGCTGTGTGCTCTCCTGAGCCACACTGAAACTTGAAATATAGGAATACAGTGGACAACAGGCAAGGGTGGAAGAGTGTGTCCTGGAAACATGAAAATGACTGACTAAGGCTGGTGAGATGGCACCATGGGCAGAAGTGCATGTCACACAAGACAGCTTGATCCCTGAAAGCCACAGAGAAGGCTAGATGTGGTCCTGTGCATCTGTAGCCCTCGAGCTAAAATGTGAGGTGGATAGAGGAGTGTCATCTGGAAACTCATGGGCAGCTACAGTGAAATACAAGGCAGAGACACAGAAAGCAGAGAGGCTGAGGCTGCCTTAGCAAGGCTGAAAGCAAGAACTGACTCCTGAAAGTTGTTCTCTGCCTTTCACACACACACCAGGAGTGACTGGCTGTACCAGCACCAGCCAGAAATGCCGCTGAGCATGTCACCATGTTATCTTAGGGCGACTCTTCATCCCTGTGTAAGTTATCACCCTACTGCTGTCAGTGATTAAAACACAAGGACCAGCAAAGACGGCTCAGCAGGTCAAGGTGCCAACGCTGACGACCTGAGTTCCACTTCAGGACCCACGTGGTAGAAAGTGAGAATTGACTCCCACAAGTGACTCCCTCAGGTTGTTCACACACACTGAATAAATAAAACTTTAAAAATTCAAATACAAGAACCAGGTATGTCACTGCCCATCTCAGAGGCGGAGGCAGGAGGATGGACTGTTGCTGGCTTTGTTCTGTCCTGGGCTGCATAGTGAGACTGTCTCAGAAAAAAAAAAATCAACACAGAGAAATGGAATTTATCATTTAAAGGCTGCTCATTGTGTAGATTTTACCCTAGATTTTTTTCTTTTGAGATAGGGTTTCTTTGTAACTCTGGTTGTCCTGGACTCGATTTGTAGACCAAGCTGCCCTCAAACTCACAGAGATCCACCTGCCTCTGTCCCCCTAGTGCTGGGATTGAAAGCATGTACCACACCCATATTTTTAAAATTTAAAAATTGTTCTCCATCACCTCTGATTAGTTAATAGAGGGCTGAACAACCTATATCTGGGAGAAGAGCTAAGGCAGAATTTGCAATCCCAAGAGGAGGGTCCCAGGTAGAGGAGAAAGGGGGGAGAAGGTCTCCATGAGGAGGTCACCATGGAGGAGTCGCCATGAGGACACAGATAGAGCAGGAGTGGCCAGAGTGAGATGAAGATGGCAGATAATGGGACACGTGTCTGTGATTGTGTGTAACACATAGCAGATCCCATACAGTCTACCAGGTAATGGGACACGTGGCTGTGAGTGTATATAACACATATCAGACCCCATATGAATCTACCAGCCCCTCTAGCAAGGTAATGATGAAATTGATCAGCTATTAATAGGAAATGTGCTGAAAGCTTCAGAATTTCATAAGAAACATGATGTTAACAGCAAAGGATTGAAGAAAGATGTTTTTATCATTTGGCAACAGGCCCAGGAAATTATAAGGAAATGTCCTCTTTGTTTTTTGTATAACCAAACTTTATTACCTGCAGGAAGTAACCGTAAAGGTACCCAAAGAGATTAAATTTGGCAAATGGATAGGTTTCATTTTGCAGAGTTTGGAAAATTGAAATATGTGCACCATACTATAGACACATATTCAGGATTTCAATGGGCAATAGCTTTAAGTTCAGAAAAGGCTGATTCTGTAATTATACATTTATTAGAAGTTGTGGTTATTATAAGAATACCTGTACAAATTAAAACTGACAATGTTCTAGCCTATGTCTGTAGTAAAATGAAATTATTTTTACATATTATAAAGCATCTTAGAGGTCTACCACACACTCCTACAGGACAACCCATTTTAGAGAATCTAATTGTACTTTAGAAGAGATGCTTAACAAGCAGAAAGGGATAACAGAGACCTCCAGAGATGAATTTTGTAATGCTTTATTAACTTAAAATGTTTTAATGCCAATGAGCAAAAAACAACAACAACAAAAAATACCCAACAAAACAACCCAGCTCCTGAGACACATTGGGTTAAGGAAACAAAACCTGCTGAACTAAACCAACTTGTGTATATTAAGGTTGTCTTAACTTCAGGATGGAAGGCAGGAAATGTGTTGAAGAAGAGGTTTTGCCTATGTTTCTACGTAAGAAAAACAGCTATGGATTCCTTCAAAATTAATAAGGATTAGGGTTGACCAGGGGAGACCTGAAAATCTTGACTGAAGACATGAAGGAATAAACCAAGAAGAACAACAAAACAGGTAACTGAATGCTGATCCCTTTCCTTGGGAACAGCTCTGAGACTGGCTGAGACAGGAGAGCATGTCTCTGCGTAGCCAGTAAATCCTGTCGGCTACAGAGTCCTCAGGATTTATCATGCCATCTTTTCATATGGCATGGATAAAAATTTATATTACAGTTTGGTTATGCAGTCCAAATTAGCTCAGAATGAAAGCCTTTCACCTGCTCAGAGAGCAGAGAATCATCTTGAGCTGAACTGTGCACACTACACATTCCATACATGTGTTAATTAAAAATGTGTATCATCTTTAAAGTTTATAGTTTATGGACCAGAAGGATCAGACACCAAAGACGACAAGTAGCCCAGATAATCCAAACTCAATAGATGTTTCCTCAAAAATCTATATCCAGAAAAACTCTATGGCTAGCTAGATCGTCTATTCTCAGAGTGGTCTAGCAAGGACTGCACTTAAGCCCTGCACTTTCCCATCTTAGGTCTTGGCTATTATTGCAATTTTCTTAGGACCCCCTCCCCAACAAAAAAAAGATGTTCTGGCCCCTAGACAGCAGGAACTAATTTTTAAAAAAAGATGCCCCATTCCCAAAAAGTGGGGTGGGTAGTTTTTGGTCAGTGCTTGTTTGTTATCATTAAAGGAGGATTGATTGGTTGCAAGTTGTTCATGGTCTTGGACAGGGAAGAAACAAATTAAAGGAGGTTACAGTCAGGGATTTCTTTTTATTTCCTCTATCCTTTCTCTCCTATGTAATGCTGGGGGTGGGGGAGATGGTATGTAACCCTGCTTTTAAGGTTGACGTCTGAGATTTCTGGATAGCCAACTGAGATCAGTCTATTACCACAGACTCCTTTTCTCAGGGGGGGTTCTCCACCTGATTTGGAAACCTCAGAATTTATTAAGGAACATCATATAACCCTCAGGGAAGATTACAGGCCTGACCCTTTTCTGATAAGAAAACCTGCTTAGCGAGCATCTGGGAATTCCTGGATTTATCCCACCCTATGCTAAGGAGATCCTAGCTTTCAGCAATGACCTTCAATTGTACTTGGAGATTTTCCTACACCTATAGGAATACAATGTTCTCCTTCTTGTGATAGAGCCGTGCTACTGCATGTAAATGAGGTGCTGTACCACTACATATAAGTCAAATATCTCTAGCACTCCTGATCCCAACAAATCAAACACATTCACCCTCAAAATCTCTCCTACTGCCCAAGGTTTATAATTACATATCTTCACATGAAATAACCGTGCTGGGCATGTGTGCTGTATGATACAATCAGCTTTCCGCAATGGCAGACTTTGGTTCATCCTTTATTCTAGGAGAGGGAGGGCTCCCCTCCTGGCTACCGAACTCTCTGGGCTTAGATGCCAGCTAGGCTGGCTTGACTGCCAGTGGTCGCCACATATTGCTGGCCACATTTGGTTTCCGCAGTTCAAGGGCATGCAGAGCTGTCTCAGCAGCTGTGCACCTTCCTCCTGCTTGTTTCTCACTCGACCTGCCTTCTGGCCAGCTGGGCCTGGGCCTCGATAGGCCTGTGTTTTGGCTGCAAGCTAACCAGGCATAGGCTTTGCCTGTATCCCTGCTGTTAACACGGTGCTTTAGCCAAGGGGTTGTAACACTTCAGTATCATCATAGACTTTTGGGCCTCCCACATGTCCACTGCCTCTGATTCCAGCAATTTCATTTCAAAGAGCTAAATTGTAATACTCCATGGAAAACTCTTTGTACACCCTGGCCTAGTATAAGTATAGGCTTTTCCCTAAAGTGCTCTAGCTGTCCTGAGAAAAATGGAATCCCTATCCCTGAGTCACTCTGTTCTTCATCTGAAAGCTAACTTCCAAGTTTCATACTACTGCTGGACGAAGAACGACAAGAGGGATGGAAGGAAAGGGGGGCAATAGGAATGATAGGATAAAAGGGTTTATTATTGAATCTACTTTTAGACTAAAGAGCAGTCAATAAATCCAAAATTTTACATTTTTGGTATGGGTCTTTGTATAGTGATACAAATTTAAGGTTGTTTTTTATACATGTACTATATATATGTTTCAACTCTTGTATACGATATTATACGTATGCAGCTATTTTAAATATGCAATGTGAAGTTCTGGTCCTTTTGTAAGCTGCTATTACAAACTGTTTAGGATAATTAAAAATGTGTGTTAATAGTCAATCAAACTTATGGCCATGTTAGATACTAGTTTAATTATTTACAGAAATAAGCTTTATCTAGCCTTCTATAAATGTTTTCAAAGTAGAACAGATAATAAATAGCTAGAAGCAGGCAACATTAGCTTATTCAGATATACTATAGATAGACAGATGGTCTTCAAAAACCTCAGGGATCTATAGAATATGGCATTTAAAGATGTTTTATTAATAAAACACTTTTTTGACAGTGAGACATATCTGATCCTGCAGCAACCCCATTCTACTTCAAAGATGATGGACATTGAAGAACCTTCATATGGACTTTGCTTCTAATGTGGCAAGCTAGCCACAAGAAACTGCCTTTGCCTCAACTGCTTACAGTATGATGTACAAGCCGTGGGCAAGCAGGACATGGAAGAAGTTGATTGCCGAGTTTTGCCAAGACAAGGTAGGCAGTCCTTCATAATTCTTGCTTCACAGAAAAGTCTGTCATATACTGCGATAGAAAGCTGAAGATGAAGCCCCAACATTTCAGAGGAATCTTGGGTGACTAGGCAGCCAATTGGCTCTGTCATTCTATAGCTTTGAAAGGTACTTGCTTGGCACTTCTTGTCTATTCAGGTAATATTTATCCTTCTCAGGTCTTTGATGGTGTTGAAGATCAGGTAAATATAGTCTCATATAAAAGTGTAAATTGTGAAGTATCTAAGAGAGTGTTTTAGGGTCTAAGGAGATGCTTTGAGGATGGTAAAATACAAGTTATGAAGGTTGGAAATTTGAGGTTGGTCTGGTGATGCCTGTTACAGGCCCTCAAGATCTCTGGTTACACCTGTCCTTGTTTTGTAAACCTGCCTAAGAGAGACCGGATTGGTTGATTAAACAGCCTATACCTGGGCAGGGTAGAATGGGGTGGGCGTGGCTAAGGTCCCTAGGCTTCCAGGACAAGAAAATAATAGGAAAAGAGGAGAAAGGAGGATTCCATGATGGGTTAGCGCAGAGAAGAAACCATGTGGGCGAAGAGGAAGGACTTCAATAACGATGTGGAAGAATACAAGGAAATACCGTGGGATTCTGTATGGAAGGTAGACCAGATGAGGATGATTTAGGCAGATGGCATTGGATGGAGGCTGGGAGATGGATAGTGAGGCTACTGAGACATTGTAGGTGAAATATCTACCCAGCCCAAGATATTAAGGCAATTGTAAAATCTAACAGGTGTCGGTGTCTTATTATTTGTGATTGCGGGTTATATAATACCACTGTGATAATCATAGGGCAAATAAATAACATTATATAGCCCAGCACCCAATTATTTATTTATAACAACAGTTGGAGGACAGGAAAATTTAAGTTGTAAGAAGATGTTTTAAGGTAAATGAAGGTTAGAGGGTCTAAGAAGGTATTTTTATGAAGGTTTGAGGAAGTTGTAAACATATGAAAGTTAGAGAATAAGGCTTAGATGGCAATAAGAAAGTGATTTAAATACAGAACTTTGGACTCACCAGGGTAGATAGACAGTGGAATACTTTTTCCAAAAGTGTTGGGAAAAGATTGCCAAATACAAATAGACTGGATATTGTGAATGTAATTTATACCTGATTGCTTTTATATTATTATGAGAGTAAGAACTTTTATTGGACTAAAATGAGGAGATGTTGGGGGATTGCTTTGTGCTCTGTGTACTCAAATGCTGATTTCTGTACACAGAGAGATGACTGCAGTCCAAGCGTTGGCATTGCCATTCCTTTGAAGTGTCTCGTCTCAATGTGTAAAAATTGTTCTCCATCACCTCTGATTTGTTAATAAACAGCTGAACAGCCTATAGCTGAGAGAAGAGCTAAGGCAGAATTTGCAATCCCAAGAGGAGGATCCCAGGTGGAGGAGAGAGAGAGGGAGAAGGTTGACATGAGGGGAAGTTGCCATGAGGACACAGATGGAGCAGGAACAGCCAGGGTGAAATTAAGATGGCAGATAATGGGACACATGGCTAGGAAGTAGCCAGGCCAGCATAGTCAGGTTAGAAGAGAGGAGTTTCTGCCCAGCTGTAGTGCTTGAAGCTTTTAATAAATGAATAGGTCTCTATGTCATTATTTGGGAGCTAGAGGGGGCATAGAAAACCCATTCATTTTATAGCCAGTTCTTTTAACTACTGAACCATCTCTCCAGGCCTGTTCTGCATGGCTTTGCTGACAAGAAATTTGAACATTTGATGAACAATTACCATCTTTCAAGGAAGCTGGAAGGGAACATTTCCCAACTTGTTTCATGAGGCCAGCATCATGCTTGTGATCTCAAAGTGTAATAAGACAGGATTAGAGAAGTACTGCTGACCTCTTTAATGGAGTACAGATGACAAATTCCTAAAGAAAACACTGACAAATTGAATGTAGAGGTGAAGATGATAATGATGATGACGATTATTTTAATTTTTGAGACAGGGTTTATCTCTGTAGACCTGGCTGTCCTGGAACTTGCTCTGTAGACCAGGCTAACCTTGAACTCAGAGATTCACTTGCCTCTGCCTTTCAAGTGTTGCGATTACAGGCATGCATCACCACTGCCCAGTAAGATAATAATTTTTTTAAAGGGTAGGGCATAATTAAACTGAGCTGACCCCGAGAATACAAATTAATAAAAATTCAGGGCTGGGAATATGGCTCAGTTGGTAGAGTACTTGCCTAATCTGCATGAACTCTTGGGTTCCATCCCCGGCACCACTTAAACAGGAATGCTGGCACACGCCTTAACCCTAGCACTCAGGCGGATCAGGAGTATATAGTCATCTTCAGCTACATATTAGTTTGTGGCTGGTTTATAATCCATGAGACCATGGATCAAATGTTTTTAAATTTGAAAGTTGGAGAAAAACCATAAGATTCCATAGATGCTAGCAGCATTTGGTGAAATCGATACTAATAAACCTTCAGCTGCTTAGAATAGAAAGGACTGACATAGATCTGCTCAGAAGGGTGTCTGCTCCCCAGCAACAGTTCCCTCCTGCTTGCAAACCTGTTGTGGAGTCTGGGCTGAGTTCCAGACATGCCAATGGAATGTGGTGGAGTGTGTGTCCAGCCACTTGCAGCCCTTGAGTTGAAGAGACCTGGCAGCAACTTCACGTCCATCAGAACAGCTGCATCCAACCCCCAGATAGCCAGGTTACAAGGAAGACACCTTCTGGCTGGAACTCTCCAGCATCGCTGCAGCCTGACGGAGCTGCTCCAAGCCTCCTGCTTTGCAGTCCAAACCAGCATCCTCTTCTGAGGAGGGAGCTGGGAGCTGAGGAGAGGGATCTTCCTGCTCCAGTCCTCTGGGGCTGGGTTGCAGCCCCCTGTAGGGATGGAGCATGCTGTGTGGCCTTGCTCACCTTTTGGGATATAGGTTGCTTTTACCTATGTCTGCTTTGAAGAAGCTCTTTCCAGAACAGGAAACCCAGGGACCAGGGTGCTGCTCATTGTTAGGGCTCATGTCTAGCAGCCCTGTATGTAGCACTGGGATCATCAGTTCACAGGAAAGCCAAAGGCCACAGGATGGCCTTGACCTCTAGCTACTCGCTTCTGAATAACTAAAGAGAAACTTGGGAGTTGAGTTGGTGCTTGTGCAGCCATCCTTTGTTTGACTGATTTGGGAGATGCAGCTCAGGGCCTCAACAGCTACCTTAGTGTTCCGTTACAGAGGCACCCACCTCCACATCCCATTTCCTCAGTAGCATTATTCACAAATAGCCCATTGAAAACAACCCAGACACCTATCACCTGACACACAGAAGAATATGAGTGTACCTTAGGAAGTAAAGGCTCACCATCTCATGGGTGAGCACACACAGAAGGGTACAACTGCCAGGAGCCTACAGACAGAGGCAGCAGCAGAACACAGTGCTGTGCAGGTCTGTCGCCAAGTGTGCGCCTTTGTGGGAGGGATCAGCCAGCTGAGGAGGGGATGGCAGAGTGAGAATGGGGAGAACAGGTCAGCCCATCCCTCTGCTCCCAGAGAACAGCCTTGTACAGGGGTACACGCATTTCCACCCAAGTCTGATGGGGTCTTAATGACCTCACAGCCTCTAGCACAAGTTGATACTGGGTTGTGTGTGTGTGTGTCATAGCACATGTATGATAAGAGTTGGGAGTGGCTTCGAATTGAAGTCATCAGGCTTGGAAGCAATCACTGTTAGCCACTGAGCCATCTCACCAGCCCTACACTTAACATAATCTATCTTAACATAAATATGGAACGTTTAAATTATGTTTGAGCCAAAATACAGCAAGGCAGTCTAAATTTATTGTGCTTAACTCCCTGCATTGCATATATTTTAAAGACCCTCAAAAAGCAAGGAGATGGGGGGGGGTGTTTCAAGTGTCTTCCAAGAAGTATGTCTTTTCAACCAGTAAACAGATTTTGGCAGAGTTAACCCAGGCTCATTCATTTGTTGTTTCACTGGATGTATATCTGGGTTGTGGGAGGCACTTCCAGGTGTTCAGGTAAGACTGAGAGAAGATGACTGTCTTAGGATTGCTGGTGCTGTGAAGAGACACCATGACCAGGAACTCTTATTTTTAAAAACCAAAACATTTAATTGCAGCTGGCCTCCAAGTTCCGAAGTTTAGTCCATTGTCATCCCGGTGGGAAGCATGGCTGCACACAGGCAGACACAGTGTTTGCCGGAGAGGGAGCTGGGAGTTCTGCGTCGTCGGGATCGGCAGACGGGAGAGAGTGGAACTGAGCTGCTTGAACATCTGAAACCTCAAAGCCCACCCCCAGTGACACGCCTCCAGGCGGTCATGGATTGCTGAAGTCAGTTATGTATTACCCTCTTCTCTGCGGACATATTGGTGATGGCGTCAAGGCTTCTGGGTTGCCCAGGCTCATGTAATCCCAGTTAAAACAACTGCGTCACTGAAATAGCCTTGGACGGAATACTTTGATCTATCTGTCATTGGTGTCCTTTCTGGAATGAAAACATAGACATATGTTCATCTCCATGGGAAAAGCCACACAGCAGATGACAATGGAACAGAGAGGCAGGATCACCGGGGACAGGGAAGGCTCTGCCTGGTGGAAACATCACTGGGTGCAGAGCGGTGGACTTGTGGAGGGAGGAGCCAAGTTCGGGAAAAGTGGGGCAGGATGAAGGCTGCGGCCGCTCATCCTAGGGTGAAGACGCTTGGGCTAGAGAGCATGTGCAAATGAGGTATAACTGAGTTATTTTGTGCGTAACTGGACTGAAGGGGAGGGAAGCCGTCACAGAGCTGGCGGGCTCTGGTGCCAATCCTGACAGATGGAGGAATCCATCACAGAGACAGACACAGTGGCAGATGACCAAGGCTGCAGGGAAAGCACATGCATGGTTGGGGGCAAAATACTCCTGAAGTAGGTGGTGGTGATTATGTAACTGCTGCCGGTTAATGAATCACCCAACCCAAAATGTTGATGCTCACACACACACACACACACACACACAAAAGGGTGGTGGTGGTTTCATTTTAATTGATGTAGAACTGTTGCATCTTTTTAACAGCTACATAAAAGTTTATAAATTGATCTCCATGGAGATGTCAGTATGGAGTCCTGCCTCCTACACCCTTGCCAAAGCATATCATCAGTTTTTGGATGTGTGTGTACCCATGCCGTGGCATGCCTGTGTGGGTCAGAGGGCAATTTACAGGAGTCGTTTTTCCACCTGGGTCCTAAGGATCAAACTCAAAAGGTCAGGCTTGGTGGCAAGCTCAGACGCCTCCCCACCAGTTCTCGTTGGCTGTGTTTTTGTTGTTGTTTTATGTTTTGTCTTGTTTTGGGAGACAGGGTTTCTCTGTGTGGCCCTGGATGTCCTGGAACTCTCTTTCTCTAGACCAGACTGGCCTCAAACTCAGGAGATTCCCTGCTTCTGCCTCCTGAGAGCTGGGATTAAAGCTGTGTTTCACTACTGCCCAACTTTTTTTTTTTTAATGTAAATTCTGGAGATTAAGCTCAGGTCCTTATGCTTTAAAGCAAACACTGATTCATCAACCCAGCCTGCTTTTAAGTTATTTTTTTTTCAATAGGTAAAAACTGGTGTCTGTATATACTGTTGTTGCAGAGGGCTTGAGTTCCCCAGTACTCACATCAGGAAGCTCATTACTTCCTGGTCAGGGGATATGGCCTCTGTGGGCACCACACACATGCATACACACTCACATTTATACACACAATTTAAAAATATAAATAAAGTGCTTCTTAAAAATGGTGTCTCTGCAGACTTGATTGTTTCTCTCATATTCAGGAAGGTTGAAGCTCACTCCTTTGTGATGAGTATTTTATATATAGGGATATATAAACTTTTTTCTTTTTTGAGAGAATGCCTTATATAACCCAGCTGGCCTTGACTGCACACTCCTGCAGTTTCTATTTTTGTTACAGGCATGAGCCACTATGCCTAGCAACATAGTTCTTGTTTTGACTTTTGAATGTTTGGGTCTTTGTTTTAAAGCATGATCTCACTCTGGAGCTTACGCTGGTCTCAAACTCATGATCCTTCTGCTCTTGGAGGGCTGAGATTACAGGTGTGTGCTATCATATTCTGATTGGATATAATTTCTTTTTAATGAATAAGACTTTGTACTTTAATATACTAGACTACCAAGTATTTCACTTGTGATTTCTGTAATGTGTTTAGAGATTCCTAGTGCAATATCATGAATTTTCTAAATCTTGTGACTTTTATAGTTTAAAGATTATTTGAATTTTTTAAACATTTATTCATATATTTTATGTTTGAGTGCTCTGTCTTTATGCATGCGAGAAGAGGGAATCAAACTCCATTGCAGATGGTTGTGAGTTACCATGTGGTTGCTGGGAATTGAACTCAGGACCTTTGGAAGAGCAGACAGTGCTCTTAACCGCTGAGTCATCCTTCCAGTCCTGTTTAAATTTTTGATTCACATGAATTCTATTTGGGGAAGGAAGGAAGGACCCAGGAATCCCATTTAATGTTAAAAGCTTTTTATTTGCCTTCAAGTTATATGTTAAATTTTTATATTGTTTTTATTAGTCTTTTTCCCCAGTACAAGATATGGAACACAGGCCACCTCTGAGCAACTCATGGGGAGATTCTAGGCAGGGGCTCTACCACTGAGCCACATCCCAGCCCCTCACTGGGGCATTCTAGGCAGGCTATACTCCCAGCATCTTTTCTTCCTTGATGCCTGCTTTGAATTGGTTCTCTATAGCTGTGTAACTTATGACTACAGATTTAGTGGAGTGAAGCAGTACCTGTGTCATGGTGTTTGAAGGCTGATGTCCAGGCACAGCTTGGCATGGTCTTCTGAAGGCCTTACCACTGCCAGTATGGATCCTCTTCTAGGGTGGACCATACTTCTTGGTAGAGCCACTTTCTGGAAGTTAGATCTGCCCTTTGTTTTTTAGCTTTTCCTGGAGACTACCACAGTCCCTTGCCATATGACTGTGCACATCATCATAGCAGGGCTGCTGCTATCGTTAACACTGTCCAGGGAGACAGTCTCCCAGGCACTCTGACAGCAGGGTCTATGTAAGCTAGACATGAACCACACACAGGGTGGCTGTCTTACCACTTTTGGGGAGTAGCACCAAGTCTTGTGCACACTTAGGGAGAAGAACCCCAAAGCAGGAACTTCTTGGGGGCCAGGACCAATGGGGACTTGGGTGGCTGTCTCTTTTGTTTTGTTTTTCGAGACAAGGTTTCTTTGTTTAGCCCCGGCTATCCTGTAACTCACTCTGTAGACCAGGCTGGCCTCTAACTTAGAGATCCTCCTGCCTCTGCTTGTCGAGTGCTGGGATTACAGGTATGTGCCGCCATCACCAGGCTTCAGGTGACTGTCTTGAAGCCTAACCCCTGCAAGCCAGGACTGATGTCTGGAACGTCTCCAGTGGAATCCACCTTCCAGATAAATGCAATGAACGGTGTAAAGTTCAAATGTTAGAGAGTGCTGCTCAAGCAGAGGCTTATCTGCTCCCTAGTTTCTCATAAGTTCACATTTCTGTTCTCAGACAGGCCTGAGGTTGAGGCTATAGCTTGGCAGTAAAGCACTTCCCTAGGGTCCTCCAGTGAGGAGCTGTGGGCATGGATCACATCTAGCACCTGTCTAGAGTCACTAAGTGAGATATAGACACATGGCTCAGTGGTAGAGCACCTGCCTAGAATCCCCCAGTGAGGGGCTGGGGTGTGGCTCAGTGGTAGAGCACCTTCCTAGAATCCCCCAGTGAGGGGCTGGGGTATGGCTCAGCGGAGCACCTGCCTAGAATCTTCAGTGTGGTGTTAGGGGAATGGCTCAGCGATAGGAAACCTGCCTGACCTGTCAGTGTCCTTTCCCCACCCACATCTGCTTGTTCTCTTCCCTCAGCTTGAACTCCTTTCCAGTGGCCTCATTTTGCATACCCACCAACCTGTGTCTGGAGAAGAATCAGCTAACTCCCAAGGAATGGACTGAGCTCAGGTTCTGAGAATCTGTTGCTTATTAACAGAATGCACACGACACCGCCAACACTGCTATTCCGATGGCTCAATATCAGTGGTTTCCGTCTTAATCACTGAGCAACCTGACTGGGAGCCAAGAAAGCTGCTGCTGTTCACTATTAAGAAAGAGCTTTAGGAGCCCGGCATGCTAATGCACACTCGTAAGCCACTCAGGAGGCTGGGACAGGAGGATCTGGAGTTTATGGTTGGCCTGGGCTCCATAGCAAACCCTGTCTCAGAATGTCAAGGATGGGGCTCGGGAGGAGGCTCACTTTACCAGTGGTTTGCTGCACACGCCTGAATTTGGTCCCTGGGACAATGGTAGTAGACAACCAACTTCTGAAGATTGGTCTCTGACCTCCACATGCCCTAATGGTACATGCTTGCCTGCTCTTACAGCACACACATACACACACACAAACACACACACACATACACACACACAAACACACACACTTAAAAAAAAAAGGAGCCAGGTGGTGGTGGCAAAAACCTTTAATCCCAGCACTGGGGAGGCAGAGGCAGGCATATGTCTGTGAGTTCAAGGCCATCCCGGTCTACAAAGTGAATTCTAGTACAGCCAGGGCTGCACAAACCCTGTCTTGAAAAGCAAAAAAAAAAAAAAAAAAAAAGAGGTAGAAAGCGAAAGAGGAAGATACACAGGGTCCAACTCTGGCGTCCTCATGCATGTACCCATATATGTTCAGGAAAATGTACATAAAATACCAAACAAAATGATACTGAATCACATATGATCAGCCCAGAGAGGTAAATATTTTTTTTAAGTACTATTCACATAGGATTCACATTTCTTTCCCATTGTCACCAAGTCAGAAATACAAGTTGAGACTTTGTATGTGGGGTGGCTGGCTATTGTCATTCAGTCCCTAGGCTCTGGGCACTCCTCAGCTGACATCCTCTGCCTTAACATGAGCACTTCCCAGCATGCCCCGGGGAAGGGCTCAGCCAGCCCGGTGAGTCTCAGACGTTCTGTATGAGGCAGCTTGGGGTAGAGCCGGGGTCCACACCCACACTGTCATCTCCAGGACTTCATGTCATGGAGTCACAGCTCTGAAGCCTCTGCATAGACCATGCTTTAATGAGCCATCTTTCTCTCTAAACTTTGTGACATATGTCTCCCCACCAAGCAGACTGAATAAGAACAGCTCTTCTATCTCAGTTATTTTTTTCTTTGGCCTTTAATTTATGTTTTGGAGACAGGACCTTCCTATGTAGCTCAGGCTCAAGTTTCTCATTTCTGGTTTCCCTACATGCTCTGGGAAGCACATGCACTTTTGGGATGGGGCTGAGGTACATGTATGTCTCGCTATGTGGCCCTGGCTAACCTGGAATTCACTGTGTAGACCAGGTCTCCAACTTGCAGAGGTCATCCTGACATTCCCAATGCTTGGCTTAAAGGCATACCCCCCCCTTTCTTTTGAGATAGGTCTCTCACTGACCTTGCCAAAATTCCCCAAATAGGCCAGGGTAGCTGGCCAGGGAACCCCCAGGGCCCACCTCGGTTCTATCCCAAGCACCACAGGAAGGGAATGAGGGGAAGCCTTTGGAGGAAAGCCTCAAGAAGCTGGGGTCCCTGTTCCAGGTGACTAGAGCAGCCTGGCCATATTTGAGGATGACAGGAGCTGCCCCCACAGTGGGGCATAGCAGAAGACATTGCTGGAAGGCCCAGGGACCAGGTTTCTGGTTCCTTTCGTAAATCCTGATGGCCAGCCCCTGACCTGGGAGGTTCTTGTGAGAGTCCAAGGGGACTTGAATCTGAGGCTGTGAGTCCAGTAGAAGTCTGTCTGCGCGGGTGCCTTGTGATCTGAGGACTGTTTGTGAGGTTTACTGAAGTGTCACTCCTCCTCTCCCAAGACCAACACAAAGGATGGTCTCTACAGGGAACCCCTGGGGGATCCCCAGTAGAGAAAACCCAGTCCTTTTTAAGGCATGCATTGCACCCTTATAAACCTAGCTCTTGAGAGGTAGAGGGATAAAGATCAAGATGAGGTAGCACTATTCCTAATTGTCTAAGAAAGCACCAGATTGATTTCCAAAGTGGTTGTACAAGTTTGCATTCCCACCAGCAATGGAGGAGGTTTCCTCTTTCTCCACATCCTCTCCAGCATGTGTTGTCACTTGAGTTTTTGATCTTAGCCATTCTGATGGGTGTAAAGTGAAATCTCCGGGTCATTTTGATTTGCATTTCCCTGATGACTAAGGATGTTGAGCATTTCTTTAAGTGTTTCTCTGCCATTCGATGTTCGTCTATTGAGAATTCTCTGTTTAGCTCTGTACCCCAGTTTTTAATTGGGTTACTTGATTTGTTGCTGTTTAACTTCTTAAGTTCTTTGTATACTCTGGATATTAGCCTTCTGTCAGATACAGCGTTGGTGAAGATCCTTTCCCAATCTGTCGGCTGTCATTTTGTTCTGATGACAGTGTCCTTTGCTTTACAGAAGCTTTTCAGTTTCATGAGGACCATGGGTAAGATGCTCAATCTTCATTCAGAAAGGCAAATGAGATGGACATCAGAAGAGGGAGAAAACAGGGAATTGGCCACAGAGGCCCTACCACAGAGGGCCTCTGAAAGACGCCACCTAGCAGGGTATCAAAACATATGCTGAGATTCATAGCCAAACTTTGGGTAGAGTGCAGGGAATCTTATGATAGAAGGGGGAAATAGAAAGACCTGGAGGGAATAGGAGCTCCACGAGGAGAGCAACAAAGCCAAAAAATCTGGGCACAGGGGTCTTTTCTGAGACTGATACTCCAAACAAGGACCATGCATGGAGATAACCAAGAAGCCCTGCACAGAAGTAGCCGATGGCAGCTCAGTGTCCAAGAGGGTTCCCCAATAATAGGAACAGGGGCTGTCTCTGACATGAACTCAGTGGCTGGCTCTTTGATCACCTCCCCCTGAGGGGGCAGCAGCCTTAGCAGTCCACAGAGGAAGACAAAGAAGCCAGTCCTGATGAAACCTGATAGACTAGGGTCAGATGGAAGGAGAGGAGGACCTCCCTTCTCATTGGATTTGGAGAGGGGCATAGGAGGAGATGAGGGAAGGAGGGTGGGGTTAGGAGGGGATGGGGGATGGGCTACTGCTGGGATACAAGTGAATAAACTAATAAAAAAATTTTTAAAAAATTTTAAAAAATGCTTCCTTTTTGCTGGCTTTGCTCAGTGCTTCCCGCAGAAGCCAGAAGGAGTTGGGGCTGGAGAGAGAAGTGGGTGATGTAGAAGGTGGGGGATCCCACCCAGTGCTGGTCTGTAGCAATTCCAAGCAGTTCCAAGGGCATGAGTTACTTATGAGACAAGTTTTCAGTTCCGGGAAGATGGAACTTGAATTCTTGAAAAACTACCCTTTCCCAAAAGGTGTGCCCAGTTTAAGTGTGTGCCTGTCACATGGACAGTGCTAGGGAGCCTGGTGGGAAAGGCTGGGGAAATAGGAACTGAGTTTTCTTTTCACTTCATTATTTTGCTTATTTTATTACATATTCTTGTTTTGGCTTATCATTAATTTACTTAGAGGTTTGATTTTATCTTGAGGCAGCCTCAGGTAGCCCAAGCTGACCTCAGATTTGCTGTTGTAGGGGATCCTTTGAGCTGATTCTCTTGTCTCAACATCCCCAGTGCTGGGATCACAGGCGTGTGCCTCCGTGCCCTGTCTGAGCAGTGCTGCAGCTGGGACCCTGAGCTTCACACATGCTAGGCAAGCACGCTAACAGCTGAGCCCCACTCCAAGCCAGGAAGCCCTTGCTGCCCCGGTTTACCTTCTCATTGGAAGGAAGAGCTGTGGCCACAGTCAGCCCTGCCTGCTGAGAGCAACGGGCCAGGCTGGTGGCCGTGTGGAGTCATGTGTGTCAGGAGAGGGTGGCCTGGTGACTGTGGCAAGAGGTAGCAGGCAGCTGAGTGATGGGGTACAGATGAAGGATAGGAAATGTACACAGGTGAATGGAAGAATAGATATGGGGAATAGGTGAGTGTGGACAAGTGAGTGAGGAGATGGATGGGTGGTGGGGGACAGGGGAATAGAGACAGGCTGCAGTGAAGGTTGGAGGTGTCCTCTCCCTCCAACCTTCTGGGAGCCTCACCCTGCATCCTGTGAGAAGATACACTCTGTCCCCACAGGAGCAGATGGCGCAGGAGAGGATTCGTGGTGGCTAATTTTTGCTACAGGCCTCGGCTTTAGAGTGGGCAGGCACTGAATGCGACTTCCCCCTCTCCAGGGTGACAGCTCAGACAGAGGTCGGTGGTGTGCCCGCAGCAGAGCATTTGGGCCCTGGAGGAACTAGCTGCGCCAGCCAGGTAGGGAGAGCTTCAGTGGGAGAGGGTTTGGGGTGGCAGGAGATCTTGGCGACCAAGCTCCGGTTCGTCGCTGCTATTCAGAGGCAGCAGTGGGGCGGTCCCAGAGAGGGCAGCGGTCGGTGGGCGACCCGCGCGGGCGCGGTGCGCGGGGCCTGGCGGCCGGCGGCGCGCAGCGGGGGCGGGCAGAGGGCGGCGCCGCTGCAGTGCGGGGACCCGCTCGCCGTCCCCGCGTCCCCGCGCAGCTGCCTCCGGCCTCGGCCACCGCGCATCTCTACAGGTACGCGAGCTGGGACGGGGTCTGTCCAGGGACCGGGCCCTATCCGGAGTTGGGTCTCGGAGGGAGCTGAGGGGACTCTCACCCGGACATTCGCGATTTGGGAGGCGGAGAAATCGGCCGCAGGGCCACCGTGGTTGGGGGAAACTGCTGGCGTCTTAGGTGGAGCCAGGCCCTTGCACAAGCGCCCAGGACAGGGTTGGGTTGGTCCCCTGCACCCACCAGAGTCTGGAGGTACCCAGCATCCACCACCATCTGGGGCATCCCAACTGCTCCTCTGGTGGGCTCAGGGCTGGCGACTGGGTCACGATCAGGGTGATCCCCATCCTCCCGAGGCCAGGTGTACCTCATCAGTGTGGGGTCCCTTCAAACTCCCAGGCCTGTAGGTTGGGTGACTCCAACCCGTGTGGGGAGGGGCGGTGACCTGGACATTGTGAGTCAACCCTGCGCAGGACACACACTGGCGTGTTCTAGAGCCTTCGGGCCTCTGTTACTGTCTTCCAAGCTCCCCCCTCCCCCGGCCCCCTCCCCACCCAGCTCAGTTTTCCTTTCCTCATGAAACAAACCATTCTATCTTTTGACAGCAAAACCACGCTCTCCCATCACCGCCGGGGCCTTATATGGTGGCAACATCTACATTTCACTGTCCTTAAAAAGGGGGAGGGGTGGGTGAAAATGAAGCCATCTGACAGCGTGGTTCCCATGGTGGGGGCGCCAAACATCCAACTTTCCCCACCTGAAATTTCTCAGAGATTCAGAGCGGAGCGCACACAAATTTTACTAGACCTTTTCCCATGGCTACAAGATTTTGTTCAGAGGTAAGAAAGGCATTTGAAGCTTTGAGGGATGAACCCCCTCACCACAGAAAGACCCCTGACAAACGTGACTTCTAGCACTATAGCCTTCTGTAGAACACCGGGTGTAATCCTTAGCAATAAGCCCTACATGTTCGGCAGGCCCGATACCACTGATCTATGGTTTTGGTTTTTTTTTTGTTTGTTTGTTTTTTGTTTTTTTTTTTAATTAGGAGTTTTAAAAAATGTGTATGTGTGCTGTATGTGCGTGCATGTTCACGAGTGTGCAGGTGTGTGTGTGTGTGTAGAAGGCCAGTGGTTGGTGTTGGGTGTTTTCCTTGACTATTCTCTACCTTAAATGTTGAGGCAGGGTTGCTCCCTGAACTCAACATTCACTGATTCAGCTGTTCTAGCTAGCCAGCTTGCTCCAGGGATCTTGTCCTCACCCCCCACCCCAACTGGGATTCCAGGCTACCATGACCACCTGGCATTTATGTGGGTGCTAGGGATCTGACCTCCTGCCCTCAAGCTTGGACTGTAAGTGTTTTACCCAATGAGCCATGAGCCACCTTCTCAGTCTCCTCCTCCTTTCCTTCCTTCTCCTCTTCTCCATCTCCTTCTTTTCTCCTTCTCCTCTTCCTCCTTCCCCCGCTCCTTCTCCTCTTCTTCTTCAACAAAGTCTATGTAGACCAGGCTGAACTCCAACTTGATATGTAGCCAAGGCCGACGTTAAACTCCTTAAACTCCTTATCTTCATGCCTCTACCTCATAGGTAGTCTGGGATTAAAGGCACGAGTCAGTACAGAATTTGTTTAGTCCTGGGGATGAAACCTACATATCAGGCTAGCTAGTTCTACCAACTAAGCCACATTCCCTAACCCCCACCCCAGCCTTCTTACTTTTGACATTGAGACAAGTTCTCACTGTGTTGTGTAGGCTGGTCCTGTTCAGGCAAGCCTTGAACTCACGGTCCTCTGCCTTAGTCTTCTGAGTATCTGGGATGGCTGCACCACCAGGCCTAGCCCATGTGTACTTTAAAGCACAGCAGCAGAACAGTTTGGCTTCCCCAGCACCTCCTAAAGCTGATTTAATTTTTCTTGACAGGACTGTAGAAAACATTCTGACCATGGCCTCCCCATCATACTTCCACTCGGAGGATGAGGACTCTCTGAAAGGATGCGAGATGTACGTGCAGAAACATGGTATCCAGCAGGTACTCAAAGAATGCATTGTGCACCTCTGTATTGCCAAGCCTGATCGGCCACTGCGGTTCCTCCGGGAGCACTTCGAGAAGCTGGAGAAGGTCAGTGCCACCAGTATCCTTTGCAGGTGCCCTTGGTAAGCCTGCTTCATGTCCCTCCTTGGAATTCTAAGAGGGATGTTCCTATGTCTCAGGATCTGTCAAGACCATGAGAAGCAGAGATGGGGCTGAGGCTCCATAGGAGAGAATTTGCCTAGAATCACCCAGTTAGGGACTGAGGACATGGATCAGTAGTAGAGCCCTTACCTGTATACCTCCTGTGAGGAGTTAGGGACATTGCTCAGTAGAGGAGCACCTGCCTAGAATCCCCCAGTGAGGGGCTGGGGTGTGGCTCAGTGGTAGAGCTCCTGCTCATCCCACCCCCAATGTATGAGGCCCTGGGCTCCGTCCACACAGTTGACTTGATGCTGGCCTTTCTTTGGCCTTGGATTCATCTTTGGGCCCCAGAATCCCTCCTTCTATTACTTTGAGGTTCATGGTCCTCAGAACTCTCATGGCCAGCAGTTCAGGGCTTGGGAATCCAAGCCTGGTTAGTGGCCACAGGGAGCACTGGCACTTTCATGTCGGGGGCCGGTAAGGATGGGGTCTGGTTTTATGTGTGTGTGTCAGGTCAGTCTTATGCCTGCAGCAGGCCTCTGCCTCATTTCTTTCAGTGCTGAGATTACAGACCTGGGCCACTTTGTCTAATTGAGGGCTAGTTATAGAAACCATTTTGAGGCCTGGTGACCAGCTGGCAACTGTCAAGTCCCCCTCCCCCATCCCAGTGAGAGAAGGAGTGAAGATCTGGCTCAACAGTTAAGAGCACTAGTTGCTCTTCCTCAAGATCCAGGTTCGACTCCTAGCACCGACATAACTGTCTTTAACTCCATTTACATGGGATCCAGGGCCTTCTTTTGGCCTCCACGGGCACCAGGCACACATATTATACCTGTGCACATACATGAACATGCATACATACACATAGACACACACGTACATAGAAATAAATTAAAGGCAAGTAGCTCTGATCACGCAGGAGACGTGGTTGTGTGCAGTCCAGGTCCATGTTGAGCTGCATGCCTGACTTGCAGTATGGATGGAAGAGTATGACCCAGACATATTTAATGGGAAGAAGTGCTTTCTCTCTCCCTTCCTCCCCCTCTTTCCTTCCCTCCTCCTATCTCTCCCTCTCTCTTTCTTTGTGATAGGGTCATACTATGTAACTCAGACTGGCCTCAGACTTAGAATCCTCCTGCCTCAGCACACAGGTCTCCTGATCCAGGGTGCAAGGATCATATGCACACTCGACCTCACCTCTATAGCCCTACTGTTCTGAAGACAGATGCCCTTATTGTGTGTGTGAATGACGCCCCTCCAGTGTTCCCCAGCCACTCTGCTGGGTTCTGCCCCTGGCTGGGCTGGCTGGCTAGCAGGAGTTCTGTCATGAGCCCATTGCTGCATTCTGCTTCTCTTTCAGGCACTGGCTCCATCATTCCTTACCATATATTTCCCACACAGAGTACCACTGAGTGTCACTGGAGGCCATTTAACTCTTCCTGGTCTTGGAGAGCAGATGGGAATGTGGGGAGCCTCATCAGACTGAGCTTGTTTTGTAGCATCTGTGAACCGCCTGGTTTTAGACACTTTTCATGGGGGTTTCCTATAATCACAGCTGTGGCCCAAAGCAACAACTAATACTATTTATTATTATGTTTTAAATTTTTAAAGATTTATTTATTTTACTGTGTGTGTATGAGTGTTTTGCTTGTATGCATGCCTATGTACCATGTACAAATGGAGGTTAGAAGAGGGTATCAGAACCCGGGGAACTGGAGTAATGAACAGTTGTGAGTTGCTAGATCTGGTACTGGGAATCTAACCCAGGTCCTATAAAGAGTAAGTGCTGTCAATTGCTGAATCATCTCTAGTCCATATTGTACTTTTTTTTTTTTTTTTTGGAAACAGGGCATTGCTATGCATCCCAAGCTTATGATCCTTCTGCCCTAGGCCTTGAGTGCTGGGGCTACTAGAGACATCACTGCCATGCTTGGCTCAAAAGAGTGAACCTTGTTCTTCTCTTTAATAAGGACAGTCTGCCCACCATGAATGGAGGGGTGGTACTCCCGGCAGAGGCCAGTGCTTACCCTCTCTACAGCTGTGGAGAGCCTTGGCTCTGCCCCCAGCTCTGAAGACAAACTAGTAAACAGAACCTATCAAAATGTTTTAAATGTATTTTTTTAGAAGTTTTTTTTATTAATTTATTTTTTTGTTATCAACCACAGGTTAGGTACTTTGCATCCCAAGCGTAGCCACCTCCCTCATTCCCTCCCACCCTCCCCAACCCTCCCTCATCTCCTCCCCGCCCCCCTCCAAGTCCATCAACGGGGGAGGACCTCCTCCACTTCCATCCAACCCCAGCTCATCCTGTCCCCTCAGGGCTGGCTGCAATGTCCTCCCCTGGGATCTAGCCAGTCTGTCACTCCTCGGCATGTATGGGGGAGGGTCAAAGAGTCAGCCATCAAGTTCAAGACTGAAACAGTCCCTGTTTCCCTCACTAGGGTCTTCAGTTCAACACTGAGCTATCATGGGCCCCATCTGAGCAGGGGTTCCAGGCCACATCCACATGTGGTTGGTCCTAGGTTGTAGAAACGGTCTCATACAAGACCCCTGTGGCCTGCTCAAATTGGTCTTTGTGGAGCTCTTGTTCTCTCCAAGTCTCACCAACCTGCTCCATTTCTATCATCACTTCTCGCCCTCTGCCAAAGGCTTGATTTCGAGTCTTAATATCTGCTCCGATACATCGCTACGTTGACCCCCGCAGAGGTCCTCCTTGGCATGCCCCTGTCCTGTTGCTTGTTTTCTCCTCCACTCAATGTCCATTCCATTTCTTCATCCAAACGAGCATTGATCATACCAACGTGGGTCCTCTTTCCTGTATATCCTACCTAGGTATGTAGATTTCAGTGTTACCTTCCTATCCTATAGGTCTATATAAGTGAGTATATACCATATGTTTCTTTCTGCTTTTGGGATACCTCACTTAGGATGATCGTTTCCAGGTCCCACCATTTGCCTGCAAATTTCATGATTTCCTCCTTTTTAATTGCTGAGTAGTATTCCATTGTATAAAAGTACCACAATTTTTGTATCCATTCCTCAACTGAGGGACATCTGGGTTGTTTCCAGGTTCTGGCTATTACAAATAAAGCAGCCACGAACATAGTTGAGCAAATGTCCTTGTTGTGTACTTGAACATCTTTTGGATATATGCCTAAGAGTAGTATAGCTGGGTCTTGAGGAATCACTATTCCTAATTGTCTAAGAAAGCGCCAAATTGATTTCCAGAGTGGTTGTACAAGTTTGCATTCCCACCAGCAATGGAGGAGGGTTCTTGCTCCACAACCTCTCCAGCATGCATTGTCACT
The DNA here is from genome assembly GCA_028658305.1 of Pachyuromys duprasi. NCBI lineage: Eukaryota > Metazoa > Chordata > Mammalia > Rodentia > Muridae > Pachyuromys > Pachyuromys duprasi. Next base: position 21,861,079 of record CM053751.1, read on the forward strand.
AGAGTTTTTGATCTTAGCCAATCTGGTGGGTGTAAGGTGAAATCTCAGAGTCATTTTGATTTACATCTCCCTGTTAAATGTATTTTTATTGTTATTGTTAACTGTGTGTGTGTGTGTGTGTGTGTGTAGCACATAAGTGAAGATGGCTTTGGAGGCCAGAAGGGGGCACTGAATCCCTGGAGTTAGAATTTCAGGCACTTGTGAGCCACCCAACAGGGGTGCCAGGAACAGAACTGGGGTCCACTGTATAGCAGTACGCCCTTTAAAGTGTATTTTTTAAATTGCTATTTAATTATTTTATATTTGTGTGTATGTGTTCATGTGCACCTAGGCACACAAGTGCCTATGATGTGTGCACCTGTGTGGAGGTCAGAGGTTGATGCTGGGTCTTTTCCTTAATCCCACTCCACTTTATTGCTTTATTGTGATAGGGTTTCTCACTGAACCTGGAACTCATCCATTCAGCTGAGTTGGCTGGCTCTCGAGACCAGGGATTTGCTTGCCTCGGCCTCCTTAGTGCTGGGATTGCAAATGTGCTGGGACCCAAACTTGGACTGTAAGCTTTAGCTGTAAACATTTTTACTGACTGAGCTACCTTGCCAGCACCCCCACAGCATTTAAGAAGAATTCATGAGCCTGGCTCGGTGGTGCATGCCTGCCATCCCGGCACTCAGGAGCCTGAGGCAGGAGGATCGAGCCAGCCTGGGCTACACAGGGAGACACTGTCAGGAAAATGTCATAACTGAAAACAAAACAGAAGAACAAATAAAGTCATCTATAAAGGAACAACCATTAAGTTTAGAAGTAGAGAGAAGATACCAAACCCTATAAGGTCCTCACCTCCATGCTAAGTGTCATTTCTCCTCGTTGCTGTTGTCTGTGTGTGGGTTTGCGTGGGTGCCGTTCTCCATCGTTCTCTACCTCAGTTCCAGGAGATAGGGTCTTCCTCTCCACCTGGAGCTAGCACACCCCAAAGCTGGGTTACAGGTGCGCTCACAGGCATTCCTAGCTTGGTTTTGTTGTTGTTGTTGGATACAGGTTTCTCTGTGTAGCCCTGGCTGTCCTGGAACTCACTCTGTAGACCAGGCTGGCTTCCAACTCAGAGATCCACCTGCCTCTGCCTCCTGAGTGCTGGGATCAAAGGCGTGCGCCACCATTCTCAGCAACACCCAGGTTTTTACACGGGTGGTAGGGATTCAAACTGAGGACCCAGCACTTGGCTAATGCTCTTGCCAACTGAGAGACATTTCTCCCCCATCAGCTCACCTTGCCCCTGCCCCTTTCTCCTGGCTGTGCTATTTAAAAACGATCCTGGCTGTGTGTGACCCCGAAGCAGCTTCATACTTCATGCATGTCTCCGTTTATCATCTTTTCTGAGGACACATCCTTTCCAATGATTGTTCGGTGTGCAATTGCTCAGTATTCCGTGCGAGTGTATGCATGAGTGTGGATGTGTGGATGTGTGTGTCTGTGCAACAGTGGAGGGGCAGCTGTCCATATCACATCTAAGGCAGAGAGAAAATGAATGTATGAATGATCCGTGCTCAGCTAGCTTTTGGGGGGGGGGCAGAATACGGGTTCTTACTATGTAGTCCTGGCTAGCCTGGAACTCCACTGTGTAGACTATGCTGAACTCACAATCATATTTCTTTGTCTCCAGAGTACTGGGAATAAAGGTTTCTGCCACCAGGCCACCTCAACCTGTGGATCAAGACCCCTCTGGGGGAGGTGTTAAAGGACCCTTTCACAGGGATCCCCTAAGACCATCAGAAACACAGATGTTTACATTACAGTCCACAGCTGTAGCAAAACTACAGTTAAGAAGTAGCAACAAAAATAACTTCACAGCTGGGGTCATCATAGCACGAGGAACTGCATTAAAGAGTCGCAGCCTTAGGAAGAGACACTGACCTAGAGAATGGCACTGTCCACGGTGGGTGTGTCTTCCCCCGCCTAGATTAGGGAAATCAAGACATTTCCCCTTCCCCCGCCTAGATTAGGGAAATCAAGACATTTCCCCACAGACACACCCACAGGCCAACCTGATCTGGACAATTCCTCATTGAGACTTTTCCCAGGTGATTCTAAGTTGTGTCAAGTCAAAAATGAAGGCCAGCCAGCACATGCAGGTTCCGGGATAGCACTTGGTTATCAAGTTTGCACACCTGGTGCCTTTACCCACCAAGCCATCTGGCCAGCCCAGTGTTTTATCCATTGTAAAAAAATAATTCTTTGTTATTTTTATCTGTGTGTGTTTGTGTGTGTGTGGGTGCTTGTGGAGGCCAGGGGAGGGGATCGAATCCCCTGGAGTTATAGGGGGTTGTGAAGCACCTGATGTGGTTGCTGGGAATGAAGTTCTGGTCCTCCGGAAGAGCAGTGAGGGAGGCCAGCTGATCATCTCAAAGCCCTGTATTTCGTTCTTGATATTAGTAATTAGCGCCTTTCTGCTGTTGTTAACCAGCCTGTCCAGAGGGTTATCAATTCTAATGATTTTTGTTTCCGTTTAAAGTTTACTTTATGTGCTTTGCCTACATGTATGTCTGTCTGTGCACTGCATGTGTGCCAGGGAGCCTTGGAGGCCAGAAGAGAGCGTTGGGACTGGACCTGGACTTGCAGACGGTTGTGAACTGTCACGCCGGGGCTGGGCACTGAACTTGGATCTTCTTTTGAGAGCAGCTGGTCCTCTTGACCACCGAGCCACTGCTCTAGCTCCTGAGTGTCTTTTCAAGGTAGATGTTAGTTCCATCTACTCTCTGGATCCTTATTTTTTCCATTCAATGTTGTTGCCTTTGCTCTTATTTTTACGATTTCCTTCTTTGTGCTGTATTGATGACTGCATCCTTTCCAAAGCATACCATGAAATGTCAAAATAGGAGTTTAATTCTTTTTGAAAGGAAACATTGAAGTCCACACATTTCCTGTGAACACTGTTTTGGCAACATGCTATCCGTGTTGAGGCTGGGGGTTTTGTCTTCCTTGTTTTACAGGCTCAAGATACTTTCCATCTCTTTAGGGACCTAATCTTTGCTTCATTTGTGGAGATTTTTGTTTAATTTTTGCAGTATCTGGAGGTTTTCCAGATATCTCTGTTATTCAAGTCTGGCTTCATTGTGGTCCAAGAGCACGGAATGACTCCAAACCTTTACAGCTCATGAATATGTGCTTTCTGGCAGATGACAGTGTTGCTTTGGGGTGACTCCTCCTTATGCACTTGAGGAGGTCGGGTAGGGTACTCTACAGCCCTTCCTAAAAGTTCAGGGTCATGGCAATTTGCATTAATTTTTTTAATTAATTTTTTTGAGACACTGTCTCACTATGTAGTCCTAGCTGTCCTGGAATTCACTCTGTAGACCAGGCTAACCTTGAATCACAGAGATCTGCCTGCCTCTGCCTTCCCAGTGCTGGGATTCAATCTGTGCAATCACCACACCTGGACTTAAACGTTTTCATTATATTTTAAAATTTATTTTGTGTCTGTGCACGTATGTGTGTGGGTACCAGTGCCATGTATGGTATATTTGTGGAAGTCAGTAAACAACCTGTAGGAGTTGGTTCTCTTCTCCTCCTTCTGTTTCTTTTTCTTCTTCTGGGTTGTGGGGATAGAATGTACACTATTAGGCTAGGCAGCAAATGCTGTTACCGGCTGAGCCGTCCTCCTAGCCCCATTCTGCATTCTTGCCAGTTTTCTGATTCCATGTTGATAACAAGGACCATTGAGACCTCCAACATCAGTTGTGTGTTTATCTCTCCTCTGTCTTTAATTAAGTTTGTTTATCAAAACAGCATCTCTTATAGCCATAGCTGGTCTCAAGCTTACTATGTGGCTGAAGATAAACTTGAACTACTGATCCTCCTGCCTCTACCTCCTGAGTGCTGAAGTGGTGGATGCCCGTCTGGAAATCAAACCCAAGACTCTATGTAGCTAGACCTCAACTAGCTACATAGTTGAGTCTCATCTCCATTTCTAACGTATCCCAGGCTGGCTTTGAACACTTGATCCTCCTGCCTCAGCCTCACAGATGTGGCAACTACTGCACTTGGCTTGATTTTAGGCTTTTAAGTCCAATATGACAGTATCTACCACTGATCTGATATGTTGATATTATTCACAATTTAAGTAGTAAGTTTCATGTACCCCAACTCCTCACTGAGGGATTCTAGGCAGGTGCTCTACCACTGAGCCACACCCCAGCCCCTCACTGGGGATTCTAGGCAGGGGCTCTACCACTGAGCCACACCCCAGCCCCTCACTGGGGAATTCTAGGCAGGTTTTTTTTTTTCTACTCTTGGTGCTGAATGGCTAGGTAACCACTCCAGCAACCAGATGCTTTACCCTTTTCTGTGCTCAGTTTTCCCGCATGGGATAATTCATTCCCAGCTTCCCACACTGTATCCCAGAGGCTCTTGGGATTCCTGCCAGGATTGGTGACTGGCCTACCCTGGTAGGATTTGAGGAGAACCAGGTCCTCAAATACAGGCTTCCTCCTTTAGACCTGGGCCTTCAGAGTGCAGAGGGCTGGTCCTGAGTTTCTGTGGAGAAGTCCTCTGGGCCCACAGCCGCTCCCCTGCTCTCCCTGCCTCGAGTAAATGTGCCATGACGTCAGGATGCCTTCCCTCAGAAATGGCCTCTGTGCCTCTCCTGAATCTTGTTCTCCAGGCCAGGGAAGTGGACAGCTGAAGTTGGTGGGACTGAGGAATTCTTGTCTGTCCCCCAAGGGTGTGTTGACTTTTTTCGGGGCCGGGTCAAACCTCTGTTGAGTCCAGGCCCACTCCTGTGTTTGCTTCCCCTTGGCTGCTGTGGTTTTTGTCCTGGGCGGGGGAGAGGGGGTTGGAAAACTGTGGTCAGCTGAGTTGGAGAACACCATTCAGATCCCAGGAAGTTGACTGGTCCCTGTGGGGCAGATTGGAGACAGTCCCCCCTTCACTTCATTCCTGGGCACATTCTGAAGGAGCTTTCTGGAAGCTCTTTCCCACACTTGTTAGGAAAATTCCTTTGGCTGAGAAAGCCTGTCCTAACCCTTGACCTTGACTGTCCTGCTTTAGTGTAAAAACAGGAGACAGGAAGGGGCAGGGTCTGAAAAGCCAGAGGCAGTCTTGAATCCCTAAGTGGGGGTGGGAGGTCGGGGTTTGGAGGGGAAGGAGGGCTTGGTTATGCTGGCACTGGCCAGAGGCAAAGCGGGAGGCAAGGCTGGGAGAGATTGCAAAGCCCCGCCCTGCCTACTCCTGGTGACTCCAGAAACCCATAGCTTCCATGTTTTGGAACACCTGTATCCTGCTCAACTTGACCACTGTTGAGATGGGAAACCATTCTTTGCCAGGTTGCTGGTGCTACCTGCAGAGTGCAGCCCGGGGAATGAGAGAGGTGGTGTATGTCTGTGATGGCGTGAGTGAGTGTTGTCCAGGTCCTCAAGGGAGAAATAAGGGTGCAGAGTCACACCCGCTTCTGGATCAGGAGCCGCTGAGAGACCCAGGGACGTTTATCTACATGTTTCCGCTTGGCCGTGGGTCTGGCAAACGCGATTTGTCTCAACACAGCCCCTTTTAAGGACTCCTGAAAACCAGAGTTCATCCCTGCCTCTGTCACCTAACCAAGCCACTATGACTCGCCCATTGCCACCCATGCCTTGATCTGGGGTGACGCTTTGCTGAATTCTCAGTTTTCCTGGAAGGGCCTTCAGGGGGTCCCTCACAGGGGAGCCGCTGTGACCCCTGCATCTTCGTTCCTCGACTCCCTCATCACAGGGTAGCTCGGTGGCTGAATGGTAGCTTGTGTTGTGAAGGCTTATGTGATGCTGCCTTTTCATTCACTCACTCACTCTCTCACTCACTCACTCACTCACTCATTCACTCTCTCCACTGGCCTGACACTGTTTCTGAGACAGGGCGGGGCCTGTACTCAACAAGGGAAAACATACTGGTACACATGAGTTGCTGGACTCCTGTTCTACCTAGGTAGGAACTGTGCAAAGGTGACCAGCCATGCTGGGCCCTTGGCCGCCTGAATCCTGGAGATGAGATAGGCAGAGGGGGATGCACTGCTCCTCCGCTTGGCAGCTGCTGTAATACCCTGCCTCTCTCAGGGCTGCAGCCACAGGGGGCAGTGGCAGCAGAGGGTAGCAGCTGCCGGTGCCTCTGCTTCTGAACTGGCCTCGGGTGTGGTGTCAGGACCTCAGTCTCTGAGTCTGGGCACCCTTCTGGAGTCCTTCCTATGACTGGAGCCTGTGCTTCTTGTTTTCTGTCCCTGGCACCGCTAACCTTATCTCTTGCTACCACGGGCCCTGGAACCACTTCTAGCATGGCTCCTACTCTGTAGCCGCTACTGTCTCCATTGCGCCACCAGCGGCTCAGCCCTTTCTGCCGATGACAACAGTGAAAGTGTGCACAAGGCTACGGATGTCACTCAGAGCACACGTCTGGCAAGCATGAGGCCCTGGCTTTAGTCCCCACTACAGCCAACGCCGAAGTAGCTAAGAAAAGACCCCAGTGAGGGAAGACTCTGGCCAAGCACAGTGGAGGTTCTCCCAGAGCTTGCTTTCATAGGACAGAGGACAGTTGGGTTCTTTCTTCAGTGATGTAGGTTCCAGGGCCTGAACTCAGGCTGTCCAGCTGGGTGGCATGTCCCTTTATGTATTAATGCACCTTGCTGACCCATGAGAACTCGATTTTTATTGGTTTGTTTTTCAAGAAAGGTTTTCTCTGTGCAGCCCTGGCTGTCCTGAAACTCACTCTGTAGAGCAGGCTGGCCTGGAATTCACAGAGATCTGCCTGCCTCTGTCCCCCAGAGTGCTGGAATTAAGGGCATGCACTACCACCACCCAACTGAGAACTGAGGTTTTGTTTTGTTTAAATACCATTTAATAGTACCCTACTTAAATCCCGAAGTAGGGAGGCAGAGGCAGGCAGATTCTCTGAGTTGGAGGCCAGGCTGTTCTATGGAGTAGGTTCCAGGGAAACCTGGGCTACACAGAGAAACCCTGTTGAATAACGTGTTGGTGACAGTGTGGAGGAGCTGAAGCCTCACAATGTTTCTGATGTAAAACAGTGTAGCTGCCATGGGGAGTCCAGCAGTTCCTTAAACATTGGAGCTGGCAAGATGGCTCAGTGGGTAAAGGTGATTGTGCTAAGCCTGCTGCTCTGAGCTCAATTCCGGGGGTGGAAGGAGAGACTCAGCTCCACAAGTTCTCCTCTGACCTCCACATACACATGCTGCAACATGAATACTTAGCCCCCCATAAATAAATGTAATTTTAAAAAGTGGAGCCTTCATTATTGCATGACTCAGCAACTCTGCATCTGAGTGAATACCCTAAGCTCTGAAGATAGACAGGTATTCAGGCACATCTGTTCTTGAGTGCTCCTAGCAGCGTTGCTCACAGCAGCCCAGATATACCAGTAGACAAAGGACTAAAGAAAGCGTGGTATGTCCATTCAATGGAATAATAGTCAGCTATGAAAAGAAGAAAGCACTCATAGGCTATAATCAAATATGACTCAGCCATGAAAAGCAACAATACCAGAAGGCTACAACATGAACGAACTCTGGAAACATAAAGTTCACTGAAAGAAGCCAGGTACAGGAGACCACATATGAAAGATTTCATTGGTATGAAGTTTCTGGAAAGGGGAAATCTGTCATCAAAGGCAGGATCAGAGGCACAGCTCCACACTGTGGCCCACAGCAGTTGGAGGATTTCCTCTGATCTTTTAGAAACTTTGATTCTGATAAAGTCAGAACCCTGGCCTCCCAGCACAAAAGAACTTCAGGATGGGCTATTGTGAAGCAGAGATGAGGTTTGTTAACACACACTTGCACTTATTGGGGCTGGAGAGATGCTCAGTGGCTGAGAGCTCCTGGCTGCTCTCCCAGCAGACCCTGGCTCCATCCCCAGAACCCACATAATGGTTTGCAAACCATCAGTAATTCCAGGTCCAACTCTGATGCCCTCTTCTGACCTCTGAGAACACCAGGCATATACCCCCACATAAAGAATAATTTAAAAAGTTTTAGTTACATTTGTTTATTTATTAGGGTATATGTTCTCTTACATGGGAGAGGTCAGAGGAAAACTTGGAGTTGCTTCTTTCCTTCCATTTTGTGTGCACTGGCATCACATGCTGGCATCGGGCAGGCTGGCACTAAGACACATTTTTAACATAGACTTTAAGCTCATGAGTTAACAGAAAGAAACACATGGTGGGGTGGGGTGGGGCAACATTATGGTACAGCCAGAGAGTGAGTGCAGGGTTGCCCTGTCTCACCTTTGTGGTAGTTAAATACATTATCTTGGTGCGGTTTAGTATTGTTACCTCCAAAGGGTTGCTGAGGAACATAAGTGAAGTCACAGGGTGGGTCCTCAGGGACTTGATAGGACTAGCTCTTGGGATTCGAGAGGGCGGGACATCTGCTCCATAAGAGAAGTGATCAGTCTCCTATGAGGGATTTCCTACATCTGGGAGAGGAGTGAGCCTGTGCTTTATAGGGACTCAGGTTCCAAGCCTGGTTCATTGACATTTGACCTAAAATAGCTATATATGAAAAGAATATCACCTATTGGTTGGCATCTGTCACAGCAAATGTTAACTGTGCTGGAAATTGTGTGTGCCTGTGTGCTTGCGTGCATGAGTGCATGTGTGTGAGCACATGCTGGTGTGTGTGTGTATAGGCCAGAGGTCAATGTCTATCACTCTTCACCTTTTTTTAATTTTGGGGCTCAGTGATTAGTCTAGGCAGAAGCCTACAGGACCTACTTATCATTCTTGCAACACTAAGAATACCAATACCCGACCACACCCAACTTTTTATATGGGTGTTGGGGATCCCAGCTCCAGTTCCTATGCTTGTGGCTGAGCTGTCATCCTACCCTAAGCTGCCTTTTTCTTTTCATTTAAATTTTTAATTTTTTTGAGAATTCCGTACCTGAGCACTGTATTTATTTCATGGACAGCTATTGTTTTAAATCACTTTTAAGAGCAAAGGCCCGGAGCTGCCACAGAAGACATTACCAGCTAGAGTCTGGGTGTAGGTAGCAATGGCGGGTGAGTGTGTGTGGTGGTTCTGTGGCAGGCCTCATTACCCACAACTTCTGATAAACTGGGCAGACAGCACACGTCTGTCAGCCCAGCATTCCAGAGTGGTCAGAAATTCAAGGACAACCTGAAGTATACAGTAAATTTGAGGCTAGCCCGAGACCCCATCTCAAACAAACAAGTAAACAAACCAACCATAAAACCAAAACAACAACAACCAGTAGTAGGGCTGGAGAGAGAGCTTAGTTGATAAAAGTACTTGTAAACATGAGGACGCAAGTTCAGTTCCCAGAACTTTATATATTTATACGCATTTAGAAATTTATGTATATAATATATTCATATATTTATGTACACAGTATACCCATGTACTTATGTATATGATATATCCATGTATATGGATGTGTCTTTTTAAAGTAGCTAGGCAAGGTAATGGGGCCCTTGCGATCCAGCACTGGGAAGGCTGGGCAGCTAGCTTAGCCTGCTTGCTGAGTTCCAAGCCAGGGAGAGATACTGTCTCAGAAAAACAAAGCACAAGAACCGTGAGCAGCTCTTGAGAGCAAGAGGTGCCTTCTGACCTCCACATGGGCACACACTCAACCCAGCAATGGCCTCTCTGATCAGACAAGATATTTCTAGACCTACTTGTGGTCTGTTTTGATGGTGGCAATGGAGGGAGATTTAAGAGAATGGCAGCTGTCTCAGAGATGCTGAGGCTGGTTGTCAAGGCAACAGGACAATGTGGTAGTGCTTTGCCTGAGGTTCTAGAGTACCAGGTTTGGAGTGAGACGAGGTAGCCAGTGGAGTGCACCCTACCTCCTGCAGCTCGACCCCAGGATCTGAGTGGTACACAGGCTTCACCAAGCTTGGTGCGTGATAGGACCCCGGGCTTGACAGGGCACACACCATGTGTGTTTCAGCATGTGGGGAAGGCATGGGATGAGACCTTGTAGAAATGAGTCAGCTGGTAATGCTCAGGTCTGTGCTCAAACTACAGGGCTGGTGAGTCAGCCTCCTATTGATGTTCTGGGAGGTCCAGCCTTCATCCCCTGGGCATGGGTGGAAGCTTCCCTCACAGCTGCCCTCAGGGACCCCTGTGGCAGAATAGGGTGGAGGTAGGAGGGTTGTGTCCTGTAATACAGATGTTTCCTACAAGAATATAAGTTGTTCTTGGAGCCCCTGTCTGTACATGTGTATTTTTCCTTTTCTTTGTTTGTTATTTACTTTTTGAATTTGAGACAGTGTTTTGCCTCATACCCCTGGCTGTTCTAAAACTCACTATGTAGTACAGGCCCTCTGGAGGGCTAGGATTATAGGTGTGTGCCACTTTTCTTTACTAATGAAGTGCTGGGGATCAAAGCCAGGGCTTCATGCATGCTGAGTGAACCATCTACCCACAGAGACACAATCTCGGCCCTAGTGTTTGTGTCTTGAGATAGGGTCTTGCTTATGTAGCCCAGGTCTCCTCAAACTCATGGTCTTTCTGCCTCAGCCTCTCCATGCGGGAATGATACCCAGACTGGGGTTGTTCCACTAGCTGAGGTCTCCCCAAACACCTCCATCCATCTTCCAATGCAGGGGGGGGACGGGGATCCTGGGTTCATTCCGAGCTAGGCTCTCAGGAGCATGGAATGGCCACCCACTAGATGGTGTATTGCTCTACTTCCTTGGACAGAAGCCTCTGCCCACTGGAGAGAACTGTCCTTGCTCATGAAGTCTGGCTGTGGGTTGTGTAGTCGTGGAGGTAGCATTTCTGGAATACGTCATTTCGATGTTATTTATATCCACAAACCGGCAAGCAGAAATTTCATTTTCCTCAAGATGTGGTTGTTCCTTCAGATCACGTGGTGACCTCTAAGGTTCTCTTCACGAAGGAGTGACTAAGGGGGGTGGGGTGGAGGAGTGGGTCTCCTTTGATCTTGGGGAGATCTGGGCTCTGGGTGTTTGGTGAGTCATACTTTTGTATTATCTTGAACATTTCCATAACAAAAGCTAAGCCAAGGGAAGCAGTAAGAGCCTGTGGAGCTGGCCTGGTACATGGCCAACCCAGGGTCTGCTTTTTTTTTTTTTTTTTACCTTCCTCGTCTGGGGTCTGCTGGCTTCCATTGTGTACCAGGGGGTTCTGCAGGGCCACTCCACTCCCTTCCTGAAGCTAGGGAAACCCATGTCTGTCCTGGATCCTACTCCTGGGTTGGCTGGGTTTTTCCCGGAATCTTCTGAAACTATTTGATGGCATCTCTCCCATTCTCCTCAGCGGTGTGGATTTTATATATGCACATATTTAATATACTATCGTTAGAGCGGAGTGTCTGGAGGGAGGGGAGGTGCCTCACCCACCTGCTGTCTTCTTGCGGGAAATTCTGTAAAAGATATTTTTAAACAGCTTTGTAGGACTGCATTGAACATTCTTTGTGGTTTCCTGGCTGGGTGTTCAGGATCCACTGATTTGAAGCTTTGAGATTCCAGCAGTCACTGGGATGAGGCCCCGTTCCCTGGCCACGCTGATGGGTGGAGATGTGGGTTGTCTGGTTAGAGCAGCAGGTAGCCTGTGGCGTCCACCTCTGTGAGGAGTGGGCTCTAGCTGTCACGTGAGAAAAAGAGGAGGTTGGGAGTTCTGGACAGTGTTGGCAGCACTTTGCCGACACCTGGCATCTCGTGTGCAGTCATGCCTGCTCAGGTCTGTGCACAAGGACCTTCATGCTCAGATTGGAAAGGTCAGCTGGCAGTCAGCAGAATTTTCCACATTAGGGCCCTGGGTTTTTGGTTTTCTCTTGACAGGATCCCATGTATATGGAAAGCTGGCTCTGAATTTGCTATGTAGCAGAGGCTGTCCTTGAACTCCTGATCCTTCTTCCTGTACCTTCTAAGTACTGGGATTACAGGTAAACTGTTCTATGTGGTGCCGGGGTTAGAACCCAGGGCCTTCCAAAAGCATGCATCCTATCTAAACCATGCCTGGCTCTCATTTTTCACAGGCCCGTGGACAGCCTGGGTTACTATAAACCTCATAGCCAGCAGGAAGCTAAGGCATCTTGAGTTCTCTCACAGTCAGCCTCTTTCTTATGTCTGCATGTTTGAAAGGCTTTTTTTTAAGTCATGGAAGGAAATTCAGGAAAGGGAGCCCACCTCGGCTCTGCCTGACACTGCAGTCTTTTCCAGGGTCCTACATATTGTGCACCTGCAGATGGGCATCTTGGAACCATGGTCTCAGGCTTGCGCTGGGTGGGCTCTGTCTGGGGTATCAGAAAGCCTTGGTGGGGAGGCAGCCAGTCCATCTGAGTTCCACACCCACCAGTGACCCACTTGGGGGTGATCCATAAGCCTCCAACCTGATGGAAGATTCCATCATGCTGACGGTACAGGAAGGGCTCTGGGCTGGCGGCTGTTCCAAGACCTGAGAGGAACCATGAGGGTTGTGGGGAAGAGGAGGAGAAGTTAGCCCCAGCTATTCCTGACGATAAGGCTGGAGGATTAGGAGCTCGAGATGAGCATGGACAATGTACCGAGACCTTGTTTCAAAATAAAAGCAAGCATGGGGTTAGCAGGGTGGCTCAGTGGTTCAGCACCCACCTAGGATCCCTCAGTGAAAGGCTTGGAGCACAACTCTGGTGGAGAGCTTACTTAGATGTGTCAAGTTCTGGGCTCCATTGTTAGCACTGCAAAAATGATCAAAGAAAAAATATCTTGTACACTCTGCATTTTTAGAAATTTCCATGTAATATTTCCAGATTAGAGTTAGAAAATGGGCATGACCCTATGGGGTGTAGGATGGCCACAGCCCCCTCCAAGAAGGGCAAAGGGTATCCTGCCATTCTGTTCTCTCAGGGAGACTCTTAGCTGAGCCAGATGTGGGTACTGGGAGGGCTCTGGCTGTTTAGAGAGTCCAGAAGGGGGAGGGGATGTGATGAATGGGGAGAGTAGGTGGCCAACCTTCTCTGGCCTCTACTCCCTCTTGGAAGGGTCAGGAGAGGGTGACCATTATTGAGATCATGGTGGGGCTGGCATAAAGGACAGACCACAGCCTGAGCAGAAACTGGCTTCCAGGGCCTCCATGTACGACCCGGGGATAGGGGAGTCGGGTATAGCTCTCTAACGCCAGCTGTGCGCCTTTCCTAAGCCGGTGCTGACTCTCTGAGGCAGCCTGAGGGCCATGGAGGCCAGGACGCTGAGGACATCACAGGGCCATGCTCCTCCCAGGAGGCTGGAGAGGGTCCTTCTTGCCACCCGGGGCTCTGGTGGCCCACAGTACGACTGGTAGGTGTGTTACTCCAACCTCTACATTGATCTTCTGGTCTCTCCTGTGTCTCAATATCTTAGTCAGGTTTTACAAATTCATTTCCATTAGATGTGGAGGTCTGTCTAGATCATCTATGATCTTGTTTAATATCATCCTTAGGCACATTTTTGAAGAGAGAAACGTCTTTTCCCAGTGAGGTTTGAGATGGACATGAATTTGGAGAGAGAACACTGGAGACTGGTCATTGAAGTTTAGTGATGGAACGCAGACCTTAGGATGGCAGGGAGGGGCCATTGTCTGGAGGGATGATGGAGAGAGGGGCTAACTATATAGCTGGACCTGAAGTGATGGTTTTCAATGCTAGGAGTTGTAAGAGAGGAGGTGTCAATGGCATCTGAGGGAGGATGGTCCTCCAGGGATGATGGTGATCAGGAGCTTGTGGTGTGAACTGTGAGTTTCTTCTTCGTCCTGAAGACCCTAGGGACCCTGTCTCCATGTACAGAATTCTCAGGCAAGGCTATTCCCTGACAGCTGCTTTCTGGTATGGTCTTGTCTTTTGTTGTCTTGGAGATACTGGATATAGGGCCTTGGGCATGAACAGCCAGTGCTCTAGTGTAGGACTATGACCCCACTCCTCACTGGGGGAGTCTAGGCAGGAGCTCTCTACTGAGCCACACCCCAGCCCCTCACTGGGGATTCTAGGCAGGAGCTCTACCACTGAGCTACATACAGCCCCTCACTGGGGCATTCTAGGCAGGGGCTCTGCCACTGAGCCACACCCCAGCCCCTCACTGGGGGATTCTAGGCAGGAGCTCTACCACTGAGCCACACCCCAGCCCCTCACTGGGGGATTCTAGGCAGGGGCTCTGCCACTGAGCCACACCCCCAGCTGCTTGCTGAAGGATTCTAGGCAGGCATTTTACCATTGAACTACATCCCCAACTTTCTTCTGACTTATTTTGAGACAAGGGTCTCACCTGCAGACCAGGAGGATGGCCTTGAATTTTCTGATCCTCCTGCCTCAGCCTTTTGAGTAGCTGGGATGATAGGTCTTAGCTACCATCCTCAGATGATAGCCAATTTCTCACCTTCCATTTTTTTTCTCTCACAGGAGGAGAACAGGCAGATCCTGGCTCGGCAGAAGTCAAACTCGCAGTATGACTCCCATGATGAAGAGATCTCCCCAATTCCTCCAAACCCTGTGGTAAAGTCACGCAGTCGGCGGGGTGGTGTGAGCGCAGAGGTCTACACTGAAGAAGATGCTGTTTCCTATGTGAGGAAGGTAAAGTACTTCAGTGCGCGCGCACACACACACACACACACACACACACATGTCCCTGTCAACCCTGGGGATTTGATTTCCTGTCTGGTCAGAGCAATGGGGTCACATGACATGGGAGACCTGGTTATGGGTGGGATTATTCAACAGGCTTAGGGAGAAGAGAGGAGGGGTTCTTGAGGACAAGGCCAGGTTGCAATTCTGTCCTGCTTCTTGACCTCTAGTCTCTATTAAAGGCACTAAGCCGTGAAACCTGGACTCCACCCTTAGACCTCAGCAACCCAACCACTTCCACATGCCTGGTCTGCAAATTCCTCAACAAGGGTGCTTGGGGGGCCCACACCGGAATTTGGAAGGCACGGCGGCTGTGCCTGTGCACCAGCTTAGCCATTTCTAGGTGCACAGCCAGGCGGTGGTGAGCGGTCCCCCTGTTGTGCAGCTGTCACCCCTATCGGCATATGGATGCTTTTCATCTTGAAAAACAGACCACAGCAGCCTCTAAATCCCCACAGTTGCCTTCTCCCAGGATTTAGCACTGTATGAGCAGATGATAAACACTGATGATGGCACCATGGTAAGATCAGCTAGGAAGATGTGGGGTGTGGTGATGCATGCCCGTGATCCAGGCCAGCCTTGTCTACATAGCAAGATCAAGTCACACAAACTCCTCAGAGCAGTTCCCCCATGTGGCCGTCTTCCCCATTCCTAGAACTACAGTTTAACTTTGTGCAAAGCTTCAGAGAGTTCCAAACTCAGGGGCCTTGTGGAGCACAGTTTTAAGTCCATCAAAATGAGGCAACCATGACACATGTCACAGATCAGAGGAGACCAAAGTGGTAGGACACTGAGTATCACCTGACAAGGACCTGAGACAGGAGAAGGTCATCCAAAAAAGCTAAAGGGATCAGATTAAAACATGGTACTTAACCATCAGACCCAGTAGAACTCCCCAATCTCAATGGGTAAGGGTCATGGCACAAAGTACAGTGTTTGCCTAGAATCCCCCAGTAAGAGGTTGGGGGTGTGGCTCAGTGGTAGAGCCCCTGCCTAGAATCCCCCAGTGAGGGGCTGGGGTGTGGCTCAGTGGTAGAGCATCACCTAGCATGGGTAAGTCTTGGGTTTTATGGCTAATATTGGAAACATAAAAGAGCAGTTTAAGGACCTTCACTTGGAACAATAGCTAAGGCAACATAGATACAGAAGGAGTGTGAAAAGAGGTCAAGGGGTAAGTGTATGCACCACCAAGGGTCAGTAGTTCAGGTGAGGTGTCCAGTGTCCAACAGCTTGCCTGAGCCATACCATATGCTGGGAACCCAAGACTTATTTTATAGAAACTTTAGGTACATCTCCAGGTAAAATGGGATACCCTGAGCAGGAATGGGAAATGCAAAGATTTCCTTGTCGTGCAGGTACAGGGAGACTTATGAGGTCATAAAAAACCCCTTGTTGCCCAGACCTGAGTCAATATTAGACCTCAGAGCCTGTGTACACAGCCCTTATAGAAACACCTCTGACACGCTGAACTGAGGTTCTCTTAAAAGCTACTCAAAAGCTAGCAGACTTAAAAAAAAAAAAAAGGTTGAGAATAGCTCCTTTTTTACAGAAGAATTGTTAACATGGCACCTGAACTCACATCTCTCAGACTGGCACCTTACATCAATGAGGCATATTTGTTGCAGACTTGGTCTGGTTTTATTTAGGTTTATGGCACTGGGTATAGAACACAGGGCCTTACACATGTGAGGAAGGGCTTTACTGAGCCACAGCATAGTCCTTCACTGGGGGACTCTAGGCAGGGGCTCTACCACTGAGCCACACCCCAGCCCCTCACTGGGGAATTCTAGGCAGGCACCATATTACTGAGCTATATACCCCAGCCTTCTAATCTTTAAATAATTGCTTTATCATCTTTCTACAAATTCAGTGAAAGTAAAAACAACAACAAAATGATCAAAAGCTACTGGCTGTCTTCTGGCATCTTGTAGGTGGTTCTGAAGTTCCAAAGAGCCACAGGCCCAAAACAGTTCCAAACTCTAGACTAGACTATGCCTAAGTGACTTACTGGACCGCTCCATTTTCTTGCTCTTTATTTAAAAAATTTCTAAAGGAGGGCGGGCAAGGTGGCTCAGCAGGCAAGCATGCTTGCTACTGATCGTAATGACTTGAATTAGATACCTAGAACTCACATGGTGGAAAGAGAAAACTGCCTTCTGCAGGCTGACCTCTGACCGCCACATGAACACTGCGGCACACGAACCCTACCCCAGTAAATAGATAAACGTAATTTTAAAAATTCAAAGTAAAATATACAAGGCCTTTCCTATTGTTCTTCTAGCAAGGTCTGATACTACGCCCATGAGGACAGCAGCGAATGAGCACAGGCCCGGTCGTTTCCTTAGATTTTAGCAGCAGCTTAGGAACCTGGCTCTGTCTCCGGGGCTAAAAGGTCTCATCCTGGTCTTCTCCACAGGTCATTCCCAAGGACTATAAGACCATGACAGCGCTGGCTAAGGCCATTTCGAAGAACGTGCTCTTCTCACACCTGGATGACAACGAGAGGAGGTAGGTGTGATTGAGGCATCTGCACACTACCCTCCGGGCTGAACCTTGCTGGCAGTCAGGGGTGTGCTGGCTTTTGGGAGAAGCAGGTGCTCCCGTGGGCTCACAAGGAAGGGGCAGCTTCCACAGTACAGAACTGGGTGTCCACATGGACCAGTGCAGGAACTGTGTCTCCGGTCCTGGGGGAGAGTTGAGCCGTCTCTCTCAGACACCGGGTGTGGAGTCACGGCTCCTATGTGCTCAAGCCTGTGGAGAGACACGGTAGTGTCTCCTTTAGTGAGGATCACGTGGACAAATGTCTCAACAGCTTCCATATGCCAGGGCTGGCCTTGAAACAGCGGAGTGGGAAGGAAGTTGTCGTTACTCCAGGGAGAGAAGCCCGGGAGCCAGGAAGGAGCCGGTGCTGGCTTTGGGAAGTTCATTGTATAAATGATTAGGAAAACCAGAGTTTTATCTGGGCATGGTGGTGTATGTCTATAATCTCAACACTCAGGAGGCTGAGGCAGGAGGATTGCTGCGAGTCCAAGGCAATCCATATCTACACAGGCAAGACCTTGTCGCAAAGAAAAGAAAAAAAAGAATCCAAGATAGGTTTGATTAGATAAAGTGCTTCTATATAAGTGTGCAGATTCACATAGTCCAGACATGGTCCTGGGGATTGAACTCAGGTCACCAGCTTGACAGCAAGCCCCTTTACTAAGCCATCTTACCAGCCCTCGTGTGGTTGACCTCTTGGCACTCAGCTGGTGTGATTGTGGTAGTTTGTAGAGGCTATGAGACCTGAGGTATGATTGTCAGAGGTAGGTCTTGGGGGGCGCTTATATAGCATCGCCCCATATCTGTTCCATGTTCTCTGCTTTCTGATCTACAAACACGTGAACAGGTTTCATGCCACAAGCTCCCGCCACCGTGCGGAGAGCCGCCCAGGTCACCCTGTCTTGTCATTAGGAGCTGACTCCCTTTGACTGTGATCCGGAATGAACAGCTTCTCCCCGCCTCTGTCAGGGGTCTGACAGTGGTGACTGGGAAAATAACCAGTGCGGTCCTGCCGTGATTTGGTAGGGAGTAGTGACCACCGACGGCACTCACTAGCCAATCCCTGGGGGCCAAGGATGCCCCTGTATGTCACAGAACACAGCAGATATGATTCACCTGATATGGGGAGATTCCTTCCCTGGGGAGGTTTAAACACCATCTACCCCAACCCCCTTTTAACGTTCTAGTGACAGCCCGGCAATGGAGGCATGAACCTTTAATACCAGCACTTAGGGGGCAGAGGCAGGTGGATCTCTGTGGGTTAAAAGCCAGTCTGGTCTATAGCATTAGTTCCAGGACAGCCAAGGCTACACAGATAAACCCTGACTTGAAAACCAAACCAAACCCAAACAAGTTCTGATGACAAAGTTCAACGCCACCAAAGCTTCCCTGGGGATTCAGTGGATCTGCTGGGCTGTGGAGACCCCTCAGTTAACCTCCCCTCTCCTAGGTATCCATGATACCTCAGGCCACACACAACGAGAGCAACTGTATACAGATGGCCAGGAGGAACAATTGGAGCCTCAGCTGAGGGTCCATTCCCCCTTTCTCATCATCAGCGCACAGGCAAGGTCATGACTGACGCTCGAAGGCAGGCAAGGGCGAGGTGATGAAGACAGTGGCTGTTTGGCTCTGAGGACTGCTTTCTGCCATACTTGAGGATATGGGTGGGCATGACCTTGGATTTTTAGGAGACTCTAAGTGGCACAACTCCTCTTGTGAGAAGGTGAGGGACCACTGGGACACATGCAGGAGGGGCTGCCTACCACAGAAGTGGAGGTGGAGTGCTGCGGTGAGCAGATAGGGTCGCCTACCACCACAGGAAACAGAGAATCAGGAAGGGCCTCTCCTAGGGCTTCCCGGGAGGCAGTCTGTATTCCCTTGTCTAGCATGTTAACAGTGGTGTTTTTTGTTGTTGTTGTTTGTTTGTTTGTTTTTTAAGTGGGTAGGAACAGCTCTGGTCACCAGGGGAAACAATTGACTGAAATATTCTACATCTGGATGTGCATGTGTGCATGCTTAAAAGTGAGGGTGTGATAGGTGTGTCAGAGGTTAAACTCTGGCAAGTGACCTTGGGGTTACTCCTGACCATCTATTCACTTTGTGTTTCTTTTGTTTCCATTTAGTGTTTTTGAGACAGGGGTTCTCTGTGGATCCTTGGCTGTCCTGGGCTTACTCTGCAACCTCACAGAGACCTGCCTGCCTCTGCTTCCCCAGTGCTAGGAATACAGGCATGTGCCACACCACCTGGATCACCATTTTGTGTTTTGAAACACAGTCTCTGCATCAGAAACTTGTTGATTCGGGTAGGCTGGCTGCATGCCCAGTGAGTCCTAGGGATTCACTGTCTCTAGAGTAGGGGCTTACAATCTACCGTCCTTACCAGCTTCTTACTTCGGGGCTTGGGACTGAACTCAGGACTGTGTCCTGGTGAGTCAGAAGCTTCACGGACAGGGCCATCTCTCCTAGGACCTTGGACCTGTTTTAACCTGAGTTCATGCGTCCATTTACAGTGTCCTTTGAGATTTGACTTTGAATGAATGTGGGATTCACATGGTTGAAACCTCAGCAGATGCAGAGAGAGGGGCTCAAAGTGAAAGGTAACTGCAGACTATCCCAGGCCCTTTGCTCAACTCTGATGGAGTTTCATGCTCACCTTTGTGGGCCCTTCTGCTCCTTAGATAGGAAGTCACCTGCTCCATGGGGGATTACCACACAGGCAGGCTGTCTCTTTCTGCCTTCCTTCCTTCGTCTTCGGGACTAAGATTACAAGTGTGTTAATTAATTAATTAATTAATTTAGAATTCCATACACGAATTATAATTATAGTTATAACATTTACACCCCTTCTTTTCACCCTCCAGCTCCTCCTTCCCTAGTTCCCTCTGGGATTCCTGATGGCTTCTATATTTATTGCGTGCACGCACACACATGCACACCCTACAGAGTCCATTTAGTGTTATTCCTATGTATTTGGTGCTGCCCACTTGGAATTGGCTAACCTATGGGGGCTCATCCCTGGGGAAGTCTGATTCTCCTTCTCTCAGCAGCCTTCTGCCATGGTTCTTCATCTCAGAGTAGGGCTGTGTGGGCTTCCCCTTATCCCTGCTTAAACCCAGGTGCTTCTGTAGGTTCTGGGGTTTGAACTCGGGTCCTCATGCCTGCACATTGAATACTTTATCCACCAAACAGTCTCCTCAGCCCCTTTCTGCCTTTCTGAGACATGGTTTCCCTATGCAGCTCAGGTAAGCCTTGAACTTGTCCTCCTGCCTCAGCCTCCTGGCAGCTGGGAGACATCACACCTGGCCTGACTCAGTCTTCGTGGACATTCTGCGGGAACACGGCTGATGTTGGCTGGGCAGCCTTCTCAGCACTGTTCCCCGCCACATCAGTATGGGCAGCAAGCCCGACTCTGTGTGGTCATTTACACCAGAGGTGGGTCACTGATAACACTCTAGAACTGTGGGATCTCCAGCCAAGAGATGGAGAAGCGGAGGAAGCAGATGGCTGGATTGATGACTCCTCTGTGCAAAGCTGGCCCAGGAAGGAGGGGTTCACAAGCAGCTTGCGTGTCTGCTTTGGGTCTGTTGTTTTCCGCAGAGGAAAACTCACTTTTTATATGTACACAGTAGACTCTGGTTCCTGGCTGTGGAGCTGGCTCCAGGAAGTGGTCCTGAGGGAACAGACAGGGAGGCTTCTGCTCCTGATCTCTCACATGACACTGTTCTGTGTAGCTTCTAGAAGCCAGGCTTAGCAGCTCTGTCTGGCTCGGTGTGGTTTGGCAGGGGCAGCTCCAAGACTGTGGGCTCTGGGCCCTGGCCTCAGGGCTCCTCTCGCTCCACGTGGGTAGAACAAAGGGAACAGGGCCCTTAGCTGTGGGATCAGCATGCAGGGTGGGCACAGCTCCTTTCCCGAGGGCCTCTCCCTCCAGAGTCAGGCTTAGGACAAGCTCATTGTCAAGGGCTGAGCAATTTTGCTCTTGTCAGTCTATATTGGAGTTTTCCTAAGCTGTACCAAGGATACTCGTTAGGAAAGCAGAAAGATGATGTTGAATTAAATCCTGTTATTTAGAAGAGGGTGCTGGAACTCGGGAGATGGCTCAGTTGCTAACGTGCTTCTGAGTCCAATCCCTAGAGCCCACGTGCAAAAGTGGGTGGGCACAGTGGCACATGCTCGTGATCCCAGCAGGGGTGGGAGGGAGGCACAGGTGGATCGTTGGGCAGCTGGCCAGCCTGGCCTAACTGGTCAGCCCCAAGCCAGACAGAAAAGCAAGACAGATTGAAGCTGAGGAACAGCAGCTGAAGTCACTGTGGGCCTCTGTACACATGCGCCTACACACACACACACACACACAGAAGTCAATGCTTTAGATGATGAGGTCGAGGACAGTTATGTTTCTAGTCGGCTCCTGTTGAAGGCTCACTGGGCTTTGGCACAGGAAATGAACTTGCGGCTTCAGTTTCTTTCCTTGCCCTTTGCGTCCCCTCCTTCCCCCACCTGCGTAGGGACAAGGACACTGAGCAGTCTGGGCACCTGCAGCCAAGGCATCTGGCTCCTGCTGCTGGGAGCATCCTTAGAACACTCAGTATATGGGGTCCCTGTATCCTGAGGTGACTTCCGTACACCTTGATGGGTACTGGGGGCCTGAAAGAGGCCCCAGGAATGGTGCTGGGCTAGATAATGGTGTGTACGCAGGTGTGTGCACAGCCAGTGAGATACAACTTCGGGTGTGTGAAACTGTCTTTAGGGGGAGTTGTGCGCATTGTGACTGTGATGACATTCTCTGGGCTTCAGTGTCAAATGAGGGTAATAAGGCCTACTATGAGAATTTCCGCAAGAGTGTAACAGCAAAGAAGAGTTGTGTGTTATTGTTACCATCACGTCAGCATGAGTATCGCCATTACTCCATCCCCGTCATCCCCACCGTTACCATCCCTCCTGCCATCCCCCCATCACTATCATCGCCGCAACTCCCACCCCCACCCTCCCCATCACCGCGTTATCACCACCACCATCTTATGTGTGGGTATGTGCGCACGGAGGTGCCTGTGGAAATGAGAGGCACTGGATCCTCTTGAGCAGGAGTCAGAGGCTGCCGTGAGCCACCCAACGTGAGTTTTGGGAGAACTCTTGGCCTCTCCAAGAGCAGTATTGATTCCTGTTTGTTTTGTTTTTTTTTTGAGAACAGGGTTTCTCCGTGTAGCCCTGGCTGTCCTGGAACTCACTCTGTAGACCAGGCTGGCCTCGAACTCAGAGATCCGCCTGCCCCTGCCTCCTGAGTCCTGGGATTAACAGCATGCGGCACCATGCCTGGCTTCAGTATTCACAGCCAGCCATCTCTCCAGCCCCGTCGCCACTGCCGTCATTTGTCCCATCAAACCATTACCATCACAGCTGCCGCCACCAACGCTCCTTCCACAGTCCTTTGGCTGGGCGGCCAGGTGGCAACCGGCAGTGGGCTTCTCCCGAGATTTTCTCTCTGTTCCTCAGAGGTTGGCCCTGCTGCCAACGGCACTTGCAGCCAATCCCACGGTGACTCAGCACTCAGGAAAGCACTGGTGTCACCATGAGGCCACTTCAGGGTGTCACTCACCTACTGAGTCTAGTGCCCCAGGAGCCAGCTGTGGTCTTTGAGACACCCATAGTCAGAAGGAAAGTCTCCGGAGGCCATCCTATACCAAAGGGCCCAGTCTGTGAAGTCTCTTGCCCCTTGCTCCAGGCCCAGCATCGAGTATCTTAGTTGGTTGCTATCTCCTCACCACCGGCCCCTTCATGGCCCCTCTGTGCTGAGTCAAGATGCTCCTGGCAAGTACCCCAGGGTGGCAGCAAGCTCATCCTTCTCCTGAGTGTTTCCATTAGAAGCTGAGCAGACCCTCACCCCTCCCAGGGAAGCGGGACCCTCACTGCTTGGCTAGAGCGCCAGTGTCCTCAGAACATAGCTCCCAGGGCACTCAGAAGCCCTGGGGTGCTCTGGGAGGGAGGTGGAGGCCCTTGGGGCTCCATCTTCTTCCTTCCCAGGTGCTAGATAGGGTGCCCCGAGAGGGAGCATGCCTGAGCCCTAGGGGCCGAGCAGTGTGGTAATTAGGAAGCATTGCATGTTTGTGGCCTGTGCTGGGGCCTCATTACCTGAGCCAACAGAAGGGCGGCCAGGTGGATCACCCAGCAGTTCCGTTCTCTGCTGCTCTAATTAGAACTCCGGCCTCCGGCCTGAGTGTGGCTTCCACAGCTGTCTCCTGTTATCTGTGTGGTCTCCGTTCCTCCCACCGCCTATCTCTGCAGCTTGTTTTTGCACAAATTGGCTCTGGGCCTCAGGTGATGGGAAAAACACGCTGTCTGCCGAGTCATATGCAGCCAAGGGAGCTGGCTCCCGCTGCTGGGAGCGTTCTCGACCCCCTTCCTCCCCTCCCGCCTGGCAAGGGCTTTGAGGCGCTGTGCTTCCCTTCCAGGCAGTGTTGAAAAACAAAATTAGCATTTTTATAAAAATACGAGGCCTCATTTGAAGAAAAGCTTGATGGCCTGCAGAAACAGATTTGGTTTTTCTTCTTCATAAAGCCAGGTTCGCCCTGGGCTGAGGTTAGCGAGTCTTTGGCTGTACCCAGGGGCTT
Organism: Pachyuromys duprasi; assembly: GCA_028658305.1. NCBI lineage: Eukaryota > Metazoa > Chordata > Mammalia > Rodentia > Muridae > Pachyuromys > Pachyuromys duprasi. The sequence continues at coordinate 21,884,822 of CM053751.1, forward strand.
GGATGGGAACACAGAATCTGAAATTGGAAGCTTGCTTTAATAACCCTGGCTACATGTTCTATTTTTCTTCTTTCCTTTCTTTCTTTCTTTCTTTCTTTTCTTTCTTTCTTTCTTTCTTTCTTTCTTTCTTTCTTTCTTTCTTTCTTTCTCTTTCTCTCTTTTTTCCTTCCTTCCTTCCTTCCTTCCTTCCTTCCTTCCTTCCTTCCTTCCGTTTTGAGGTACTGGGAATTGAACCTAAGGCCTTGTACATATTAAGCGAGTGAGTACTGCTGTATTGCTGAGCCACACCCCATCTTTTCGCCAGGGGATTCTAGGCAGGTACTGTACCACTGAGCCACACCCCAGCCCCTCACTGGGGGATTCTAGGCAGGTGCTAGGATATATCTTTATCTCTTTTTATTTTTTATTTTGAGACAAGGTCTTGCCAAGTTTCCCAGATAGGCTCTGTAGTCTAGGCAGATTTTAAACTTTCTGTCCTGCTGCCCAGACTCCCAAATAGCTGGGATGACAGGCCTGAACCTCATGGCCCTGTAATGGGTGTTCATCACCTTGAAGAGCCTCCTAGTAGCTTTTTAGGCTAGAATGTTAATGTCACAGGGATTAAGCAGGCTGCTTTGGGTTGTCTGCATGAGGCGCGATAGCCTTTTGAAGAGAGCAGTAGTGGGACTTCTTATGGTGGTAAAGGATAGCATGCTCTGCAACCCCAAAGTAGTCCCACTGTCGTTGGAGACTTTTTGCAAAAGACCCCAGCGCTACATTCGCTCAGAGCATGGGAATGAGGACAGTGTGCACTCAGGTGCTCTTCAAAGCCATGGTCATCCGTGCTTGCTGTGGTTCTTGGCTGTGGTCATGTCTGTTTGGTGTTTGTGACAGTATGTCAATTTGACAGGATCTAGAATCACTAGGGGCAAACCCCCGGACATGATGAAGGAGTGTCTAGGTTAGGTTAACTGAGGTGGGAAGACCCACTCAAACGTGGGTAGTACCATTCCATGGAATGGGGTTCTGGACTGAATAAAGGGGGGGGGGATGAACTAAGCATCAGAAGTCATTTCTCTCTGCTTCCGATGGATTGTTGTGTGATCTTTCAGGGTAACACAGGCAAACATCTGCTCTCCCAAGATGTGCAACTAATGATAGAGCTAAGAAACAATTACATCTAAGTCCAATTTTGTGAACCAATGAGTTTATTGGGGTTACTTATAGGGGCAGAGACCACAGAAAGCCCACCCCAGCATGTGTGACAGCTCTTGAAAGCTGCAACTCTGGATCTCTCTGAATGACTTGTAGGCAGCTGGACAGACAAACTCAGTTTCCTCTCTCCCCAGCAAGTTTTATTCCTTAAAGCACCTCCCTCTGCCAAGTCTTTCTGAATCTTGTAAATTTCAGGGACATTCTGAGATTTGTAAATTGTTTAGCTCCTGAGTCACTCTAGGATGGAAAATGTTTCAGGAGGACATTGCTGTACAGCAGGATGTAATGTGACCCCTGCCTCACACTTCTGTGGACATGCCTTCCATGTTGTGATGGACCGTACCGTGAAAGTGTGGGTCAAAAACAAACCCTTTCTTCCTTAAGTCGCCTTTACCAGGTGATTTGCCACAGTAACGAGAAAGTTACTAACACAGTACTTAACGTCTTTCCAATGTCGAGAATTCTACAGCAACTCATCTCAGGTGACTGAGAAGACCCACAGGGCTGAGGAGTCTCAGTTCTCCCAGCACTTACGTGGAGGTATGGATGTTCATTGCACTCATGCTGAGGGGTAGGAGGTGGGTCTTATTTGGACCTCTGTAAGACTTGAAGGCAGCGCAACAGGTCCAACGGTCTCCTGTCTGCAGCTCAGCAGGTCCAGGCCCTATGGTTGCAGGTTTTTTTTTTTTTTTTAAGATGTCCCCTGGTGGTGTGCTGGACTACTGTGCCCTTTTCCACCCTCCTGTTGATCTGGTCCCAGAAGAGAGGCTCTGATTCCTCCAGGCACCTCAGGCTTTCCCTCGTCCCTGTCCTTTAGCCCCAACGTGTGAAAACAGCCTGTTGCATCCAGTGGCTTGCGAGGGACCCACTAGCTGGCTGTGGATGAGAGTGACTGTATGGAAAGGTCAAGCAAGGGGTCAGCAGCTTGGGCTGGGCTGGGTATGTCTCATCTCTAGAGGACCCCACTCCACAGGATCCCATTCACGTGGATGACCATCTCCACTTGGCAGGTAGGGAAACAGGCTCAGAGGAGGCGGAAGGCCCTTGGTGGCTTCTTTGGGGCTGGAGTCAGACTTCCCTGACTGCTCTTTAGGCCAGCATCCCAGGACACTTCCCACATCCCTTGTGAGGCCAGCCATGGTGGTGAACTCCCCACCTCTCCTGCAGGTGGCATAGTCCCCACATAGTACATAGAGAGCTGGCCTCTTTCTGCCTAGGGACCCACAGCTTGTGACAAACCATGAGTCTTAGGAACCGTGGATCAGTGGTTCATACTCGGGTATGACTGTCCCTTTCACTCCCGTCTTTGATGTATGAGACCAAACACACCCACACTGTCTCAGACCTGGTAGGGAACCCACAACAGACCAAAGTAAAGACTGTACCAAAGTCAACGTTGTGAACCAGTGAAGGTCTGACTCAGAAGCAGCCCTGAAAAGCCCAACCCAGCCTGGGGAACTCTAAGAGAGCAGTAACCACGGAGCTCTGAAAGACTGGTCATCAGGAGTCTCCTTCTGGCAGACCCTCCAACCCCTCCCTCCCTCCCCCCCAGTCTCCTCCCTCTGCAATTATTTATTGTTGTCTACAAAGCTGGGGAGGGGCCTTGAGAATCTTGGGAGTTTCCACTTTCCCACACTCCCTTTTTGTTTACCTCTGGAGTCTCAGGAGCCACTCCTCCCCCACCTCCTGGATCGAAGGCTGAAGGCTTCACCTTGAAGGAAGATGCTCTGCAGAGGGGGGTGGGGATACAGGTTGGACTCTCCCCAGGAGGGGCGCTCTGATCAAGGCTGGAATGGAGGTGCTGGCAGTACAGAGGCTGACTTGGGGTTGATGGGCAGCTTGGTTGGAAGCCGTTTGCCTGCGTGTGAGTGTGCGTACACGCAAGTGTGTGTGTGTGTGTGTGTGTGTGTGTGTGTGTAGGAAGACTGGAGTTACACCAGCAGTTTGTGATCATCCTTTGTAGACTAGCCTTGTGTTAGCCCCTGTCATCCTCACTCGAGGCCCGTCCTCACCGCCCCCATGTCCTCCCCCAACTCCACCTTCTTCCCCCACATCCTTGACTTACTCATCCTGCAGGTGTCTGTGCAGTAGGTGCTCTGGGTAGAGGCAGGTTTCACTTTTTATTCTGTTTTCTGTATGGTACCCGGTATCCCTGCGTAGCACCAACTGGGCCAGACCTGCTTAGTTTCTAAGTTGATTGCTTACATTGTGTGTATGTGTGCACGAGCACACTCCTGTGTGTGCAGGGTCATGTGTGTGGAGGGTGTGGATATGTGTGTCTGTGTGGGTGTGCATGTATATGTAAGGCAGAGGGCCAGCCTTGGCTGTCATACCTTAAGAGTCAATCACTTCAGTTTTTTCTTCCTATTTGTCGTGTGTGTGTGTGTGTGTTGGGGTGGCGGGAGATGGAACATTTGTGTGAAAATCTGAGCACAGTTTGGGTCAGTTCTCTCTTTGCATGTGTGTCCCAGGGTTGGAACACATGGCATTAGGCTTGGTGGCAAGTGCCTTTATCCCCCGAGTGGCCCTGATAGTTACCTGTCCCTTTTTCTTCTTTCTTTCTGTCTTTCTGTCTTTCTGTCTCTCTGTCTGTCTCTCTGTCTCTCTGTCTCTCTTTCTCTCTTTCTCTCTTTCTCTGTTTCTCTCTTTCTTTTTTTCTTTCTTTCTTTCTTTCTTTTTGGACCTGGGTCTAGCTGGTTTGTCTAGACTGGCTTGCGGTGAGTCCCCCGGGGTCCTCCTGTTTCTGCCTCCCCGGTGCTGGGATTAAAGGCGTGCACCCCAAGCCTGAGTGTTCACTAGGGTTGTGCGGGCTGGGCTCAGGTCCTCATGCCTTTGAGGTGAGCAGTTAACCAGCTGAGCCACTTTCCCCAACCTATCATCTAAGGACATTTTTTTCGGGGCATAGAGGAAATTTCAAAGGCATACAAAGGAAATACTCTAACCCAAGGTCGGCCACTGCCCACTGCCTAGTTTGTGTTCAATGGGGTCTTGCCATGATTCTACCCATTACCTTTGACCCTGGAGGCAGCCCTCTGAGACCAGCCATTGCTGCTGTTCACGTTTTGGTTCCTGACGGTAATCTGCAGTCCGTCTTCAGTCCTCCTGACTGCACCCATTTGGTACGCAGCAAGGGCAGCAGCAGCCTAGTCTGCCATTCACGAGACAGGCTTCTAAAATGCGCTGCTCACAGGGTCTCTGTCTGTTTCTATTCAGAGCTGTTTTAGAAAGCACCCTTGTTTTCAGTCCTCTGAGCCCCCTCCCATCCCCCGTGGCTCTGTCACAGGCTGGGGTTAGAGAGACAGGGGCCCTGAAGAAGGAGCGGTGTAAGAAATGAGGGCCTCCCAGAACCCATGCGGCGAGCAAGCATCTCCCCGCAGTGCCAACCTTTCCGCTTGTCCTCCTGTGGGTGACAGCTGGTTGGTGCTGTCCTTCAGAAAAGGCAGCAGTTGGTTGCTAAGAACTGGGAAAACAAAGAGAGGTCTGACTCCCAGGAACAGCTGGAGGGGGACAGCTGGGGGACAGCTGCCGAATCTGAATGTCCAGCCCCCCGACCCCCAAACAGGGCTCTTTAACCGCTTGGTGTCACTAGGGACCACTACTCCTCTCTGCCTTCCTCTCCAATGGCTTCTTATTTCTGAGCAGTAAGAGAGACTTTCTTGGACTTTAAACTCTAGTTACAAAGTTTTCTAATTTATTGGAGGTTATGGAGAGAGAAGTCGCCACAAGCTACTTGTTTGTCCATCCATATTCGCCCATCATTCATCTCTATCCATCATCCATCTAAGGACCAACAACCATCATCTGTCTCTTCATTACATACATTTGCCCGTCATCTATCCAGCTATCCTATGCCATCTGTCCATCCAAATTCTCTATTATCTATCCATTTGTTTCTCCATCCATCCTGTTACCACTCACACATTCTATAAACACTGTTTGTGAATCTTCCATATGTGCTAAGCAGTAACAAGGTCCGTAGGTGTAGACGGGGTAAAGGGGAGCATGTGGATTGATGTTTACTCCCTCCTTCCATCTTTCTTTCATTCTTTCTTTGTTTCTTCCTTCCTTCCTTTCTTTGTTTCTTTCTTTCTTCCTGTTGTTAGTTTCACTACAGGGCCTTACTTTGTAGCCCTGGCTGTCTCAGAATTTGCTATGTAGACCCGGCCTGGCTAGAACTTGTGGTGATCCTCCCGAGTGCTGGGATTGCACTTACGCGCCATCTCGCCTGACTTGCCGCTCTCTCTTCCAAGGAGAGCATGACTCTTTCCTGCAGCCTTGGCATGAGACGGTGGAGAGAGACATGGATGTGAGAGCATCGGGCTGCCTCTCAGTGCCACCCACCTGTGTTGATTTCCTAGCAAACCTTCACAGTGCGGGAGGGTTTGGACCCTAAAAACCTCTATGATAGGGGGGTGATTGCCCACAGACACAGAGAAGGGAAACTGAGGCTGGGGAGACTTCCTGGAGCAGACTCAAACTTCCAGAGATGTTTGTCAACTCTAAACCATGCCCAGCTGTGGGAGATGAGCCATCATGCTGCGGGCTGTGCTCAGGTTGTCCACAACATCCTGTGAGCTCCTCCCTCAGACCAGATCTCCCTAGGGACAGCCTTCTGGCTTTGTGGTGCTTCATCCCAATGGAAGCGACTCCAAGTAAGCAAGAGAAGTCACTAACGTACATGGTAGGTAGGATGGTGTGTTCCTAAGATGGAATGCTGGCAATAATGGTGGCAGAGGCGGAGGACAAAGAGTGTGACTGTACCGAGGATTGTGATGCACCTTTGAGGGTGGTGGTGGTGGTGGTGGTGATGGTGGTGATTATGGGAGTAGCGATGGTTACGGTGGTGGTGATGAGGATGGTGATGATGCCGGTAGTGGTGACAGTGGTGATGGCAGTGATGTTAGTGGAGGCGGTGATGAGGATGATGATGAAGGTTGTGTCAATGGTAGGAGTGTTATGGTCATCACGATAATGGTGATGGCCATACTGGCCAGATAATGATGGCTCCAGAGAGAAATGGGTCTTCCTCTCTGAAAAGCATGGCGCTGGCAGAAGCCAGCCCTTGTTTTGCTCTAGACAGTGGGCCAGGCAGATGGGGCCACACTCCCAGGGGACAGAACCGGATAGAAGCGGGGGGGGGAGCTTCCAGGCCTTGCTATACCGAGTGAAAGCTGCCAGGCATAGGCGGCCTCCAAGCAGCCGCACAACCTGCTGGGCTCTTTTCTGTCCAGTCCCCTGCCGTGGCGATCTGAGATAGGCTGCGTAGTTGGCAGCACAGTGATGAGCATAGCCCCTGCTGCCGCCGAGTCGTGTGATGCCACCAAGGTAGGCAGGACTCTGTAGAGCGAGGAAGGGGACCATGGGGGCAGGAGGGAGAAAGACAAAATATTACATTCTTTCTCATATGCAAAATCTAAATGTAAATCTATACCATGTGAAGGCAGAAGGGAGACCATTGGTGGGCAGGCAAGTTTGGGGGGAAAGAAACAATCGGGTAAGGCCCAGGAATCGATATAAATATAGATACTGCCATTTGGAATGTTTTCCAAACAGTTGACAGTGTATGATTTTTAAATTTAATAATTATTCATCTGGGATGGCTCCAGGGCTCCGTGGAGAAAGGGGCTTGTGTCCAAGCCTGGTGGTCAGAATTTGAATCCACCCCTGCGGTGGATGGAGAGAACTTGACTCCATGGGCTGTCCTCAGATCTCCACAAATGCACACACATATACACAAATAAATACAGTGTGAAAACATATCTAAAAATGTCAGCATATTCACATTTTGTCAACTGTGTACTAACATGTTAAAAGCAGTCTTAAAATTTTAATTCTAAGAGGTTTATGTTAACAGGAAAAGCATCCTGAGATCCCATTACAGAGAAAAATGATCAATAAGCTCAGTTTTCATTAGGATACATTTTGTGGGAGGAGGGATTAGAAAGGAAGCACATAGAAACCCCAGCTTTCGGGCTCTCTCAGTGGCTGGGGTGGATTTGTGTTTCCAGGGTTTTATGCAACAGAGCGATGTGGCAGTTAAAATGTCCATTTACAAGTCTGGGAATTATTTCTTTTTACAGCTATGGAAGCTTGTAATCGGATATTTTAGATGCTATCTTAAAAGCATGTGGGGGAGCACAGAGTTTAAGAAAATCCTTTAAGACAAACCATGGTAGTCACGTCTGTTACTCAGGAAGGTGAGGCAGGGAGGTTGCTGTGAGTTTGGAGTCAGCCTGAGCTACATAGCATGACCCTGTCTCACAAAACAAAACAACTTAAAGAAAGGAAGGAAGGGAAGAAAAGAGGGAGGGGGAGATCAAGAGGAAGAGGAGGAGGGAGAGAGAGGAAAAGGGAGAAAATTTTGTGGGTACCTATGGGTGATATTCCTGGAGGAGGATTGTGGGAAACGGATGAAAATGGAGAGATTAAGGATTTACGCTGTGGGAGTCATCAAGTGGTTGGGAACACAGATGTAGGTGGAGGATGGATGGGACAGGACAGGAGGCCCTGGGGGACCCAGGAGGGACCAGGCCAGTCCTGCTCCAGTGTGGCCAGTCAGTGTGGTTTATAAGCACAGTGCCAGTTTTGCAGGCACTTGGGTCACAGCAACCTCCAGCATGGAGGGCAGGGAGCAGGCAGACAGGCTTTGGCCTCACAAACCTGGGTGTTGCTCTACACTGGAGAGGGGTGCTAGGGAGGCAGGTATTTGAATGACTGGCAGCACCTCCCCTGGGCTGTGCTCTCTGGAGATGCAGAGATGCTGCTAAGCATGTACCATCCTCCAGACACACTGCCACCTTGCTGCCTTGCCCAGCCTGGGCTAATTCCCTCAGGGGTCAGTTGTCTTCCCGTTCTGATACAGATCTTAGTTCCAATTTACTTTGCTTAGCCTGACTTGGTCTTAATTACCTGTGTGGTAATAGCAGCCAGGGTTTGAGTCAAAGTGTCTCCCCTGGAGTGGTTTCCTTCCCTTGAAGTTTTAGTGGTCTGTACAACAAGAAGACACTTCCAAAGTGACACTTTCATGGAAATCAGGGTTTAATTGTGTGGAAATAATGGTGAGTTAGCAAAGCAGCTGGCTCACTCAGGAGACATGGTCATGCTTCTCTTTGCAGTAATTTTAGCCACCGTTAACATGAGTCCACAAGGAGGCGGCACCATTGAACTCATTATTTATTCTTTTTCTTCTTTTAAATTATTTTTTAAAAATTTTAAAAAGTTTCTACAATTTATTTTATATCCTGATTGATGCCCCTCCCCTAGTCCACTGGAAGGGGATGTCCTCCTCCCCTGCCATCTGAGCTTAGCTTATGAAGTCTCATAAGGACTGCCTGGGTCCTCTTCCTCTGTGAGCTGGTAAGGCCTCATTGCCAGGAGGAAGTGATCAAAGAGCAGGAAACAAGAGTTCATGACAGAGGAAGCCCCTGCTCCCTTTACTCAGGAACCCACACGGAGACTGAGCTGCCAATTGGTTACCTCTGAGCAGGGGATCTAGGTCCTCCCCATGCATGGTCCTTGGTTGGGGCATCAGTCTCTGCAGGTCCCCCAGGGCTCAGATTTCTTAGCTTTGTTGGTCTCCTTGAGGAGCTCCTGTCCCCTCTGGGTCCTTCTATCCCCCCCACTCTTCCATAAGACTGGCATTCTGCCCAAAGTTTGTATTGTGCTCATTTTTAAACTCTATTTTATTTGGGGTTTTAAGCCTCCACTTCCCTTCCACCAACCTTTCAAACCTAGGTAAGAGAAAGGAGGTTAGTGGAGAGAGGGGTGCAGACCCCTCTATTTTCCCGGCTGTTTAGGGTCTATGGGTTTTTTTGGGCTATACCAATCCCTGTCAACAGCAAATGCAGCCAGCAATCTGCTTGTCTATCTCCTCCAAGCCACAAAGCATCTCCCAGTCTCCCATGTGTTGGTTCCCCTCCTGCCTTGGGGCTGCTTCCCCCACTATATAGGGATCCCACAGCCCGGGGACAGCTGATGGCTAATTCAACTTTAATTCCAGAGAACAAATGTCATATACCCCTTGGGGAGTGGGTGGGTGGGCTCCAGGAATACGTGTACGTAATTGTTTGGACCTATGCACTTCAAGGACGCTTGATTTGCATTAAACAGGGCACTCCTATCATATGAACGGGAACACAGTACCTAATTGTCCTGTAGGCACTGCTAGCAGGGAGCTGTGTCAAAGGCCGTATATCAAATGTCATCAGGGGAGTCTGTGTCTAAAGACACTCTCCAGATGAAGTGAGGCAGAGAGCAGGCCCCCACCCACCCCCACCCCCCTGCCAAAGAACGGAGGCCTGCCTTTAACACTCACAATGGCTTTCCAGACCAGGTGAGAACTGCAACCTCATCCAACAAGGTACCTCCATCATTCCTGTGTCTCTCCAAACCGCCACACCTTCTCTTTCTGGGCTTTATATTCTTCAGAATTCTAGATTACACTCCTCTCCGTGCTGGTACGGACAAACTAAAGCCCAAACTAAAATCCCACACTTGGGATTAAAACAAAAAGCTATTTACACAACATAACCGAGTTTACAAAGAAGCCAAAACTTCCATAACATGACCCGGTGTCTCCCGTCTGCCACCTCGCAGAGTTTGCTACTGGACTTGTGGGGCAAGGATCATCACACCTTTGCTTCTCTGGACTGGTCATGGACACCCACCATGGCTCCCCGCTGCCATGTGTCCAGGACACAGGACGTGAACGTGCACAGTCACACTTGCTCACCTTGCTCGTGATATGTTGACGTCATTGTGTCACTGGTCCGGGAGTTCTGGGAAGGTTTGTTCCAGCCTTTGGGTCACTGAAGTAGATTCTGCCCCAGGTCAGCATAAAACAGGTCTTGCTTCAAAGAGAGCAGGAGGCTGGAGAGATGACTCAGCGGATAGAACGCCTGCAGTGTATTCATGATGGACCCCACGTACCACATAAAGTCGAGGTGTGCGTGTGTGCGTGCGTGCAGCGGCTGGAGGAGGCAGGGTGAAACTTGTTCCAGGTTCCAGTTGTTGTTTTTTTTTTTGAGAGGCCTTATCTCAAAAAATAAGATGGACAACAATTGAGAAAGATGTCTGACATCAGCCTCTGCCTGTACATGTCCACACATGCCACGTATGCTCATACACATGCAAATACAGACATCACACACACACGTCATATGAAATAATAGGATTATTCTGAGCCAAATTTGAGTGACCATGGGAACACACATGCAAGTTGCCTTGAGTGACATGTCCCAACATGGAAATGGTCTCATCACATTTTCTCAGTCCTTAAATTACTTCTCTCCAGTGCAGAGCTGGGAGCGAGCACCAGGCAGGAGCAGCACAGGGTTGTGGGTCTCGACACTAGCTGAGGGCACTCTGTGCTCTGAGAAGATATGTCATGATGGGTTTCTTTGGTAGTGGTAAGATTGCCGGGTCAGGGGCTGAGGTGGGCAGTGACCCGCTGTGAAAGGGACAGAGAAGCCTTGGATAAGCAGCTCTGGATCTGAAATACCCCAGCTCATCACAATCACGAATCTCCTTCTGATCAGTGAGTCTGCAGGAGTTTCAAAATGAGTGTGGCTTTTCCAGGAACTTCAGTTCTTGGTATCCGCATCCTGTAAGGTGTGCTCCGGGAACCAGTGTTGTGCACGGATGGAAAAGCATCACGCCCTCTTCCCCGTCCTTCAGTGGCATGGACCAGGCAGCAAGTGCCCTTTACCCCCTGAGCATCTCTCTCCAGCCCCCACCATGTTTTTGTTGTTGCTGTTGCTGTTTTTGAGACAGAATCTCACTGTGTAGCCCAGGCTGATCCAGATCTCATGGTTCTTTTGCCTCAGCTTCCAGAGAGCTAGGATTACAGATTCCCCAGTGCCTGGCTCAGAATTCTCTCTCTGTCTCTCTTCCTCCCTCCTTCCCTTTTTATCCACCCTTTATTCTTCCTTTCTTTTTACCAGAAGAGCCTTTAAAAAAAATATCATTAGCGTGTGTGACACACACACACACTTCTACAGGCACGCTATTGCAAACATGTGAAGATCAGGGAACAACTTTCTGGAGTTGGCCCTCATCTCCACCATGTGGGTGCTAGGGATTTGAACTACCTGCTCAGCCATCCCACCAGCCCAGTATTACTTTTCTTATGAGGAATTAGAGAATAAAGATGGCGGAGTCTTTAGTCTAAATTTCTCCCAAGCGTCTACATGGCTGAGTTCTAAAAGATAGGCAGGCACCTGGGGCTGGTTGAAATCCCTGCCTTTACCTGTGCCTCTGTGTCCAACCCCCCAACATCATCTTGTGGCTTCGTGCTTCTCCTGTGTCGGGAGAGCGAGGAGCTCTAGCTGAAGGCTTGGCTGCTTTGCTGTCCCAGCTGCCTGCCTGTGACCTTGGGCAGGGCCCTCTCACTGCAGGAACACAGAGGAGGGGACGTGGGAGGGAGACGCTGTCTCTCAGAGGTCACACCAGTTTCTCATTCCCACTCCCAAATTAAGGGTGTGTGGTGAATCACGAGGCCTTCAGTCTTTATCCATCCTACCTTATTTATAGAATCTGGAAGACAGCAGGACTGTCTCCGGTCACCTCTGAGGGCCTCACACCCCCTTGTTCCGAGGGAGGACTTGCATAGTTCCTCTACAGGACTGCAGTTCACTTCAGCCAACAGCATCTGCCTGGCTTTTGTGTAAAGTGTGGAAATGTTTGGCCAAGCCGTATGTCTGAGGGAAAGCTGAGCTTGGGCCTGGGCTAGGTTCTGGGGAGCTGAACCCTTCCTTGGGAATCTCAGAGGCTCCCAGGCTCCAAGTACAGCTCACACCCTCCTGATGTTGGCCAAGCTTGGACTGCCTGGCAACAGGCTGCCGGGTGGGCCTGATGCCTCTGTCTGCTCCAAGCACTGAGAGGTATTTTGAAGGTGGTTGGTGAAGCCACTATACCCCGTTATTTCTCAAAAGTGCCATAGCTGTATTTCCATGTGGCTTTTACAACCCATTTGTCAGTTCTGCTTTAACAGTCTGCACCTCGTTCCTCTCCAATGCCACAGGGATGATGACCCTGAAGAGCCCGGACTCGGGAGATATGTCCTCTATCTGAGGCAGACAGGCCCTGTGTGGAGGGTCTGGCCTTTGCTGTTTGTCTCCTGCCCTGAGGGATGACATCAGTCACGATGTGTGTATGCCATCTCCAGCCAAGGAGCTCAGCAAAGACTCCTGTCTGGATTTAATGACCTGAGATGTTTCTGGACTTAGGCAGATGCCTCAGGGACCAGAGTGGGAAGAAATGATTCCATGGCTGAACATCGGCAGGGCTGATTATCTGGGCTTCAGGCTGACATTTAAATCTGAATGTGCTGAGCTGAGGAGCCTCGGGGGTTTCTGAAGATATTTTAGGCTTTTCTTCACAGGTTCACTCTGAGGCGTTTATTAAGTGCATGTGGGGTGCCCACGCTGGCCTTCTGCATATGTGATACCAGGACTGGTCCCCTGCCTGGGATTCTCCAGGGACTTCTGGGATGTGAAACGGAGCTGGATAGGGCAGAGACAGGAGGCTTGCGGAAGTGAACTGTGGGGTCCTCTCAGCTCCCAGGTTCAGGGTTCATGCTAACTTATAAGCTATGCTTTCAAAGGATTGAGTTTTCCTGTTTCCCCAAGTTTATTTTATTCTCTAAAAGGTGTACACAAGGTCTATGAACAGCAGGCAGAATGGACCTTGGTTTTAAGACCTTGTAGCTGGGCTTGGGGGCACAGATCTGTCATCCAGATTAATCAGGGGGCTGAGGCAGGAGGATTCCTGGGGCTTATTCATCAGCCAGTCTAGATGGTCAGTGGTCTTCAAAGGTGGATGGAGCCTGAGAAATGACAGATGGGTGTCCGCTGGCACCATGCACATGCTCACACTCACACTCACATGGCACATACACACAGAAGAAGTGTGCTTGGGGGTTGAGCATGGTAAAAGCCACTTTCTCACTCACTTAGATTCATGTCTTCCGTGTTGTGACATGTGGGAGAATTCCTGCTTGTGAGCCCAGGGTATCGCTCAACTATATGAGCAGGAAAGCTGTATCAGGACTATTGGCAGAGGGGTATAGATAGGCATTGCATGTGGTCACTGACAGGATCCTCATGGGTTAATGATCAAGTCTCATGATAACCCCAAGGTGAGGAAGCAGATGGCAGACCAGAAGGGTTGAGCAACCTATCTAGTGCTGCACAGCTCCTGAGGGGCAGCTGGGTTATTCTGTGGTATGCTTTGCCCATGAGCTTTCTGACTCTTCCAGAAGCCATGCCTACTCACTCTGTCTTCCCTATGAAGCTGCTGATGTTGTCTATTTGTCTGTCTGTCCATCCATCCATCCATCCATCCATCCATCCATCCATCCATCCATCCATCCATCATATCCTTGCAGTTCTGTTTGTGCCCACTTTTTCCCATGGTGTCACACAGCTGGAAAAATACAACAAGGGGCTGCTCTATATACTGTGGTTGACAGCACTGTGACATTTCTTCAACACTAGGAGGAAGACAGGCAGATGGGCAAATTGTTGGAGTCCTGCATCTTGGACCTCAGAGCTACCATGTCCAATAGCTTGTGCACTGACTGCTGTCATGGCGACAGTCACCAGCCAGGAAGGTGTTGGCCACCTGGGGTCACTGTGCACCAGCTCTTGGTAGAGTCCAGAGCTGCCGAGAGAAGGTGCCGCTGGTCGGGTGCCCTGCTGTTCCCAGCACCTATAAGCAAAGTGTCCAAGCTGATGGAGGACTCAGTGCTCTGCTTGCCACTTCACACTCCAAGTAATTCCATTTCATAGATGAGGAAACTGAGACTTTGTGACTGAGTGACTCTCGGGTAATCTCACGAGCCTCCTCTGCTCTCTGTGCGGGGCTCTAAGATAGCCCAGGTCCCATCTTCTTCTTGTCTCATTTCCCACCACCTGCTCAGAACCAGCCCTATTGTCCGGTACAACGTAGGATGCTTCTCTGAGGCTGTTTGTGAAGTTCCTCCTGAGGAGAGACCTTCGACCTTCAAAGAGTTCCCTAGCAACAGCACCTGGAATGGTCAGGGGTGGAGAATGCATGGATGGTGGAGTCAGCTTAAGGACGCATGCAAACCCCATCATGGTCATCCAGATACTTGCTCTGCAGGCCCCTGTTGGTCCTCCTTGCTGTACTTGTGGTCTGGGCATCCATATGACATCTGGCCTGAATTCGTAAATCTCTAGGGTCAGCTGGGACCTATCCTATAGAGGGCAACACCAATTGAGGCTCAAGGAAAAGGACCAGTTTGGGGAATCCCAACCTGGAGACACACACACACACACACACACACACACACACACACACACACACACACACACACACAATGGTATAGCCCAAGCTGGCCTGGAACTCACAACCCTCCTGGCTCAGGCTTCCAACTGCTGCCATCACAGGTGCTCTGTCCACATGGCTTGTGAGGTGCTTTTGGCGTTCGCTCATCGCCCTTAGGATCAGCATTGGTGCTCACTCTTGTTGGGCCACTTGAGTGTGTCATGGAGAGCAGGACCATCCTTGGATATCTGAATATGCCTTCCTATGTATGGGGATGCTAAGCAGATCTGCCCTGCTTCCCAGATTCCACCCAGATTCTTGAGGGGCTACAATGAGAAGTTGGAGCCCCTTGAAGCTGCCTCTCTGTTGCATTTGGTAGGGTGAAGCAAAGGAATGACATAGGCTTTTGTGGGTGCTCCCTGAAGAGAGGGCCAGACACTGTGGCATGCCTTAAAGATCACCTTGCCACCAGGAGAGTGTCAAAGATCCCATCTATGTTCATTACTGATGCTTTGACACGGCCAACTACTGGGCAGTTCCCCGATGGGAACCCTGGGCCCTTGGGGCCAAGGCCTGGAGGACACCTGGGCATTACCTCAGTGGGAAACTTGTCTCAAGTCCAGCTTCGGCCAGGCTGGGCAAGTCCCACAATAGAAACACTGCAAATAGCAAGACCTATGTCAGGCTGCGGGGGCTGGACAGGAGAGCCACCCTGAGCAGCTGCTAGGCAGATGTCAAAGGACACAGGGAGTGAGTTGGACCACCTGGGGGGTGTAGCGCTTCCCAGCCTCCTTCAGGACTGGACTTTTCCCTCAACTGTGGTTTATTTTTCCTAGGTCCATCTCCTTCCAGCTCATCTTCCCTCCAAGTCCCCTGTGGCAGTGTGTGCACACATGCTGACATGCATGCATGGCCCTTGTACACATGCCTTTTGCTTTGTGTCTGTTCTAACATTACCACCATGTAGGAAGCTCGTTCTCCGGGATGTGTGAGTTGAGCGCTAGCATTGGTGGACCAGAGTTTCAGAGGGAATAGGAGTGCAGGTCCTGAATTCTGGGGGTGGGAATCTGTTTAAGTTTTAGTGGAACAGAAAGAAGAGCTGTGGGACATGCAGCAGGAGGGAGGCATAACCCACCAGCAGCTGTTTGCCTAGACCAGTGAGGGGCTGGGGTGTGGCTCAGTGGTAGAGCACCTGCCTAGAATCCTCCAGTGAGGGGCTGGGGTGTGGCTCAGTGGTAGAGCACCTGCCTAGAATCCCCCAGTGAGGGGCTGGAGTGTGGCCCAGTGGTAGAGCACCTGCCTAGAATCCCCCAGTGAGGGGCTGGGGTGTGGCTCAGTGGTAGAGCCCCTGCCTAGAATCCCCCAGTGAGGGGCTGGGGTGTGGCTCAGTGGTAGAGCACCTGCCTAGAATTCCCCAGTGAGGGGCTGGGGTGTGGCTCAGTGGTACATCACCTGCCTAGGATCCCTCAGTGAGGGGCTGGGGTGTGGCTCAATGGGCAGAGCACTTGGAAGGGAAGGAGGAAGGAAGGGAAAGAGAGAAAAGAAGGGAGGAGAAAAGAAGTTGGTGGGTGTGTTTACAGCGCTCTCTTGCGCGCTCTAACGCTTGCTGTGGAAAGGGGGTGACAGCGCGTGGAGAGCAGAGTCTGACCCTGCATGAGAATTATGGTCATGACACCTATATGAGAATTAACTGCAGATAAATGAAGACATCAGGGCGGGAGCTGAAAATGTAAAACTCCTAGAAGAAAACACAATAATGTGCTTTAGTGTTGGTCTTGGCAGCAGTATTTGGCTAGGACTCCGAAGCACCGGCAGAGACCAGCTGTTACCTGTTTGTTTGCTTGTTTGTTTTTACCAATATTTTACCAATCTTTTTCTCAGACCGGATTTGGGGTGAGGAGCACCTGTTGTTCTCAGATTTGACATTGATCCTTGGTCTTCCTTCCTTCCTTCCTTCCTTCCTTCCTTCCTTCCTTCCTTCCTTCCTTCCTTCCTTCTTTCCATCATGTGTATATGTACACGTAGATTATGTGTGGAAGCCATGTATCAACATCTGGTGTGTTCCTCAGTCATCCCAGACCCTGGTTTTTAAGGCAGGGCTTCGCACTGAACATGGAGCTTGCCAAGTCCATTAGACCAGCTAATCAGCAGGCTCCTGGGAGCCTCCTGTCACAGCATCCCCTGGTGCTGGAATTCCCCACAGTGCACTACTGTGCACAGCCTGTACGTGGGTGCTGAAGTCCAAACTCAGGTCTTCATAGTTGTTCAGCAAGACTTTACTGACTGACCTATCTCCACCAACTCCCCACCCCTCCGCCCCTACACAGAATATGTTCTGGTTTGTTTTCCAAGGCAGGGTCTCGCTGCACAGCTCAGGCTGGCTTGGAATTTCATGATCTTCCTGCCTCAGCTTCCTGAACGCTGAGCCAACAGGTGTGGATAACGCCTGGTCAGTCCAGGATATTTTCTGCGGATAGGACTGGGGTTTTCTTTTATCTCCCTTAAGGAAACTGTTTTTGATGATGGTTATTACTATTATTAGTGTGTGTATGTGCGTGCGTGGGTGCATGTGTGTGTGTGCATGTGGGTGAAAATCAGAGGACAACTTTGTGAAAGTCTGTTCTCTCTTTCTACTTTACATGGATTCTGAATGAGGCTGGAACCCAGGTCACCAGGCCTGTGTGACAAGCACCATTACTGGCTGAGCCACCTCGCCAGCCCTGGGTTTTTCTTTCAAAGATAAACACATCAGTTCACGTTGGTACTTCCCAGTCTAATTCTGGCTGCAGGATTTCCTGTTTATCTTAACACAACCCATGCCTTTCCCTCTTTTCTTTCTGGGAAGCCGAGAACCCCCCTCTTCAATGACACCCAGCAAGGACTTGTGTGCTTTATCCCAGAGCACACGCTGTTTCTTAGAATAGCAGTGTCCCCTTCGCTTGCACCACAGGGTGACTTGGGACTGTTGAAGATTTCTGTCTGGCAGTTTTGTCCTTGGACATTCAGCATTTCAGAGCCGTTTGGCATCGTCGCTGCCCTCAGGTTATGCTGGCAGACAGACACACATTGAAATTCCTTTGTTGCCTTTGAATATGGGTTCTTTTATTAGATTGTACCTGTATGCAGAGGTTCGAGTGGGTGTTCATGCTCAGCCCACGTGGAGGTCAGAGGACGACTTCCAGGAGTGCATTCTCTTCCACCATGTGGGTCCTGGGGACTGAACTTGGTCGTCAGCCTTGGTGGCAAGCACAGTTACCTGATGAGCCATCTCAAAGGTCCCATGTGTTGCTTTAAAAAAAAAATACACACACACACATATTTAAAACATAGCCTAATCTGGTCTTGAACTCCTGATCCTTCTGCCTCAGCCTCCTGGGTGCCTGGATCACAGGTCTACACTACCAGGCCTGACTCATTTATTGTTTTCAGTATTTGGTATGTGTTACCTTTTAGATGTGAGCAGGGCTTTGTTATTGTGTGTTAGTGTGTAATTTATGTTAATTTGTAATTGTGTTTCAGTCTGGTTCTAGATTCATACCTGCCCTGGGACCCTCCTGAGCAGACCTTTCCCCTGCTCTTTCTTTTCAGCTCACTGACACATAGTTTAAAGAAGGAAAAACACAGAAAGATTTGGATTTCAGCTGGGCATGGTGGCGCTGACCTGCCATCTCAGTCCTCAGGAGGCAGAGATTGTGAGCTGTAGGCAAGCCTGGGCTACCTATCAAGACCTTATCACAATGAGACAAAATGGAGGCCTTAGTTTGAACCCCCATTCTTCCTAGCTCCTCTTCCATGCTCTCCTGCACCTCCTCTTTTCCTTTGATGTGAGGAGTTGATGCTGAATTCATTTGTGCAACCTCCGTACAGCTCCGAGTCATGATTGCTCTAGGTTCGATACTGTTGCTATGACAGAGTACCCCAACCCCCACTCAACTTAGGGCAAGAAGGGGCTTGTTTGGCTGACAATTCCCAGTTAAGGTCCATCAGTTCTGGGAAGTCAAGGCAAGAACGCAAGCACCAGTCATGGCACATCCAAGCAGCGAGATGTGCATGGCTGTGGGAAGCGTGTGGCTGCATGCTTGCTTGCCTGTGCTCAGCTAAGTGTCCTCCCTCTCCCACAGCTTGGCGCCCCCTCCCTGCCTCGCTAGTGCCGTCCATGGGGACACTTCTCTCATATCAGTAAATCGTTAAGACCATTCCCCGGGGATGTGCCCACAGGCCAAGCTGATCTAGACGATCCTTCAACTGAGGCTCCTCTCAGGTGACTCTAGGTTGTGGCAAGTTGACAGTGACTCACCAGCACAGTGACACTCACTGCAGCCTTCTCTCTACCGGTCTTATGTGTACATGTCGTGTCTGTGCGTGTGTCCACTTGAGCATGGGTGTACAGCAGAGGCAGAGGTCAACAGTGGGCCTGTCAGTTACTTTCCTGTTGCTGTGACGGAACACCATGACTAGGGCAACTTCAAGAGGAAGAGTTGATTTGGGCTGATGGTCCTGGAGGGATAAGAGTTCATCATGGCATCAAGCTACAGGTGTAGAGCGGGAAGCTAAGGGCTCACACCCTCAGCTGTAGTCACAGAGCAGGGAGCGTGGAGTAGAAAAGGCAGTAAACACTCAAAGCCTGACCCCAGTATGGACTTCTCCAGCAAGGCCACACCTCCTACCCAGCCGGCTCCACCCACTTCGAGCTAAGTGTTCACATATATGAGCCTATGGGGTTATTTATCATTGAAGCCCTGTAGGACTCCTCCCCTGTCACCCGCCACCTTAGTCTTGAGACAGTTTCTTACTGAAGGTGGAGGTCAGCCAGTGGTAGGCCTAGTGTGGCTTGCAGTGAGTCTCCACTTCCCCAGGGCTGGCTTTGAAAGACGCGTGTTGCCACACCCAGATTTTAGGTGGGTACTGGAGATTAGAACTCGGTCCTTTCGCGTGTGCTAAATGACGTCTAGTCCCATCTTATAGATCAGAAAACTGAGGCCTGCTCAGGTGCCCTGCTGGTACACCTCAGAGCTGAGACCAGGCTGCTTCTGGGCTGGGCATAGCACTGCGTGTGTTGCCAGGGTTGGCTGACCGGGGCTAACTGGTTCCTGTCACAGACTCTGCTCCTTGCAGTTGGTCCCTCAGAATTCTGTTGTCCCACATTTGATTTGGATGCGTGGTGGGCAGTACTAGAGGGCCCAGGAAGTCAGGAGAAGGCCGTGGCTTCTGTGCAGGAAGGAGCGAGGGTAAATGCAACAGCATTTCAAATGGACCCCTTCCTTTCAGACAGAGCTTTCACTCTTGTTTCCTGAGATCTGGAACCATCTGAAGGTGAAGTGGCATTTTCAAAAGTAGTCTGCAAATCCAGGAATCCCAATTCCTTACCACAGATAAGAATTTCTCCCCAGGCCTTGGGAGATGTCTCAGCTGGTAAAGTGCTTGCTTTCAAGGCCGAGGACCCAAGTTCAACCCCCAGAACCCACACAAAGAGCCAGGCATGGCAGAGCATATTTGTAATCCCAGTGCTGGGGAGGCTGAGAGCAGCTAGGCTAGCTTGATGGAGACTTCCTGGCCAGTAAAAGCTCAATCAAAGTTCTAAGGATGAGAGAGCGTCAAGATGGTCTTTTGGCTTCCATACATGTGCACATCCCTGCACACATAACCGAACGTGTGTGTGCGTGCATACACGTGAACAGGGACACAGGAACACACACACGCACACATGCACACATGCACGCACACACTAAAACAAAAATCACTCCAGAAAAAACAGCCTCCAGACACACCCGGAGGGAGGGAGCTAGAGGCCTGGTGACACAGGTGGCCCTAGAGGCCCTGAGCCGTGGAGCGTGGGCAGGGCCTGCTCTGGTGGAACTGGCCTGTGTGCGGCATTGGGTACCAGGGAAGCTGCTGGGCAGATGAGAGCCCGTGGATCTGCCTCAGCCTCTGGCCGGGTGGGTGGTCTCCACTGTTAGCAGGAGGGCTGTCTGTCTGCCGGAAGGTGCTGCTGGCGGGTGTCTGCCGGAACTCGAGGATGTTTAAAGCAAAGGGTTTTAATTAGGCAGCTGACACACACTGCGTAGACGTATAAACAGACCCAGCCAGCACCTGCTCCCTCGCCACGCTGTGTGCACATGAGGGCCGGGCTGCTCCTGCGTTCTGCTCTGCTGTTGCCTTCAGCTGTATGGCCCATCTCCACAGCGGCTGCCCTGCAGGGCGCTGAAGCATGCTGGAAGTCTTTGCAGTGTTGTGTGGGACTCTGGGCATGCCAGGAGTGTAGCGTGGGTGGTCCCTGCTGCGGACCCCTGCCTTGGGGCTGCAGGTGGTGGTGAGGCTTCTGCACCACTCTGCTCTGTGATCCCTGGCCATTCTCTAGCATCCTAGCTACCGGGTTTTCCCTCCTCTTGGGGGTTTGTGTGCTGGGCCAAGAGGGACCTTGATTTGCTGGCTTCTGTCCAAGCCCACACTGGTCCTGGCACTGGGCTAGCTCAATTGGCTTTGAACCTGTGGTCCCCTAGTTTGGGGTGTAGCCTCTTATTTGTAAGGAGATCCCCAGACAGAAGGTGAACTATGTGTAGTTGCAATCCTGTTTCACCTGGACCCACAAGTGGCCCCAGCAAGTGACTGGAATCAGTCGCCCTCCACTGTGTGAAACCAGGAGATAAGACTGTCTGGGTTTCTACCTTTCTTTTGGAAACTGTCATGTTGAGTCACATCCTTTCAGGCAATGCTGATGCCTCTTTCCCCCTCCCATCCACAACCCATGCCTATGTGGCAGTGAGTTTATGGGTTGTCTCTGTTCATCTCTTGGGGTGAGGGCATCTCTGTCCTAAAGAGCCCCATGTGGTCACACCTGGAGGCTGGGCCTTGGCACCAGGCCTTGGGATGCATGGGAAGGCTCCTCTCTTCCCCAGCCCCAGCCTCACACCATCGGCCTTTACGGTCGGCGTGTGCTCACCCAGCCAAGGGGCCAGACTGACAAAAGTCAAATGGAGCTGAGCCTGCCATACTTCCCTGATACCTCAAGCCGTAGAACCTACTGGCCAAGGCTAGAAACCCTTCTGGCATGCTCAAGCCTCAGGTGCACACAAACCTGGTCCCCTGATGTGACCTCGGGGGGCCAAGTCTGCACGCACCTCCCACCAAGGCTTTTTGCCCTGTGGCCTCTAGACAGGCTGCTTCTCACAGCAGCTGCCCTTGCTGGAGTCTCACCCACCGAGGGGTCACCCTCAGGGAGGGTCTCATCTGTCTTCCCTGCAGACTGGAGTCACCCAGGTGGTTGGCCTTTTGTGCTACTCAGCTGTTGGGAGCCGGGGTCCCATTCTTCTGATCAGGTCTCTGGTCTTCTCAGCCATAGGATTCGGAGAGCAGCAAGATCTACCCCTGCCCACAGGGGCTTCGATGGACCGGTGGGCAGGTGGGTCACCTGTCTACTTGTCCAAGCCCAGGCGGGTGCTTTGAAACAGCACCCCTGAGTAGTTTTGCAGCCCTGGAAAGAAAACCTGTGTCCAGAGCTTTGAGCCATCCAGCTGTTACCACAGCTGCAGCTGTGCTTTCCCAGCTGCGGCACTTGGAGCTGGGTCTGACAGCCATCACGGTCTGGCCGATGATGTCCTGTGATGGGTTTGAAGTCTGCAGCATACTTGGAGACTGTCCACTCCTGCCCTGTTTTAGTGGTGACAGCCAGAGAGAGGGCAGCTGGGGTGGGAATGCCTTGAGATCTGTGGCCTCTGCTGCCCTTGGACACAGGTGCTCTGTCTGCTGTGACTCCAGGGTGATGCTTTGCTGCAGTGACTACACTCACGGTGACCTTGTGGCCTGGGCTTTGCAGGCATGCACCCCATTTCTACTGAGCTGTCAACTTGAACACCTGTGTCAGACTGCAGAAGGCAGCAGGCTTCCAGCGCCGCCCATGTGCGCTCGGATGAGCCACTGCGGAGTTTGGGTGATGGGGGCATGCTGACAGCTGTCTGGTGTGGAAGGAACAGAGGGCAACATTGGGGAGTGGGGAGGTGGCCAGGACGATCGTACCCCTTCAGATGAACTGTCCCATCCTGCAGCTGAGGATCTGGCACAGAACAGGGGTCAGGTGGACTGTGTCCCGGTCACCAGCCAGCTGGTAGAGAAGCTGGAGGCACTTGAGCCCAACTCTGTCCTGAGGTGTTGTGGTGTCTGGCGCTCTCGGCTCCTGTTGGCAGTCCCTGGGTTTACTTCGCCGCTTTGGGCCATGTTGGCTGCCAACACCTCCATCCCAGGTCCCCAGGCAACCAAATCAGGACCCAGGCAGCTGGTTCCTTTCTGCCTCCGAGACTGCTATCCTGGAGGAAAGATTCTTGGGAGGTGACCTCTGTTGAACCCCGGGGGCTGGCCGCTGGTGGCCTCCCACCTTGCTGACCACATGGGGCCTTTTCCGCTTGGCTCTGTAACTGGTGTCTCAGTCTGTGGTGAGAGGGAAAAATGAGATTTCCAGCTCCAGCTGGGCTCCAGCGTGGGGGATGCTGAACTCGTGTGCCTCTAACCCTTCCACCATCTCTGGTGGAACAAGTGCTGAAGTCCAGGCACCGCTCCTGCCGGTCTCTGAGTCAAGATCCCATGTGGCTGAGACTGCTGTTCCCAAGGCATGGCCAGTCCTCTTTGCAAAAGAAGGCAGGATTAGAGTTGGCTTCCACTCAGTGATGGGGCCCAGGGTATGTTTGTTGGATGGATGGATGGATGGGTGGCTGGGTGGCTGGGTGGATGGCCACTGGAAAGGCACCTCTTCTTTGGTTTCTACCATTGTTTTGCTGTTCGTGTTACACAGTGGGCACTTGGATCCTATTCAGGCCAGTCACCCAACACAGTGCCTGGCACACACCCTTCAGGCTCTCTGATAACACCACTAGGGCTGGTGCAGGGTGGGCAGGGCTCCCCCTGGTGGTTGAACTTGACTCTCCACTGGTGTTTCCCATTTCCCCCCTGGTGCCTTCAGGGCTGGCCTGAGCCAGGGGTTCTCTCCAGGTGGAGTGAGTCCTCCAACCTCTGTCCCACCCAGGGAATGCCGCTACTTTCCTTAGGAAGGGGAGATTGGAAGGGGTCTGTGCTGTGGGGTGGAGTTTGGTTCTGAGGGTGACAGACAGACCTTACCCTCCCCATGGGTGACCTTGAGTGAATAGGATGGCCTCATCTTTATGGACTTTCTACTGGGTCCTAGCCTAGCCATGTCACTTGCACAAGGCAGGGTTCTAGGGGAGTTGTCACCCATCCTCAGCCTCAATTTTTCTCATCTGTAAAATCAGGTTTGGGGCAGAGGACAGGTCTTAGTGTGAAAAGGGCAAGTATGAGGACATGACCAGTGCGCACATAAAAGGCTGGGCATGGAGGCATGCCCCTTTAATCCCAGCACCGTGATTAAAGAGAATTCCCAGGGCTTGCTGGGCTAGTAGAAGCCATTGCTCTAGGCAAGTGAGATTAGTATTGTGGAAGGTGAGTAATTATTGATTGAGTTTCTTTGAAGGATACAGGTCTGTTTGGGATGTCTATTTCTTCTAGTGTGAGTTTTAGTTTTTGGAATAAAGGCATTATTACTGAATATGAAGAAACATGGTACAATTGACCTTAGTTACTGAATTTCTGGGCACAGACTTCTGGGTAATATTCCTTCATCACCCTTATAGTTCTCATATCCATGCATTCACCAAGACAGCCATTCTTTCACTTCTGATGGTAGAAATGTATGTCTTCTCCCCACCCCCCTTTTTTTCTTTTTGGACTGGCTTCAGAAACTTGTGAGTTCCTAAGAGAGGAGTATAAGAAAAAGAGACTAAGCTTTCTTGAGGGTGCTAGTGTCTTGGAAATGGAACAGATGACGCCTCAAGACCTCTGTCCATCTCTGAGGACCTGGAGACTGTCCTCTGAAAATGAGAAGAGTGTGCTGAAATCAATCTGTCCCTCACGGCTTGCTTTGTTTTCAATTGTTTTTCTTCACGAATTCTCTGGCTTTCTAATTTTCTGGGTTTGCTTTTTATTTTTTTAATTTTTTCTGGTACTGGTATTAAATCAAGGACCTCAAGTATTCTAGGCAGGTGATCTACCACTGAGCCACACCCCAGCCCCTCACTGGGGGATTCTAGGCAGGTGCTCTACCACTGAGCCACACCCCAGCCCCTCACTGAGGGATTCTAGGCAGGTGCTCTACCACTGAGCCACACCCCAGCCCCTCACTGGGGGGATGTGTCTGGGTAAGCATGCTACTGCTGCACTATCTCCCCAGCTCTCTTTTCACTTATGTTTGAAAGATAGACTTTCACTAAGGTGTCTAGGGTGGCTCAAGCCGGCTTTGAACTTCAATCTTCCTGCCTCAGACTTTTGAGTAGCTTAACAAAACAAAACAAAACAAAACAAAACAAAACAAAACAAAACTTTTCTTTCTCTGGTTGCTTTGGATATGGTTTGTTTTATGGTCACTACTCAAGGCAGAAGCCTAGGTTACTGACCCCAGGTCTTTGCTGTCACACACTACAGACATCCTTCCATGAGTAGATTCTCCTGTGCCTCACATGCTTTTGACAAAGTTATGCTTTAGGTAGGAGGTGGTGGTGCACACCTGTGATCCCAGCTCTCAGGAGGCAGCGGCAGGCAGATCTCTATGATTTCAAAGCCAGCCTGGTCTACAGCATGAGTTCCAGGACAGCCAGGGCTACACAGAGAAACCCTGCCTCAAACCTCACCCTCCAAAAAAAGTTGTACTTTATTTTTTGGTTAGTTTCAAATTATTTTTTATGTTACCTATATTCTTCTCCTCCTCCTTCTCTTACTTTTATTTTTTTGTCTTGTTGAAATAGGGTCTCATTTTATAACCTAGGTTGTCCTAGAACTCACTATATACCCACGACTAGATTTGTTCTCATAGCAATCCACCTGCCTCAGACTGGGAGACACGAGTCACCAGGCCCAATCTGGGTTTCTTTTTTGACCCTGTGTTATTTAGAAATCCCAGCACTTGGATTTTTCCCAGGATTCTAATTTCCATTTTCCCTCCAGCGTGACCTAACGGTGCCCGTGATATGCTTTGCAGCCTGTGCTTACTCAGGTGTGTTTTATGGTCTGGGATGTGGCCTTGATTGTTTTGCAGGAGCTGCCTGCCCCTCTGCTGTGGGAAGAAACGCTCCATAAATGTCCATTAGCCGGTTGGCAGGTAGCACTGCCCTGCTCACCTGTGTCCTTGCTCATCTCCTGCCAGCTCTTAGCTGATTTTTTTTTTTTTTCAGTAACTGGGAGAGGAGTATTATCAACCACCACAGGGTGCTGCCTGCCTGCATATCTATCAGATTTTACTTTGCAGTCCAGTGGTGTGTGTGTGTGTACATGTTTGCATGGGTCTCTATGGGTACATACACATGTGGAGGCCAAAGACAACCCGGGATGTTGTCCCTCAGTCCGTCCACCTTGAGGTTTTTTTTTTTTTTCTCATTTATTTATTTTATTCACTTTATATCCTTGTAGCCTCCTCTCCCCTCCCCTCCCAGTACCACTCCCTCTCCCTCCCTTTTCCGTCCACCCCAGCTCATCAAGTTGCATCAGCATTGAATGTGTCCTCTTCTCCTGTGGCCTGTCAAGGCAGTCCCTCCAGGGGAAAGTGATCAAAAAGCTGGCAAGTGAACCCATGTCCAATGCAGTCTCCACTTTCCTTACGAGAGTACCGACTTGAAATCTAAGCTGTCCATCTGCTACATTTTTGTAAGGGGCCTAGGTCAAGTTCATGCATGCATGGTCCTGGGTTGATGTCCACCTTGAGTTTTGAGATCGGGTCTCTCAGTGACCTGGAATAGCTAGCTAGAACGTTTCACAGATCTGTGTGTTTCTGCCTCCCTACCACTGGGTATGTTCCAACATACCCAGGGTTTTTTTTTTTTTTATTTGAAGGTTGATTCTGGGATTGAACTCAGATCCTCATGCATTCAAGGCAAGCAACAGTTTACTAACTGATCTCCTGCCCCTGTCCGTTAACTTAACAGACATATACCGTTCTCCACAAAGGTCTCTCTGTAGGACTTTTTAGGATGCCATATATCCCATCATTTTCTTTAACTGCACAACCCCAGCTGTTGGATGGGTACTAGTTTCTCATAGCTGTGACAAATACCTAGGAGGAACACTAGAAGGGAGAAAAGGCTCATTATGGTTCATGGTTTCAGTCCATGGCTGCTGACTCTGTTGATCTCAGGCCTGTGATGAAGCAGAATATCATAGAGAAAAAAAAGACGTTCATTCCACGACCCCAGAGAGAAGGAAGTGCATAGATGCATGGTGTATCTTTTCAGGGCAGACCTCTTGCATCCTAGTTCCTCCAACTAGGTCCTGCCTCCTACTCTCCACCACCTTCCATATTATTACCGGACTTGTTGTCCAGAGAGCCCTAACAAGCTAGGCTCTGATAACCAACCTCAAAAGACCAGTTGCACAAGCAAGTGGAAGAAGCACCATTTAGGACTAGGGGCATTGTTCAGTGGTGCTTGCCTTGTATGCACAAAGCCCTGTGCTGCATTCCCTGCACTACCAACCAACCAACCAACCAACCAGCCAGCCAATCAACCAACTAACAAGAAATAGAAGCAGAAAAAGGAGATTTGCTCAATGTGGCCACCTTGGAAAGAGGAACACAAAAATTGTCCCCTTCCCAAGTCCACCTTTGAGGTCCTGAAGTTTAGGTGTTTTGTTTTGTTTTTCCAAAACAAGGTTTCTCTGTGTAGCCCTGCCTGTCCTGGAACTCACTCTATAGACCAGGCTGGCCTTGAACACAGAAATCTGCCTTGCCTCTATATGGGATTAAAGACATGCATCACCACTTCCCTGCTGAGGTTTAGGTTTCAATAGAAGGTGAGAGGTTTGCGTAGCTAAGCAGTCCTGGGCAAGATGTGGTCCCATCCAGCATCAGTGTCCCGCCTGGAAGTCTCTCTTGTAAGGTCTGTGACAAATAGTCAGCAATGTAAAATCTCTTCCTGAGAGACATGCTTCTTTTCTGGCTGGCACCAGATTTCAGTTTGCTTCCCCCAGCATGAGATCCCTGGGAGGCAATTTCAGTTCCTTGGGCACCATTGCTTTCATAGGCTGATAGCTGCAGGGCGAGGCAGAAGGTCTCTTTGGAAGGTCTTCATTCCTGCCAAGCCAGGTACCATATTCTGAGTACATCATGGGATTCTCTCATGATGAAGTCAGAGCCCTCATGAGCTAATCACCTCTCAGTGACAAGTTCTTCTAGGGATGCTTTGAATCCAAACCATAAATGGGTGTTTTAGGTTGTCATGGCTACAGCAGCACCGTGACAGAAGCAAGCCCCCTTGCTTGGGGGGGGGGGTGCGGTAAAGGTTACTGGTGTAGAGTTCATCTTCAGCCTCCTCAGTGTCCCTGTGCAGATCCAGAAGGTCAGGTGAGCCAGGTCATCTGTGGATGCTGTGATTATTCACAGCCAGTATTCGGGCTGGTGACTCTAGGAGGAAGCCACAATGAGAAGGAGGTATAGCCAACCCTCCACTCCCCAAACCGTGACTCCACTGTGGGGACCCAGGCCTGTGCCTCTTACAACCTCACAACTGCATCATGAATCCTGGAAGTAATGAACTAGCCTAGGGTCCAGAACGGAGGCAGCCACCTGGCCCTGGACAATGTGAAGAGACCCAGCAGAGCTCATGGGCTGTCTGCCAGGAGCAGGCAGCCTTGCTCCACAATGCACAAACAGCCGGGGCCGAGTTATTACTCTCTCCATAGAGGTATTGGGAAATAAAGCAAACTTCCACCTAAACAGTGGGAGAGCCTAAATACAAGCCTGGACAGCATGTTCATCACTTGCTCTGACCAGCAGCCAAAGGACACTTGGGCTGGGATGACCAGTCTAAGACAGACACCTCAGTGCCTGGGAGTCTGGGTACTTCCTGTCTATACAGCGTTGACTGAAAGGGTGGATCAGAATTGCAGAGAGAGTCTTCCCTGTTTGGGTCTTTTGGAGTGGTTGCTAAGGAAACGAGACTTTTAGTTGCCTCCTCTCCCCCTCATCAGCCTTACATCAGAAACATTAGTGATAAAATATGAACAAATTTTCTCCACTTAGTGGGAACTTTCGCAAGTAGTCTGTTTCCATTGCTCACTGTTCCTATCTGTTTCTGTCAATTCACTTTCTGCATACAGGCATAGGACCTACTTACATTCTGTTCACTGGCTTCAGTTCAGGGAGGGGGCACATGCCTTCACTCTTACCCTGCCCCCACCAAAGCTTTAAACATTTGTTTTTCTTAACTATTCTGGAGATTGACATGTCCCACCCCTCACTGGGGGATTCTAGGCAGGTGCTCTACCACTGAGCCACACCCCAGCCCCTCACTGGGGGATTCTAGGCAGGTGCTCTAGCACTGAGCCACACCCCAGCCCCTCACTGGGGGATTCTACAGGCTCTAGTTTACAATGGAACACTGGGGCGCTCTACAATTGAGCCATCTTTTCAGCACTATTTTTACTTTTTATTTTGAGACAAGGTCTCAGTAATTCACCGAGACTGGCCATCAACTTGCTCTATAGATCTGGCAGTCATTGGACGTACAATCCTCATGCTTTGGTCTCTTAAATATTTGTTATCACTTGCCTGTATCACCAGGCTTGGCTGGGTTTGATTTTTTTTTTCTAATTAAGATTATTTTTAAAGCTGTGTAATAGTAGCATATGCCTCTAATCCCAGCTCTTCGGAGGCAGGGGCAGGTAGATTTTTGAGTTTGGGGCCAGCCTGGTTTATAGAGTGAGTTCCAGGACAGCCAGAGCTACACAGAGAAACCCTCTCTCAAAAAAACAAGACAAAACAAAAAATGTTCTTAAATTTATTTGTTTTATTTTGTGTGTATGAGTGTTTTGCCTGCATGTTTGTATGTGCACCACGTGTGTGTGTAGTGCCCACAGAGGTCAGAGGAGGG
Source organism: Pachyuromys duprasi (assembly GCA_028658305.1). Classification (NCBI taxonomy): domain Eukaryota; kingdom Metazoa; phylum Chordata; class Mammalia; order Rodentia; family Muridae; genus Pachyuromys; species Pachyuromys duprasi. Next base: position 21,914,218 of record CM053751.1, read on the forward strand.
TATAGTGGTGGTTTGAATCAGAATGCCCCTTATAGGTTTATATATTTGAATGCTTGGTCTCCAGTTGGTGGAGCTGTTTGGGAAGGATTAGAAGGTGTGGCCTTGTTGGAAGATGTGTGTCACTAGGAGTGGACTTTCAGGTCCCATGGCAATATCAGTTAGCATCCTGTCTCTCTGTCTGTCTCTGTCTGTCTCTGCCTCTCTCTCTGAGTCTGCCTGCTGCCATGTTTCCCATGATAATGGTCATGGACTCTAACTCTCTGAAGCCTCAAACTCTTCAAGAAGTGGCCTCCATCATGGTATATTATCACAGCAATAGAAACCAGCTAAGACAGAGGCATCCTATCCTGTGGAACTTGATGGTTGTGAGCTGCTGTGTGGGTTTTGGGAACTGAGCCCGTGTCCTCTGCAGGAATAACACACTATCTTAACTGCTGAGCCATCTTTCTAGCCCCTTAATATTATTTTTTAATAAAAAGATATTTTAAAAATGATAGCACAAAAGTGCTGTGTTTCTAGCTTGGTTTGTGCATTATCATTGAGGGTTCGGAGTTTCATCTTCTGTGGTCAGTGTTACTGGGTTAGGGTTCTCTGGAGGACAAAACTTACAGAATAAATCTCTCTTCTCTCTCTCATTATATATGTATATAAGCACATACATAATTAGATATAGATATATCCGGGATTTATTAGAGTAGCTTACAAGCTGTGGTCCAGCTAGTCCAACAAAGCTTGTCTACCAACGGGAGGCCCAAGAGGCTTGTCTACCAATGTTCAGTCCACGAGGCTGGGTGTCTCAGCTGGTCTTCAGCATACACCAGAATCCTGAAGAAGTAGACTCTAATGCCAGTGAAGGGATGAACTTGCCAGCAAGAGTGACAGAAAGCGGGCAGAGAGAGCAAGTGTCCTTCTTCCATGTCCTTTACATAGGCCAGCAGAAGACGAGGCCCAGATTTAAGGTGGATCTTCCCACCTCAAACGATCCAGATTAACAGTGGATCTTCCCACTTCAAATGATTTCACTAAACAAACAAACCCGCACAGGTGTGCCCAGTTGCTTGGGTTTTAGTTAATTCCAGATGTCATTAAGCGGACAAGCTGACCATAGCTTTAAAAGTTTCAACATTCCTTTTTGCTTTCCAGCCTGGAGGCACCTCTCCTTTGTGTGTCACATGTGTGTGCAGTGTATATCACACGCTTGTGCAGATGGCCACACCCACATGGAAGCCAGATGAGGACATCAGCTGTCCTGCTCTGTCACTGTTTAATTCCTTTCACACAGGTTCTTCCGTTGACTATGGAGCTAGGCGGGCAGCCGACAGTTCAGTGATCCTCTTGTTTCTGCCTTTACACTTCTGGGGCAATACCTGGCTTTTTATGCGGACGGTAGGGATTGGAACTAAAATCTTCAGTTTTGCCCAGCAGACACTAGCGTCCCTAGTCCCCTTAAAGGTCCTTTCTAGTTTCAGAAGGCTGCATGTACTGATGGATATAGGGCATGGGCCTCCTGACCCTAGCAGAGTGGATAGAGCCATGGGTGCAGGACCTCTGAGATGTGTTCTCATTGGCTCTGTACTTTTCTTCCACCCCTGCCTCCCTGGGGCTCCTGGTCCTCAGTTGCAGAGGAGGGGGTTGTTTATCTGGCAACTGGCCCATCCTCAGCCTGTGGCCTGCAGGCTATTAGGAATGTGAGCTGATAAGAAAGAGGAGCCACCACAGCTCCTGAGTGTCGTGAGCAATGGCTGCCGAATGGCTCACACGCAGCTGTGGTTGCTGCTCATGTCCACTCATCCATGCACATCTTCACCCATATGCAGTGACGTGTGGTCAGTGCTCTGCCTTGGCAGTGTCTTCAGAACATTCTCAGAGCCCTCATGATGTTGGTCTGTTTCCAGCATGGTGGGTGGTGGGTGGGACCCTCACCACAGACCCAAACAACCGTCTTTCTTAGACTGGGGCCAAATCTCTCCATTCGTTCTCTGGTGAATTGTGTGAGGCAGGTGTGAGCTCATCGAAGCCTCTTGTGTGGGTCACCGTATAGAAACTAGAGCATGCGGCCCGGGCTTAGCCTCAGAGGTACCTTTTAACCTCTGAGCCTCAGTTTCCATGTCTGTAAAGTGGGGGTGGTCTTAGAGACCTTGAAGTGAAGTTAAGTGAGAGACTGTTGAGAAGGCTCCCCACAGGTACGGATCTAAGCCTTTCTGTGTTTGTCCTCTGAGGTACAGAGCCACATCATTGCACTTAGGGGTGGCTTCCACCATCTCGTGCTCAGCCTTGCCTGATGGGAGCCTTGCCAGGGTCCCTGTTTCCTCCTGCCCTCGGTTTCTCACCAACTTATCACAGTCCTGTGGGACCCTCATATATTGCATCTGTGTGTGTGTGTGCTTGCGAGCGCGTATATGTACACACGTGTCCACATCTGGAGGCTAGAAATCAACCATGGACATTGTTCCTTAAGAGCCTTTCATTTGGTTCTTTGAGACAGGCACTGAGTGAGCTAGGCTGTCTGGCCAGCCCCCTCCAGGATGCTCCTAAGCTTCCACCTCCCGAGTGATGGAATTACAAGTGGGAGCCAGACATGGGTTCTTGAAAGCACTTGATGACTAAGCCATTTCCCTGGCATCCCCCTCTGAGGTTGGAGGAAGGGCAGTGGAGGCTGGGACAGGGACAGTGGGGGCTTTGTAGAGTGTCTTTGGGCAGGGCATTCCTGAATCCCTCCTGACCTGAGCTGGCAGTGCCCAGGAGCCCTATCCGGATAGTTGGGAGGGGAAATGAGCTGTTGTGGGAATCACAAGGCAGCTGAGACTGTCATTCTGTGTGTCCAGTGGCTCGGGACTGATGCAGGGTCTGTTCATCAGGACTGAAGGGCTCTGAGGACAGGTGGCAGGGCGTGGCACGTGCAGAAAGTGGAAATGAGTGTGGCACACGGGACTGTCAGAGTGTGGGCTTTGCACGAGCCCTTGCTTTCTGCCTGTGCACTAAGCTAAGGGTTTGGGGTCTGACTCACACCCACAACGATGTGCTCTGAAATTTTAAAGTTGAGATTCTGCCTTGGGGTCATGCTTGAAAAATGTTAGCTGGGTGTGGTGGTATGTGTCTTTAAGTCCAGTGCTAGACTTGGCCAGCTGTGGCAGGGAGATCAAGAGTTCAAAGTCAACTTGAGCTACCGAGTAAGGGACCTTGTCACACGAACAGAACAAGCAGAACAACAACACCACAACCATACATGGTGCATGTTGCGATCTGCCAGTGGACCAGCGAGAGTGAGCTGACAGAGAACTGACAGGGAACAGGGCAATTTTAAAGAAATAGACGTAGATTCGTAAATTACACTTGCAGCATCAACAGTACAAGTAAGGGGGGAGCAATGGCTCAGGTGGTGGCGCATTCACTGTGCACGCCAGAGGCCCTGATTTTGGACATAAAATTATTACAGACATAAAATCTGGTCTACAATCTCACAGCTGGGGAGGAAGAGCCAGAGGACTCCTTGGGCCTGATGATCAGCCACATTGAATCAGTGAACCCCAGACAAGTGAGAGGCCCCCTCTTAAAAAACAAAGTGGGGGGCTGGCATGGTGGCTGACAGAGTAACGGTGCTTGCTGCCAAACCTGACACCTGCATTTGAGTCCCGAGCCAACATGGTGGAGGGAGGAGATAAGTGCCTGCTGCATCTTGTCTACCGTCCTCCGCATGCCCACTAAAGCACATGCATACTTGGGCACACTTAAATACACCCACACTAGAATACACACACACACACACACAGACACACACACACAGACACACACACACACACACAGACACACACACACACGCACGATACACATGTGAATAAACAAATGACATATGAGGTAGCTCAGCCCAGACCTTCTCTGCTTTTTTTCTTTTTTTGAGACAGGGTTTCTCTGTGTAGCCCTGGCTGCCCCCTGGACTGGCTTTGTAGATCAGGCTGGCCTCAAACTCCCAGAGATCTGCCTGCCTCTGCCTCCCCAAGTGCTGGGGTTTAAAAGCTCACACCACCGGCTGCCTATCCCCTCTCTACCCCAGGCAGCCAGGTAGCATCATGACATGTCATTAGGCAATTGTTTCACTCTATCTGTCTGTCTGTCTGTCTGTCTGTCTATCTATCCATCCATCTATCTTGGAGACAGAGTCTGTGTATAGCTCTGGCTGGCCTTAGATTCACAGAGCTCTGCAATCCTCTGCCTCCCAAGTGCTGGGATTATGTTTTATTTTTAAAATCGTGTTGCTTTGTTAGTCACTTTTCCCACTGATAACATCATAAACATCTTTCCCCCTTATCACGTGTGTCATTGGTTCTTAAGATTTTTTTTATTACCTGTGCCTGTGTGTGTGTTTGTGTGTATGTGTGTGCTTGTATGTGTGAGTACCTGTAGAGGAGATCAGATACTCTGGAAATGGAGTTACAGGTGGTTGTGAACCACCTGACATGGGTACTGGGAACCGAACTTGAGTCCTCTGCAAGAGCAGCAAGTGCTCCGAACATCAGTGTGTTTCTGTGGTCCCGTGTTGTTTTTAATGACCATATGATATACTTTTTAGCAATACCATGACTGAAAAAAAATTTGTTGTTGGTTTTTGAGATAGGGTCTCACTGTGGATCCCTAGCTGTCCTTGAACTCAGAGATCCGCCAGCCTTTAATCCTGGGTTCTGGGATTAAAGGCACATGCCACCATGCCTGGGCCACTATCATGATTTTCAGTACAACCCTGACTGTGAATTCTGGACTTCTGTCTAGTGTAAGGAGTGACCCAATGTCAATCACTGGACACACACCTTTCCATGTCATGGAATTCCAGGGCTTCCTAGTGCAGAGGTCATGGGCCCAAGGCGGACAGCACCGCAGTCTTTTCTGTTTATTGTGTATATCCAGAAAGGCTGCGCCGTCTTTCTGTCCACTCACTGCTCAAAATCCTATCAATTTGTCTTCTCTCCTTAGCCCTATCTTTCTCCTTTCTCCTCCCAAACATCCACCCACGTCTGCTTTGTATGTCATTACCATGCATTCATCTATCATGTCCATCACCAATCCTTGAATCCATCTGTCCACCTATCTGTCCACTTCACCCGTACATCTATCTATCCACCAACCCATTTATAATGTTCATCCACTATCCATCCGTCCTGCCCTGGGTTGTCAGTCTCTGCCTGAGCTTCTACAAAGGAAGCCCGCTACTGCCTCTTGCACCTCTGTTCTTCCTCTTCTTTGGGTGAAATGCACCAACCTAGCAACTTTCTTTTCTTTCTTTTTTTTTTTGTCTCACTCTGTAGTCTGTCCATCCATCCACCCATCCATTTATCTACCCGTACATCCACCCATCATCCAACTAGCTCACTCACTGTTTATCCATTCATCTATCCATCCACCTACCTACTCATTCATTTGTTCATCCATCCATCTAGCCATCCAATCATGTATCCATACATCTGTTTGTCCATCCACCTGCTCACCCATCTATCCATGCCCTCATCCACTCACTCATTTGTCTGTCTACTCACCCAACCTTCCATCATCAGTCCATCCATCCATCCATCCATCCATCCATCCATCCACCCACCCACCCACCCACCCACCCATCCATCCATCCATCCATCCACCCATCCATCCACCCATCCACCCATCCATCCACTCACTCATCTATCCATTCATTCTTTGATCCCTTCATCCGTCCACTTGTCTACCCATCCTCTCATCCCTTTGGCCACCTACCCATCCATTCATCCACTCACCTGTCTATTCCCTCCATTCTCTTATCCATTGCTGCAGGAGGAAGAGATGTTGGTGAGGAGTGATCGCCTAGGTAAACACTGTCAAAAGCCTTGTGCTCTTAGCCACAGGCCAGGTATTCCCAGCTTCCCTAACTGCAAGCAGAGGTCATCACCATTCCAACTTTGTGAGGACAGGTCTGCATGGGACCAGAGGTGGCCAAAAGGACTCAGGGCAGTGCCAGGCTCTCTGGCACTGTGGTGATCTGATAGGCTTGTCTCCACTATTGGCTTGACTAATGGGCACTCCAGAGCCTCTGCCGTTTTGCGAGCAGCCAGTGTTGTTGACAGAAAGGGTGGGTTGATCAGGTTTCCAAACGGGAGGCTGTTTACGATTTCTGCCTGTGGCTTCAGTTGAACCCTTTGGAGGTGACTTCCGGATCAGAGTGGGAACGAGTTTTTCTTTTTACAGGCAGAGAAGGCCAGGGCCTTTTAATGCTATTAAGTGCTGAGAGAGGGGGGAAAGGATTAGGTGTGTCTGAAGTTGGAAGGAGGTAGGGGAGTGGGTAGATCCATGCATGGAGCTTGTTGAGTCTTCCTAAGGGGTGTCGGGTTTCTCAGAGGGAAACCTGGCTTGTTAGCCTCTGCGGTAAGTGAGGCCCAGCCCGGCTGCCCCAGTGGCTTTTTTTGGCGTCTCCACATCCCTAGCTTGTTTCTGTGATGGCCATGCAGCTGGGCGGGGGTTGGGATGGGGAGCACACTGGTTTGCTCACAGAGATATGCGGGGTTGTTCAATGGCGTTCAGCAGAAGGCTGCCCCCGCTAAGCCTACCTTGGTGTGTGCAAATGTCTTCAAGTGACATGAAGAGCCGATCCCTCAGTTCGGGGACTGCTTGCTCAGAAAATGTTTCCAGTCCCTTCCCACCTTGGTCAGTCCGGGCAGAAGCGTGAGTGGAAGCGTGCCCCATAGAACAGGGAGATGGGATCTTGTTTATCTGCCCTCATCTCGGGAGCTCTGGAATGGTCATTGTGGCCCACTCTGTGATTGCATAAACATGGGAATATCTGCAAAGTCCTCGGGCGGGAGGGGTGAATGAAAGGAGGCTAGGGCTACAGGGAGAGTTGCCAGACTGCCTGAGCTGGCTCACACCAATAATCCCAGCACTAGAGGGCTGAGGTGGGAGGATCGTCCTGAGTTCAAGGCTAGCCTGGGCTACAGAGCAAGGCCAAAGGAGAAAGGAAGGTTGTTAGATTCAGTGCATTTTCACTCAGATAAGAGGGAGAACAAGAGGGTGCGCGGGGCAGTAGTGGGCCTCCTTTGTGGATGCTCAGACAGCGAGTGACAGCCCAGGGAAGGCTGGGGTGAGGCCGGCCACACATACTCTTAGGATCAGGAAGGCGGACCCCAGAACATCTCAGAAGAGTGTCTGCAGCCACAGTGGCGAAGCAGGCAGCTGCCCAAATGCCTGGGTGGAGCACACACAGGGTCTGTTTAATTACTTACAGCATAATGTAAACATATATGCATACATTATATTTATTATATGTATAAATATGTTATACACGCCTAGTCCTCCTTCCTCCAGGACGGGGAGGCCGCTCAGTTGGTAAAGCACTAGTCACGCAGGTGTGAAGACCTGAAGACAGGAAGATATCTGGAGCTTACTGGCCAGGATCCAGGTTCAGTGAGAGATTCAGTCTCAAAAAACTAAGGTGGAGAGGGGCTCTGTGGGTAGGATTGCTTGCTGGGTAAGCATGAGGACCTGAGTTCAAATCCCTGGCACACACAGGGTGTGGCTGCACATATGCCTATATCCCCAGTGCTGTGGAGGCAGAGAGAGAGAGAGAGAGAGAGGAGGAGAGAGAGAAGAGAGCAGAACACCTGCTATCCTCCTCTGGCCTCCACACATGTTCAGAGGCACATACACACCCACACAGACGTGCATGCATAGTGTACACAACACACTGCATACATCCACACACTTTAGATGGAGAGTGATTTAGGAATAGACAGCCTGTTGCCCTCTGGCCTCCATGCGCGTGCGTGCGTGCACACACATACACATACACACACACACACACACACTACCATTATGGGCGGAGGGTTGTTATTTTAGCATGGGAGGAACCAAAAGGTCGTTTGTTAAAGACCTGCCCTTTTGCAGACCCTTGTTTCGTGGTTTTGAGGAAATGTAGCCAGGCTGGGATGGCTCCTGCAGATGCTGGAGATGCTATGGCCAAGAAGCACCCTGTCAAGAGACAGACACGCGGAGCTGGCCTGAGACCTGCCTGCAGCTCCCTCATGTGACCGCCTTCCTTCTTCCAGCGAGCACAGCAAACTCAAAACCAAGATGTCAGTGGGCTAGGATGAAGAGCTCCAGAGTAGTGTGTTTGTAGAGAGAAAATAACCAGGCCTTTAAGGTCAGATAAAGTAGCTGTAGATGCCGATGGGACTACTTTGACATTTCCAACAGGAATGAAATGCCTTGGGTCTTGCTCACCTCCCCTTTCCTCTTCTTGTCCCCTCCCACACCAGCTGACTTTTCTTCTTCCAAGCAGTCCCTCCATCTTGATGTCTTTTATTTCTTTGGTGACCAAAGAATATCAAAGAACTCTGTGCTTACAGGAGCATGGCCAAGGGGTTATTTACAGGGCCTGGCAATTTACCAGTGGCTACACCACGGAGGAAAATCTCCCTTCCCCACCTCCACCTCCACCAGCCGGTAACTCTCTTGTAAAGCCTTGGGGAGGATGGGGATCTGTGAGCCCCCTCCCAGCAATTATAAACTGTACAAATCCTCAGGAAGGGGGTGGGGCCTCATTGGCCCCTCCTCTATCAACTATTGACTGTGAATCCTCAGTAAGGGGCGTGGCCTCGTGTGTTTTTCCTTTCTCCATGGTGGAATGTTGACCAGGCTGATCTCCCACAGGTCTTGTAAAGAATTATTTATATTCTCTGGATGTTGGAACCAGAGCACGGAACAGTCTGGATCTTTCATTTTTGTGTTTTCTTCCCAGATGGCTTTGTTCTTCAGCCAGACAGAACCCTTGAGTTCTTCTGAGGCTTGCCTCAGTTTACCAGTCTGCATACATACACCGCCTTCCTTTTTGAGCAGTCAGGGCAGACAAGGAAGTACCGTTTGTTCCCAGGCATGCACACTCCCTGGAGAGGGGTTCCGTGCTTGCACCTTAGCCTACGCAGTGGCACAACCTCCTCTCTTGGGGAGCCAGGAGCCCTGAAGGCAAGGAGTTCTCTGTGGTGGATGTTGTATTTCGAGAGAGGGCTGGTATTTTTGACTGTGCTGTAATGCCTATGTTGGTAAGATGGCATGATTGGGGCATGTGTGGCAGAGTCAAATGCCCCTACTGTTTTAGGCAGGACTCTGATAGCTCACCCCTCCTCACTCCACTTGGCTTCTGTCCAACAGTCCATTGCACAGCTGCCTTTAGAAGATGAAGCCACCAGGCCACAGGGTTGGCACAGCAGCTAGTCTGGGCTCCCCAGCTTTGGTGACTCTCAGGGTCCACGTAGCCTAGCTTTGCACATCTGGGGCTGACACCTCATTTCTTTACATTTTTGGAGTTCTTGGGAATTAAACCTGGGGCTTCTCATATGTAAGGCAAGTGCTCCACCAATGAGCTACAGCCACAGCGCTGCTATCTCATGTCTGTGTCTGGAATTATCAACACTCCTGTGACTGTAAATATTTTCCTCAAGAAGTTGGAGGGGAAAGCCAGCAAAATCCACATAATCAGGCCTGGTGGCCACGCCCTAAACAAGAAGTGTCCATAACCTACTGTGACTTATTCTCCTCACTGGATTGTAAAAACAGTGTCTAAGTCGTTCCTTTCTTGTAGGAATCCAGGCAGGGGCTGGGGATGTGACTCAGTGGGAGAGGGCTAGCCTAGCATGCAGAAACCCCGGGTTTAGTCTTCTGCACCTCATAAACCCAGGGCAGTGTGAAACCTCAGCACTGGGGAAGTGAAGACCGGAGGGTCAGAAGTTAAGGCCGTACTTGACTACATAGTTTGAGGCCAGCCTGGGCTACACGATGCACTGTCTTAAGAAAGCAAAATAGCCAGACAAAGAAGCCAAATAAGCAGGCTGTGTCTGTTGGCTGTGTGCAGAGCGCCCATAAAGCTCTGGACATCAGGGCTGGTAAAGGCCTTAATCCCTCTCTTAACTTGGAGGGGATCCCTTCCCCAAGGCATGCAGACTGGATTCTAAGGGGTGAAGAGTTAGTGAGTGGACAGGACTGGTACATGTTGAAGGAAGCGTGTTTACCTAGCCAGTATCACCTACCTCTCCCAACTGTGTTTGTTTTTCAGTGACATCTTTGATGCCATGTTTCCTGTCACTCACATCGCCGGGGAAATAGTCATACAGCAAGGTATGTTCACCACCATACACCTGTCATCCGTCCTGACCAACTTAAGATGCTTCCAGTGGTGGTGGGTGAGAGGGAGTGAGAGAGGGAGAGAGGAGGATTGTCACGAGTTCAAGGCCAGTCTGGGCTACGGTGTGAGACTCTTCACAGAGAGGGAAAGAGAGAATTAGGGAAGCAGAGGCAGGTAGAGCTTTCTGAGTATGAAGCCAGCCTGGGTTGCTCCATGCCCAGAAACTGGCACCTGGGGTACTTAGCACTGGCATGTATTGCATGTAGTTGCAAGGGTTTTTGGGGGGGGGGCGGTTGTTTTGGCCAGATTTACATCTTTTGTCTCTTTGTTTTGTTGTAGGTAACGAAGGAGATAATTTCTATGTGATTGACCAAGGAGAAGTAGATGTGAGTATCCATCATGGTTTTTGGACAGCAGGTTCTTTTTACATGCTTGATTTGAAGACTTTATATAGCTTAGCACCAGGTCTCACAAATGCAGCCTGAGAGCATTTCTTTCTCAATAGATTCCTAACGTTTATTTGTTTGTCTGTTTATGATGCTAGGAACGGAACTCAGAGCTTCCAGCACTTGGGTGGGTGTTCTGTGGCTCACGTCTCACCCCCTTACTGGGAGATTCTAGGCAGGAGCTTTAGTGCTGAGCCACTCACTCAGCCTTATTTCAATTGTTTCATTCCAGAACAATAATGCATTTTGTCTAAAGGATAGTATAAGACCATGACAGCCCAGCTTGAAAGGAGAGCTGTGTCAGGCAGGTGCAGGGCCAGCTGAGTTCTTTGTTGCTTTCACAGAGGGTCTGGGTAGAAAGTGTCCTACAGTGTTCTGTTTGGCTAGGTCCCCTCTGCAAATGCTACAGGCTTATAGTGGATGTTCATGGTTGCCACATGGGCAAGAACTTTCACATCTGTAGAGCTTAGATGTCACATGGGGTGATGGTCACCTTTTGTGCCAGCATGCACCTAAGCTTCGCTGAGGGACACTCAGGACAAAGAGCTCACTTGTTTCCAGAGCTCCCATCCCCCACCCCCACACTGTAATGTTAGAACCATCCCCTCTGGAGACCCCACCTTGTGCCTTCAGCCAAGTCCTCCTTCCTTCTACCTCATGGCCACCCCTGTCCAAGCCCCCAGTGCCCTCTGGCTAGAAAGACACCAATGTCCTCTTGTCTGGCTTCTGTTTTCAGAACATGTTTCCCTCAGCTGAGGAGTCTGTTTTCTATCCAAGCAGTCTATGGTTTTGTCTCTTTGACTTTTTAATTTTTATTTATTTATTGATGTAGGATCTCACACTGTAGCCCAGGGTGTCTTCACGCTCGTGGTAACTTGCCTGTCGTTCTCTTATAGGCTGTGGTGACACTCATGAGCCAAAGACACCATACCTGGCTATTTGTCTCTCTCTGAATCAACCTGGGGCCTCCTCTTGCTACTGCTGGGCTACCACTGGGTCTGAGCTGATGTCACCCTTACGGGTGTCCCCTTACTTCCTCTTGCTGTCACTCTGAGTCCCTACTTCTCCATTTAGTGTCCTATTCCATGTCAGCTCTGCAGGCTTGTGTCGGTAGGTGCCCTTCCCTGACAGTTCAGTTGCTTATTTGGGGTGGTTTCTGTGGCCTGTTTCTTGAAGGTCTGTCTTTGGAACAGAGGACATGGACAGAGTCTTTCTGGGACATTTCAGGATCTTTAAAGTTGCTAGTCAGTTCCTAGGCCAGCCCCCAGGTTATCGCTGGCCTGAGGCTCAGCTTAGCCACATCTTCCAGTTGGCCAGTCTGTGCCCCACCTGTCTGAGGGGGCTTGGTCTGCCCTCCTTGCCTCCGAGGTGTCCAGGCCACACCCTGCCTGGTGCCCCGGGGTTAGGCAAGCTATTTCAGGCCTGGCCTCTTCTCCCGAGCCTCTGTCCAGCCGGGCTATTTCTGGGAAAAGCCTTTTCTGATTTCCCCAGCAGCCTCACTTTGTCCCACAATGCATTTCTGGGAACCACACTGTCGCACCTGCTTCCGGAGCCACCACATAGGAAGTGACTCACCCCGGTTGTCCCGACCTGGGAGGGGGGGTCATGAAGAGTTGACTTGTCGAATCTGACAGCTCAACCCAGGGTCTGGGTCTCAGGGGAGGGAGGTAGGGCCTCCTGTCTCCCCAAACAAGGAAACTGAGTTGGGAGGTAGTGATCCCTGGGGCTACTCACTCAGAGGAAGTGTGAGGTAGAGGATTAAAAACTGGTTCTTATGCCAGGCCCTGCTATGACCATGTTACCTCCTTCTGCTTTGCTCCAGATTAAAACAAACAAACAAACAAACAAACCAAACATCCGTGAAAAACCCAGCCCAGAAACCCACCCAGGTTTCTGCCCTAACCCAGGCCAGGCTTGGTACGGAGGGAGGAAGCCTTGGCCCCTAGCGCTTTGTATGAGTGGGTCCCAAGGACTGGTCTCTCTGGCTCTCTGTTGGAATTGGCATTGATGAGCTGAAATGGCTGAGAGGCATGGATAACTCATTTCTAATTGTTAGTTTACGGCTGTTTGGGGGGGGGGGTTGCTGTTGCCTGGTTTTTGTTTTTAAAGATGAGGATTGCCAGGTGGTGGTGGCACATGTCTTTAATCCCAGTGTTGGGAGGCAGAGGCAGGCAGATCTCTGAATTTGAGGCCAGCCTGGTCTACAGAGGGAATTCCAGGACGGCCAAGGGCTACACAGAGAAACCCTGTTTCCAGGGGGAAAGAAAGAAGAGGACCTGGTTTAGCACAGGCTGGCTGATCTGTGACTGTCAATCCTCCTGCTTCCTTCTGAGTGCTGGGGTGAGAAGTGCTGGTTTATGCCATGCTGGGGTGGAAGCTCTCCAAGTCTGCACCCCCAGCTGCTCTTCCAGGCCCTGCTCCCCGCTTATTGTCCCCTCCTGGCCCTAACACCACCGCTCATTGCTCTCTCTTCTCCTTTCCAAGCATTTGTCAGCTATTACTCTCAAGGGCATTGCCAGCTCCCGTGGTTACTCTGGAAATAACCAATATGGGCCTACCTTGTGGGTTTCATTGTAGCTTTGTGGGATAGATGACAGTCAACAGAGAGATTAGTGAACAGGGTCTCATACCTTCCGGCCGTGGCTTTCCCATATTCTGTGCTTTCTGTTCTCTGTCTTGCAAACTCTTACTCATCCTTCAGTACCCTCCAGGCCCTGCCTCTCCATCTGCGGTGGACCATTGGTCAATGCTGACCCTAGTGACAACATAGAGCCAGACCCTCCCCTGTAACCTGGGATCCCATGTGGGTTCTGATCTGGGCCCATCCTTTTCATGGAGTGTGCTACCCCTCCCCCTCACTCTTTCATGTCTTTTCTCCTCTTCCCCCTCTTCCTCCTTCCATTTTTCTTCTTCCAGCCTGAAGGAAATTTCAGGTTGGAGAAGGTCCTGATCCTCTGGCCTCCACCTCCTGAGTGCTGGGGTTACTGACCTGTGTGTGGCCATAAGTGATTTATGTGGCGCTGGGGATGGAGCCCAGGACTTCCTACATTGCTAAGCAAGCGTTCTGCCAACTGAGCCCCAATGTGACTTCCTTTGTGTTCACCAAAGTCACCTAGAATCTTTCAGTTCGAAAGACAAGGTTGGGGTGACCCCAGGAGATCTGGGACACACATTCTTTGGCATCCCAAAATGGATGCAGGAAAAGTGCTGCCTGCTCTCAAGGCTGTGGAGTCCCTGACCCACGCCCCACCCCCAGCCGGGTGCATTTACAGAGAAGGCTATGGATGACTCAGACCTGTGTAGACTGGAGAGAGGCTCTGCTCTGGTCCCTTCCACCCCGGGCTGCCTCAGCTGTGGGGGGCTTCATCCCAGAGGCGTGAGCAGGGAGGTCACAGCCACCAGAGGGTTACACAGAGAGTCTCCCACTGAGCAGCCCTCCTCTTTCCATTCACTGTGTCCTAACTGGGTGGGCCCTGCCTCCAGCCTTCCCCCAGGGAAGCCCTCCACACCTACCATCTGCCCTGGATGGCCACCGTGCCCTCATTATTTTAGCCTAGACTGAAGTTCCATCTCCTTTTGGGAACCAGCCTCTACCTCACCATGCCCAGAATCCTGCAAAATTTGAAAGTCACATCAACTGATAATGTTGACCAGGGCTTTTATCCATGACCCCCCCCTGAATGTGGAGTGTGCGGTGAAAGGGACTGGCGGGATCTCTCACACCTCCCCTCCGTCCTTTCAAGGCAGGACTGTGGGTCCCCAAAGTCACAGCGCATTTGTTGAATCGGACCCTTCCAGCCCTCCCTGAGAGAAAGCATCTTCCAGGCTCCAATGAGACAATAAGGGGCCAGGGTGGGAGCCTGGCTTGAGGTTTCCTGGCCTCAGGTTGGCCCCACTGTCTTGTAATGATGGTCAAAGCTCTAGCTGGCCTCCTGCCAGCCTGGGGACATGTGGAGGCAATTTTGTGAAGGAAAGAGTGAGCTCACCTTCACAGAACAGTTCTTCCAATGTATTGTCTCGACAGATCTACCCCGCCTCTCCCCTAGCTGGGAGGTTCAGGTTCAAAGGCGGCTTAGAGGCCCTTGCTGGACCCTGGCTGGCCAAATCAGGATGTCTGGGCATCGTGGGTGGATGCCGCTTCCTGGCTGAAGTTCAGGATGTACCGGCTGCGGTGGTGCAAAGCCTGCACCCACGAGGGTGCGTCCGGCCTCGCCTGCCCACAGCAAAAAAGACCCCAAAACCTCCATCCATCTCTCAGACTTTCCAATGGGAGCAGGGGTGGGCGGCAGGGAGCACACACAGGGCTGGGCACAACCGGACTGTGATGTGGGAGGTGCAGGGTAAACACACAGGGGCCATCAAGGAAGGCCACACTTAAAGGCATCAAAGGATGCCCAGCAAGGGGCCGGGAGTGAGAAGCCGGCATGTCGGTCCTGGCTGAGTTATGGGGCGTATATTACTATAATCACTGTGCTGACTCTCAGCAAGCTTCCAAGGCCTCTGTGTGCTGTGTTCTGTCACCCCTCCCTCAGGCCAGACAGGTCTGCCAGCATGCCCTAGGGCGACTGCAATCTGCCTTTACCTAGGCGGGGACCTGAGAGGGCTGTCACCAGCTTCACCCCTCCAGGCAGGGTCTGTACCCCTCCCTCCAAGCAGGTCTCCTAGGGTTTCTGGTGCACCCCTTCAGGATGGACACTGTTCTCCTACTAGCAGTGCCCTAGAAGACCAGGGGATGAAAGGTCCAAGGTTCAGTCTTGGTTAAAATTGTGGCTTTCCACAGAGAGTTTGTAAATGGTAGACAGCGTGAGTACATTAGCCAAGAACTGTATTCCAATTTTCTAGTAGACAAATATTTTCCAATTTACTTTATCCACGGGACACAGCATTTTCTGCTGAAAAGGACACTCAGCTGCAGGCAGTTAAGATTGGGAAAGGGGTCCGGAGTCTTGCCTGGTTGTCTTTAGACTTCTAAAGAAGGAGTTTTGGGGGTCCCCCCATTTCTTCAAGGTTAACGCTGTCCCTGTGGGCTTTGGGTACGTAGGATTTCTCCTTTTTCAGGAGAAGAGAATCTCCTGCCTCAAAGATGTTTCCCTCCCTCAGCCACATGTCATTAATCCCAGAACCACACAGAGAAACCCTGTCTCACAAAAAAACAAACAGGTAGGCAGACAGACAGACAGACAGACAGACAAACAGTCACCTTCCTCCCGGGCCGCATGGTGTGCACCCAGGAACTGGGCATCCCTGGGCATCGCTATCTGGTGCAGTAGTCAGGCCGGGGACTGTTGAGTTTGCCTGAGTTTCTGGTGAGCACATATGTTTAAGTTATTAACGTGCTTAAAGGGTGAGATTAATGACGGTATGACAGTGCAGCTGCTACCATCACCCATCCCCACAAACTCTCTCCTCTCTGAGTGTGGGGAGAACACACGTCTGCGGAACTCACAGCTCAACCGCAGGTGTCTTTATCACTCACTGTTCGTCTTGTTTGTTGGGAGAGGGTCTCTCATTGTCCCGGAGCGTGTAATTCAGTCAAGCTGGCTGGCCAGCAAAACCTTCAGCATCCACCTGTCTCCACCTTCCCGGAGCTGGAATTATAGGCATATACCATCACACCCGACTTAAAAAACATGCTTCTGGCAACTGAACTCAATCCCTCACATTTCCACAGTGAGCAGGTACCCACTGACCTGTCTGAACTGACTCACTGATTCTCAGTCCCTGTAATGAGTCACTCCATGGCCCTACCCTAGCCCCTGATCCTCCCCTTCCTACTTCCTATCCTTATAAATCTGATTCCTGGGGTTTGAGAAGGGGCTCAGTGGTTCAAGAGCAGTGGATATTCTTCCAGAAGACCTGGGTTCGATTCCTAGTATCCACATGGCAGCTCACAACTGTCTGTAACTCCAGTTCCAGAGGATCCGACCCCTTCTTCTGCCCGCACAGACAACTCATATACATAAAATAGAAACAAACAGATCTGAAAAAATCGAACTCTTTTTCAAGATCCATCCATTCACACTGTAGCAAGTGTCAGAACATCCTGCTCAAGCCTGAGTAATATTCCACTGGAGGCATATGCCACATTTTCTTGATAAACATCCTTATGGGCTCTTGCAAGCTATCCCACAGGGAGCATGGAACGTCTCCTGGAGACCTGCTTTCCAAAGCACTGGTAGATGTCCATTAGTCATTTGTTGAATGCAGGGCTGGCTGTGCCATTTTTCTGAAGGCCTTGGAGCCTCCCAAGCACATTTTACCCATATGGCACATCTTTTCTGAGGTCCTCGTTGGCCTTGATGGCCTGGCTTGAGGTCACAGGGTGTTGACCGTAACCTGGCAGTGAACATGGCTGGGGTTTAGAGTGTTAGATCCCAAACGCTGCCCTGTTCTAGCGGGCATGGGTGGCACAGGCCGGAGTGCTGCCAGTCTCTTGGGCTGTTGGGCTCGCACAGATCCCCTGTGACTCCATTCTTTTGGGGGAGACTGTGGGGTTCACAATGGGGCAAACCCCAGATCGGGAGTCTTGACCTGACCTGCCTTCTGGGATTCTGGGACTGAGCATGGGCATGAGGAAGAGTTAATGAGGGCCACACCCAGGAGGGGTTGGCTTCAAGGGGGCGGGCCCTCACTGGCCTGATGACTACCCAGGAGTGCTCTAGGGCACTGGCCAAGGATGGCAGCCCCATGCCCCCAGGCCTGGCTCTTGTGATCACCCTTACCCTCTCTTCCCCCCCTGCTGTCCTCCCACTTGATTTGGAGTGCTTGAGAAAGGAATCAGAACCAGTCCTGTCCTAGTCTGGGCACCCCTGGGCTCCTGGCAACCTTGGTCTGTCTGTTCCAGGAGGGTTATGTTCCAGGAGTCTAGCGATCTTTGGGGGCTCTGCAGGACGTAAATCCACAGGAGACCATCTGCCACCAGCACCTCTGGCTACGAACAAACCTTGCCATGAGTCCCCTAAAGTATGCAGAGGCCAGGCCACCCCAGGAGTCTAAATTCAGAGTACTTTTTTAAAAAATGGTTTTTCTTTTTCTTCTTTTTTTCTAATGTGTGTGTCCACGCGCACGTGTGCAATGTGCGTGTGTCTGTGTGTGTGCACATTCGAGAGAAGCTAGGTATCATTCCTCAAGCACCACCCTCTTTGTTTTTATAAATTTAACTTTATTATACCACGCGTGCGTGTATGTGCAAGTGCTGTGTGATGTGTGTGCGTGTGATGGGGAGAGAGAGAGATGTGGGGCGTGGTACTTTTGACACCACACATATATGGAGGTCAGAGGACAACCCTGTGGAGTCAGTTCTCTCCTTTCACCTTTACTGAGCTCCAGGGATCACGCTCCGGTCCCCAGGCTTGCATGGCAAGTGCTTCCCTGTTGAGTCATCCTATCAGTCCACCTTGCTTTGTTAACACAGTCTCTCACTAGCCTGAAACTCACTGATTCTTCTAGGATAGCCCGTCAGTGAATGAACCCCAGAGATCTGCCCGTCTGTACCCCCCACCCTTCCCCTTCAGCACTGGGGTTACCGACCCAGGTCACTGTGCCCAGCCATTTTACATGGATTTTGGGGCTCGAGCTCACAGATTCTTGCTTGCAAGACCTTTATCAACTGAGCCATCTCCTCAACCTTGGTTTTTCTTTTTACAGACAGAATTTTGTGCTACAGCCTGGGCTAACCTTATGTTCTCAGTCCCCCAGATTCAGTTTCTCAGGGGCTAACCTCAGGTGTGGACCACCACACCAGGCTTGTATCTCTGTGGCTTTTGCCTTCAGCCCGCGTCTCTGCTGTCTGGAAGGGCCACTGCAGATAGGAATCTGTCATCCTTCCTAGGGGCAAGAAGGTGCTTGGGTCAGAGGGTCGCTCACTGCACCAAGGCTGAGCAGGGACAGGCAAGAAGGAGGAAGGCAGGCCGGACAGGGCGGCTGAGCTCAGCTGGAGGACCTTTGGCCCCAAGTGTGGGATAATGTCGCCCAGTGGGGCCTCCCACCATTTTTCTTTTAAAGGAAGAAAAAACAAAAAAAATGGAACCAAACAAGAGTAGCCCCTTTGCGTACCAGCTGGGTGGGGGAGCCGTGACAGAGGCCAGTGTGCACAGAAGGATGGCCCTTTGTCCTCCGGAGGGCCTTGGAGGACACAATGCATTCCTCTGACACTGTGGGGGATCCCCTAGGCCCGAGGCTCCAGGGTGAGGGAGGGTCCCTGCTCCCCTGGTTATGTCCCAGGCCAGCCATACTCACTCTTCCTTTGGGGAGCAAAGCTGAGAAAACATCACTGCCACAGCGGTCCAGCTGTGATGTCCTGTCTCCAGAGGCTCCAGGGAAGGTAGCTTTCCTTCCTTCCCCCCACTTGGGGTAGCCACTGGGGGGGGTGGGAATTCCCCAGTGCTGCAAGGAGAGAGACAAGCCCATTGGCGACTCTCCAGCGGGGACTCGCGTGTCCTGCACACCTCTCCTAACCCCGAGAGCATCTGTACTTATGACTCAGCCCAGGATGACACATGGGGACAGACGTGTGGCGAGGACTGAGCAGCCTCTGGGGATATGCTTTCAGCAACACCTGCTTCTGCTGAGCCAACAGGTGTGCCTGTGACACAACAGATGTTACCTCAGGTCTTTGTCAGAGACAAACAAGGAAGTCACATTCAACTCAAGAATGTTCCTGATGCCTGGGTGGTAGGGCATGCCTTAATCCTAGGCCTCTGGAGGCTTCTAAAGGAGAGTTTTGCCCAGTTAGGGGACAGCATGGACTGATGAGGGAAACTGTCTCAGAAAGGGGAGAGGATGGGGATGTAGCTCAGTGGTAGTCATTTATGGAGCTGGGCATGGCTCAGTAGTAGAGCACCTGCCTAGAATCCCTCAATGAGGAGCTGGACTCTAAGACTTTGGTTCAATTCCTAGTACCACAAACACACACACACACACACACACACACACACACACACACACACCAAAACAGTGATTCTGGCAGCATCATGTGGGTATGATAGCCCAAGCTCATCTAGGCTAGAGGACACTCTGAGGCTAAAGTAACCAGGTGACAGACTGAGGTGACACTGAGGATGTCCTGGGAGGGATGTATACAGTCAGTGAGCTGCAAGTCATGTTCAGATTACTGGGGTTTCCATGCATAGGTTCCTGCAGAAGCATAGGAAAGGTGTCAGCACCAGCTCTGAGATGGGAGCGGAGGCTATGCTCCTTCCTCCCTGGGCTGTGGAAATGAAGTGAGGTCCTCAGGGTTGTTCTGAGGCCTGGAAGCTCATATCTAAAGTCCCAGATCGCTACACTCCCCCCTTGTTTCTGTCTACATTCCCTACAGCATTTGGTAGGCACTTTTTCCAGATTCTTGTGGATCTTCATGGCTCTAGGGTGTGTGTGTGTGTGTGTGTGTGTGTGTGTAATGTGTAATGGAAGAGTAACTCATTGAGGCACAGACGGAAAAACTGAGGCCCAGAGAGCCAGAGAGGTGATCACTGGGTGGGTAGCCTGCCCAGGAGATGGCTGGAACACAGAGTCCTGCCCTCCGGTCCTGGCCTGTGTTGGTTTTGGTTTTGGTTTGTTGTGTTTTGGCGATGTGCTGCCCAGCTGTGGCTCTCACTAGGCTGGGATGAGGTAGAATGGGAGCTCCTTCGAGCAGATCACACCAGCCCAAGTTTACCTCCAGGGCAGGAGTGTGTAAGATGTGGTCCAAGAGCCTTGCCAAACACCTGTCTTTCCTACTAGGGAGACAAGACATCACTGTATAGCCCAGACTGGTCTGGAACCTGTCATCCTCCTGCCTCAGCCTTGGGTAACAGGTGTATGGCCTCTTTGAGGGTTTAATGGTCAACCTATGCTCCCATCCCAGCATCTCTCTGGGGTCTGGGGAACCCACCAGACAAGGTGGGAGGAGCACCCCCCTTCTGTAGAGTTCTATCTTTGGGAGCCACTGTTCTTCCCACCCCCATCTTTGTGGCTAGCCAGGGCCCCTCCACGCCCTGCTCACTTCATGGTGGAGTTACAACCATCACCTGCAAGGCGTTCTCTTTCAGATAGAAATCTCTGTGCCTCAGTTATTACCGGATAATGAGACATTGATTTCAGTAAGAATCGCTTCCATGATTCATCACAATCCATTCTCCGGGCACGCACCCGTTTTAGCAATGGGAACAGTTCTGTGTGCTCATTGAGACGCTGCAGGATAAAGCATGCATTGTGTCAATTTATAGTAACCGAGCTGCATAATCGCCCCGGGAGTGAACAATCTGCCCATTCTGTGTCCCGGCTGGGTGTGGGCCGCGCAAGGTCCGTGCATAGCGCGCACACTGTGCAGGGCGCGTCGCCCACGCGGCCTGAAAGGGAATCTTGTCCCAGCTCCTCCTCGGTGCGGCCAGGGGACTCAACTAGGCCACCGGCCAAAAGACTTGGGTGCTTGCCTTGGTGGCAAAGGCCCAGAGGAGAAGGGGGACAGTCGGTATGTGCCCACAGCGGTGGGACAAGAAGGACACTCAGGCAGAGAGATCGCTGACCAGCCAGAGAGAAGAGGCAGCTTGTGAAGGGAAAAAGCATGGACAGGATGTTTATGTAGACCTGTCTAGGTGCATTGGTATTGCAACTCATTAGGGTGCAGGCAGGAAAACTGAGGCCCAGAGAGCCGGAGAGGGGAGCGCTGGGTAGGTGACCAGCACAGGAGGCAGCTGGGACACGCTGTGTCCTGCCCTCTGGTCCTTAGGAGGTGCTGTGGTGCCCAGTTGTGGCTCTCACTAGGCTGGGATGAGGTGGGATGGGAGTTCTTTGGAGCAGATCACACCAGCCCAAGCCTACCTCCAGGGCAACAGTGTGTAAGAAGTGGTTCAAGCCAGGTGCAGCGGTACACGCCTGTAATCCCAGCACCCAGGGAGGCAGAGGCAGGTGGATCTCGGTGAGTTCAAAGGCCAGCCTGGTCTACAAAACCAGTCCAGGACAGCCAAGGCTATGCAGAGAAACCTTATCTCAAAATGAATGAATGAGTGAATGAATAAAAAGTGGTCCCAGAGCAGTGCATCAGTCTTTCCCACTGAGGAGAATTATGGATTCCACATTAAGGAAGCAGCCATTGTGACCCACAAATCCACTGACCTTCCCTTCCTCTTCTCTGAAGGTATATGTAAATGGGGAGTGGGTGACCAACATCAGCGAGGGCGGAAGCTTCGGAGAGTTGGCCCTCATCTATGGCACCCCGAGGGCTGCCACCGTGAAGGCCAAAACGGACCTGAAGCTCTGGGGCATCGACCGTGACAGCTACAGGCGCATCCTCATGGTGAGTGGATCCCTGGCCTGCAGGCTCCGCCAGGGGAGGATCTGACACACCAGGAGGCCAGGTCCAAGGGAAAGATGGGTCTACCCACTAGACACGGCCTGGGATGTGAGCGGAAAGTATCAGAAAGGTTTCGGAAGCTCCTCAAAGCAGGACGATGGCGGGAACGTCTTTATTGCGTACCCCCCTTCTCTCCTTCCAGATACTCTAGATTGTGGTTGTAATGGCTCTCCAGCGCTACCATCTTGGACCACCACATCACTTGCAGAATAAAACCTGGGGTCCCTTTAAGGTGATGTGAGGGCAAAGGCTAAAAGGCTACCTATGGGGGTTATAGGTCATGGGGACAGAGAGTGCACAGGCCTTGAGGTGACCGCTACTTGGAGTGTGTGTGGGGTGGAGCTATATGAGGGGAACACAATGAGAAGAGAATGAAGGGTTTGTCCCTAAGGAGCAGGAGCACTCCATCCTGAAAACCCACAGCCTCCTCTGGAGCTTCCCCTCCTGATCTCTGAGCTTCCTGGAGTTCCAGAAGGACCTGGGACCAACTGGAACTCAGTTATCTTTGAGACCGACTGGGGAAACTGAGCGTGGCCATGGGGTGAGACGTTTCGGAACGTTCCCTGGAATAGCTCAGGATGGAGGCTGTGTGCTCGGTCACCGAGGCACAGAGGGCACATCCTGTTGTGGTGGTCTTGATGTGATGCCTGCTCTTCTGTAGGACACACTCGTGGGGCAGCACTGTCTTGGAGGCAGCTGTCCCCAGGGCCTGGCATGCTCACCACGTCAGGGCTCCCGTGCTGCTGTGGGTATAAAGACGAGCAGCACTGTCCCGTCCTTGGTCTCCAGCACGCTCTCCACCTGCAGGGACCTGCTTGTCCCAGTGGGAGGGTGCTATGAGGAATCCTCTCTGCAAGAGGACACTGTCCCTGGCCCCTCTGAGCGCACCTGGCCTGAAGGTGCATAAGCAGCTGTTTCTCTACTGTCTTGTCTGTGCTGTGTCATTGCTGGCTGTGGGACTTTTGTGGTTAGGACTTTATATTCAGGAATGCTCTCAGAAGCTCAGAGGGAGCTGGCGCTTTCTTTGGGTTAATTTCGGATCCCCGAGCACTAAGAATAGCTCCATTTGGGCTCCGGAATCCGCAGAGCTCTGTGGAGAACGTGGATCCTGTCCGCACCCATTCCCCATCTGGGCAGATTTGGTTACGTCCGA
Organism: Pachyuromys duprasi; assembly: GCA_028658305.1. Lineage (NCBI taxonomy): Eukaryota > Metazoa > Chordata > Mammalia > Rodentia > Muridae > Pachyuromys > Pachyuromys duprasi. The sequence goes on from CM053751.1 coordinate 21,937,278, forward strand.
ACCACACACCGCTGAGGGTTCCTGCCGTAGAGCTGGGACTCACAGTGGGAGATGCAGAAAATAAGATGTCATCAGTAACTCCCGGTAGCTGGCTGCGTCCCACAAGGTCAGCTCAGATTCCATTCTTGAGTTGGAACCCCGTGACTTCCAGTTTGGAACTTTTCTGTCTCTCCCTGCTGCTTTGTTTCTCTGAGGGACACACAGTGCCCAGCGCTGGGCAGAGCTGGAGGGGGTGGGGGTGTGCTGTCATCCGTAGGCACTCAGGTGAGGGCTCAACAGAGACCCGCAGTCTCTGAGTTTCTTTCCACTTATTTAAGCCTCAGGCCCTCTGTTCGCATGCCCCTTAACTGGGGACCTTGCATCTACAACTAGTAAGTTTGTACAGGGGCTAAACATGACTCTGGCGGTAGAGGGCCTGCCTAACAGGCATGAAGCCCTGGATCCATACCCAGCGCTGCCTACAGAGGCACGGTGGTGCATGCTTGTAATTCCAGCTCTTGGGAGGTGAAGGCAGGGGGGTCAGAAGTCCAGTGACATCCTCAGTTACAACTTTGAGGCTAGCCTGGATTACACAAAACCCTGTCACAGAGAGAGAGAGAGAGAAAGAGAGAGAGAGAGAGAGAGAGAGAGGGAGGGAGGGAGAGAGAGAGTAGTCCTGTATATAAAACCAAACTGTGCTGTAGAGGTCATCCTGGCATCTTCTGGGCTCTGCGTGAAGGGTCCTGAGTCCCCAGGAACTTGTGTCCCAAGCAGATATGACTGCCCATTCCTAATGCCACTGATTCAAGAGGACCCACGTCCTGACTAACTCTAAGCCACATCTTCAAGAACCAGGCACTCTGTTTCATAGCACATGTGGTAATGTACCTGCAACTGCAACGCACTGCCCACCCCATTTTCTGTCGGGTTTCTGAGATAAGCTTAGAGTCTCCCGGCGACGCGCTCGGGTCCATACAGCCTGGGAGTAGGTGATCTCTCCACCCTTGCCCAGAGTGAGAACTCCAAGGCGGGACGAGAAACTGCACGCACATGAGTGACTGAGAAACTTCTGAGCCTTCTGGAGTGGGAGATGTGCTTGGAGGTTTCCGGTGATGGAGGAGCTTCTGCCAGGGCCAGCTCCTTGTCCTGGGCAGCATGAGTGTTCCTGCTGACGTCGGTGGTGCTGAAAGCTGGACTCGTCTCTGGTTCCAATTCTTCTGAACCATGGGGCAAGCAGAGATCACCACAGTTAGATGGATAGGGTGCAGTTATCGGCACTGTGGTGGCGGGAGAGGGTGGGATCTCGGGTCCCTGATCTCATTGTCCTACCTGGGCCACGCTGAGCAAAGTGGGCCCTGGCGTGTTCTGCCACCCCCATCTTCCTCTCCTGGGCCCAGAGAGATCCCCCAACCCAGCCTCATTCAGATTCATTCCAAAGTCAGGCACTTACTCTCTCCTGGGGGGTGGGGAGTGAGGAAAGGCCCTGGGGAGTGGGAAAGGTGAGTCCCTGCTCTTCCCTTCTGTGTTTTGAGGTCCACGCTATTGAAATCTGATAGGGACCTTCTTGGCTGAGGTCTGTCTCTGTTTCCTTTCCTATTGCTATGATAAAATACTCTTCACAAAAGCAAGTTAGGGTTTGTTTGGGCTCACAGTTCTGGGGTACAGTCCACCATGGCAGGGAGGTCTCAGCAGCCATGGCTGGACACAGCTGTTCAGATCCCATCCACAGCTGAGGAGTGGAGAGTGCTGGGGCCAGTGCTCAGTTCGCTCTCTTCTGCCTCAGTCCGGGGCTAAGATATGGCTGCCCACATTTCAGGTGAGTGCTCCCTTAACCCAGTCAAGACAGTCTCCCCAAGACTTGCCCACAGTCCAACCTAAACTAAGACCATCCTCCCGTAAGATTTGCTTCCAGGGATTTTAGATTCTACCAAGTTGACAATACTAACCATCGCAGGACACGCTTGCCACGGCTGCCAAGGGGACAGGCAGATGGAGTCCCTGTACCAGGCAGGCTGCTTGACGAGAAGGCTGATTTAGACTCTATAGGCAGGTTCCTAGGATGAACCCTAGTGGAGCCATCTTGGGTTGCTGGTGTGTGTGCGTGCACGCTGTAAAAGCCTGCTAGGGGATCCCTGTGTCATGAAGAGGCTTAGCAGATGACTGCTCAGTCTAGGAACAAAGCGGGCTGGCTTCACCTTCCGCCTGACCACTTCCCTAGGCCGCACCACGTTTTGAGCATTCTCCTGCCTGCCTGCTGCACCAACATTAGCCCGTGAGGTTCCTGGGTCACAACCTGCCCACATTCCTCCGGCAGGGCATAATTGCTAGGTGGTCAGTGAGGACTGCATATTTTCAAAAGAGATGCTTTTTTGTTGTTGTTGTTGTTGTTTTTTTTTTTTTTTTTTTTTTTTTTTTTTTTTTTTTTTTTTAGGGCTGGATGGGATTAAAATGGCCTGGGACAGGTCACCGAGCAGGCTGCTGCCACCATAGACACCCTGACCTTCACCGATGGGCAGACACAACAGTTCTGCGTCACCAGAGCTTGGACACTGGCTTTCCAATTGTGCTGTCTTGTTGTCATGGAAACAGACTTGTTCCAGACCTCCAAGGGCTGAACTGTTGTTTCACCATTGAGGTCCGGATAGCTGAAGATGACTTAATGAGGTTGTCCTGGCACAACTGGACATTGAACCCCCAGCCCTGTAGCAACTTGAATTAGTTATTTTTCTCATTGCTACAACAACATGCTTGAAAGCAGTTTAAGTTTATTGTGGCTCACAGCTTTAAGTGCAGTTCATCATGGTGGGCAGGAGGGTAAGGCACATGGTCACATTGCATCCACCGCAAGGAAGAGAAGAGGAGGAGAGGGAGGGAGAGAGAGAGAAATTCTCAGCTTTCTACCTTGTATTCAGTTCAGGACCCCAGCTCACTGAATAGTGGTGGGTCCTCCCACATTTACGGTGGGTCCTCCCATGTGTTAGTAACCCAGTCCGGAAGTTCCCTCACAGACATGCGCAGAGGTTTATCTGCTAGGTGATTCTAGATCCTGTCAGGTTGACAATCAGGATTAGCCAACACAGGATTTTTTCTTGGGAAGCAGAGAGCTCTGTGGCAGATGACTCTGGGTTTCTGGGATTTTGCAGGCTTATTAGTGCTGGTCTGAACCAGATCTGATGGGGAAGTTAAGGCCCAAGTTGGGGGTAGGTCTGGGGTCCTGTATTCTGTGCCAGTCTTCACTGAGACCCTTTGGGGTAGGTTTTAATATTCCCATCGCACAGAGGTCATGAGGCCAGTGGGGACGGAGGTCTGACCCCAGGCTTTCTCAGCTCAAGCTCACAATCATCCTTCAGCCTCCCCCAGGCTTGTCACTGGTTACAGGGCACTGAGCATGCTGGTGGATTGCTCCTCCAAACTCTGTGTGTATCCCTACACTAACTTACAGTCACCCAAGGCCCCTGGCAGCCTCTGAATCTTGGAAATGACACCTACTACCTCAATGTGTTACCCCAGAGTGCCATGGCTTGACCCTGTGCTTTGCCCAGCACCTTCTCTGTGTCCTCCATGTGCCTCTCCTCCATCACCCCCAACTGTTATACAAGGTGGGTTTCTTTCCAGATACCTGAGTATCTGGTCTTCAAGTGTGAACTTCTGGGCTGTCCACCCCCCTTCCTAGGGTCATTAGGTCAGAGTGACAGGGTCTGGCTGGTAAGAGCCCTGGTGGCTGCTTGTGTCTGTGTGTTTCAGTCATGGGCATCACCCTTCCATGGTTGGTACATGATGATTTAGGGTAGATTTCTCTTCTGGCTTATCATGCTTTGACCGGACTGTGGGTGCCTGCCTGTGTCTCGAAGAGGTGCCCAGCCATGGAAATCATCCTGTGAGTGTCCCAGAGTGCAGAAAGAGCAAACTGGCTGACAGGCACCCAGGGAGGAGACATCCATGGCAGCCAGGCCCTCCTGTGCATGCCTCACCGCACAACATTGAACCTTTTTCTCTTGCACTGAAGCCTGTCCGAAAGCTACCTGAATGGTTGAACACAGCTACTGTTGGCTACTCAGCCTGCACAGGAGCATGGGAGCGAGGGTGACAGCATGATTGTGACATAAAACTGACGGAACCGCCTTATGTCCTGGCTCCAAGCACCCTCAGTCTAGGGTAAGGACGGAGGTTGGCCACACGGTCCAGCACACATCAGTGGCTTCTGGGACACAGCTTTTTCCCCCACAGGAGCAAACATGCAGAGTGAGGAGAATGCGCTGTGGCATGCTGTGTGAGCTCATGCTTGTAGTCCTGGCATTTGGGAGTCTGAGACAGAATTATAGGTTCTAGGTCAGCCTGGACTACAGTGAGTTTCAGACTAGTGTGGGCTACGTAATGAAAGTATACTTCAACTAAGAAAAGAAGCTGGGTGTGGTGGTCCACCCCACCCCCATAAGTACCAGTGACATGGAAAGTACATCCAGATTTACCCATGTTTCCCTGGACTGAAGTGACCATCCCCTCAGAAACTCAGCCTGGCCATCTTGTATGTGAGGCCCTAGGAGGACATGGGAAGGCGGACATAACCCTGAATCTCCAGCCCTGCTATGGTATAGGGCTCAGGTGTTACCCATAATAGGCTTCCTATTCTTTCTGAAAGTAGGAAGCCTGCATCGACCTCCTGGTCAGTGTTCTTGGTACCGGAGCCAGGAGCTGAAGCCAGGAGTGTTGAGTGTTTTCAGGTAGGCAAGAAGGTTGACCTTACACATAGCTAGGGAGAACCCATGGTCTGGCCCATGGAAGCTGTGGCGTGCCCTGGAGCCTCAAGGGCCCTTCTTCCTCACTTCACTGCCACTCACATTTTTGTCATAGCTTTCCGGGGACTGGCATTTACCTCCACGCGCCTTCAATTCAGTCCTTGAGAGTCCCTTTTTCTCCTCAGCAGGGCGTCATTGACTCATGACTGTGAATTTGGGGCCATGGGATGTCCCCACCTTCCCTGTGGAGGGGGCTTCTGCAGCAACCCTTGTTTCCTCTGTAGCAGGACCACCCACAGGGAGCCTAGTTGATGGAGACACAAACATCCTTTACTGACCCTGCTACCCACAGACCAGAGCCATAGAATTGGGTTTGCCCTGTCAGTGGGTGGTGTCAAGAGAGGGCAGCATGTATGGTTCTGCCTTGATCTTAACGCCCAAAGCTTCAGCTCTGAGCCTGCAATGTGCTGGTCCCTCCATTTCCGCTCCCTCTTGGGGCTGCTGCAAGTTGTGCTAATGTGCTTGGAGCTTTGCATCAGGCCGCATGAGGGCGGCTTATGTTATATACGCCACCCCATGCAGGCCTGAGGCTGCAGGTCTCTCAGGCAAGGCCAAGCCACATCCCTCTAAAGGCATGCTTTAGGGAGAGCCTCAGGCATTTGCAGGCCTCCGTGTATCAGCCCTGCCTCTCACATCTGATCCGTCTCCCCTTTCTATGCGTCTTCCACTGGACATCTTAGCAGGCAGTGGGAAGACTACACTACATGAGCCTAGTGTAGACCTAGGGAATAAGGGGGTCCCAGCTGCTGCAATGGGAGGCAGCAAGTCATGGGGCCGAGACAGGGGGATTACAGGTTAGAGTCTGCCTGGGAAGAGCAGAGCAGGTATAGACACGTCCTCCTTCGGAGACTTCTCGGGTGGGGAGGGCTTGCTCAAGGTTGGACTCCAGGAAGCAGCACGAGTTCCTGCTGATGGTGCCAGAACTGCTTTAGAAGGTGAAGAGCAGGAGGTAGGAGACAGAGGCTCTCGTAGGCGCGTAACTGGCTTCCTCTGGAGAGATTACTAGAGAAATCTGCAAACACTGAGAGATTGACTGAGACTGGAGACCCACCATTGTTCTGCTTTTTCTCTCTCAGGGAAGCACGCTGAGGAAACGCAAGATGTATGAGGAATTCCTCAGCAAAGTCTCCATCCTAGGTCAGTGACTCTGCGGCCCTCGGCCTCTCCTTAGCCTCCTGTGAGCTCCACCGGTCCATGTCTGCTTCTCCCTCTGGGCAGACAGGCCATCTCTGCTTATGCAGGTTTGGGACATGCATGCTCATGTGCACGCACAGATGCTTGTTCTCAGTACCCACAGGAGTGGTAATACATGCTCGTACACACACACACCACACAGTCACCTACACCCACACACTTGCACACAGTGCATATGAACACAGCACGCAGATACATGTGGCATGCACTCGTGTGTGTGCACGTTTATATGTATACTCGCACTTATGGCACATGCTTATTGTACACACTCACACAGCATGGCGGTATATGCACACGCTCACGGCACACCTTTTCACAGGAGCATACACATACCTTACGACCTGTGCGCACAAATGCCATCCCACCGGTGTCCCCGCCCATCCCACACCGCGTCTGTTTATCTCTCCTGCTGCCTTTGCTGTCGCCATGCCAGCGCCACGATTCTGAGCTGAACGCTAGCTCTTTGTTCTCGTCGCTGGAATCATGCGCTGAGTGTCTTCCCCCTCTGTTTTGGCTCACCTTGAGCAAGGCTCCTCGGTGACATCACTGCCTTTCCAAGGCCACCACTATGCTCCGTCCCTAGGGCCTGTGAAGACTTGTGGGTCGTAGATGCACCCTGGGCTCACATGCCCAGGTGAGTAGCTCAGAGACCTCTGGAGAAGATGGTGGGAATCTTGTTCTGAGTGACGAAGGTCGGGGAGGGCTCTGCTCGGCACCTGTCCCTCTCAGCGCATCTTACACACAGAGGCTCTTTATACACTCTGTCCTGCTGCCCTTTGGAGGGGCCTCCCCTTCCCGCCCTTCCTGCTGCAGTACTGACTTACTCATTGCCGTGAGCCGAGAATGGTACAGAACTGGCCATTTGCAGTGTTGTGAGAAGCTTAGCCACAGGGTGTGCAGGCCCCACTGTCTACCTAGAACCTACTCGTTGCTGCAGCAGAAGCTCATCTCCCATAGGCAGCCACTCCCTATCCACGCCCCTCAGCCAGATCACTGCAAAGCCCCTCCTGTCTCTGCTGGTATGCACGTGGTTTATTGTTCTGAAATGTGCTTTAAAATTCTGGGGCCAAATACTGGCTGCCTCCCTTACAGTTATTTCCGTTTTCAGTCAAGGTTTATGCTGTTGGGAGAAATGCTGTCAAGTCTTGTCTTCCAACCTTGGAATAGTGCACATTTTAAATGCCATTGGTGGAGAGGGGAGGGCTGAACCCTGTGCTTAAAAACATGTGTGTGTGTGTGTGTGTGTGTATGGAGAGAGAGAGAGAGACAGACAGACAGACAGAGACAGAAACAGAGAGGAGAGAGATGCAGCTGCTGAAGCCCAAGCTTTGTACATACAAGGCAAGCACTTCATTGCTGAACCCCAGTCCCTCACTGGGGGATTCTAGGTAGGGCTCTACCACTGAGCCACACCCCAGCCCCTCACTGGGGGATTCTAGGCAGGGGCTCTACCACTGAGCCACACCCCAGCCCCTCACTGGGGGATTCTAGGTAGGGCTCTACCACTGAGCCACACCCCAACCCCTCACTGGGGGATTCTAGGCAGGGCTCTACCACTGAGCCACACCCCTCACCTGCAGATGAGCATCCTAAATTGCAGCCTTTACTGCACATAGTGTTCCACATGAACATTACTGGTGCTGTTGTGCACCTGTTCCTTCCTGACACTGACCAGAATTTTGCCCAGACATGACCTTATTCCACAGTGGATAATACGCATTGCTTCTTTGCTGTGAAGAGACACCATGACCACGGTGACTCTCACAAAAGGAAAGCATGTAGTTGGGACTTGCTTGCAGTTTCAAAGGTTTAGTCCATTATACTCGTGGTAGACAGCATGGCGGCATGTAGGCAGACATGGTAGCTGAGAGTTGTACATCTGTATCAGAACGCAGCAGGGAGACACTGGAGCTGGCCCCAAAGCCACCCCCAGTCACACACCTCCTCTAACAAGGCCACATCTCCTAATCCCTTTCAAGTAACGCCATTCCCTAATGACCAAGCATTGAAATATATGAATCTATGGGGCCATTCCTATTCAGGCCACCGCACACAACAAGCCGGCGTTGGACTCACTGTGTAGTCAGGGCTGGCATCAACTTTCCATGGTCAGTGATTCCCACCTCACGGTCAGTTTCTAAAGAAGGCTGGCAGCAAGCCGCACGTGGCAGTATAAGTCTGTAAAGCCAGTACTTGGGAAGCTGAGGCAGGAGGATTATAAAAGTCCTAAAGTCAGTCTCGGCTACTTTGTGAGACCGTGTCTCCGTAAATGAGAGGAGAGGAGAGGAGAGAGAGAGGGAGAGGAAAAAAGAGAGGTAAGTGGGACCCGCTGAGTAGACTCAGTAGTGCATGGCAGGGTTCCCTGTGGCCCGGGGTTCATGGGAAATGTGGCCCTTTTGCCATGCAGGGGATTTAGGGGAGAGATATATTTCCCTGCTAACCTAGATCTAAAATGAATGCCTTTTTAAATTTTTATTTTTAGCAGCTGGCCTACATATGTAGCGTCGGCGCATAGGCCAGAAAGGTTTCTTTCTCTGCGAGGGAGTGGGGAGGGGGGTATAGCTAAAAAGATGACCATGATTTCCTCACAGACAATTCTCACATTACTGTGTGCTTCTTCCGATCTGAGGCTGGGGATGGACAGTGCCAGGGAAGGGAAGCCCTGTGCAGACTGCAGGGGCTGCATTTACATGCCTTTAAAGATCGACATCAGGATGAAGCATCTTTGCATAAAATGTGGCAGGTGTGTCCCTTGTGAGTCTCACAGCATCAGAGCTTTGTAGTGGTGGCTCAGTCTTGTAAACCCAGCGTCTGGGAAGCTGAGGAAGGAGGATTGCCATGAGCTAGAAGCGGCTCCACAGTGTGTCGTAGTAGTTTTCATTTCTGGTGCTGTGGTGAAACATGCTGATGAAAAGTGTCTTAAGGGAGAAAAGGTTCTAGGGTAGAGTGTCTCACGAGAAGTCACAGAGGCAGGAGCTGGAGAGAGCTAGTCACATCACATGCGCAGTCAGAGGCAGAGAGAGAATGAGTGCGGCAATGCCTGGGGCTCCGCTGGCCTGTTCTACTCCTGCACGGTCCAAGATCCAAAACCAGGGATGGTGCTGCTCACTCTTAGGCTGGGTCTTCCAATATCCATTAAGACAATTAAGACACCCCCTCCCCCAAAAGACATGTACACAGTCCAGCCTGACCTAAGCGATCCCTCCCTGAGACTCTCTTCCCAGGTTACTTTGTCAATTGAAACTAACCATCAGGCAGTGAGTTCAAGCCCAACCTGGAATATAGAGTGAGGCCTTATCTCAAAAACAAACAAGAAGCTGGGGAGACGGCTCAGCAGTTCAAATGCTTGCTGAGCAAGAATGAGGCCTAGAGTTTGGAACCCAGCACCCACAGAAATGCTGGGTGAAAGTGGAGATCCCAGAGAAGCTGGTGAGCGAGAGACTAGTCAGATCAGTGAGCTCTGAATTCGACTGAGAGACTCTGCTTCAGTAAATAAGGTTGATGAACAATGGAGAGCAATTCCTGATACCAACTTTGGACCTCCACATGCATATGCACACACACACACACACACACACACACACACACACACACACACACACACTCAGCTCTCAGTCCTTGTCCTGCCTTGAGAGGGATGCTGCTGAATGGGACAATCCTGCTTGCTCTGCTGAGTATGTAGTAGTTGTGGAACATGGTTGGTATTCTACCCTGAGTCCTGCTCTTTTGGAGAGAAAGTCATTTCTGTCTAAGTGAATATTGACTCAATATTCAGTGTCTACCGTTTACATTATGGAGTCATTACTGACTGCTTTCAAACTTTATCTCCCAAGAAAAAATTAAGTAGGAGTCAAATGTATCTTACTTTATGTTTTTGTGCTGAAGATAGAACCTAGGGCCTGGCACATGACAGGCAAGTACTTTACCACTGAGCCACACCCCAGCCCCTCACTGGGGAATTCTAGGCAGGAGCTCTACCACTGAGCCACACCCCAGCCCCTCACTGGGGGATTCTAGGCAGGGGCTCTACCACTGAGCCACACCCCAGCCCCTCACTGGGGGATTCTAGGCAGGGGCTCTACCACTGAGCCACACCCCAGCCCCTCACTGGGGGATTCTAGGCAGGAGCTCTATTTCCGAGTTTCAGCTTCAGAGTTCTTTTTACTTTTTCATTTGAGCCAAAGTCTCATTAAATTGTGCAGATTGCCCTTGAACTCACTGTCTATCCTAGGCCTGCCTTGAATGTAATACTCCTGCCTCAGCCTCCTGAGTAACTGGAATGCAGACCTGGGGCAACCACAAGCAGTTTACAGAGCACATCTCAGATAGAAGCTAATGGTGGAGGAGCCAGCCCGTGTTGAAGGATTAGATCTGGCATTTCTGTGGTCTGCGGTTTTGCTGCAGCATTATCTGTCACCCCTGAAGATCACCGTCTTAGATCACCATCAGGGATCTGAGAACTGGGCTTTTAAGGATATATCCAAGGACCCCATGGAAGTGAGGTGTGGCCCATGACCCCTTGTATCTTCCTGCAGAGTCCCTGGAGAAGTGGGAACGCCTGACTGTAGCCGATGCCCTGGAACCCGTGCAGTTTGAAGATGGAGAGAAAATTGTTGTTCAGGGGGAGCCTGGGGATGACTTCTACATCATCACAGAGGTGAGCCCTGTGCAGGCTTGTGGTGCCAGTGGGCTCTGCAGCCCCTGGGTGGAGGCCAGTGCCGCTGCTGGCTTGCTCTCTGCTCCCCTCACCAAGCACCTCCACCTCATCCCACACCCTCCACATCACCTCCCAAGTATCCCCTGGGAGAGCTGGGGAGATAGCCTCATACCTGTCACAGGGTCAATGCTGTCAAGATAAAGATAAAGAGACAACTAGAACCATGGTTAGAACAAATGACTCTTCTGGTCAAGACTAGAATGAGCCCACTTCCTTCATCCCAGCGCCTTGAATCCCCAAGACTCTGGCCTTTCATACTACTACCTCTGTGTGTGTGTATGTGTGTGTTGGTTTCACTGGCTCCACTAAGAACCCAAACCCAAGAGGCTATCCGTGACCATTTTAGAAAGAAAGGTACAGTCATGTCAGGGACATCTATCTGACAAGTCACCTGTTAGAAGAAGCTTAGTTCTCATGTTCCAAGGCCCAGGATGATGGCTGACATCCCAGTGGGAGCTGTGCAGAACTTTCAGCACGCCTGTCATGAGGGCATCTGCCCCTCACCTTAGCCCACGATGTTGTCTCCTGCCCCCCGTCCCCCCTCCCAGTTCTGAAAGTACTCTGTTCGGACTCTGTGTTTGGTCAGCCTCGGTGTGGTGCTGTTCTGGCAGTCTATAGAAGCTCATAGAGGTGAATGCGTGCTGCACGTGATGGCACACACCCATAATCCCACTGCTTGGAAGACCGAGGCAGGAGGATTGAGGGCTCTTGGCCAACCTAAGCTGTGGGGAGTGAACCTGTCTTGATGAGCGGGGAAGAGGGGGATAAGGGAGAGAGAACAACAATGGAAGGAAGCCAGGTGGCCCCATGATCCTCTTGTCTCTACCTCCCCAGTTCTGGGATCAAACTCAGGTCTTCATGCTTGTACCGTGAGCTCTTTGTCCACTAAGGTGTTTCCCCCCCCCCCCTCCTCTCTTTGGCTTTTTGAGACAGAGTCTCACTCTACAGACCCGTTTGGTCTTGAGCTTGCAGCCATCCTCTTGCCCAGCCTCCTGAGTGCTAGAATAGCAGGCTCTGCCCCACTCTGCTTTGTGTATTTTGTGTGTCCCTCCCCTCCCTTCACATCTCCCTGGTGAAGGTGTGAGATCTGACCTCAGGGTGCCCCTGAACTTCCAGAAGGATCTGCTGTTTGAGGACACATGTGGACTGCCAGTGACCTTGGAGGAGTCTCAGGCCGTGGGGCTGGGTGGGACCAGCTTCTCCATAAATCCCGATGTCCCCAGTGCAAAAAGGTTTCCAAGAAGGCAACTGCGCCTCAGGTGGCCTTACCATCAATCAGCATCAGCTTTCATTGACTGGAGATGAAGGAGAGGTTGGGCCTGGACCACACAGTGTATTGTCTGGGCCGCCGCGATGGAACCCAACCCCAGGGGAAGGAATAGTTTTCACAACCTTATAAGATGTGTTTGAAGTGGTCTCCTTGGCAACTGTGGCTTTTTAAATACCTTTCTTCCTCTGATCAGCTGAATCTAGGAAGTCAACGGACAGACCCCAGGTCCAGGGACCAGAATGCACAGCAGGGGACTGTGCAGCTCATTCACATGGCTTGGGGGAGGCTTCGGCCACATCTAAGCCAGCTGTGCATGACGAGTCAAACACAGCTCTCCCTGGGACGCTGCCAGGTCTGACCTTCTCTCCTTGAGGCGTGAAGTCTCCTATTTCCCTCACTCCTCTGCTGCCCCTGCCCATCCTGTCTCAACCACGCCCCATGCCGGAGTTGTCACATTCTCCTAGCATGGATTTTCTGAAGTAGGTTTTGTAAACTGTGTCCTTGTCTGCTCGGGAAGGACACTGGTAGTTTTGGGAAACCTGGCTACGAAGCCCACATCTCTCTGCGCTGTCTCCTGCCGCCGATGGGAGGCTCTACCTGACCCTGAGCCTCAGGGCTCCGAGAGCTGCCAGGACATGACGCTGGCCGCTTGTGTGGACCTGCTCCTGCTGTGCCAACAAGACGTGATTGTTTCTGGGGACATCCAGAGGAGGTTAATGCCATTGGCCCCTAGCCTCACTACTACAGTCAGACTGGCAGATTAGGGAGGGGGATAGGCAGTTCATGTGCTCCACAGGGGTCTCTGGAGGGCTGAGCCCTCAGAGGCCAAGTAGCTTGTTTCTCATTGCTGAATTCACACCAGCTGTCCCTGAGCTGGGTGGGGAAGCTGCCACCTTCTCAGACAGCTGATCCTCAGAGCTTCTAGAAAACACTCAGCAGAAGGGCGGGGGCTGGGCGCGCCTCCTGTAGGACCCGGTGCTGAGAACACAAAGGTGGAAGGCATCAGTGGGGAGGTTCAGGGTCCCACTGCTCTCTGAACTCACTCCCTGCTGTGAATTCACCCTTCGGCCTTGTTCCTCTGTGTGCAGCCACCCTAGGCCAGGACCCCTTGAGATGGGATGAAGCCTCTGCTGGTCTGGCCCTGTGTTTGGCAAGACACAGACTGTGGCTGGCCTCCCAGTAGGGGTACCCTGAGCTTGGGCTGGGCCTGCCAGGACCTATGGGCACGAGTAACCTCATCTGGATCCAAGGTCTCCTACAGCTCTCCAGGAAAACCCAGGAGGAGTCAGGGGCTTGGTGAGAGAAGTGAGTTCTCAGCAGCTCAGATTCCAGACCTACATTCCTCAATTCACCAGTTCCTGGGCCCTGAGCAGCCAGGGAAGCAGCTGGACCAGGAAGGATGACTTCCCATAAAATCCCAAGACTGAAATTGGGCAGCATGGGAGGTGTTGCTATGGGAACACGGCATTGGATTTATCTCCTCGCTTAGCAAATTAATTTTCTGAGTGTCCACAGTGTTGAAGCGGCTGCGAAACAACACATTTCTCAGCTGCCCCGAGGCCTGGGAACACAGCCCTATCTTCACAGTGTCTGCCTGGTGCTGGGACACGGAGAGCATCTTTGCAGGAAGAAGGCCAGGCAAACACTGCGTCCAGATGCCCCTGAAGGACATGTCTGCTCTACTCAAGGTCACTGAGTCTGGACCTGTGCCTCCTCTACTATGCACCAGGCACTGTGGCTCCACAGAGTGTGTTTACACCTCAAACTCACGGTCCTTACTCACTGTCACTGCTGTTCCCAGGGCTCTGTGAGCTGTTTTTAAGTCATTCTGCTGGTTCCTCTGCTCTTTGGGGGAGTAAGTGGTGCCTAGAGAAGTGTTGTGGGCTTGCCAGAGTTGTGTAAAGCTTCAGCTATTTCTCTAGCATCAGCTCCTTTGGCTGTATGTGTGGCAAGCACCAGGCAACTGTTCTGGAAGGGGTCCTAAGGGAGCCAGGCACAGATGAAGGACAGGAGGGCAATGGGGTGGGGTTTGGGAAAGGACACTGTATGTCTGGATCCAGGATGTCTCAGAGATACGAACAGGAACTGGATCTGGGGAGTGAGGGTTTTGGGTCCTTGGTCTGGGGTAGAACTGGCTGAGTAGAAGGACCACAGGGAATTTGGGGGAGTTGTTAGAGCCCTGCTAGCCAGGGCCTTTCAGGTGGTTTTGTTCTGGGTTTGAGGTGGTCAGTAGAGTGTGTGTTACTTTGCCAAGAAATTTCATGCTTTTGTCTGTGTAGAACAAATTGAACAGGGGATCATGGCAGAAGCAAGGCCATCGGAAAGGTGAGACGTTGTCTCCAGGTGACAGATGGGCTACAGTCACAAGAAAGAGCCACCAGTAGATGAGGAAGAGGAGGGCAGGTGGGGGACTGGGATGCCGAAGTTAAAGGAGAAGCTTGTGAGGTTGGAAAGGTGTCTTATGGACGGCTTAAGCATAAGAACAGGTGCCAGTTGAGCTGGAGCCCCTGACACTGGACCACAGAGGGCACTTAGCAAAGACTCAGAATGATGCCTCACTCCCTCTGCTGTTTGGTGCACATGTAGCTGAGCATGTCTGGAATGGGGGGCACACGAGGCTGGAAGTGTGTGGTGTTGTAAGATTGTGTTTTGGGGTTCGTGTACTATATACATTCTGTGTGACAGCAGTACATGTTGCCTGAGTAGCCCAAACTCCTCTCGTGAGTCGACAGGGTCATCCTGTGCCTTAGGCTCCCAAGGGGACTTGGCTGGCAGCTAGCTGCTCTGTCCTAACCAGGACTGGGCTGGTGGAGCATCCATCCTTAGTGGAGGTCCAGGCCTGTCCTCCCTGCCTTGGGACCATGTGGTGGGGCTCCTTGACCCCCACTTGGGAGGAATCACGATGCCGTGGGGGATGGGGAGACACCACTGGCTACTCTTTGAACTTGTCTCTGAGCTGGGCTGGAAGGAACTTCCAAGAGCCAAGCAAGGCTCAGGACACCCCTGTGCCTGGTGATTCCAAGGTGTGGGGGCCTTCTCAGCGGTAGGGGCATTGCTCTCACCGTGTGCGTCTGGCACCGGGTGATCTCATTCACCAGGGGTTTCCAGCTGGTTGACTGGAGTCACTGTGATGAGCTGTCAGGGTTCTCGGGGAGTCTGGCTTCACCATGCCCGCACCCTTTGGTGACCATGAGTGCCCTCTGCTCAGACCCCATCCAGTGAGCCAGGGAAGCTCCTAAGAGCATAGCGCACCATCCATGGACTCAGAACCACCTTCTTTCTCATGCAAAGCTAGCATGGTCACTCTAAGTCAGCAGGGCTCTGTGCTTCCCTTAGCCTGGTGTGGAGGAAGTGCTTTTAGGACTTGTTTGCCAAGGCTCCGTCCTGGGTGCATCACAGCTGTATTCTCCTAGTGGCTGGATGGTGGGTGCTACAACTCACCATAGGGAAGGAAGCAGGGGAACCTGCCCTTTGGATGAGATGACCAGAGACCATGGTGGCTCACCATAAGCAAACTGACCTTCCAAACTTACACTGTCCTTTGGTTCCAGAGATTTGTTTCAGGACTCAGGGCCTCTGCAGCAGGCTGTCTTCTAAGAGTGAGACCCGATCTAATAATAAAATAAATAAATAAAAACAAAATAAGGGCAGGGAATGTGCTCATTTGGTAAAATGCTTGCCTAGAATGCACAAAGCTCTGGGTTCTATTCCTCTCACCACATAAACTGGGTGTGAGGGCACTTTTGTGTGATTCTAGCGCTTTAGAGGTACAGGCAGGAGGAGTAAAAGTTAAAGGTCATTCTTGGCTACATATCCAGTTTGAGGCCATCCTGGCCTCTTGGGATACATGAGAGCTTTTATCAATGAAGAAGTAGAAGAAGAGGAGGAGGAGAAAAGAAGAAGAGGAGGAGAAAAAGAAGAAGAAAGAAGAGAGAAAGAAAAGAAAGAAGAAAGAAGAAAGAAGAAGAAAGATGACAACATGGAACATTCCTTCCAGTCCAGTATCAAAAAGCGTCATTGGTCCCATTCCTTCAACTTCTCCAGAGACCCAGCAGCCCCCACATCCCAGGCTTCCGTTGCAGACATTGGGATCCAATTTCCCATCATCCTTGCCCTGCAAGCCACGTGTGTCCCCAGTGAGACAGATGTGGAATGTGTCTGCTGGCTTCCACAGTCCGGGATTACCCAGCTGAGACTCCTGGCTGCTGAGGCGCCTTAAACCCTGTGCAGAGGCTGTTGCTATGAGGAAGGGTATTTTGCTGGGAAACCCAAACAGATGCACAAACTGGATAAGCCAGTCTGGACCAGTCAGTGTGGAACCTCGAACCACTGCATCTCATGGCTGCCCACGCAGCCCTTCGGCCCCTCTGCTGCCCTCCGTACTGGCCTTGGAACACCAGGAAGCATGATTACTGGGCTCGCGCTTCTCCAGACGGGAAGCTACACACGGAAGCACAGTGCAGGGGTGAGTGGCAGTCCTGCCAAGGAGCTGTCTTATGACCTCTGACCTTGGCTTACCTCCCAAGACTGCTATGAACTGGCCATTGCTCATCCACAGACCTAGCACTGTCTGGGACTCAGCTCAAAGGCTTCAAGTGAGGAATGGCTGTCAACGGCAGTGAAGTCTCTACACCCCCAGGAAATGGGCTGGGCCCCATGAGGGCAGAGCAACAGGAGGTGAAGAGGCTGCCAGCAGCATGATGGGGTTGGGTCCTGCCAGGTAAGGGGATGTGGAGGATGCCAGAGTAGGATCCTGAGAGCATGTGGGTGGAGCAAACCGAGACTGGAATTCCAGCAATAAAATGTAAGTCACAAGAAGTTTACATTTTAAACGTATCTACATGGACAGTTCGGTGGCATTGACCCCCAAGGGTGTGGTGGTTGCATGTCTGTCAGAGTGTCCCAGCTATTTGGGAGGCTGAGGCAAGAGGATTTCTTCACCCCAGGAGTTTGAGATAAGCCTGAGCAATACAACAGCAGTCCATCGCAAGCGAGCAGGCATGTCCAGCACTCACACAGACAGTCCATACATGCACATACACAGTATGCCCACCCACCATACACACAGCACAGTCACACACACATGCAGAAAGCATGTGCATTATTCTCACACCGCATGCAATCACACACACATAACACACAATCACTTGCACATACTTGGCTCTATGCTCCTGTGCACAACACACTCATACATGCAGACACATTCACTCAGCACACAACCACATGACATACACTCATGCATACATGCTCACTCACAATCGAATGTACGCTCAGCACACCAACACGCACAGTCATATGAGCACAGTGCCTGTGTTCATGCATTCTCTCATACACACTCATTCACACAGCACACGCCCACACCGCCTGCATGCTTGTGTGTATGTAGCACAAACATCCGCACAGCAGCTCACACACTCACTCATGTGCATAGCACAAGCACTTGTGTTCACACTCCGGCACATGTGTCACCTAGGCTCCTGTGAGCGTGCACTCAGCACACTGGGTTGCAGCTGGTGGGTCTCCTTGGGGCTGGGAGGCCTGAGACCTGCATATGACGGTGGCCACGGACCCTGACAGAGCAGCCAGATCCCCACAGGGCTGCCCTTGACTTTCTCCACTGCCTGGCAGGAGGCAGCAGTGCATGGAGGCTCGCCAGCGCCCTCAGTCCTAACTGGCAAAGAGGAGTAGAGTATGGCAGAGGCAGGAAGCTGTGCCTACCAGACCGATGTGCTCCGGCCTTGTAGACGTGGGACACTAACCAAAGGATGACACACGTGACTACAGGGTACATTGCCTGAGTAACCGAGGCTCATCTCATGAGTCAACAGGGGTCATTCAGTGCCTTAGGCTCTCACGGCGCCTCCTGACCACCCTTCAGAGGCCTGTCTCAGGAGACACACTGAGCTGGGTTCAATGACCTTGAGCAGAGCAAACATGTCCTTCAGGGACTTCTGGATGCAACTCCTCCCAAATCCCCTGTAGTCCCTCTCCCCAGAAATCTCTGGAACCAAAGGATGTGTCAAAGGCCTGACTACCTGCACACGCCTCGCCACATCTGACAACAAGAGGACATCCTTGGAGCGTGTTCTCCTGGGTTGCAAGCAGGAGTGGGGCAAGGCATAGCTCAGCTGTAAGGGTGCATGCCTGGCAGCCAGGACCTGGGACGCACTTGGACAAGGTGACAAGGGCTCTATGGCTGACTACAGCATGGCTGGTGAGGAAGAGGGTGCTGGGCACACCAGCCGACCAGTAGACAAAGGAGCAAAGTCAACTATGACACACCTTTCGGGGACACCCTCAGTGGCCACCATGAGGAGATGGAAGGCGACCTGTGAACTCTGTTGACTGGGCAGGGACAGAAGAAAGTCAGATGGAGGACAGTGGGGTGTGGGCTGTGGTGGGTAGAGGTGACAGGGACAGAATCACTAGGCTCAGTGACTTTTGGGTGGCAGGTTCTGTTGGGTGCATCAGCCAGGATGGGGGAGGGGTGGGACCAGTGTGGGGAGTTTCTCCCATGGGAAAGTCAGAAAGAGGAGTCCATCTATAGGAGAGGTCAGCAAGGGGTTTAATCCAAGGGGGAAAACAGCCAAGGTGTCCATCTATGGGGAAGGCTAGCCAGATGGTGTGTAAGGAGGGGGAGTGCAGAGGAGCAGGGTGTTGTTAGCCAGAACATTGGGCCATCAAGAGGGATGAGGTCAGAGAAGATGGGGACCATTGAGATGATGTCAGCAAGGCTGGGGGGCTTTGGTGGAGGTCAGCAGGGATAGGGGCCACTGAGAAGGGGTCAGCCAGGATGGGAACCGTTGTTCAGGAGTAGTAGTGCAGAGAGCTGGATGGTCTGAGGATGAGCTGGGACAGATGTTCAAAAGCAAACAGGAGGCCTCACTGAGGAAGCGAGGCCGTGGGCTCCCCACATGGAGCTGGGCAGCTCATCCCTCCCCCGGGGAGCAGCGACCCAGCGCCAGTCTAGTACATTCACTGTTCATCTGCTTGGCTGAGTTTTCCTGAGGCCATGTGCAGGGCTGGTGTGCAGCCTACTTCCCTAGCAAACGGTTAGGTGGGGAGGAGAACTGAGCCCCAGAAGGGCCTGAGGAGCAGGGCCCTGAAGGTGTCCACATACCGTCTCACTCTGCTGCCCCCCCCCCATTGTCTTGTTGACCCCTGCATGCCATGTGTACATGCCTTGGAGTCCTGGAGCTTTGTCAGAGCCACTGTTTGTACACCTGCTCCCTTGGGGTATGTGTGACAGAGACTGGCTCTGCAGAAGGGGACCCTCTCACATAGGACTTCATTGCCTCTAGCTCCCCAGGCTCTCACTGGCACCTGTCCCCATCCTGAGAGCTGTGGCGCCGGAATCCAAGTTAATGTCTGTTTTCCCACTGGAGCTGCTGGGCCATGCCTCCGCCACAGTCCAGACCTCACGGATGAGCCATTAAACACGGGCACAAAAGCTGACCTTGGCCGCCCACCGGGCTGCTGTGTTTGCTCAGTTGTCGAAAGGACAGCCTGTAGCCAGCCGTGTCACAGACAGGCAGCGGAGCGAGGCGGGAGGGGAGGGCAGAGCAGGGCACCTTCGCAGATGAGAGCCCAGGCTCCTTAAGGTAGGAGACGCTACTCAACCAGCAGGAGCTCCAGGGAAAATTACATGGGGGGTTGGGGTGGGGTCGGGGGGGGGTAGAACCTGGGGGAGGCAGACTGGCTTTGCATGGGGTGGGGGTTGGGTAGCTGCAATTGAAATCGGCTTTCACATGGAAAACTGTTAACTGTAATGATCACTTTCTTTAAAACCTACCTATGGGGTGGGAGCCGCAGTTCGGGGCTGTGGAGTCAATCACTAGCACTACAGGGAGCAAAAAAGCCTAAAACATTTAAACTAGATGTTATGGTACATGCCTGTTAGCTCAGAACCTGGAAGTCTGAAGTAGGAGGATTATAGGTTTAAGGCCAGCCTGGTCTACAGAACGAATTTGAGGCTAGCCTCATCAACATATTAAGCCTTGACTCATAAAACAAAAACACTCAAAAGCCAGCTGTTGTTCTTGGCCAGGCTGGGCTACATGAGAACCTGTCTCAAAAGAAAACAAATGGCTAGACATGGTGGAGCCTTTCCTATAATCCTGGTCCTTGGGAAGCTGAGGCAGGAGTAGCAGAAGCATGAGAGCAGCCTGGGCTGCTTGGCTAGCTCCTGGCTCAGCAAACAACAAACAAAACCCAAAGCCTTTGGGATGTGTCCCCAGGCCAGCCAACCTCCATCTGTGACCATGCTTGTGTGTGTGAGTTCATGTGTGGTACTCTGTCTTGGCATCTGTGCAATGAGTGATGTGTACCCCTAGCAGCTGTGGGTGAGGCCAGAGTCCCTGGAGTGGGACAGCTTTCATGGCACTGAGGACAGCCATCTTCCTCTTCATTCCACATATGCTCACCTCCTCAGGCCCAGTGGAGCTGTTCTGGGGTCTCTGGAGTGGCCCGATCTCATTCCTGCAGGGACTGGGCCCCAAAGCATACATGCATGTGCCTATGTGTTTGCATTATCCTGTGGAGGCTGGTCCTCTGAGCGTTCTGGCTCCCATGTGTATGCCGGTCCCCATCCACAGAGCTGGGTGTCCCTGTAGGCATGTCCTCATGTGCGTGAGCATCCCCAAGGATGTGCCTGTCCCCGTGGGCCCCAGGCGTGTCTGCAGCGCATCTGCTGCACCTGCCTCCAATTCCTCGTGTCACTTTTCATTTGTAGATGGTGAAACCCGCTTCCATGTATGGAAGTGAAACTAAGCTTCTTTTCAAAGATATTTCTTTAAATAAAGCAAATAGTCTGTTCCCTGTTCTGGAACGGAGGGTTGCTGGCCTCGGCTCTGCGTGGGGTCTAGCTCCTCCTCTTTCAGGCTCAGCAACTTGTTGTCCGTGTGCAGGAGGCTTCTCACGGAAGCCTTTGGGTTCCTTGCTCCTCTGCTGAACTCTGGCTGTCTCTGGACACCAGGGGACTTGGGCTCAGCTGGGTGTAGGTCCCAGGCAGGCGTCATAAGTTGCGAGCCTTTCTTGTACCCCTGGTGCATGAGAAAATGTGTCCTCCTGCCCCAAGCAGGCCCTTGCCCCACCCTGAGCTTGCCCTGTTTTCCATGCTGTCCTTCTATCACCCTCATCTTCTCCCTGTGCCCACCCTGACCTGCTATTTCTCACTCTCTGGGAGGGGTTCTGCATTGCTGCTTGGTTTGCTTCATGGTCCTTTTGTGGCTAGACCTGGTTGGCTGTGTACCCTAACCTATTTCCTGGGTATCTCCGATGTCTGAACCCATGGCTTGGTTTTCACTGGATGCTTAAGGATCTCCCCAGTGGAGGTGAGGGCCCAGTCACTGCTCAGTTCATGATGGAGGGGTGGAGGCTGGGAAAAGGAGGGGCTTTGGGGCCAAGGTTATGACTGCTGAGCAGCCATGAAAACCGACTAGGCAAGAAGATGTCTTCCTCAAGCCCTCCTCCCAGGAACTGGCTCTCCAAGCGGATCTGGTTTCTCTCAGCTCCACCTCTGAAAGCCGAGCTTCTCTGTTACAAGACCATGTTTTGAATGTCTTAAGACATCTGGGGAAGTGTTAGGGATGCAGCTTAGTGGACAAGGGGCTTGTTTTTATAAACAAGAACACCCGAGTTTGATCCCCAGGACCTTTCTAAGAGTGGTGGCCTGTACCCATAATCTCACACTTTGGAGATGGAGACAGGAGGGTCCCTGGGGCCTGCCAGCCTGCCAATCTAGCTGAATTGTTGAGCTCTGAGTTCATCGAGAGACCCTGCCTCAAAATATAAAGTGGATAGTGACCAAGGAAGACACTCAGGCCAACCTCTGGTCTCCACATGCTGGAATGTGACACGTGGAAAGGGGAAGCTGAGGACCTGGCCTTGTAGGGTAGATCCCACGTGACCCTCACTGGCTTCCTTCTTTGGAAAGTCACTTCCTTCTTAGTGTAGGGGGGAAAATGTTCTTTTTTTTGGTCATAGTATTTAAAAGGAAATTTAGTGTCTGTAACCGCATCCTGTCACAGGCACCTAGGAGTGACGATTCCCTGCATCACCTCTGGGCTGTCTGTCTTGGATCTGCGGCTGAACTAGGATCTTCGATGAGGAACTTGGAGGCTATGAGCCAGCAATTTGGCACGACTGTTTTCCAGGCTCTAGACATGTTGTCCTGGATGTCTGGCCATTTCTGTGGCGACTAGGGACACAGACTGGACCTCGAGTCGGGAGTATTTTTGTCTAGGAGCTTTCAGTGACAGGATGCAATGGCCTGTCTCCAGCAGATCTGGGAGTGTGTTAAAGGAGCGGACTGCCTTTACAGACATAGGGTTTTACACTGAGGATGGTGACAGCCATGTTCCAGAGAGTGTATTGGTCAACAAAGAAGCTGCTGTAACAAAGAGCCCCACAGCAACACAGGAAGAACAGGGTCTCGGAACCCACAGTATGGGTGTTTGAGCCAACCCCCTTTCCTGCAAGGAAGCAGGGGTGGCTGGCTGTGTTGTATGTTGGAGGCATGGAAGCCATCTTCCTGCTCATTTCTTCCCCGTTCCCACCTCAGCAGCTTGCTTTTCCTTCCCCACTGTATTCCCAACCTTGGAGAGGTGCAGGGCACACTCATCGGCGCTTCTGTTTTCCAAGTCTTTATCATGTAGAGGTTTCATGTACATTGTCCCTGCGAACATCTTTCTTGGGAGTTTCTGTGACTACTCCCAGCTCACATACGAAGAAACTGAGGTTGACCTGGGTTCTCTTTATTTACCTGTTACTGGTATAGAGATGGCGTGAGCTGACTCCCAGAGCTACGGCGCCCTTTGTGCCATCATGAAGCACCTGGTAGAGGAGTTGGCACCTTGCTGAGGTCCCAGGGCAGGAAGTGAGAACAGCTGGCATTTCTAAAGTCCCCCACCTATATTCCAGGTCTGTGACTAGGTTAACAGTTGGTTAGCATGTAAGCAATATTAAGGTGGCTTTCTGTTTTTTGTCATGTGTGTATATGTGGGTGTGTGGCTATGTTGCTATGTAGCTCTGGCTTGCTTTGAATTTGAGATCCTCCTGCCTCTGCCTTGAGAACGTTGGGCTGAAGGACTGGCCAGAGTGAGCTGAGTGAACTAAGGTAACCTGTTGTTACCAAGCATGATGGCCTAAATTTGAGCTCCGGAATCTGCATGGTGGAAGGAGAGAACTAAATGCTGGCATGACAAGTTTATTCCGGCGTACCAGATTCCTCAAGCCAGAATACTCCACCCTGGGTGTGTGTGTATATCTGTATATATGTGGGATGTGGGTGGGTGGGTGGAAGGAGAGAGAGAGAGAGAGAGAGAGAGAGAGAGAGTGTATGTGTGTGCAAAAGTGGATGTAGAGGCCAGAGATCAACCTCAGGAGCTGTCAACCTTGATTTTTAAGACAGGGCCTATCACTGGCCTAGGGATGGACAGTTCAGCTAAGCTAGGCTGGCCAAAGAGCCCTAGAGATTTGCCCGACTCTGCCTTTGTCTCTGTCGGTGGCAGCTTTCAAGGATTCTGGGAAACGCAGGTCCCCTGGGAGAGCAGCAAGTGCTCTTAACCACTGAGCCATTGCTCCAACCCAAATGAATTGCTTTAAAAAAAACCTTTTTTTTTTTAAATTTGTAGAGAGAGGCAGAGCATGTGTAGAGATTAAAAAAATATTGAGATTATAAATTTGGGCCACCAGTCTAAGTTTATGGCAAAGCCAAGGGCCATATTCAGGTCTTCTTGCTTCTGTGGCAAGCCCTTTCCAGCCTAAACTTTCCCTAACACCATCCTGCTGTGACTTTAAACATAGGAATCACCAGCTGGGTGCATTGTGCACGCCTGTGATCCCAGTACTCAGGGAGGCAGAGGCAGAGGCAGGCATATCTCTGTGAGTTCGAGGCCAGCCTGGTATACAAAGTGAGTTCCAGGACAGCCAGGGCTACAAAGAGAAACCTGTCTCTAAAAACCAAAACAACAAACAAAAACAAAACCAGGAAGCCCTGCCTGAGCCCTGTCCCCCAGTGTCCACCTGTCCCCTAGTCCTAACACAACAATCAGAGGCAAGCTCATTCTTCATGGGCTCAGGAGCCCACCACTGTGAGCTGTCCTGGCAGGTGGGGCTACTCTCTTCTCTTGGGTTCCCCGGTGGGTATGAGCACATGTTTCCTGCTTGTATGCTCTCTGCCCATGCTCCCTGCTCACACTGGCAGCCCTGGTGTGCTCTCCTGTTTACATGTCTCACTCCATCCATCAGCCAAATTCATAAACGTGCAGAGGTCCAGGAGCCGGGTCGAGGATTCAGCTGCTTCAGGGCCTGCTAGGGGTGCCTGGGGACTCCACGTACTGTGGGCACCAGCCACTGACCGGGAGTCGCTCAGTAAGCCAGTCACAGCCTGGCCACAGGCTCTAGCGAGACTGGATCTGAGGGAGCGACCCACCTTGCATTGAGTGCTGTGGATGCCTAGAGAGTAGCTTGAAGGGGGTGGGGCACACCTGGATATCTAGGCATGTTAGGTGGCCCTGGAGACCTAGCAGCATCCACATGGAGGCCCTGAGGACTGGGCTGCAGGGCCTCAGTGTTAAGTGAGATGCGGAAGCCCTCCGACAGCTGTCTGCCTCAGAGTCTGTGAAAACTCAGAGCTAAACTTTGGATCCTCGGCGGTGGGCCACGCACCCTGCCACACTCAGTGTCAAAGCCACTGAGTCGTGCTGAAAGGGGCTGCCATAGCCCAGGCTGGCCTTGAAAGCCCTGCGCAGCTGAGGATGACCTTGAGTTTCCTATCCTGTTCCATTGCTCAGATCACGGATCCAGTCCACAGTCCACACCTTCCTTCCTTCCTCCCTCTCTCCCTTTCTTTTTTCTTCCTCCCTCCCTCCTTTCCTCCTTTCCTCTCCCCCTTCCTTCTTTCCTTCCCTCCTTTTAAAATATGTGTGTACTACATATGTGTGGATGTCCCTGGGGTCCAAAAGAGGGAGCTGGATGCCTTAGTAACTGGATTTGCAGGCAGCTATGGCCCACCTGAGTGGATGAAGATCTTCAGATCCTTTCTTAACATTTACTGATTTGTAGGGAAGTGATGCATATGTGGAGGTCAAAGGACAACTTTCAGGAGACAGTTCTCTCCTGCCATGTGGGGCTTGGAGATTGTACTCAGGTCATCAGACTTGGTTGCAAGTGACTTTACCCAGAGTCAACCCGAAACTTCCCATCTCTCTCTCTCATTTTGTGAGTTTTCTGTTATTGTTTTTGTTGTTTTGCTCTGGCTTTGTTTTTGTTTGGTGAACAGGATTTTTGGCCAGTGTCTTACTGTGTAGCTCAGGGTGGCCCCGAGCTCACAGAAATCCCCCTGTCTCAGCTTCCTAAGTGCTGGGATTCTAGGTCTGAGTCACCACTCTTGGCTAAACTCTGCTGTTTTTACTGGGAGTCACTGGCAATGCCAAAAGCCACTCTCCATCTTCCCGAGCTGCTGAAGGTGACAGGTGGGAACACTGACTCAGGAAGGACTTGCCTAAAAGGAGCCAGCTGTGTCCTGCCCATCTCAGGTGGCGGAGAGCGTGAGCATGGGAGGCATTTGGTTGCCCAGACACCCTGGGTGCCCTAGCCTTGTCTTTAATGTTCCCAGAGGCCAGTGACCTGCTGCAGCTGCTCTGTTAATTATTGAGCCGGCTTCGTCTGCAGACCCGATGCCCTCTTGGGAGTAAGGAGGGGGCTGCATAGCTCAGCAGGTGTGTGACCCTGAGACCACGCTCCTCCCTGCCTCCCTGTAGCCCCCCCCCTCAGTGTGGCGGGACAGCTCATTGTCCGTAAGCTGCAGTCCAAGGTCAGCTCTCAGCATAATGACAAAGCCCTGGCACCCTTGGGGCCATTGCCACAGTCACCTCCAAGGCCTCTGGGGGAGGCGCTGGGTAGGCCCCTATTACAGGGAGCTTCCACTGTGTCAGTAAAAGCAGGCTGCAGATGGGATAGGCCTCTGGGAGGGTACATTAGCCAAACACAACAACTTAGATCTTAGGTCTCATGGGGGTTCGCCTCCCAGAAGGCCTGGAGGACCCAAAACAGGAGGGGGAGGATCAGAGCAGCTGTGGCTACATGAAAGAAAGGAGCCAGGGAGAAGAAACAAATGAGCAGAGGCTCCTACTGCAGACTCTCCACTTTACCCTTCAGCAAGCGAACGCCCTCACATGCCCACCAAAGCAAGTGCTCCCCAAAGTGTGATGTACCCCAACAAGCAGCTTCCAACATGTTCCCACATCCCCCCAACAGCTGACCCACACATGGCTGACTCTTGCCTGTCCCCTCCCCCTCAGGGCACCGCTTCAGTCCTCCAGAGACGGTCCCCCAACGAGGAGTATGTGGAAGTGGGGCGCCTTGGACCCTCCGACTACTTTGGTGAGTTGCGGTTCAACCTCTCGAGACAGGGCATCTCCTCTGGGGCCCTGGCTCAGGAGCTGCATGGGACTTCCTTAGGCCCCAGGGTGGCTCTGAGGGCTAGGGCAAGCCAAATGCAGCTGTGACAGAGGCCTCAGCTGAAGCCAGCTCACACTCAGGTCTGGGACTGGCCTGAGAGCACTGGACTGGCTGTCCTGGTGGTGAGCTGCTGGTCTCAGGGAGAGCAGAGCCCTGGTGAGAAGCACAGGGCCACTAGCCGCTTGTTCTGCAGCTACCAAGGAGAGGGTACCAAGAATACCCAGAACGTTCTTAGGGCTGGAACTAGGTTGTGGGAAGGCTGAACTACATCACAGTGTCTGTTGCATGTGGGGTTGGCAGGCAGATCACAGGACGATACCAACTAAACTTGAATTTCAGATAATTAACACATAATTTATTTGGGGGGGGGTGCTGAAACAGACTCTCTCGTAGCCCAGGCTGGCTTCAGACTCCCCGTGTTGCTGAGGATGACCTTGAATTTTCCCTTCTCCTGCTTCTACCTCCTGAGGGCTGGGTTCACAGGTGTGCGCGCCTCGCCACTCCTGGTTTATGCAGGGCTAGTGATGAGACCCAGGGCTCGGCAAGTATGAGTGATCTATATCCCCAGCCCCTAATCTGTTCCTTAAACTAGGGAAGAGTTTGTACTGGACGCTGGACTTACTTGTGCAGGGCTCACCACCCTACAGGAAGGCTGAGGCAGGAGGACGGTATGCTCAAGGCCTGTCCTAGGCAATTTATTGAGCTCTGTCTCTAGATGAAAGGCTCAGGCTGTAGCCTCAGTGGATAGCATGCTTGCCTAACATAGATGAGGTTGTGTTCAGTCCCTAGGAAAACACACACACACATAAACACACACACACACACACACACACACAAGGACTTAGGAGAAGACAATGTCATCTTCAGCTCCATAATGAGTTCTAGGCCAGCCTGGGAAACATGGGGCCCTGTCTCAAGGAAAGAAAGGTGACAAGAAGGAAGAAAGCACAGGTTCAGTTGTCATCCCGCCAGGAAGGAAGGCCATTCTGTCTCATCTCAGGAAGGCAGCGCCCTGACTCTTCTTTCATTCCCCCAGGGGAAATCGCCCTGCTGCTGAACCGGCCCCGTGCGGCCACTGTGGTGGCCAGGGGTCCCCTCAAGTGCGTGAAGTTGGATCGGCCTCGTTTTGAGCGTGTCCTGGGCCCCTGCTCTGAAATCCTGAAGAGAAACATCCAGCGTTACAACAGCTTCATCTCCCTCACCGTCTGAGCTTGCACCCGCACCTTCGGGGGTCTCCCATGTGACCCTGGGACCCATTCCCCATGCCAGGAGCCTGTGAGCTACTGGTTGGTGGCTGGGTGGGGCTGGCGCCTGGCATGGAGCTTGGCACAGAGCCTCTCCTTCCTGTGGACTCACTTTTGGAATAAATAACCATCTTGTGCATTTGAAAAACAAAGGGCAAGGGACAACTGCATCCCCAGACCAGGAAAGTGACAGCTGGCACCCTCCACAGTGGCCCTGCAGCCTTATCTTGGGG
Source organism: Pachyuromys duprasi (assembly GCA_028658305.1). Lineage (NCBI taxonomy): Eukaryota > Metazoa > Chordata > Mammalia > Rodentia > Muridae > Pachyuromys > Pachyuromys duprasi. Next base: position 21,965,174 of record CM053751.1, read on the forward strand.
CCACCCTTTCCTTTCTCCAAGTCTTCTGGGAGTTCTTGTCTGGTCCCCATACTTGAACTGGCCCTGTGTCCTGCCAGGTCTCTAGAGTGGGGCCACAGCCGCCCGTGTAGCTTTCCCCCCAGAGCTGGATGTTGATCAGGACATTGTCCCTTGTCCCTGTCAGATTCTCCCAGGTATAGGCCCAGGTGTAGGGCATGTTGTGTCAAATGGAGGTGTCCTCAAATGAACACTCAGGCTGACAGCAGAAACAGAGGCTGAAGAAAGGCATTCTTGGCCTCTGTCCACTACCCCCGACTCCCAGAGGGACCCTGAGAGACCCAGGTACACCGTAATCTCCTATCTGAGGACTGAGCTATGGCCCTAGAAAGCCAGGAGGTGGTGGTTAAGCCCAGTAACCTGTCCTCATAGCTCTTGGAAAGTCTGTTTCCTGGTAGGCCAGGCACCCTGACCTCATGTCAGGAAGGCTGGCCAAGCCCATGACCTCTCACTGGCTGGATGCCCAGATTGGGCAGGAAGCATGGGTAGTGCTGGGGCTTTCCAAACATGGCGAGTTAGAGCTGAGTCCTCATCGCCTGGAGGCCAGGAGCCAGGGCTCTGTCCACCTGCCGATTGGAAACCCCAAGGGACAGCAAAGAACTCCCAACTTCCTGGCTGAAGCTGTAGGCGTTGAACCTTCCCAGATTCGCTGTGGAAAGCCTGACTCCCAGACATCTCTCTCACCAAGTCTCTCTGCTCCCTTACATTCGGGGAAAGGTATTAAAACCAGGCTTGACCTCACATCAACACCCTGTCCCCAGCGCAGCGTGATAGGAACCAGATAGGCCCGGGGCCCACATAAGTGTCCACAACTGCTCAATGTCTCCTGGGTGGCCCGATGTCATGAGACAGTGTGATCAACCTTCTCTTACCCCCATTGCACACGCCTAGGGAGGTGACCCTTCCAGCTGGCCGTCAGCTTCTTCCTGTGTGACCCTGGCCATGTGTGTCCTGCCTGCACCATGGAGTTTATGGACCTGCTCCTCATCCTCTATAAATGTCACCAAGTGCTGCATGAACCATTAAACGTGCACTGAAGAACTCTTTCCCAACCTGGGAGGCCTCGGTCTACATCTCTTGCAGATAAATGTTGGCTTTTCTGAATGATTGACATTGAGCTGGGGAGAGTTGGCTCAGCAGGTAAAGGGCTGTTTTCTGCAAATGTGAGGATCTGAGTTCAAATCCCTAGAACCTACATAAAACCAGACAGGGTATGAACCATATAATCCCAGGGCTCCTACTGCAAAGTGGAGGGGTAGACAGGAAAATCAAATGCTCAGACCAGCTAGCCTGGTCTATCCACCAGGTACAAGAGACCTTGTCCCAAATCCAGGTGGAGAGTGAGTTTAACTTTTTCCCTCTGAGCTACACATGTACGTCTTGGCACAGTTGAACACACACACACACTTTAAAAATCATTAAAGCTAGCCAGGTGTGGTGATGTATACCTTTAATCCCAGCACTTGGGAGGCAGAGACAGGTGGATCCCTGAGTTTGAGGCCAGCCATGTAAACAGAGCAAGTTCCAGGGCAGAGAAACTCTGTCTCGATAAAGAAAAACAAAAACAAATCAACACTGAGCCCATCCAGGCTACATAACTTAATACCAAAGTAGAAAATAAAAAGAAGGCTGTGAATGTAGCTCATTGGTAGAGTGCTTATCTAGAGACACCACCAGTGAGGGGCTGGGGTGTGGCTCAGTGGTAGAGCTCCTGCCTAGAATCCCCCAGTGAGGGGGTGGGGTGTGGCTCAGTGGTAGAGCACCTGCCTAGAATCCCCCCAGTGAGGGGCTGGTGTGGCTCATGAAATCCTCCTGCCTCAGTTTCTTGAGTACTGAGCTTATAGACCTGTATCATGATGCCTGGCTAACCAGTTTCATCTCAACATTGTCAGTGGAAATGGGGGCCCATGTTGGCCAGACCCCTGTCTGTCAGAGGTGCCCTAGGAATAGCCAAATAGCCAGGACCTAGCCCCAACCTTGTACCCCATGCCTGAAACCCTGTGTTTTCCTTTACTCTGGTGTTGGAGCCATGCTGTGGCCAGATAGAAGGGTAGACTAAGTGTTGCCAGGGAAGACTGGCTAGTGCCACTGGTCAAATTTCTCATGGGTACAAGTGGAATGTGGGCTAGAGCACCGTCTCCATTTTATTGTGGCCTTTGTCCCTTGCTAGGTGTGGTGGGCAGTTTGTGTGCCTTGAGGGAGGGGTCAGACTGTAGGGACCCTCTCATCACTGTGCATGGCAAATTATTCTCAGCTCACTTTTTCATCCATCAATTAATTCACGTGAGTTCATTTTTTGTTTGTTTGTTTTTTGAGACAGGGTTTCTCAGCGTAGCCTTGGCTGTCCTGGACTTGCTTAGTAGACCAGGCTGGCCTTGAACTCACAGAGATCCACCTGTTTCTGCCTCCAGGAGTGCTGGGATTACAGGTGTGCGCCACTGTGCCTAGCTCAGCTCTTGATTCCCTTCCACAGTTCCGAGCCCTTTCTTTGAGTTCCCAGCCATAAGCCAACTCTCCTGCCAAAACGGTTTCCTTGAGGCCAGAGCTTTCTCGCCAAAGGACTGTGAAGACAGAGGCCTGTTGTGGCTGGATGCCAGCAGGTGGGGCTCAGCCCTGCTGGGATGATGGCCTTGGCTGGCCCTTCCAGACAGTGGCCAGTCCTGACCTTGGCTGGCCGCTTCAGTCTCTGCACAGTCCGGCCTCTCCCCCAGCTCCACTGAATCAGCTGGGCTGGCGTGGTGACTCACTTCGAGGTCGGCCCCCGGCTACATGCTCTCCAGCAAGACTGGGGCTGGATGATTTCACCCTGGTCCTAGCCTTAGCTCTGGTCCCCTCCCCCACTCCCAGTTAGTTACACTTCCTCTGAGCTCAACTGGCCCTGGTCCTGCCAGGAAGTCTTCTCTGAGCCCAGCCTGGCTGCTTTCTATCTGCACTTGCCTCTGGGATGTCACTAAATCGGGAAGCTGGTGCCTGAGCCGTCCATCTGCAGCTCCCGCTGGCTGCTGACGATCCTGTTTCCTCCCTCTATGCCCAGTCTGTGCCCACAGACGGGCCAGTCTGTGTAACACTGGGACACTGTCTTTAAAAGGTAAAGTAAAATGAAAACAAATGCAAGCTGGGCATGGTGCCGCACACCTTTGATCCCAGCACTCAGGAGGCAGAGGCAGGAGGATCTCCTGAGTCTGAGGCCAGCCTGGTCTACAAAGCAAGTTCTGGGCCAGCCAAAGCTACCTTCATAGTGAGATACTGTCTCAAAACCCAAACCAAAACAATCCCTAACAAATATAAGTTGATGACTGGTACATGCTCAGGGCAGCACACACCTAACACATTCAAGGGCCTGTACTCCATTCCCGACACTTGGGAGAAAAATGAAGTCCCCTGTAATTGTATGTGTGTAAGCACGCTCCTTGAGGTTCTGAGGCCCTGATGGCTACAGTGCATCCTGGGCCTGAGGGCCCCAGGCTCAGCCTGAGCTTAAGGCCATCTCTGTCAGATGTTCCTCAGGACAGAGGCCTGCCTCACGCCACTAAGCCTCTTCCATGGCCAGTCGGCCCTTCAGCCACCTCCCTGAGCACACACTCTTTTGACTTCTGCAGGCCAGTTTTGTACGTTTTTAACGAAGCACCCAAGAGCTGGGACTGCGGCCCAGTCAGTACAGTGCTTGCCTAGCATGTGTGAGGCTGCAGGTTTCACACCCAGCAGCACGGAAACACCCAACCAAACAACAGCAGAAAAGAACCAAAACACAGTGCTTGGCATGAAACTTAGTGGTGCCTGACCTGTCGTGTGCAGCCCAGGTGTGGCTGGTGTAGCCTGTGCTGGTTAAAGTAAGTATGTGTATGTGTGTGAGTGTATGTGTGTAGTGTGTGTGTGTGTGGTATGTATGTGAGTGTGTATGTGTGTGTATGTGTGGTATATATGTGAGTGTGTATGTGTGTGTATGTGTGTGTATATGTGTGAGTATATGTGTCTCTGTGTTACATGGTGTGTGTGTGTGTCTGTCTGTGCACGTACATGTGCCACGCATGCACACGTGGAGGCCAGGGTTGAATGTCACAATGTCAGGTGTCTTCCTTCAGTCATTCTCCATCTTTCGATAGGCAGGCTGGCCATCAAGTCCCTGAGGTCCTCCTGCTTCTGCCTCCCAGGCCTGGGATTATGGGTGCACACCAGCACACCTGCCTCCCAGGCCTGGGACTGCAGGCGCACACCAGCACCGCCGGCTTTCTGGGTGGGCGCTGGGGACTAATGGGTTCTCGTGTTTGCGCAGCAGGCACTGTGCCTACTGAACCATCTTCCTAACCTCATTGCTCTCCTTTGAGACAGGGTCTCTCACTGGTCTGGAATTTGCCAAGTAAGCAGGTAGCTGGAGCCCCAGGGACCCTCCACCTTCCCAGCAGTAGGGTTATAATTCTGACTCAACATGGCTGCACACTCTCTCTCTCCCTCCCTCCTTTCTCTTTCTCTGGCAGTGTCTTCCTGGAGTCCAGGCTTGAGTGTTCCCCACCCTTTCAGCCTCCCAGGTGCTGGAATTGAGGGCATGTTGCACCATGCTTGGCTCCTGGTTTTTCTTAGCTGTTTGGCATAAGGCAAAGCTACTTAACTTCTCTGAGCCTCGATGATCTCACCCATGAATTAGGAAGAGTATTTCCCTCTCAGGCTTGATTTTAGCATGGCATGAACTTGTGGGTAAGAAGTGTTAACTTAGTGAAAGAAACTCACAGACTCAAAGCTGTCGCTGCCTGGGACATCAAGCCCTGTCACTCGTGATAAGCACGTGGCCCTCTGGCTTCACCCAGGCACATCCGTGGTAGCTGCCAAAGTCTCTAGACAGAGTGGCCACTTTCTTGCTGGTACATGGCTTGGGCTGGGTGTGGTCCTGATATCTGACCTGCAGAGGACCTTTGTTTGGTCCACTCTGGCCCAAAGGAGCTGTCCTCCCTCCTCCTGGAACCTTGTTCTCCAGGGTGTTCCCAGGTGGGCTGTTCCAGGTAAAGTGTGGCCTGATCAGGAACCCTTGGGAATCAGGTTGCTGTCTCAGGGGGATGACTTTCCGTGCATCTGACCCACCATCTCATGACATAAGCGTCAGAGTTTGACCTTATGCGTTATGTGGGGAGGGCTTCAGACAGACCCTGGAGGGTAGGTTATCTGCTCCATGAGGTCTGGGGAACTAGAGTTGGGCACAGCCTCTTCAGGCCCCTGGATATAAGCCCTATTGGGTGGCTGATGCAGGCTCTTACACAGTAGGAGGGTTCCAGTACCCCCTGTCTCCAGCACCCAGCTATGGATGGCAGGCCTTTGGTGATTAGGTCTGGAGCGAGGGAACCCAGGAAGTCCCTCAGGACACGGTCCCTGAGCTAGTTAGCTTTGTCCGTGTGACACCAGCACGGGGTCATCTGGGGAGAAGGAATCCTGGTTAAGAAAATGGCTTCATCGTACTGGCTCGGAGGCAAGGCTGTGGAGCACTCTCTTGATTAATGATTTCGGGCAGTGCCAACCCTGGACAGATAGTCCTGGGTCGTATAGAAAAGCAAGCTGAGCAAGCCTTGGAGAGCAAGCAGTGTTTCCCCCATGGCCTCTGCTCCATTTCCTGTCTCCAGCTTCCTTTGCCCTGATGATGGGCCGCAAGCTCTAAGATGAAATAACCCCCCTCCTCTGAGCTGTCTTTGGTTCTAGTGTTTGCTACACCTAGAAGCTAACTAAGACTCCTGTGGAGGATCCCCTTGTGTTGTTGGCTAAGGGCAGGAAGAAGAGAGTCACCCTCTTGGGTCGAGCCCCGGGAACTTTATATCACTAAAGTTGTCACCTGGGCCCCACATGAGAGAGTGAATCTCAAAGGAGCACAACACCCCTCCCACGAAGGCAGTAGTGCCATCCAAGGCAGTAGGCTGACATTCCTTGCTGGGTCAGTTACCCACACTTTACTCAATCACTCCGCAAGCCTGCTCACTGGGCTACAGGGCTGGGGTAAAGCTTTCCTTATCTCTCTCTCTCTCCCCTTCTCTCTGCTTCTCAATGTCTTAGGTTCTGTCTCTTCCTTATCCATCTTCCTACCTCAGTCTCTCCCTCCCTGTCTGTTTTTCTGTCTGTCTGCCTCTCTCTCTCTGTTTTTCTGTCTCTCTATTTCTTTCCCTGTCTTGCTCATGTCTCTATCTTCTCTTTCTGTGTCTCTGTCTCTCTCCTTATCTCTCTGTCTCTGTGTCTCTCCCTATCTGTTTCTCTCTCTTTTCCTTCCAACCCATCACCTCTGTGAGTGCCAGTCTTCACCAGGCATGACGGATCCCTGTCCATGCACACCTTGCAGTGTCCCTTTGGGGCTCATTTTGCACAGGGGTACAGAGTGAGAAGCAGTTCACAGCAGAGGCCCCAGGGAGTAGAGCCTGGGCCATCTCTGCCCAACCCAGCCTGCCCTGGCCAGCCTGCCCTGGAACCGTAAAGCTTTGTTTATGAGTGGGGCCCTGCCCACTGGAAGCCAGCCAAGTTTCCCCTGGGAGGCTCTCATGCTTCCTGGGAGTCCTCAGGAAAATAAAAGGACTAGGAGGCAGTGATGGGCACCAAGGGAGCTGTGTGCAGGCCATGTGGGCTGGCCAGGGCTCAGTGTCCCCCGTCTGCCTGCATCTGGCACAAGGAAGCTTGTTCTTGCAGCCCACCTTGCCATCTTTGGGGTATCTCTCCTCCCTACCTCTGTGCCTCGTACCCACCAAATGCAGGATGAAACCCTCAGGATGGAGCATCGCCAGATACCTCCTGCTGTCTTTTTCTGGGTTTGAGTGGAAGCTCGGGGTGGTGGTCCTGCTTTGCAAGCCTGAGCCCAGAAGCCTATCAGACAATGAGACTAAAGTAATGGGCAGTGACATTTCTCAGAAAATGGCCCAGGATCCCCAGGCTAGCGGGGCATGTGAGCAATAGTTTACCCACTCTGATGACCCTGTGGTTCTGAATGCCCCACATCTCCCCACTGCAAAGTGCTCACCTAAGTAGGAAGAGGTCGGGAGGACTCACTGGTGTTCCGCTATCCAGACTGATGGCCACCTGGCAAGGTGGCAACGCCAGCTGAGAGGCAATGCGGCCTCTCAGCATCTGAGGGCCAGGTAAGAAGGCTATATGGCAAGTGGGGCTACTTTTATAGAAGATGTCCTTCAGAGCTGCCCAACGCTGCCCAGGATGCTTTCTTGATGACAGTTGCTGAGCCATAAATGGGGAGGCCACACCAGAGTCCCAAGTGGACTCTACTTGAGATGTTTGGACCACATTCACTTCCCATTCAAGAAAAGGGAGCAAGGGGACCAAGGACCAGCCAAGAGGGCCTCAGAGGATCCATGAACACAGAAAGGCCAAGGAGGGCTCTTGGAACCACCGAAATCTTGCTTGTATCCCCATGAGGAAACAGCTGATGGCCCCCATGGACCCTTTCTCTAGAGAGGCCTCCAGAAAACCCCGAGTCCCAGTGTGAAGGACTGGGTCCCTGGTGGCCATCCAGCCCCATCCCCTTCCTGGGCAGTCACTAGAGCTATCTCCACTTCCTGAACTCCAGGTACTGGAGAGGGACCTTGGAGGGGCGGGGCCTGGAAGAGGCTCATTCTCTTCTCCCAGAGAGCCCCTAGACTCCTTGTTCCAGCCCCAACCTCTCCAAGGGGAAATGATGAGCTGGCTCACAGTGGGGAGGAGGTGATGGGAGAGGGCAGGGGAATTGAAAGTGCATTCCAGGCTGGTGACACAGCCCAGTGGCCCCGGGGCAGGGAGGGCACCAGCTGAGCTGTTGTTCTGGAAGGCCCCTGAGATCTGATTCCCCTGAGGAAGAGGAGAGATGGTGCATGTTGGGAAGGGGGAAGACTCTTGCCCTGGAAGACACAACCAACCTTAAAAGCCACCTCTCTACCTGAAAGCCTTCCCAGACACCCACTCCCCTAACTCTGGACCCAGGCTTCCCACAACTGTCTGGCTTAGGTCTAAGGTAGAGTGGGGGTCCTCTTTGGTCCTCATTAGCTCACCTTCTGTGGCCCAGGGCCCAAGGCAGGTGAGGTAGGTGGTTCACACTGCCCTTGGCAAGGCCCTGGTAGGTCTACTGTGAGAGGTGGGAGTTTCTGAAGGGAGGGCGGAGACTGGAAACGAGGGCTGGCTGGGTTAGCTGTTCTGCACCAGCTGTGTTCTGTGCTAACCTGTGCCAGGCACTGCCTCAGGGGCCTTTCCCTGAATGTTTGCTTTAGGTCTCAGAACCTCCAAGCACACAGTGCATGCATGCTAGCCAGGTTGTAGGGTGAGGGTCTTGGGGCAGCTCTGCCACAGACATGGAAGCCTTCTCCGCCCTAACACTAGAGGCTGTAGCCCCCTGCAATTCCACCGAGCTGGGTGATGGGTGTTGTTTAGTGGGGCCATCCTTTAAGAGGTTAACAAGCAAGGCTTACCCTCCCTGGAACTTCTGCTACCCAGGAGGCCATTTCTCTACTCACAGGGCTCTCTCCTTCTTTTCCATAGCATGTGCGCTATCCCTTCATGGGAGGTTCTATTGGTTTATGGTCCCTTGATGGTTCAAAGAGGACAGGCAGGGCTTGACACTGAATGGCCATGTGTTTCGGGTCTCACAACAGTCCCCAGCCATCCTTGCCCCTTCTGGGGTTCTGTGCCCTTGGGTGGTCCCTCAGCAAGTAGGAATGTTCTGAATGACCGACCAGCTTGCTGCTGGTGCTTGGAGGAGGAGCTGTGAGGTCTCTTGATGGGCCTGCGCAGGCTCATTCAAGCCCTCGGTGGGCCCAGCTAACCCATCTCAAATTCGGAACTCTAGAAAGCACGAAGTCATAAATCTAATCTAATCTATCTATCTATCTATCTATCTATCTATCTATCTATCTATCGATTTTAAAGCCTCCAACTTTCAGGGCAGTTTGTTAGGTAACCATGGATGCCTCTGACAGGAAGCACCTCCATCTCTGAAAAACTGAGGGCTGCAGTAAATGCAGGACTTATCCACAGAACATGGTAGAACAATGCCAGTGCAGGTGTTCTGGTTCACAGCTGCCTTGTCATGGGTGTGGACAGCTTAGTGAGCTTCTCTTCCTCGGTGGAGCCGATTCTGCTCACTGAGGCCTGCCATATGCCAAACACAGCCCGTGGTCTGCCACCAGGCAGTCTCAGTGCTTGCTGCCTTTGGGCTCCAGCCGGGCTCTGCCTGAACAGATCCTCCAGCAGCCCTAATTAGCAGCTATTTCTGCTTTATTATCTTTTCAATCATTGAGGCCAGCAGAGGCTCAGAGAGGTGAAGCAACAGGTGGAAGGATGCATAGCCAGCAGGTGGCAGAGTGACGGCCTCACTGGGCCAGAGCCCTTTTTCACCTCCGAGGCCTTTGGACCAGACAGACACTGAGGAACGGGCTGCTGGCATTTCCAGGGAGGTGGTTTGTGTGGCTCATGTGGCTATGTTTTCCCTTCAGAGGGCGGCGGCTACCATAGAGATGCTGGGGCCTCCCTGTCCTAGAATGGGATGAGGATGAGATTACCTGGCTGGACTTTGCCCCTTTGCTTTAGAGAAGCCGCCTGGGTGACCCAGCTGACGGGAAGGGGAGGATCTAAGGCTGGCCCAGGGCTCTGTCCACAGGACAGAAGTATATATCCGAGATCACACCGTGGAGATGTGCATTCCAAATCCCCTCACCAGGGCGCTCCAGGGTGCCGAGGTAGAAATCACCCTGCCATGATAGGGCAGGATCCATAGCTGGCCAGGACACAGAGGCTGAAAGTAGGGTCTGGAGCTCAAACAAGCCGGGGTGTCCTCTCCATCTCTAGGTGAACAAGCAGGCTGGGCATTGGGTCCAGGACTGGCCAGCTACGTTGTCCTGTCCTAGTCACGGCATCTTCACAAGCACAGGGGCCTAGACAGTGTGGTGTAGTTACGATGAAGCAAGAAGATGAAGCTGTTCAGGTGCAGCTGGGTGATCTGGTCCAGTGAGACTGACCACAGTGGTACCTGACCGAAAATCACATGGATCAGCACAGTCTCCCGCCTCTCTGGCTGGCTTGTATTGGGTTGCAGAGTCTGGATCTCTTTAGAGGAGGTGGGGAGGGGGGGTAGAAAGGGTCAGAGACACAGAAATGACAGGAAACTCTTATATTTTTTAAGTTTTGTTTATTTATCTGTAGGTACATACGTTCGTATTTGTTGAAGAGCCCTGTTGCTATTGTTTTAACAGGGTCTCTCACCGGCCTAGACTTTGCCAAGGAGTGTAGGCTGGCTGGTGGGGAGCCCTAGGGATCCTCCTGTCTTCACTGATGCAAAACCAAAATTACAAGTATGTGCCATTACACCCAGCTTTTCACATGCGTGCTAGGGACTAAACTAGGAAGCTTTTGTCACAGCTTGTTTATTTGTATTTATTTATTTACTTTTTTTTAAGACAGCATCTCACTAAATTGTCCAGGTTGGTTATACACTCGCCATCCTCCTGCCTCAGCTTCTGATCTAAGTGCTGGGTTGATAGGCCTTGTTTCTTTTCTTTTTTTCTCTCTTATACTTCTTCTTCTTCTTTTTTTTTTTTTTTTTTTTTTTGGTATTCTCTCCCCATTCCTATCTTTTGGCTTCACGAAAGATTCCTGTATGACTCCTTTGTTCCCTCCTGGCCTGTAGAAACCCACCCCATACCCATTCAAGCTATGTGTGGGTGCCTCCTCATATGAAAGCTTTTGCTCTCACCTCATCAGCCCCCAACAGAGTGTGGCCACTTAGAAGTGGTATCATTCCTAAGTGCCAGCCCACCAGGCCAAGGGCACAGCCACAGACAATAGTCTCTTAAGCACACTGCATGTGGGCCTGCCTGTCTGGACTCCTGTGGGTGCAGCTCAGAGGCCAGGGATACCCCAGGAGCAGGGAGCAGCCTTGGTATGGGAAATGCAGTGCAGGCATGGGGTGCAGAGTAGTTGGAAAGAAGGTGCCATCGAGAAGCAGTGAATTGCTGTTTTTGTATCGCGTCTGCATTTTCCCTTCTTCCAATCAAGGCTTCTGAGGTCCCAGCACTAGCAGAGGCTATCTCTGAAGCCTCATTATCAGGCTGGAGGTGCCTGTGGGGTTTCAGGACAGCCAGACAAGTCACTGGGTAATAGTTCAGAGGCAGGGGGCTGGAGCCTGGGTACACAGCTTTAAAAACAGGTATTCCTGGAGGCTAAGGAGATGACTCAGTCAATAAAGTGAGTTCAAATCCCCAGCAGCCACTTAAAAAAAAAAAAGGCACAATGCCCCAAGCTTGTAACCCCGGCTCTGGGACAGAGAGACACGGGGGGGGGGCCTCCAGAGTTCACTGGCCAGCAAGTCTAGCCTAGCAGTGAAGGCTAGATTCAGGGAGAAACCCTGGCTCAAAAAACATAAAACAGAAGACCAGCCAGGTGGCTCAGCAGGTAAAGCATTTGCCACACAAAACCTTCTGATGACCGGAGTTTGATTCCCAGACCCACTAATGCTTCTTCAAGTATTCATTTTATTTTCACATATTCACTGTGGCGTGTGCACATGCACTCTCTCCCTCACACACACACACACACACACACACACACACACACACACACACACACATATTCTTGGAAAAATGGTGTGACTGCAGATCAGATTATCAACATGGAGGTGATAGCAGACAGGCAGAGCCTGTTGAGAAACATCCTCATTCCAGGGGCATAAAGCAGCAGAGAAAGCATGGGCTAGTCCTGCACCCTGGCTCCCAAAACATTGAGGGATGGATGCGAGCCATGGTCCCAGACAGTGGAAGAATCGCCAGGAAAACAAGAGGAGAATTTTCCAAAGCTGGAAATAAGGTTATCTCTGGCCTGTGTCATTTCACTTAATGATTTATGTATTGCCTTGTTGAGACAGGATCTCACTCTGGAACGCAGACTGGCCAGGAACACAGACCCTGCTGCCTCAGCCTCCTGAGTACTGGAATTTCAGGTGTACACTTTGCTATTTTAAATCACACCCTGTCAGGCCCTCTGAGGAGAGAGCCCTTTTCCATATTTGGGTCCCTTTGCTAGGCGACTGCCCAGGTGTTAGATCATGAGACCACAGCTGCTCTGGAATCCAGCACTCTGTGGCGGCCAGCAATGGCCACTTGGCCAAGGCTGGAAAGCAGCTGCCTCCCCATGCTCCCACCTGCTCTTGGTTTTTCCCTGGCAACGCATCTGCCATATGCGCATCCTCAGAACTGATCCTTTCTCTATGTGAATTGGGACACATATGCATTTTAAAATCTAGGTAATGGGCCAGGAAGATGGCTCAGCAGGTAAAGGCACTTGCCACCAAGCCTGATGATCTAAGTTTTGATGCCCAGAACAGAGAGAACCAACTCCTGCAAGTTGTCCTCTGACATCCACATATGCTGCGGCAGGTACATACACATATAAACACACACACACACACACACACACACCAAATAAACAAACAAATGCCTCCAAATATGGCTATCATTAGCCAGGCCTCTCATCCCAGCCACTTGGAAGGCTGAGGCAGAAGGATGGCAAGTTCAAAGCTAGCTTAAAGTTACAAGTGAGTTCAGAGTCAGCCTGATCAATTTATCAAAACCATGTCTCCAAATGAAAAAGGAAAAAAGATGGGAATATTTATCAGCAGTAGACTAGAATCTTCCAGTGAGGGGCTGGGGTGTAGCTCGGAGGTAGAAGGCTGGCCCAGCATGTATGAGCCCAAGGACTGGCAGTCTGACTAATATGGTAAATTATATCTGACAAATGCAGATAAAACACATGGTAAAAACCTACAGCCTTGCAACACGGGGCTGAGGGATTCTACGGTCAGGCTTTTTACATTTGTCCTAGATGTCTGACATTTTTGTATTGCTGAGTCCAGGTCACTGGTGTCCTCTGCCTCCTCTTCCTCCTTTCTTTCCCCTCTCTCAGTTCGTGTCCTCTTCTGGAGACAGGGTTTTCCTGTGCAGCCCAGACTGGTAGCAATTCTCTGCAGTCCTTTTGAGAGCTGCGACTGTGGACCTGTGCCACCACGCTTAGCCTTTTCACTTAAAAATGGGAACTGGTACCTCCTGTTGGTGTGTAGCTGGTGACGCGCTCTGAGTTCTCTACCTCCCGGAAGCTCTTGGCCTCCTAGGACAAGTGAAGAAGGAGTCACCTCACCATCGGTTTTTATTTTGCAAATTCTCCATTTTGCAGAAAAGTAAGGACAGGGCTGGGAGCGCTGCTCAGTAGGGAGAGTGCCTGTGTAAAGTGCACAAGGCCTGGGGTCCGTTCCAGCAGGGCACAGACTGTATGTGGTGTCGTCCACCCGTAATCCCAGCACTCAGGAGGTGAAGGCAGGAAGATCACGACATTGGCATGGCAACTTGGTGAGTTCAAGGCCAGCTTAGGCAACATGAGACTGTGTCTAAAAAGAAAACAAAACAGAACAATGAAAACTAGTACAAATAGTGCAATGTTCACCTCAGTTTACCAATTGCTCCTATGCCTTTCTGTCATCTATGTGTCTATTGTCTATGTGTTGTCTGTATCTGTGTAACTATCAATCTTTTCTCTATATATTCCATATATCTCATCTAGTTCTCTATTAGCTATTAACCAATCAGCTGTCATATATCTATTATTTATCTCCTTTTATTCTTCCTGTCTTTTTCCTTCCTTCCTTCTTTTCTCTCTCTTTTTAATATTGATTTTTCAAGAAAGAACTTCTCTGTGTAGCTGTCCTGGAATTTGCTCTGTAAACCAGGCTTGGCCTCGAACTCACAGAGTTCAAGTGTTTCTGAGTGCTGGGCTTAAAGGCATGTATCACCATTTCCTGGTGTATCTACCTACCTATCATTATATATTATCTACCCATCAATCATCTGCTAACCATCAATCAACAAATCATTTCTCATCTGTTTATTGATCATCTACCATGTAGCTACTGTGTTTCTGGTATACGTATCCATCTGTGTGCCATTTACCTTCTGTGTCCACCAGGTCTGTGTTTATGTATTTATCATCTATCAACGACTATAATCTATGTAGCTATGTAGCCACCTATCTAAGTATCTGTACAACAATATTCCTTTGCTCTTTCTCTTTTCTTCCCCCTTTCTTTTTACATCACCTGCCCACACCCCTCAGATTTCCCAGTCAATACACAGCATGCTGCAATTATCAGGACCCCCCCCCCAACCAGGTTCTGTGAGGTTATCCAGGGTACGTGGTGGTCACACCAGCCACACACTCTAGGAACTTAGTATTGATACCTATCACTGGATCAACAGGCACCTCTGGTGGTTTCCGTCATGCTCTGTGTTGCTGCTGGCTTGGAGGAGTAGAGGTAAATAGGAGCCGAGGTGATTCACCTCCTTGTTATCAGCCTGTGTCCTTAAGGGCCAGACTTCAGAGCTGAGTGGTCCTGCCCAGAACCACATCTGCTCAGTGCCAGTCCAAGGCCTCATCTCAGGCCCCTGACACTCCTCTCACAAGGACAGTGTGCACCACAGCAGGCGGTCAGAGTTAAGAGCATGGGGCTACGCCTTCCACCTGCTTCTGTACGTTGTGTCCTGTGTCTGTGTCCCTCCTGGGACCCTGCGGGTCTGGAGCCTGGTCACTGCCTTCCCTGAGCTCTCCCTGCAGCAGCCCTTCTCTTCCTGCGGTCTGTTCTCCAACATGCAAGAGAGACCTTCATGTAAAGCCACCATTCCTGTCCCAGGGGCGGGTGGTCTGGGCACAGCCGAGACTCTTGACATCTGAGGGCTAACTCCGACAGGGCTGCAGCTTCCACCATCCTGGGGGCGGGGGATCCCCCAGGTGGTGGTAGGGTTGGGCTTGGGGACCATGGAAGCAGCTGATGGTGTGGAGATAGTTGTGTCTTGAGGAAGACCACGTGGGTCTGTCTGAGGGGAGAGATACCCACAGACAGTGCAGCACCAGCTCGGAACACATATTCCAGGTCGCAAAGAGCCTACACCCTCACTGACACTTCCTGGTTCACTGTGTGGGAACCCTCATTGACAGTGGCTGGTACCCACTATAGCATGACACTTTGTGTTCCCCTCAACTGCCTCACCCTCTTCTGAAAAAGAAAAACAAAACAAAACAAACCATACACACCCAGGTGAGCCTATGCCTGTCATCTCAGCGCTCAGAAAGGTGGAAGCAGGAAAATCGTGAGTTAAAGCCACACCTTGACTCAAAGTGTGTGTGGGGAAATCCAAACAAATTCCATTTCCTTCCTCTGGCCTCAAAGGCACGTGGTCACTCACTGACCCTACCTGTTTCCTCCCATCATCCTCTCCTCTCTGCAGAACCTGGGACCTGTCAAGCCGGTTCCTGCCTCAGGGCCTTAGCACTTGCTGTTGCTATCTTAACCTGGAATTCTTGGTCTGGATCTTTTCATAAATGATACCTTTCCAGCCACCTGAAGTGACAGCCACTTGCTGCTTAGTTTATTGCTTCCTAGAGACTATGGGCTCCAGGGAGGCCCCTCCACGTTGATTCAGATGCCTGGCGCACATTTGTAAAGGCCACCTTCAGAGGTTACAGGAAACAGCCAGGGCGAGCCTGTGAGAGGCCAGTTCACCTGAGCAACACAGCCGGAAGGGGAGGGAGGTCAGGGGAACCCCCATGCTACTCAGGCCATGTTCCCAAGCCAGAGTCCTTACCTGTTGGCTCACAGAGGAAAAACATGGACACAACTTCCCCTCCATTTGGGAAGTTTTTTGTTTTTCGAGACAACTCATGAGGTAGCCCAAGTTAGCTTGAAACTTATTATGTAACCTAGGCTGCCCTAGAACTCCCAATTCTCCTGCCTCAGCCTTAAGGGTTGGAATTATAAACCACCATAAATGGTTCCAGATGCCATTTTTTATTTTCTTCTTCTTAAAAAATATTTATGTGAAGACAGGGTCTGGCTATGTAGCCAGGCTGGCCTAGAACTTGCAATCTTACTGCCTCAGCCTCCTGAGTGCTGGGATGACGGGTGGTCCCTCCGCCAAGACTGATTTCCACAGGCCATTTTTAGTTATTTGAATCACATTTAACAGGGTGTGTGTGTGTGTGTGAAATGAATAGTAACCATGTTTTTTTTCTTTTTTTTTTTTTTAATTTAACTTCATACTTGCAAAATGTTAACACTATAATCCATAGTACAAAAGTTACTAACAAAACTTTTATTCTGGGGGCTCTTGAGACAGCTCAGTGGGTAGGACCTGGGTTTGAGTCTCAGCAGCCACATGGCAGCTCACAAGTCTCTGTAACTCCAGTTTTACTGGATCTGATGCCTTCTTCTGGCCTCTCTAAGCACCAGGCATGAATGTGGTACACAGACATGCATGCAAGTCAGACATACACTTAAAATGCTTTTTTTGTTTTGTTTTGTTTTTCTCTACCCTGCATAGGATCCAGAGTGTTGAGTTTACATAAGCCTCCATGCTTTACAGGTAAAAGTTCTGAGCAGACACACCTAAAAAGCTGGTGGCCACTGTTAGGACCACCAGACAGAACTTACTGTTGGGTTTACACTCTTTCTTTCTTATTTTTTGAGACAGGATCTTACTATGTAGCCCAGGTTACCCTTGAAGTTGAGGCAATCCTCAGCTTCATGTAATGCCTGGCTGGGCTTTCTCCTCGTCTCTCTTCCCCTCTCCTCCTCTTTCCTCTCCCCTTCCCCTCTCTTCTCTTCCTCTCTCTTTTCCTCCCCTCCTCTCCCTTCACCTTCCTTCTTTCCTCTCTAAGCCAGGGTCTAATGTATCCCTGGCTGGCCTTCAGCTCACTGTGTGGCCCAAGAATGACCTTGAACTCCTGATCTCCTGCCTCTAGAATGCTGGAATTACAAGCATGCAGCGCCAGGGTTGTTTTTCTTTGGTGCTGGGAATAGAACCCAGGGCCTTGTGTGTGACAGGAAAGCACACTCACTATCAAGACGCTCCATTCCTGAGCCTCCAGGCTCTTCCTGTCAAAAGCCACCTTACATTCCTTTACTTAGGTCTTCATTCACAAAATATTCACAAGTCCATTGTGGGCTTGCATGCTATTTTAAACATAACTTCTGTTTGTGTGTTTAAAAGTGAAAATAAAAAACTTACTAGGGAGTGGAAAGCAGCCCGGAGGTGCCCTCCCACCCCAGCACAGACTTATCTTGTTTTCTGGGGAGCCTGAACTGGAAAGGCCCGATCCTTAGCCTGGGGGAAAGGGGGGGAGCAAGATAATGACATAATTAAAGCTTGTGGCTGGGCACTTTTGATCTTCAAGGACCAGAGCCCACATGGCTAAGGCTCCATTTGGGTTAATTGCCCAGAACCAAGAAAGCCTTGCCCAGAGATAAAGGGAAACTGGTGTTTCAACATTACAAATTGTTCTGGGATGGCTCTGGCAGAGCCTGGATGCCTGGGGCCCTGCTGGCCCCACATAGGCAGAGGGGGTCCTGGGGGCTGCTGTCTGTGGAGCCCCCCCCCCCCCGGAGCTGAAGCGCTGGCTTCCAATCTTGTTATTTTTCCGGATAAAGGAACCAAATTCAGGGCAAGCCAGGGACAGATAGCACCAAGACCAAAGCCAAGCAGCAAAGAGCAGAGGGGCCATCTACGTGCCTCTTCTTGGGGTGTGGGGTCCAGATCTGGTCTACTCCATATTGCCTTCACATTCTTGCCTAGTGCAAACGCAGCATGGGCTATCTAGCTTCCGGTGCTCTTGGAGCTCCCAAGGGATGGGGCACTTGGTGCCTGGGACTCAGTTTCACCTGCCCTTTGCAGACTGGGAGGGGGGAGCAGGAAAGGGAGAGGGGTCCAAGTCCCTCTGCCTCGGGGTGGCTGTTTGAAATTATTTCACAGGGTGAAAGACCGCCATCAGTATCAGGACTCAGGATCGGTCCTTGCAGCTAATGAGTAACAATGACTGCAATAATTGAGCACGGATAATTGAGTTCCAAGCAGCTGAAGGGCCCTGATGAGTCTCTGGGGAAAAGGGGTGCATCGCGCTTAAAATGAGGGGCTATGGGACGATTTCTCGGTCGGTTGGATGGTCTCCCTCCACTCAAGGCCGCGTCTACCCTCCCTGTGTGCTCGGGGTCTCGGGTGGAGAGGGCACCATCAAGTGTCACGGCAGCCGCGCAGGCCCTCTCTTGGGATATTTGAAACACTTGACGCTTTTAACGACGGGCGGGCGGACACATGGAGCTGCACCCGGGGGTGCAGGAGACAGGCCGGAAGCATCCGCTTCGGGGGCGACCGGACATCCCGGCCACCAGGTGCACCTTCTGGTGTCACTTTCCACCATCCTGCGCCACCCCTCCGAGCTCCTGGCCGCCGAGGCCTTCTTCCTGCAGGGGCCCTCCAGCTGACCTGAGTCCCTAAAACGTTCATCCTGCTCGGCACTGGATTGTCTGGGGGTGGAGAGCACGGGTCTGTCCCTCGCACTCGGCTCGGGGGTTGTTCTCAGCCGCTGGGGTGGGGATGCCCCGTGGTGCCTGGAGCGACGCACCTACAGGCTAGGGCAGCCGCCGCCCACACCTCCTCCGACTGTAAAGTATATTTAGCCTCATTATCAAATGTTTGCAGTGAACCGAGTGAACCGCCTAATAGCGGCTAGAAGTGAAACTCGAATCCCAGCCAGAGGGAAGCACGTGATCTCTCCCACCAGAAGGGATCGCCGGGGCGCGGGCGGGCGGGACAGGTGCTGCGGCCTCCAGCGCCTGCAACCCCGCCAGCTCGGCGTGCCCTCTCGGAGTTCTCCTGGGGCCTGACACCCGAGACTCACCCCCTCCCCACAGGCTGCAATGAGGGCTATTGCGGGTCCCAAGGGGAAGTGAGGGGGGAGGGGGCGGGAGAGTCTGAGCCGCCTGGTTCTCCTTTAGGCCCTTGACGGCATGACTTAGCCAACCCCAGTTTTCAGAGGTCAGGCGTTCACCTCTTCGGAGCCTTCCGAAAACCTCGAGGAACAGCAAGGGGGTGTGGGGTAGGGGTCGTTCTCACAGCAGAGTACCCCGTAAGCCTCAGGGCGCGTGCCCCAGTCCCCCCAGGCGGCTGGCGCCGGGCTGCACGAGCTCTTACCACCCTCGCGCGGCCGCTGTTGTTGCGGTCGCTATGACGACGGGTCGCGGTTTTATTTTTAATAGCGGTCGGCGATTAGAGCAGTGCCTGCGCCCAGCTCCCCGCAGCTCACGCGTCCGGGGCAATGCATCCAGGCCCAGCCTCACTCTGGCCCCAGACGTCCCCTTGCGCCTTCAGAATCCCTCCCGCCCCGCTCTGATTTCCAGCTGCGCACCCCTGCTGCGCCAAGAGAGTAAGGGGAAGAGGAAAGCATCAGGCTAGGCGGGGGCCCCGGGAACCCGCGGCCTCCCTGCGGAGGTGGCGGCCGGACGAGCGCTGCAGCCCCTCCGCGATGCAACCCGATCTTCCTCCCGGATTCCCACATCCACCGTCACACCGGGCCGTCGAACCGCAGAGAGGTGTCCTCGGGTCCTCTCTGCCAGGGAGGAGCCCGAGGGCTTGGCAGCACGAGACGCGCAGTACCCTCGGCGTAAGACGGTGAGGAACTCGCCTCAGGTCCAGCTCGGTGCTGGCAGTCGCCGCCAGAAGCCATCCAGTGAGTCTCCCACTCCAGAGCAAAGTTCCATCAGTACAGACGAGGCCCGGGCTTTCAGACACCTCGAGGTGGGGCGCTCCCCAGCGTTTTCCAGACTCCCTCCTTAGGGCAAGAGAGGGCGTCCTGAGCATCCCCGAGGTGTTAGGGCAGGGGCGTGGCGATGGGGGCCTGCGGGACCGAGAAAGTCTGTGCAGCAGCCTTAGATTTGGGCTGCAAAGATCCCCGGGGGAGGCTCAGTAACCCCACCCCCACCCCGACCCACACCAGGTATTTGGGGCTAGGTGAGCCACCCCTCGAAGGGCTCTTCAAACCCCGCCTTTGAAATGCAGGAGCCCGGGGAGCTGGGGATGAAAGGTTCCTGCCGGGCTGCGCTTTTGTCTGGGGACAAAGGCGATTGGGGGTGGGGGCGACCGGGGCAGGGTGCAAGGATTAATCCACACGACGGGGAGTGAACTGGACGGGGAGTGAAGTGTTCTCGGTTGCACCCTACCCAGGAAGCTCTCCATAGCCTCCAGAGCACTAGGCTGTCTAGCTTTGGGATTCAAACGGTCCACGATGCCCTAAGCCCCGTGCACGGCAGGCAGCTGGCAGTCTTGGCCTTGCCGTCGGGTCACATCCCACCTGGACTCCGTCTCTCAGTGGGAGAACCGTCCAGCACTGGTCAGACCTCTGCCCGCGTGTCGCTTCCCGGCCACTGGGTCTGTGCTATGCCTTGGCCGGAGGTGGCGCTCTGCGCCCCCTTGGCTACCAGGCAGAACCCAGGAGTTCCTCACCCTTGGCTTCTCTTCTGTCTTCCCTTCCACCCCCTCAGCTCCCCGTTCAGGGTACGGCTGGGCCTTCGGCCAGGGGCTAAGGACCTGGAGGGTGCAGGGTGTCAAGGTGGCGATGAGGCAGGCGGCAGCCTACCCCCCGACCCGGGCCTCGTTCCCACCTCCACACAAGTTCCTCAATCAGGTGTCCCGGGCTTTGGCTTTGGGGCGCGGGCGCGTGGCAGCCGTCAGGTGAGTGCCCCAGACGCGCCCCTAAACCCGCCCCGCCTCTTCGCGAAGACTCACTCCCCCTCCTTTTATGGAGTGGGGAAGGCTGGAGCACGGGATCCTTACAGTGGGAAGCGGCTCTCGGGCGGGGGCCAAGCCGACTCTCATGCCCTTTTTGGCGCAGCAGCTCTGGGCGCTGCCCTTTACTGCCGCTGGGGCCCGAGAGAGAGGCGAGCCGGAGACGGCCGTGCTTCTGCAGCGGCCTCCTCCCCTCCCCGCCCGGTGCCGCAGGATTGCAGCTGGCACTGAAGGGTGGGCAAGCTCGAGGGAGGGGCGCTCCGGGAGCCCGGGCGCCTGTGGGCTCCGAGCTGCGGGCGCCGAGCTTGGATGGATTTAGCTGCCTGCGTGAGCGCGTGTGTGGCCACTGCAGTGGCGGTGGCGGCCGGGCCCGACCCGGCCCGCGAGACCCCTGCGCGCTTCCGAGGTGCGGGTCCCGGGCTCGGAATCCGGGGGAGGCGGAGGGCGGGGGCGGGGGAGGGGCGCGGCGGCGGCGCTATAACCCCCTCCCTGTCGCCGGCCGGCTCCACACGCGCGTCCTGCGGAGCCCGCTCAACTCCGGGAGCCCGGCCTGCCTGCGCCGTCTCCTCCTCCGCCTCCTCCTCCGGTCTTTCCTCGGCTGCTGCTGCGGCGGCGGCGGCGCCAGCTCGGCCCTCCGCCCGCCCTCCGGCCCGCGAGGGCGGCGGAGCGAGGCCCCGGGCGGGCTGACTGCTGCCAGGCGGCGCGGCCGCGGGAGCTGCCCGGCCCCGGCGGGCGGAGGGCGGAGCGCCGCGCCGTAGCGGAGGGCGCGCCGCGGAGGGGCGCACGCAGGCCGCCGGGCCGCGCCGTGCTGGGCCGCGCCGTGCCCGGCCCGGGGCGGCAGCGGCGAGAGGAAGGCCGGGGGACAGGCTCTCCGGGCTGCCCACAGCCCACAGGGCGAAAGCGAGGCGGCAGCCTGTACCGAGCCGAGCGTCCAGACAGGTGATCGGCGGTACCGCGGGAGCTGGGACCACGCTCCGTGGTCCCCTCCCGGGGCTGACGGCAGCAAATATGCGGATTTACCGGCCGGGTCGCTCCTAAAGCCAGCGACAGGGAGCGAGCGCGGCGGCGGCCAGCACGGGGAACGCACCAAGGAAGAAGCCCAGCCCCCGCCCTCCGCCCCTTCCGTCCCCACCCCCTACCCGGCGGCCCAGGAGGCTCCCGGCGCGACTCTGTTCCTCCTCCTCCTCCTCGCTGGCTGGTTGTGCACTCGCTGCTCGCGCCGAGCGCGTTCCGCAGGCTCCGTGCTTTCCGCGCCACCCTCCTCCGGGCCGCGCTCCCTGAGGGATGGTACTGAATTTCGCCGCCACAGGAGCCCGGCTGGAGCGCCCGCCCCGCGGCCTCGCCTCCCTGCCGAGCTTCCAGCGCCTCGGGACGCGATGAGGACCTGGGCTTGCCTGCTGCTCCTCGGCTGCGGATACCTCGCCCATGCCCTGGTCGAGGTGGGTGCCACCCCCGCGCCTCCCTCCCCTCTCGGCTCCCTCGGCGCACGCCCCCCTCGGCTACCTGTTTCAAGCTCTGCAAAGAGCATTTCGGTTTTGCCAGGGTGGTGTAATTTAAAAAAAAAATCCCAACTGGGTTCTATTTTCTGCCATGCCCAAGTGTGTCTGGTGAGTTTCCAGCGCGTTGCGTCGCTCCGCCTTGGAGAGGGACGGGGGAGCGGCGAGGTGAAGCAGTGGGCAGAAACTTCGGGGGGCTCTGGGTGCCTTTCCAGAAGGGGTAGCCCGAACGCAGCGGACAATGCACTAACGGGGTGCGGACAGCGGGAAAGGGGGTGTGTGTGTGAACTGACCGTGCCCTGGGAGGGGACTAGGGCGGGCAGTAAGCAGGTAGAGGAGGGTGCGGCCGAAGCCCGGGACTGGGCAGGGTGGGCAGCGCCCAGCCGCAGTCCCCAGTTCCCGGTCCCCAAGCCCAGTCGGACTCCGGGCTGGAGCAGTCTCCGCCCGCCCAGGGCCTGCTTACAGGTGGCTGAGCGAGGCAGCCCGGGCCGGGCCAGGCGCCGGCGCCCTCCCACCACCGCCGCCACCCCTCTGGTCCCCGGGAGCTTTGCCGTGATGAATGACTTTCCACAGCTCCTGTCGTGGGAACTTCGTGGTTGAGTCCCCCAACGACCCTGACTCCCTTTTAAAAAAAAAACGGGAGGGAGAGTGGGGGAGGCTGGACGGTGGGGGTGGTCTGGGCAGGGGCCGGAGAGGCGCGAGGTGGATATTTAACCCCTTGCTTTCCCTACAGCCTCTCTAAGCCCCAGGAAATTTGGGCGTCCTAGTCGGCGCTAGGGCCGTGACTGGGCCGGAGCCGGGTGGGGCAACCGCCCGTGCTTGCTTTTGGGGGAGCGCATAGACCTCCTGCGGGCTCCCAGGATTCCCCAGAGTGAAATTGAACCCTCAGGCTAGGTTAAAGTCCGGGGGCTGCCGTGACTCCGGTCGTGGATGCGTGACGCATTTCCACTCTCTCTTCCTACGTGTGGATTTAGCTATTAAACCAGAAACTCCTCGGGCCCCTGGCTGCCCCCAGACACCCTGGGGAGGGCCGGAGCGCGGGTGCTTTTTGTCTGAACATGTCTAGCCGGTGTTGGGGTGTTTTTACCAAGGTCAGACAGACAGACAGGAATGGGAAGGAGGAGTTGAGGGGGTCCCCATCTAGCCCCACCCGAGCCTATGGTTCTAGAGCCTGGTGGGGGTCGGGCGGGGCTGCTTGGCCTCCGGGGCCCGGCTGGAACCCCTGGGCGCGTCCTGACCGTGTGGTCTGCTTGCAGGAAGCCGAGATACCCCGAGAGTTGATCGAGCGGCTGGCTCGAAGTCAGATCCACAGCATCCGGGACCTCCAGCGACTCTTGGAGATAGACTCCGTAGGTAAATCGCGCCCCTGCCCCTGGCTGCGGGGAGGGCGCGGGCGGCGGGGCGGGCAGTCTGCGCGAGGAACCGTACCCTGCGCTCGGCCCGGCCAGGCGCTGCGCAGGAGCGCACCGAAAGGTCAGACTCCACTCGCCGGCCATAAACGCCCAGGCGTATGAGTCAGGCGTTTCTCTTGCAGTTGCCACTTTCTCTCCCAGCGGCAGCCTAGGGCTGCCTCGCTCGCCTGGGGGTTGTTTTTGCATTTAAGGGAAACGCAGCGGGTGTGTCGCTGAAAGTTCAGCTTTAGAGTGTGCCGAAAGACCCTGCCAGGTGTGTGGGTCACCTGCCGATGCTGGCCCTGGAGCGCCGGAGCCGGCCTGGAAGGCGCGCGGCGCTGGCAGCTCTTTCACCTGGCGAGGGCCCCCAGAGCCTTGGAGGAGCTGGTCGGCTCGAGCTTTCTGTAAACTCCTCTCCCTACTGCCTTGATCGCCCGGGGCTAGGTCCCTGTAGGGTCCGCAGGAGGCGGGTGTTTTTCTCAACACCAGCCTGTAAAAAGGCGCGCCCGAGACACATGCGCTTGGGGCTATTTTGGGGGCTCCCCGCCTAGGGCTAGAGCCAAGCCACTGTAGAAAACAATTTGTAAATGTAGGGTTGGATTAGACTCGCATCAACAAGGGCTAAAATAAAGGGGTATGGGTGGGGGTTGGAGAGGCACACGGAGTGGGCTGGGGGACAGCACAGTCTTGTGAAACCTTTCTAAAATCAACAGTTGGCCTGGGTATATTGTTTTTGACACTGGGATAAAAACTTAACCGGCTTTGAAAAATAACAAAAAAAGGCCCTGGTGAGTTTGTCAGGAGGCGCAAAAGGCCACCAAAGCGAAAATTCTAAGTGACGATTTCCCCCCTCCTTGCAAACTTTTCAGAAAGGGGAGTGCTGAGAGAATTAAGTAAAATCACATGGTCTGGCCATTTGGAAATTTGTACCTAATTATGGTGGTGGAGAGGCCTGAACTGTTTTCGTTGCATGCCAAAACCATTTTTTAACAAGGCGGCCCCGTTTCAGTA
Organism: Pachyuromys duprasi; assembly: GCA_028658305.1. Taxonomy (NCBI): domain Eukaryota; kingdom Metazoa; phylum Chordata; class Mammalia; order Rodentia; family Muridae; genus Pachyuromys; species Pachyuromys duprasi. The sequence continues at coordinate 21,989,699 of CM053751.1, forward strand.
GTTTCTTGACCCAGGAAATCCTTGGCCTGATCCTTATCAGGAGTGGCAGGCCTAGGGTTTCACTAGGAGATCAAGAGTTGGGAAAGGGGGTTTTGATCTGATCCCTTGATGAGTAGGACTTGGCTTGGGGTCACTGGGGAAATACTCCTGGATTTTTGCTGGTCCCCAAAGGCTTTGGAGACCAGTGGACTGCTTTCCTGCCCTGCATAGGCCAGTGCTGGGCCTCCCACTGTCTGGATGCTGGGGGAAATGGGCCATTCACTTTCTGCTGGGACCATTCTTATTCTGTTCTCTGCAGCCACGCCTCCCCCACCCCCCACCATTAATTCTTTTAGCACTGTGGTTCTGTTAGGTTAAGCTGACTTGCTTCTGGGTTGGGGCCTCCCTCCTTGGAAGGGTCTGAAGAGAAAAAGCAGTCAGGGCCCCCTGGAGGTTTCAAATTGCTTCGGTAAGAAGTTGTGTGCATTGGGGGGGGGGAGTGGGATTTAGGATATCTACCCTCCCCATTCCACCTGTCAGACGTTTGGGGGTTCTCCATGGACCAGGTGTGGGTGTGAGCTTCTGCTGCCCTCCTAGCATCCTAGTCTTGAAGACATGGCTGGAGGACCCCTGTGACCCCAACCCAAAGTGGGGTCTTCCTTGCTGGGCTAGCCCCCTGCTATGGTGTGAAAACTACCTGCAGTCCAGTCTTTGGCCTGTGGACAAGAATTGCTGGTTGGCTCTTCTCATTCCCATTCTGTTCCTTCTTGACATGAGTAGCCCTGTGGCTCAGGCTGCTAGAGGAGGCTGCAGACAGCTGTGGTGGTCAGTTTTAGAGTCAGCTGGAAGTGGTCCTCACTGGGGTGTCCCCAAGGGCGGCCTCCCCAGGTGAATTCTTGCTGTCTCTATATCAAATTTGCAGGCAGCAGAGAAAGGCTTGGGGGGTGTTGTCCCAGGCTCTCCAGCCAACTCCTCATCCAAGGGGGTGGAGCTTTGTGATTGGCTTGTCCAGTGAGCTGGCAGCATCCCCATTTTCCAGATGGGGAAACCCTGAAGGCATCTCCTCCCAACTTTGCAGCTCCTTGGCTGTGTGGCCCAGCTCCAAAGGTGGCGGGATTCCAATACATTGCCAAGAATGTCCCTGAGCCCAGAGCATTCCATGGCAGAGTCAAGGAGCGCTAAGTGGGCTTTCAGTGTGGCTTTTGGGTCCAGAGAGCAGCATGTAGCCTCCTGTGAACTGCAGCTCAGGAGTTCAGGTTGATTGTGTGTGTGAGTGTGTGTGTGTGTAACGGAAGCTTTGTTCTCTAGAGCTGCTGGCCAGGCGCCCATGGGTCATTGAGTAACTGATATATAAACATCCCATCTCAGGGTATTCACAATACAGTAGTCAGGACAGGGCTAGTGGACTCTCTCTCTCTGTGTCCTTCCTCTGGTAGTCAGATATTGTCACTCACAAAGGGAGGTGACTCGGTTGGCCTGAGAAGGGCTAAGCCACTAACTAATGCTGGACTCTGCTGTGTGTGTCACACAGGATAACATCCCTAAAGCTCCCAAAGAACTTACTGAACTTACTTGGCATGCGTCAAAAATGCCCCAGTGGTAGATCCACAGTTAGCTTATGACCATGTATTTATTTTATTGTAAAGATACTGTCTCGTGTAGCCCAGGCTACCCTTGAGCTCTCTTAGGTTGCCAACTCTCCCGTCTCCACTTCTGTAGGGGCAGGTTTGCAGGCCTCTGCCCCACATTTATTTAGTGCAGTATGGGGCTGGGGTTGGGGGAATGTGTGCTCTGGACCTTTGGACCCAGCTGGACTGTACCCCCAGCTCGTTTTTTTGTGTTTCTGTTTTTTGAGAAAGCTGTCTTGGAACTTCAGATCCTTCTGTTACATATACCACATCTGATTCATGACCACCTGTTTTGGTTTGGGGGACAGGAGATGGGCTTTTCTGAGTAGAGGCTGTGGCCAGTTGCTGTGTCTGAATTTCTGTATGCACTAAGTTCAGTCAGGAGACCTTGAAGAACTGAACCTAGTAGGCACCTGCTCTGGAGGGTCCAGTGTTCTTTTGTGTCTCTTTATTTATTTATTTACTTGTTTTCTGTTTTCTTTTTCTTTTTTCTCACTTTTTTTTTTTGAGACTGGATCTTGTGTGTCCTAGGCTGGCTTTGAATTTACTTTGTATCCAAGGATGATCTTGATCCTCCTTCTGCCACCTCCGGAGTGAGGGGATTCACTACACACCTGTCTGATTTGCCTTTGACTGGTTCAGTTTTTCTGCACTCTAGATCAACGACACCTACTGTGTGCATTTTGAGGCGAGCAGGGCATCAGGGGACCACAGCTGGCACTCCTGCCCACTCTCCCAGGCCTGTGACTGGATGGACCATTCATCTCTTGTTGGCTTGGCCGTAGCAGGATGGTCCTCTCTAGGTTGTGACTCATTCTGTCACTTTTTTTTTTTTTTTTTGAGATGCTTCTTTGTTAACAGTTGGTTGATGGTTGACCGGAAATTTTTACTGCATGAGCAGTTCTGATCTTATTTTGGGTCTTAAAAAAATTGTGCCATTGGAACATTGAGTCATTTTAAATAGTTTTTGGGCTCAGATTCATCGTTGACATTCACACCTTAGGCGAGTCTTTCTTTGCTTTTCATCTTAAACGTTGGAGGAGGCTGACCTGTCTCCTGTTGGTTTGTGGATGATGTGGTTCCTAGCGGGCTTTGTATCACCGCCTAAGAGGGCCCTCTGTTTGGGGCCGAATGTGGCTGAAATGTTGGGACCCAGGGGAGATTTTTTATAAGAGTGTCCCAGGAAGCTGGGTGGCAGTGGTAGTGCACGCTTTTAATCCCAGCACCCAGGAGGCAGAGGCAGGGGGATCTCTGAGTTTGAGGCCAGCCTGGTCTACAACTTGAGCCCAGGACAGCCAGGGCTACACAAAGAAAGAAACAAAGAAGAAGAGTGTCCCTGGGGAAAGGTGGGGAGGGAGATAGAGGAAGGCAAACTTTGGAGTGTATAGGCTGGGAAGGCCAGGTATAGAGTGTATTGGGGCCTGACACACAGCACGTGGCAAGGCTCTGTGTCCCCGCCTTCCCTAGGAATTGCAGAATTCAGGGGGGCAGTGTCTGTCTTGGGCCAGTGTGTCCCAGCGGCTAGGTTTTCCAGGCTGACCTGAACTCTGTACCCTCAGGGGGTAAGGTGCTGAACACCCGGTGGCCGCCCTCAGTGTGTGAAGACTCCTCCAGGCACTGCGGCATTGCTCTCACTCCCTTTGTGGGCCTCCCCGCCTTATTCAGCCAGCCCCCAGCACTCTAGCCCCAGGCCCTGACTCTGCCTCACTCCCCACTCTACCAGCAGCCGCACCCCTTCGCTGTTTCTCATGGCCTCTGGCCCTCAGAGCAGGCTTATTTCAGGAACAGTGGAGGTTGGCTTGCAGCCCAGTCTGGCGTTGCTTCCGATGCCCCTTAGAGGTTAGGGCATTTCATCAAAGCCTGCTTTACAAGAGGGAGGCGCTGTACACACAACAGCAGGAGAGAGGCAGCGCCCTTCCCATCCTTGCCTCTGTGAGAGCAGTACTTAACTACTCCAGGACTGGCCCAGCTGGGTGGCCTGGGGACTTTCCTGACCCAGGACAACCCTCCAAGCGATCCGTTCAGAGGCACATCATAAGGAGAGGGAGTACCTGAAATGACTTCCTGGAAGAACCTCAGAATTTCACAGGAGAACTGTATTTTTGGGGGACACGCATGCTGACAGGATAGTAGGGAGCTGATTGGAGGTGCACATCTGTGAGCCCCGTGTGAGAGCAGAGGGTCTGGGGGGTCCTGACTGAGCCACTGCCCTTTCTCCTCCTGCCCTGAAAGCAGCTGTGCAAGCCTCAGCTGTTCAGGTCCCAGGGGTATGTCCCGTAAGTGTGGACACTTGGTTACCATGTTCTTCTCTTTACTTTTAGGGGCTGAGGATGCCTTGGAGACAAGCCTGAGAGCCCACGGGTCCCGCGCCATTAAGCATGTGCCAGAGAAGCGGCCTGTGCCCATTCGCAGGAAGAGAAGTATTGGTGAGCCTGGGAGGGTGTATGTAACTGGAAGGGGCAGGTTCCCCCAGGAGCTGTGAGTTCCCTCCTAACTCTGGCCTCTGGCCTAGCTATAGATCCTTTCCCACCAAACAAAGGCTTCGCCGGCCTCCGGCCCGCCCCATGGAGGCAGCCCTCTTTCTCTCTGGAGTGTCGGAGTGTCTTCTGCCTGCCCTTCCGCAGGCTTGTTCCTGGGCCAAGAGTTTCCAGGAGGAGAACATTATAAATTCCTTAAGTGCCCGGTCTTGTCAGGGCCTGCCTACGAGGAGGCTTCATTGGAAAACGTGGCCGCGCTTAATTTCCAGTTCCTGATGTGAGCTCCAGCATGCTCCTGGGCATCAGCTGCAGAGCCGGGGGGGGGGGGGGAGGGAGGGGGCGGGAGCGCAGCTTGGAGTATGCTGGCCCCGAAGCAGGTGGACACCTTTCCAGAGACTTGGCTTCCCTTGCCTTTGGTTCCAGGGTTCTGCCTGGCTCACATTCTGGGGGAAATTAGATTTTCCCAAGACCTATGCTTTCTCTTCATGGGGTGGAGTTGCAGGTCTGACCCACCCAGTCCCTGCTCAGCCAAGGGTGCTGTCTACATACTGTGTGGCTGCTGGCTGCTGTGTGATCCTGGGCAAGTGGGTCCCTCTCTCTGAGGGTTAGTCACTGGTAAACAAGTGGATTTTATCAATTCCTAGCTGGCTAGCACAGAACAGTTCTGAGGTGAGGGTAGAGGGGGGCTTATGGCCATCTGGCTAGGACTGTGGACTCCTACTCCCAACTGAGCTGGGGGGAACTGAGCACAAGCTCAGGCCTTTGCGGGGCACTTGGAAGACTCTACACGTGAGAAATGTGGAGGGGGTCAAGCCCAAGAGCCCTTGGCCCAGTGTTCGTTCATGCTTTCCCCTTTCTCCCCGGGAGTCTGGACACCTGTGTGGCTCCTCTGGAGTGTGTTGGTAGCGGCCAGCATTCGAGTATCTCTTGTGTCTTGTAGGTGTGGCTTACTCTTACTGGTTAGCTGGCCTGGGTCTCCCTGGCCCACCATTCCTTCCAGCTCTGAGATTAGGGTCAAGGCACCTTTTAGTATTGATAGGGCAGTGGGGACAGTGAGCCTTCCTACTACCGCAGTCACCTCTTCCCACACTGGCTAGTCCCAAAGACATTAAGAAGCAGCTACTATATAGTGAGCATCAGGGTCTGGGGTTCAATGAGATTACCGAGGACTGGCTGAGGAGGAGAAGGGTTCATGTCCAAGTGTCCTGAGGGGATTTCTTGTCTGCTATGCACACCTGGCAAAGAGATGAGCTCACAGACTGGCTGAGCTCACCTATGTGATTAGAGGAGGGCAGAACATAGCTGCCTCTTTTTGGAGGACAAATAAGTGAAGTTTTGTGGCTTTTATAAGCAAGTTTTCAGCCTTGGGCTATGTTGGGAATAAGGTTGAGTTGCTCCTTTGCTGTCCCACTTTTTGGCCTGCAAAAGCAAGGAGAGGTACAAGGGATGGAACCAAGGCTTTGTGCATGCTAGGCAAGTGCTCTACTACTGAGCCACACCCCAAGCCCCTCACTGGGGGATTCTAGGCAGGGGCTCACCACTGAGCCACACCCCAGCCCCTCACTGGGGGATTCTAGGCAGGTGCTCTACCACTGAGCCACACCCCAGCCCCTCACTGGGGGATTCTAGGCAGGGGCTCTACCCACACTCCAGCCCCTCACTGGGGGATTCTAGGCAGGGGCTCACCACTGAGCCACACCCCTGTCCCCTTTTCACATTTTATTTTGAGACAAGACTTCTGTAAGTTGCCCAGGTTGGCCTTGAACTATGTCTGTAGCTTTGATGTGAGTTTTAGTCCTGTACATTCAGGACGCTGCTTGGCAACTAGCATGTTCTTTCATACCGGAGGCTGCTGAAGGGGCGTGGCCTGCACAGGTACAGCCTAGGTGGGCATCTGTGGATTGGGAGAGCGGGAGTCATGTTTGTGGGCTACGGGTAGAATCCCAGTTCTCCTTATTCACAGTACTCTTGTCTTTGCAGAGGAAGCCATTCCTGCAGTTTGCAAGACCAGGACGGTCATTTATGAGATACCTCGGAGCCAGGTGGACCCCACATCAGCCAACTTCCTGATTTGGCCCCCGTGTGTGGAGGTGAAGCGCTGCACTGGCTGCTGCAACACCAGCAGCGTCAAGTGCCAGCCCTCGAGGATCCACCACCGCAGTGTGAAGGTGAGCCCTGCCCTTTCTGGCCATCTGCCTGCCAGAGGGTAGTGAACAGTGTGAGAAGCAGGGCAGAGAGGCATATGGCCCGCAGCTCCGTGCAGGCCTGGGGCTGGCTTCAGACCTCCAGGAGTGGCAAGGTGTGCTTCTGGTCCCTTGTTCACAACTCACTGGGGACTCTCTTCATCCTAGATAGGGTAACATCTGGGTTGGGCACTGAGGACCAACCAAAGAAAGTAGCCCACTCAAGTCCAGCTGGCTGAGCCAATGAGGTTATTCTGATTCTTTCCAGGAGTGTGCTTATATATTGTGTGTAGAGGGGTTCTTGTGAACTTTGCAACTTTCTGAGCCTCCCAAGCCTTGTACCTTTCATTAGTTTTGTGGGTCTTACTCTAAGAGGGAATGTCTTAATTCAGAGGAAGTGACCGTGTGTCACTGTGAGAACTCTTTGGGGCTCTCGGTTTGCATGCATGGGCGTTATCACATGGATAACCGTGGAGCTTGGGCTGTTCCCCTCTGAACCCATGCATCTCTCTGTGCCCTTGGAGGCTCACATGCTGGCCTCTTCGCTGGGTGATGGAGGGTTTCCTGCCACCCAGGGTTTTGTCCCTCTCTGGGCATGAGTCTAAGAACGTGGTTGAAGGCCAGTTATCTTGTATGCGTGCGTTTCTGTGCTGTGTTGCCAAGGTTTGGTGGTTTCATCAGTCAGACCAGTGATTCCCAGCTTTCCTAATAAATGCTGCAACACTTTAATACAGTTCCGTAAATTGTGGTGACCCCCACAATACAGTTGCTTCATTGCTACTTCATAACTGTAATTTTGCTACTGTTATGAATCATACTGCAAATATCTGATATTCGGGATATTGCCCTCCCCACCCCTCCAGGTTGAGGCCCTTTTGCCAACCGTGTGACCATTGGGTGGGTGTGTCTGTTGTTTGGTCTCTGGAGAGTTTCAGGGCTTGACTGAGTAAAGAAAGCCCATATATCCTACAGGCATCCTCAGGGCTGAGCACCCCATCAAAAGCCCAGGGTTCCATGGACCCATCTGGGGTGCACTCTGGGTTGGCTGTCCACCCTCAGAGGTTGGACAGGATGCTGGCTAGCAGCAGGGTCATGCTGCTGGGGCTGACTCAAGCACCCTCGCAGCCTGTGTGACCAGCCTCAGCCTTTTCCACAGGGTTCCCACTGATGGTATATTGAGGAATCTCTGGAAATCTGCCATCTTGTTCCTTTGGGTACAGGTGCTAGGCATGATCTAGGGTAGGTTGTTCTGGTTCTCAATCTGTCTGGCTTCATTCCTTGCTTGCCTGCCATGGATTTGTATAGTCTAGGCTGGCTTAGAACTCTGTACCCAGGATGGTGTTAAACTTGAGGTGAATCCTCCCTCGGCTTCCTGACTGGTGGGGCTGGTTACAGGAGTGAGCTATTACAGTGAGTCTAGGAATAGTTTTTCCATGCTGAAGATACGCTCAAAGGGATGAGTAGTGTGTGTGTGTGTGTGTGTTTAACTTGGAGGTTTTCAGGGTCTCTAGCCCCCGGGACAGTGATTGTTCGCTCCCACTGGGGCTGATTGTGCCTTTTCAGTGCTGTATAGGACTGTGCCTTTACCCTATGGGGCTCAGGTCAGTTGAAAGGGACCATTCTAATGCTAGTTGGGGAAGGTGCTCTCATATTCCGTCCTAAGCCGCCCACCCATACGCACTACCACTGCTGCCCACCCAGAACTGGGAGGGGACATCCGGCCCCAGATACTGCAGGTTCCCACAGAAGGGACAGAAGGCCATGGAACAGGAACCCCATTGTGGATGCCAGGCCTGCAGCATTTGCGGTGGAGGCTGGTGCTGACCTGGATGGAGGGAGATGGACCCAAAAGTCCCAGCAGAGGCGGGGCTGATGATGAGGCTCCCAGCAGCCACATCTATGCTATATGTGCCACCAGCCCTGGTTCCAGTATGTCCGTCCTTCCTTCCTTCCAATGCTGCAAATTAAACTCAGGAATTCTCATTATAGGCAGGGATTTACAATTGAGCCAGAGCCCTGTCCCTTATTTGGGAATTCTAGATAGATGGTCTAATCACTGAGCCACACCCCCGCCCCTCACTGGGGGATTCTAGGCAGGTGCTTTACCACTGAACCAAGCACCCAGCCCTCTGTGGGTTTTCTTGTGAGACAGGGTCTCAGTTAAGTTACTCGGACTGGCTTTGAACTCACTCTGCAGCCTAGGCAGGCCTTGAACTCCTGCTTTACCCTCTCAGTTGCTGGCTGGGAAAATGCCTGTGCCCTGCCTATTGTGCTCAGCATGTGCTGTCTGGCCCCAAGTGCTAGCTGTGTTCTCCAGCCCCTGCTGTGGAGGCTGGAGAAGGAGGCCCCAGGGCCTGCACAGTGGAGCATAGTCCGGGCCCATGGAGTGTTTGGCCTGGACAGAGGTGAAGCTTCCCCTGTCTACATTACATGGGTCTACCAAGGGGTCAGGGACTGGGGCTGGTAAAAGGTCAGGGTCAGGTCAGCTCAGAGCCATCATTTGACCTGGCTGCTGTGCTGCAGAAGGAGATCCTTTACTCAGTTTCTAACATGCAGTAAGTAGCTCAGCCCAGAGCTTCGCTGGGTCAGATTCCAGGCTGCTAGAAGGAACTTGGGTAGGGTCTGGAGCTGTGTTCTAGGGAAAGTCCCAGCTGGGCTCCGTCAGGTGGCTCAGGGGAAGATTTCAGAGAAGGTGGCCAGGCTGGCTTCAATCCTGAAGGAGCAGGTCTCATGGTCACTCCTCTGCTTGAGGGGCTTGAGGTCTGAGGAGGCTGGGGCAGCAGGGCAGAAGATGCCTATCAAGCTGTGGACCCTCACAGCCGATGTCTCTCCCTTTCCATTGCTATGTGTGGGGACCCTCAGGCAGGCGGGACAGGTCTCCTCCTGCCTTTGAGACATGGCCCCAGCCTTCCCTCCTCAGTGGATATCCATGGGACATTTGGGGAGCCAGAGCATAAGGCCCTCATGGTCAGATTAAAGGATTGTCCTGGGAAGGCTCTGGGAACTCCGGAGCGGTGCTGTGTGGTCTTAGAGCTTCACTCATTTTAAGTCCAGGCCAGTAGAAAGCAGAGAAGAGTGAGGGGCCGTGTGGCTGACCAGCAGGAGGGACTGTGCCCTGTGTCTGCTCAGTCGGCAGTGGCTTTTGTCATTTTTGTCAGCCACTGTCCTGAGGTTGGAGCAGTCAGGACAAGCCCTCCGTCCCTGCAGGGAGCGGCCTGGTGAGGTGGCACTCTGGGCTGGACCTGAGGGAGCTCTGGAATGCTTGTGGCGCACTGTAGGGGCTTCTGGGACTTTACAGTCTCATTTTCTATGTTCGTGGATGCGGTTTTGAAAATTTGGTATTCGGAACATGTTGTCTGGGGTGGGGGTAATGTAGCCATTTCCTGGCCAGACAGAGGTGGCAGAGCGGCTGGAATCCTCACATTCCTGAGGCAGGTGCTCCCGGAAACCACCGTTTGTTTCCGTCTGATAGCCACAGGCCTGTCTGGGAGAGGGGGGGCTCCCCAGCTGGAGCGGCTCATCAGTCACCCCTCACCCAGGGGACCCCTAGGCTCAGTGGACAAGGTGGTACTTGCCCTGGAGGGCTGTAGCTAAAACCAGATTCCCTCCTGACACCTGGGTTCTGGGCCTCGTGAGTCCACCTGGTCCCCACTACTGATGCTGTGGTGGAAAGGGCAGGGCACGCCCCTGCTGGTGTCCGAGGCCATGGTTTCGCTCAGGCCCAGGTTCATGTAGGCGGCCTTGAAGCTTGCTGGATCATCAAGGACTACGGACATGTTGGGGACTAGCAGGGGCACAGCACCGCTGCCCACAGCTCCCCTTGGGACTGGCTGATGTTTTTCCTTTGGGAAAACTCCTTTCCTCCTATTCCAGGGCCCTTCAAGGGAGGGACAAGGGGTTGCCCTTCTGTTCCCTGGGACAGTATGAGAGCACATTTCATAACTTAGGGACTGGGGTTTGCCCTGCTTCTGGGACATGCTGACTTTTGGAATAGAGCTTGGGGACTAATTTTAGTAAGGAGCCTGTTCGAATATTGACTCCTGTTAAAGCTGGCCCCTGTAGGGCGGCCCTGTCCCATTTCTGGGTGATTCTTTAATGTTGTGTCTTTTGGTTTTTTTGACACATGGTCTTGCTCTGTAGCCAGGCTGCCCTGGAACTCAGTATGTAGCTCAGGCTGGACTTGAAGCAATCCTCCTGCTTCAGCCTACCAAGTGCTGGGCTTCCAGACTTGCCCCACCATACCTGCTTCTTTCATGAGATACCTGGGTGGGTGTGACCACTGTCCCCATTCACAGGTTAGGTTGGAGGTATCTGGACAGCAGAGCCCGACTACCCCTTAGATGGCCCTTGCTCAGGCTAGCCGAACTACACCTCAAATGCCCCTGCCCAGGCTAGCCTAGCACCCCGCCAAAGCTTTCCAAGCAAGACCCCTGGGCAGAAGCCTGGCACATAGTTCCATTCTTACAGCTCTCGGGTCAAGACCTTCCTTGCTCTCATTGTCCCTAGTTACTGTCCCTCCCACTTCCTGACGTAGTGAAACCTCCTGGGCTGGCCCTTGACCCCTGACCCCACGCCCTACAGTTGAGCTCATACTTGGCAGACTGTGTTCACACCTGAGGCACCCATTCTACTTCACACGCCCGTGGGGCACCTGGCACCCTTTGCACCCATGTTAACCATTAATGTAGCCAAGTTGGTAGCCACAGCAGAGCGTGGCTGAGTCTGGTCCCCGGTGCTCTGAAGTAGCTGCTTGGCCTGGGTGCACAGCTCACCCCTGCTTGGGTCCTCTTGGCTCCTGGGCTTCAATACCCTTGGGAGAGCAGTGGAGAATGTTCCCCTACTCCAAACGCCCTCAGTCATTCTGAACGGGCCAAGCATTGTCCCCACCACTGAATACCAAGAGGCTGCCACCTCTAGGTGCCCTGGGCTACCCGAGTTGGGTTCAGCACCATTATAGCCTCAGTTTCCCTGGTATAGGGTGAGATGTGAGGTAGAAGTCCCTTGGGGCTGTGCTGGGAGGTGGACGCAGCTTCAGCACCGATTGTATGCAGTTCTGCAGGGCTGGAAGGGTGCCTGTCCTCTGGCACATGTTCCAGGTGGCATCAAGGTTGGGACAGGCCGCCAGGCATGCTCTTCGGGTCACCTCAGGAGAGGCCTTGCTGTGCCTGAGTTTTCTTTTCTATCCATGGAGGTGACAATCCTGCCTCCTCCCTGCCTGGCCAGGAGGGTTATATGAGCGCTGGCATCTGGACTCTGTGGCAGGGGGCCTGGGGAGCTCTCTACACAACGTCAGGCTGGAGTAGAGCAGGGTACAAGGACTCCCGGCTGCAGCTCTTGATGGTGGTGGTGTGTATGTGGGGGTGGGGGAGGGGTGTCAAGCAACTGCTGTATGAGCATGCCGTGGGGGTGTGGAGTCGCAGTCCTGTGCTGGGAGCTGTGCACAGCAATCCCATCCATGTCTGTGTGGTGGAGTTGCATATTCATGAATGTGACAGTCTGTAGTGCCCAGCATCCGGCCAGTACTATGGAAGACTTTGCCTGGGAGTCTAGAGTCCAGCACCAACTGATGTGTGGCCGTGTCTCCCGGAGACCGTGGGTTGGGGGGAATGGCCCTCTGAGTAAGTCCCCTCCCTTGGCAAGCTTCGTAGCCACACTGCCATCTCCAGCCGAGCCTCTGTTTTCTTCACTGAGGCCACGCTCACCAGAGCAGTGCTTTGCTTCACCATCCCCTGCCCAGCCCCCCCTTTCTTGGATGACACCCTTTAGGTCTCTTGGGCACTTACGGGTCTCGTGTATTTCAAGCTGGCTTCAGCACTCTGTTGCCAAAGATGAGCTTAGTTTCCAGTCCTCCTGGGTCCTGGGATTACAGCCTTGTGCCACCACATTCAGCTTACACGGTGTTGGGGGCAGAACTCGGATTTGTGGATGCTAAGGCAAGCACTCTGCCAGCTGAGCCACAGCCCTTGCTGCGTAGCCCAGGCTGATCTTGAACTGGGGGAGTTTCCAAGCGCTGGGATGGCCCAGCCCCGCTGAGATTTCATTTCGAATGGAAGCAGGCCTGAGCTCAAGGGATGACACCTCAGGAAGGGTAGATATCTGAGTCCCGGTTTGGGGTGAGCCGAGTGGTGTGCCCTCCTCGGGCACGTGGCATTGACACTGGCTTTGTTTCCTTGGCAGGTGGCCAAAGTGGAGTATGTCAGGAAGAAGCCAAAATTGAAAGAGGTCCAGGTGAGGTTAGAGGAGCATCTGGAGTGTGCATGCGCGACCTCCAACCTGAACCCGGACCATCGGGAGGAGGAGACGGGTGAGTCACTTGCACTGTTTATTTGCTGTGGTGGGGGGGTCTTGAGGGAATTGGGGTGTTGGGCCTAGCCAAGTTAGTCACAGAGTGATGGGAAAAGTTGCAGGCCTAGAACTCCCGGCTGTCCACGCTGGCCTGCAGAGCTAGAATCTGGTAAGCTGTGCCTGCAGGGGTCCACATCTGAACGGGACAGTAGATACTGGATTGAGGCTGTGTCCTGCTGTCCGGGGTCTTGACCTTCATCCCGCCAGCACACCTGAGCCTTGCCAGCGGTCAGGCAGTCCAGGTGCAGAGAAAGACCCGGAAGTGTCTGTGCCAGGGTGGATCGGGCTTTCTTTCTGAAAGATAACCACCGCCAGTATTTATTGCTGTGGCTTCCCTCCCCACGCCCTCCGGAGGCCACTCACCTTCCCTGCCCTTTCCTTGACAGGAAGGCGTAGGGAATCAGGTAAAAAGCGGAAAAGAAAAAGGTTAAAACCCACCTAAGGCGGCCGACCAGGTAGGCCCTGCCCGCCGGGTGCGCTGGGGGACTCCCTCGCAGGGCTGGGACACAATCAGACCAGTGAAATCAGCTTCCGTGGGCCCTGATTGGCTCTGGGCTCTGTGTGCTTCCGGGGCTGCTGGGCCGGGTCTCCTCGCAACTACAGCTTTGCTGGTCTCTTGGTCATTGATCAGGCACATCCAAGTGCCCCTTGGCGGGAAGCGTTGGGGCCTCTGCTGGAGCTATGGGGAGAGGGGCTGCCCACTGCACTGACAGATGAAAGCACCAAGGCTTTTCCAGATGACAGGAGGCTCCATGGATCTGAAGAGCTTTAGGTGGGCAGGGCAGTTGGTGTCTGTAACCAGGAGCAACATGAGGAAAGGAGGTGGAGGTTAACAGTCGGTGTAAGATCAGGACGGGTGGCCAGAACAGGTGTCATTGGTCCTGTGGATTCTGGCTTCAGAATGACCCTCAGGACCTGCAGTTGCTGCTAACTCTCCAGTGTGAGCTGGAAGAGTCATGTCGGGTAAAGAAGGGCCAGCTTGAGGGCCTCTTAGGAATGCTTGTTCCAAACCCACCCGGTGACGCCGGTTTTTCCCCGGAAGTGTAGGGAATGTAGGTGAGGTATGTCATTTCTCAGACCTGTCCTGAGTGGCGGCTTGTCTGGCCCAGAGGGCTGGAGCCTGTCTGGCTGAGCCCTCCCTCCTGGCACACAGGACTTAGGGGCATCCAAGACAAACAGTTATTCTGGGCAAGAGAGTCCTCAGAGATAGGGTGTCTGAGAGTCCTGGCACCCACAGGAGTGTGGCTGGGGATGCCTGTCTTGGGCATGTGGCTCAGATGGGCCTGCTGCTAACAGAGACCCCTTCCAAGTGAGAGGCAGGTGTTCCCGTGGCTGCCCGTGTCCAGCTGGCAGCCCGTCTCCAGCCTGGGAGTAGAGGCCTTGTTGGTTCTCTATGGAACTGGGATGTATAAGTTTGTGATATCTGTTGTCTGCTCATCAGCACCAAAAAAATAAAAATAAACATAGATCTGCTTAGTCATGGAGACCCACACACAGTGTGGCTCGTGGCATCTATTCTACCTATTACTTCATGGCCCAAATTGTCTGCCAACCTCTGATAAGCACAAGCCATAGGCCGGAAGAAAGGACGATAGAGGAAAGGGCAAAAGGAACTTTCTGTGCCTCAGTTTCTGCATCTGTGCAATGGGAACATGGGCTCTTCTGTGAAATGCGACCAGCCTGGTCCCAATTCTTAAATTGGGAAAATGTGATTGAACTGGAAATTTTGATTTTGTTTTTTAAATTACACATCAAGTTCATATCTTAAGACATAAATTGTGTCGGGCTAAGTGGCCCTGGTGTTTTCTGTCTGTGGTCATAGCCTCAACTCTTCCTGTCTTCCCACAGATGTGAGGTGAGATGAGCCGGCCGCCCTCTCCCGGGACACGGATGTACGTGGCGTGTGACATTCCTGAACATACTATGTATGGTGCTTCATTGCCAATGTGCGTGCGGTCTTTGTTCTCCTCCGTGAAAAACTGTGTCCGAGGACAAAGAGACAGTGACCGTTTGTTCAGTGTGACATCAAAGCAAGTACTGTAGCACTCGGAGAGACAGTGAGAAAGCTTCCTTGTCACAGAGAGCGAAAACAAAACCACAAAAAAGAAAAAAACAAAAAACAAAAAAAACAAAAAAAAATTAAAAAAAAAACAAAACCCAACAACAAAAACCCCCACCACAAGAAACGAAAAAGACTGAAGTGGGCAGCGAAGGGCTGCCCCGCAGGACTGAAGCTGTTGCCAACGCCCTGGACTCTGCCCATGGGCACAGGTGCTTTCACTGAGGACGCCCGGGGCCGGGGAGGCTGCCCGCCGGCTCCGCGAGGTACAGGAAGCTGAGCAATGGGAGATGTCCGTGGGCCTGTCCGCCACCTCGCTTGAGTCTGCCTAGGACTGATAGCCTTACGTGGAATTCCTTTTTCCTTGTCTTTATTTCTTTTTTTTTTTTTCTCCTTTTTTTTTTTTACACCATAAAGTGATTAAGCTTTTTATTCTTTGCCTAGCTTTTTCTTTTCCTTTTTCTTTTTTCTTTTTCTTCTTTTTTTTTTTTTTTAAGTCTGTTGGATGACATTTTTTTTTTTTTTTTTTTTTTTTTTTTTTTGTCGATAACACGCACGAGGCTGCTGTAAGTTGGGACAGCGAGACGGTTATTTTTTTTTTCCTAGCCAAACTAATGAGGTGTATTAAAATAAACATGGTATACCTACCTGTACATTTCTGATGCGCCTCTGGCTTCCTGTGTTCCGCAGCCCCCTTAACGTTAGCTTCTGGCTTGAGTCATATGAGAGAACTATGTGGGAGTCATTCCGGTTGTGTGCCCTCCCCCCATGGCCGTCCCCCTCCCCATTGCTAAACGGCTTCCATGGCAGTGTGGAGCCTCAACTGAGATTACTTTTTAGTAAGTGGTTGGGTTTCACTGTTGAACAGAATTGTGTGCGCGTGGTTTCCTTGTTTTGTTTTTTTTGTAAAGGTGAACTTTGTATTTTTAATATTATCAGTTTATATACCTGAGAGCCTGCTATATATTTTTTTTTAATTTTGAACTAAAAGGAGAAAAAAAAACAAACAAACAACAAGCTTAATGCACATCAGATGGATGCTGTGGTCCTGTTTTTCTAGTTGCTTCCTGATTTGAGGGTATGAAAACTTGGGCATCAGATACTCGGGGTTAGAGAAGTGACAGGCCGTCTGGCCTGAGTTCCTGAGAGGAAGGGGACCAGAGCAGAGGGGACCGTCCTACTTGCAAGCTTGAGCACCTTCTATGGAGCCAGGTGCGCTGCACTTCAGCCAGTTATGAGCTTGGACTCTGTCAGTGGGCGGTCAGATGGGCACCCTGGAGCCTGTGGCCCTGTGGCTCAGCAGCCAGCAGACGTCCCTGTGCGTTCTCCTGGGAAGTGAAAGGAGTATCACCCTTACAGTGCTTATTTGGATACTATCCAAGTGATCAGCACGGCTCAGGGGCTGGAGGATTGTGCTACAGGCCAGGCCTTCAGCACTAGAGGCTGATCTGTAGGAAGCCGGGCCACAGCCCAGTGTTCGGTCCCATAATCCAGAGTCAGAAGCCTAGTGCTCATGGGAAATCCCATAGGCTGTGAAGCCTAGAAGCCCTTAATGGCTACAACTGGCCTGTTTCGTGGTATCTATCCAATCCCACAGACAAGGGCCCTGGATCTGCACCCCACCCCACCCCACCCACCCACCCACCCACGTGAGCTGTGCTGCCTTGGATGGGTGAGTGGCGTGCTTTGTCACATGTTGGCCTTGATGGGGCATCTGTGCCGTTGAGCGCCAGGGCTCTCCTGTGAGTTGCTCAGCTTTTGGGTTTCCTGCTGTTAACTTGTTTCATCCAGCTTCCTTGATGGTTCCTGTGACCTTGAACATTGATGGGTCTTCCTGTGACCTTGCGGTTTCCTCCAGTGCCCTTAGCTCTCTGTGAACCCAGTGACTAGATTTGCTTCCATTAACTCAATGTGTCCCCAGTGACCTTGACAATTCCATGACCTTGAGGTCTCTTCCAGAACTGTGACCTTGGATGATCTGTACTGTAACCTTGAGCTTTGGGTTATGACTTTTGATTGCTTCCTGTGTACACATGACCTTTATATTTCTGTGGCTATGAACCTGCGACCTTGAGTATTCTTTTTGAAGTCCATGATCCTGAGCCTTCAGGGTTCTTCCTTTGACCTTAAAATTTCCTCTTGTGGCCTTGAGGTTTCTTCAAGGTCTGTGACCTTAAACACTCCAAAACCTTTACCCCTGTGCTGTGTGGTCTTGGTATTTCCTCCTGAGTTGTGACTGTGAGGTTTTCTATGAGCCTATGACCTTGAGTTTTGTGTCATGATCTTTAGGTTTCCTTCCTATGAGCCCTGTGGCCTTTCTCTGCCCCTACTGTGTATCTGTAAGGCAGAGTTGTTGGCAGACCTGGTGTTCCAGATGGGTTCTGGTGTCTTCTGTGGCTTCTGTCCCCATCAGCTGGCACAGAGCTCCTCCATGGAGGCAGGCTCCCACACTTACCTGGAGGTTCCACATTTCCTTGTTTCTGAGACTCACTCTTCCCCTTGCTGGATCCTCTTAGTGCCTCTTCTCTCTGCTCCTCTGGCCTGTGGGTGGGCTGGACTGTGGTGACACGGGTAGCCTTCAGCTGGCCAGAGCCAGCTCTTAGAGCAACAGGTTCAGCTGGACCACATGGTGGGTTCTCTAGATCGGTTCCATAGTTAAAGACTGTTTGGAGGGTCATATTCAGTAAAGGTATTAGGCCTTAATCTTTCCTGTCATTGGCTTCAAAAGTGTCCCGCCACCCTTGTTCTTGTCTGCATATTTTTCTGGGAATTCTGGGGATGAAAACTTGCCCTTGGTTGAGAGTTGCTGTTTTAAGGATTGGATCTATACCCTGAACCCCCTAGGAGACTTCTTATACAGACATCATGAGGACACAATTCTAGGAGCAGCAGAGGGGAATAAGCTGAGGCTTATTCTGCCTCCCTGGCCCCAGGAAACTGAAGCTGTGGCATTGCCCCATGGGAAGCAACTCTGGCTGGACCTAACCAGGGCCCTATACTGAAGCTACATGGTCCAACAAATCCTCCCAGGAGCCCCAGCCCCAGGAGAGCACACTGAACAGGAGAGGAAGCATGGCTCAAGATCCATCCTAGAGGCCAACAGGTCCCAGTGGGGGACATCTAGGGGAGCAGTGGCTCTTGGGTTACCCCAAGAGTTACTTCCTTTACCTAGGAAGCCTGGTGTCCCTTAGCCAGAGGCATGGCCTTTCCATTTCTCTGGAACACCCAGTCTCTAGGGCCCAGGGAGGCCACATTACATGGGTAGAGGGATATTCAGCCCTGCAAGGTGAGCTAGCAAGGGGCTGAGGGGCTCTGGTGCTGGAGGTGGGATTTGAGCATGATCATTTCGGATACATGATACTCAGGTCCTGGGGGTGCTCTGGACTGCAGCTAACTTGCAGCTCTCTGCAGTTTCAGCTACAGGCATGCCTTAAGTTACCTTTCTGTTTCTTTGATAAAACATCATGACCAAAAGCAACCTGGAGAGGAAAGGGTTTCTTGCCGTTTTCAATTGTAGTCCATCGTCCAGCGAAGTCAGAGCAGGAATTGATGCAGAGGCCTTGGAGGACTGTTGCTTACTGGCCCAGGGACAACACCACTCCTCCCCCCATGGGTGGTCTTACTCAGGACACTCACCAGTCAAGACAATGTATGACAAGATCAGTGTGGTGGGGGCATTTTCTAAGTTGAGGTTCCTTCTAAAATGAGTCTAGCCCAAACTGGCCCATACAAGGCAAAATGGTCTATGCTGCTGCTTCAGGGCTTTGGTGTGATCTGAGCACAGTGCCAGGTGCTCGTACTGGATGTTCTACTATTCTGCAGCCCAAGTCCTACCCTTCCCCCACCTTCGGAGAGTTGTACCTTTGGGTCTCCATAGTAGGTTTCAGCACCCAAGCCGTATGTCTGACTAGGAGCCATGTTGTGATATTTTGTTTTTGGCTCCGATTATAAAGTTAAAAATAGCTTCATTCTCTCAGAAGAATGTTGAGTTCAACAAAAATCTACATAGGTATGGATAGGGAAGCTTCAGGAGGTTGTGTGCGTGGCCAGTCTCTCGTGCCCACTGGGTGCATGGCTGACTGTGACCTAAGGCTAGGTAGGGTCAGGGCTTTTCCCACAGCAGACCAAGTGTCCTTGGGACTGAGCAGAAGGTGGTCCTTTGATACACCAATGTAGAAGCTGTGGGGCTGAAAGGACCTACATGGGACCCAGTCCAGCAGAGCATCCTCTGACTGGTTAGAACTTGTTTCCCCATCACCGTAATCAAACGATGGTGCCTTCAAGATGGCTGCCAAGACTTCATGAGCCTATGGGAAGCTTTGAGAGGAAACATGTGCTCTGTTAGAACCCTGGCTGCTCAAGACTCACATGGACCTGTTCCAGGCTTCTATGCTTGGCACCATGGCCACTGTGGGTCCAGTGTAGCTTTCTGGGCTGTGATTCCTGGAGGATAGGAAGACATGCTAAGAGTAAAGACATGTAGAGTAAGGGCTACCACAGTGTCTGCTTCTGCCCTGGGCTGGGGCTGCCTCTGTTCTCCACCCCCAGCCTCCCTCTAGCTTCTTGGTTACCCCACAGCACCGTGTCTCTCAGATGGAGATTCCCACTCAGTCTCGTCCCACCTGGCTCCAGGCTACCTGCTTTCAAACCTTTCTCCACAGACAACCATGGTGCTTTGAGCTTGGGTTGTGCCCAAGAATAGTAAGCCTTCAGGGGGTGGCCGTGTCTCCATGGAAGGCTGCACACCTTGGGGCCTGCCTGTTCTCTCAATCTTTCCCAGTTGTCATAGAGGCCAAAGAGAAAGTAGGTCACTTGCCCCAACTTTTTGCCTATCCATCTAGAGATCTGGTTTCTGCTGGACACATGGCCCCCCAGTGCCCATACCTGCTTTTCCCCTACCTCTGAACATCCCAGCACATCCCAGAACTACGCTGAGGAAGCTGCAGAAGGTCAAGGGAGGGAGCCGTGAGGGTCCCTGTTCAGAGATGGGAGACTCCTTACAGGCCTTCTGGGGTGCAATGGTCTTCGAGCCTCCAAAGCAGAGGCTAAAGAATGGGTGAGTGGTTCTCACTGAAGAAAAAATCCCAGCAAGAGGAAGGTGTGTCAGCCTGGGGAACCCGAGTCAGCTTCTGAGGAGTCTCAGAACTGTCTACCCAAGGGCAAAAAAGGATATTTATATTCCATTTGGCACGCAGGCTTTGGTGAATTCAGTCTTGTGGTTTCCCTCAGCGTGCTGGTCCAGCTGAGGCAGAAAGCTGGGAAAACCCAGTGGCTGGCTCTCTGACTGTGACAGTGGAGTGGGGAAAGTACCCTGGGGCCCAGGAGCCATCCAGAAGGTGATTAATATCGCCTCGAGTGTGTGTGCACTATGCTGGGCCCTGTACGAGCCTTCAGGCCACATGGCTGACATGGCTGCCCCTTACTCGAGGAGTGTAGCCCACCTCTCTCCTTTCCACAAAGCAGCTGGATCACAGATCATGCCTCTACAGGCCGCAGCCCTTGCTCCTGCTCCTCTCAGCCCCACTGAGGTTGTTGACGGTTCTTGGAACATCTTGACCAGGAACCTCTCCAACTCCGTGTTTGCCCCGGCCCTTGCCAACCCTATCAGGTGGGTTCTCTTTGGCAGGACAGTCGGTGAGAAAGCAGGAGTAGGAGCTGATGGCTTGTGGTACAAGCCAGACAGATAGGGTCCTTTCCAAGGCATGCCCACATCAAGGGCTGACTGGAGCACCTTCCTCCCTGACTCCTCCCCATTCCACTCACCCACCCATGCCTTTGGGCTTTCCCAGGGATGCTGCTGTGGTTAAGCTTGGCTGTGAGGCTTTGGGCAGATCTGGTCTAAGACAGGGACCAGCCACCTCCAACTTGACGATCTTAACTTGGGTCAGGGAAGCAGGTATCTGGGAGCTACTGGCTCACCTCCATCTTCAAGACTGGGCAAGGACCTCTGTGTAAGTCCCTGCTACCTTACTGTGACCCCAGGTGATATCACTGTGACCCGACCTTGAACACACTTTCTTTCTGACCTTAGAGGTCAGTTATTGTGACCTTAAGCAACCACAGTGACCTCAGGTGACACTGTGACTTTGGATGGCTTCACCGTGACTATAGATGACATTGTAACATTGGGTAGCTCCACTGTTTGATCCTAGCCGCCTCTCTGTGACCCTAGGTGACATCACTGTGAACGTCTGCGAACTCACCTTCTCTTATCTCATTGTGGCTTTGGGCAGCTCTTGGGTGACCATGCTGTGGCCTGGGTTGGATCATCTGCTGCGGTAAATGTGCTGCTGGGTTTGTTCAGAGAGGATGCTGAGCAGGTTGAAGGGTCTTCGTCATGAGAGAGCATAGGGAGGCAGGAGGGGACCTTGCCTCAGCTCTTGTGCACCCTACACTTCCTCTAGAACAGGTTTGGGCTACTCAGCTTTCAGAAAGAGGGTTCTGGAAGTTTCTTCACGAAGCATCCCTCAGTGTCTTGAGCCTCCTCTCCCCTCCCCCTCTGCCTCATTTGTTATATTAGCACTAGAACTTTTGGGAGGAAGGGCTGGGATTTCCCCCAGCATCTCTGAATAAACTCTGGTCCCAAGAGCCAAGTGTACTGGCAGCCAGGTTCTTATTCCTGGGTGTGGCCTTCAGCATTCTTCATAACTCTGATTGGCCCTGGCTGGGAGCCAGACCCAGCTTGGCCTGGGAGGTGGCCATAGTATGCAAGAAGCCTGCCACCTGCCCCCCAACCCCCAGTTGCCTGAGTCCACCCTCTCCCTGCAGGCACTCAGACGAAGAAAATCATAAGAGTTCTACAGAATAAAACAACCACTGTTTCCAGCCAGGCCTTTGAGTCGCCAAAAAATGTGGAGTATTCGTGATTTGGCCCCTAGCCTGCAGCGTTCCTTGGAGGGCTGACCGGAGAACTGCCCTGCCACGCACCAGGCATCTGTTTCCACAGCGCTTGTGGCCCAAGGCCCCTGCCGCTGAGGTGCCCCTTCTGCCTGCTGAGCTGGGACAGGTGCTCAAAGTCTCTGTGCTAGGGAAGCACTGCCCGGAAGGCCTGTATTTAGGGTGTATAAGGGACACAGAAACTTCTCCACTTCACCCCCAACCTTTTTCGGGGCAATCCTTGCAGGGCAGCCTCTCTGCTGTTCCTGCAAGACCCTTGTGCTGTGCCAGTTTGGGGGGGCCTGGGACAGCTTTTTGCTGGCAAGGGTCAGCTGGCGCTCTGGCCTGTTTGAAGAGTTTCCTCTGGAGCCCTTACTTCTGAAGCCTATTGTCTTAGCCTAGCCCTGCAGGTCCGCTGGCACTGTGGGTGACTGGAGATGGGCAAACAGCCACACACAGCTGGCTACACCCAGCCAGAAGTTTGAAGTCTTGCTTCGTCCCCAGGGCCTGGGCCGTTCTCCAGAGCAAGCAGCCACTGCAGACTTGCTGGGATTTGATCTCACAAAGGCAGGACTGTGTGGGGAAGGAAAGACTCTGACTTAGACACATCATGAACCCTACATGACTCCGGAACCACTTTCATCTTTTGTTAAGGCAGGCCCTTGGCTCTCTGGTCGTCTGGACCTCCGGAGCCCAGTCCTGGGGCTGCTCAGAGGATACTGCCCCTTCCCCTGCTAGCAGGAACCATCTAGACAGCAGTACTTTCCCAGAATGCCGGGGTTCAAGGATGAAGAAACCATGCACTCTTCAAAGAGCTAAGGTTTATGGTGTCTGGGTTTCAAGAAGTTCACCTACCATTCATCATCTTCACAGTGATACAGCCACTCACAATCTGTCTATCCACCAACCATCCATCTGCCATCTTCTTTACATCCATCTACCCATCTACCCACCCACCATCCGCCCACCTATCCATCTAGCTATACATCTTTCTACCATCTACCCATCCACCTACCTACTTACCCACTTTCTCAACCTACCGCCTAGCTACAAATTATTTGCTCACTCATCTTTCTACCATCCACCCATTTACTAGCCATCCTCTTATCCATCTACCCACCATCCATCTGTCTACCACTCTTCTACTCCTCTAGCCATCAGTTAGCCATTTATCCTACCAGTACACCTTCTCCTTCTACCATTCCTCCGCCCACCCATTCATCTGCCCATCCATTCATCCACCCAATCATTTATCCACCCATCCATCCACCCACCCATCCATCCACCCACCCATCCACTCATCTACCTTTTCATCCACCCACCCATCCATTCATCCACCCATCCACCCACCCATATACCCATCTATCCATTCACGCACCCATTTATCCATTCATCCATCCACCAACCATCTAACCATTCACCCACACACCCTCCACTCACTCAACCATCCACCCACTACTCATCTGTGTACCTACCCACCCTCCACCATACCTTAGTGCTTTCTAATGCCATTCCAGTATAGCTGAAGAACATAACTGCATGATTTTGATTCTTTTCAAATACTTAGACTTGTTTTAGGGCCTAGCATATCGTCCATGGTGGGGAAAATTCCGTGAGCTCTTGAGGAAATGTATGTTCTTTTGTTGAGGTTCAACAGGAACACATAGATACACACATACACACACACACATGCCATGTGTACACAGACAACACATGGACGTGGACACAGAGGTATGCTTTTGTTGCACACCAGATCAGGACTCTCGGAAGTGCTCACGGATGCCTGCTTGTGATCTATGTTGTGTTGTCTTGCAGTTGAGTGCCCCTGGGCACATCTGTGTGCATCTATAATTTTTCTGCACTAATGAGAAAGAACCTTCTAGGTGATTAAATATTATATTCTTCAAAGCCAAATCCCTGGGGCTAACAGCCCTGCCACCCTCCTCATGGCAACATCCCTGGGCTGGCGGGACAGTGTGTCTGGTCTGAACCCCTTCACATTGTGGCGATGTGGGCTCTGACATGCCTCAGCCCGCCACCTCAGTCACATAGGTTAGGAACAGCCCTCACTTCCTGCCACAGCCATGTTGTATGCCCAGCAGCTCTGTACCTGGCCTTGGGGCAGTGTGGGGGAGGAGTCTTACCTTCTTCGGATTGGATCTCCTTCTTACCAAGGGGTTTGATCAGTGAAGTGCCCATGGGGCTGAGGAGATGGCTCAGTCAGTGAGGTGTGTGCTGCGTTAGGACCTGGATCCCTAACCCACACATAAAAAGCCAGGTATCACATGTAACCCCAAAGCCAGGCAGATGCTGTCAGGAAGCTCTGAGGGGTCTGGCTGGCAGCCAGCCTAGCCGAATAGATGGGGTCCAGGTTGAGATCCTTCCTCAAAGAAAAATTAAGTTGGAGAATGATAGAGAAAGATTTCTGATGTCAACTCTGGTACCCACATGACACATGAGTGTGCACCTACGTACATACCCATGCACACCCATTAACACACACAGGCAGAGGCACACAGTATTACACTAATGGGTGGATGGGACCCTTGGTGAGGGTTTTGGCTGACCCCTGGGGGAGCCAGGCCTGTGCTGTCATCTTTAAAGGTGAAGGGGGTTCCTCATTTCACACCTTTGGGCCCCTCTTGCCTGGGAGAGGGGCTTTGGTGCAGAGGTATATAGACTAGGACCTTAGTGGGTCTCTATTCCCAAGGGATGCCTACCTGAGACCCAAGATCCTTTTCTCTTCCTTCCTTATCCCCACCCCATTCCCACATCTATTGTTTTGGAGTAAAATAAAAAGGGGGACCTGGAGCCGCTTAGAGAAATAGGGGCACCTGGCAACTGATCAGGAACCCAGGGCCTCTTTGTGAAGGGATGGCACTGAGCCCTGCCTGCACTAGAGAGGAGTCTGTTTACCTAATACGGAGTTGGGGGGGGTGTTGGGAGAGTGGGGGCAGGGAGATTGGCAAACAGCCCTAGGCTGCTAGCCACCCCACAGCAGCCTGGGTGGCGTCCAGGGGCCCCTTAGACCTGCATACCTTCCTCCCAAGATGCGGCCCCCCTCCCACCTTTTTAAACACTGCCTGGAGGTGACCCTCAACAGAAGGAAATCCCTAAAGCAAACCTACCAAGGGCTTCGTGGGAAACAAGTCTGGTAGAGGTTGGGGGCGGGATGGGGATAGGGGATGTCAGGTCTCAGAAGTGACCAGCGTGCCAGCTGGAGGGTCCCTTACCCAGCTCCAGGCTCATTCCTGAGCTGTCTTTGCCACTGGAGAGGTGCCAGAGGAATGCACTAAGAATCCTTCAGGGAGGGCTTCCCGTCCAGTCCAGGCAGCGTCCTGGGCCAGAGACAGGCAGGGACTTGCCTGAAGATACACAGTACAGCCACAGGGATTCCAGAGGGCAGTAGGGCCCCCTAAGAGCTAACTCCTTTTTGGGGTCCCCTCAGATAACCTGGGTTCAGGTGGAGGAGGGGAGGGAGCAGTACAGGCGCTGTTGGTAGTGGAGATGGACTCTTTTCGCCTGCACAGCAGCCTGAAGGACACCCTCAGGGAAGAGCATGCCCCGCTCATCCTCTGATGCATCTTGGAATTCTGGCATTTCCCCCCTCAAAATCTGGCCTAGTTATGCTTGAGAGCTCCTGACCCCAGAACACTTTTATTTATGACAGAAAATCCGTCTCCATGGCAACACCTTAGGAAGCTGCAGCCTCAGATCATAACTTCCCGAGCAAGAAAGGCAATCAGGATCCCCCCCCCCTCCCCGCCGCCATACACACACACAACCCCAAAACATCTGAGAGCAAATTCTGCCCCTCTCTGCAGTATAGGAGGGGGCCTAGAACATGGTGGGTAAGGGCAGAGGGAAAGGACTAAGCTGGTCAACACGCAGTCCTTCATTCTGGTCATCCTGATCAGCATAGCTGTTGCACAGGGCCCCTCCCAGAAGCACCTGACAGGCCCAGGCAGCTCTTTGCAGCTGCTCCTTCCTGCTCTCTGCCAAAGTCATATCAGGGTTTGCCTTCCCTGCCTGGGAAATGGGTGTGAGGCATGGAGGAGAGCATATGCTGCTCTATTGACATCCCATGGGAAGCCCTTAGGACAGCCCAGGCAGCAAACTTCACTGAGCAGCTCCCAACAGCAAGTGTGTGTGTGTGTGGGGGGGGGAATCTGCCCAGAGATACTTCTGTTTCCAGGCTGGGGGTGGTGTCCTGCAACTTAGTCATTAGGGTATCAGAGTGGAGGAATGCCCCTGGTCCCATGAGCCTCCATTCTTTTCACTATCCATCAGTCCATCCATCCATCCATCCATCCATCCATCCATCCATCCATCCATCCATCCATCCAATTCATCCATCCACCACTTTCATCTACCCACCCAGCATCCTATTTATCTATTCACCTACCCCCTTACTACATCCATTCATCTACCTACATACTTGCCTATCCATACATCCATCTCCTTTCTACCTATCCACTGATCCACTCACTTGTCCATCTACCCACTTGTCCTCCCATCCATCTACCCACCCACCTACCTACTTGCCCATCCATCCCTAGAGATAACATCCCTAGGCTCCGGTTTCTACATCCTTTTATGCATCCATCCATCTCATCTGTCTGTCTGTTCATTTGTCTGTCTCTCTATTCATTCGTCTATCCTCTCTCCTTCTTACCCACTCACACATCTGCTTATTCATCTACCTGTCCATCCACCCACCCACCCATACATTCATATATTTTCCCTTCCAATCCCTCCACTCTCTATCTAGTCGCCCACCTATGCACCCATCCATTCGTCCATCCATCATAAGTTTTTAAACACCTCCCAGTGGCTGGTCACTCTGCTGGGTACCATGGGGTCCTTGCTCTCTGATGCTAACCACCAAGGGGAAAGCACATCACATCAGTCACTCACGTGTACACCCCAGTATGGACCAAGGCAAAAGGCTTCAACAATTTGTCTTGCTTGGGTCATCTGCTATGTGATGTTCTCTGAATTCTCACAGTCCCTCTGTGGGGTAGATGCTAGGCGTGACCACTCCTTATGCAAGGGACAGCTAAGGCACTGACTGAGCCGAGATCCGTCCTTGAAGGCACACTGCCTCCTAACACCAGCTTGGCTCTGGAATAAACGAATAGATGAGGTAGGTGCCCCAGGGTGAGGTCACCTCTCCGCAGCACTACCAGCTAGGTCCACTTCTCCATATGTGAGCCTGTGGGGAAATTTTGTGTATGAACCATAAGCAACCATGTTGCATGGTCACTGTGTAGGTTCTAGAATGGCTAAAATAAACACTAGCACCAAGTCCTTCCTTGTAAAAGCCACTGAAGAACCTCATTCTTCCCCTAAAGGCAATGCTGGTGTCACTAGCAAGTGTAGTAGAGACCTCTACTTCTGGTGTGATTTACAGGGTGCAATGAATGGAAAGAAAACCACCATAACTCACCCCACCCCGTACTTTTTTGTTGGCAGGGTCATATATTGGTCAGGTTGGCCTCAGATTCACCGTGTAGCTAAGGATAATCTTGAAATGACGATTCTCTTGCCTGAACCTCCTCAGTGCTAAGATTACAGGCCTTTACCACCAGGCCTTGTTTTTGTGGTTCTGGAGACAGAAGTCAGGGCTTCCTGCACTCTGGGTGACTTCTCTCCCGGTCCCCAGACTCGCGGCCCTCAGGTAATAAAGATCCAGTTCAGAAGGAAAATCCAATTTCTCTTTGCACGCATTTGGGAGAATAGACTCCAAAGCTGTGAATATTTCATCTCACCTCTCGTTCTATTCCTCAGACATTTTGGGGTCAGGAGAAAAGGCTGAATTAATTTTGTGTTTTAGTGGGACAAATACATTAACAACACAGCTGTGCTTCAGTTCCATAAGCACCCCATCATAAATGGCCAATGTGGGGGCACTGTAGAGAAGGGTTGCTCACTTCCTTACTGACCAGGTAGCAAAGATACACCAGAAGGAACACTCCT
This sequence comes from Pachyuromys duprasi, assembly GCA_028658305.1. Lineage (NCBI taxonomy): Eukaryota > Metazoa > Chordata > Mammalia > Rodentia > Muridae > Pachyuromys > Pachyuromys duprasi. The sequence continues at coordinate 22,017,225 of CM053751.1, forward strand.
CCTCCCCTCCCTTCACCTCTTCTCTCCCCTCCCTCCCCTCCCCTCCCCACCTTCTCCCTCTCTCTCCACCTTTTCCCTCCCCCTCCCCTTTCCCTCTCCCTATTTCTCTCCCTCCCTCCTTCTCCCCTCCCCCTCTCTCTTCACATTCTCCCTCCACCCTCTCTCCTTCAAAGGCATACCCTTGATGATCCCCATCCAATCACCTTCCTCCAACCAGGTACCACCTTCGAGCTGCCCATCGCTCTGAACTTTCCAGTGCAGGAGTCAGTTGGAGACATCAGCACCTTGTGACTTGACAATGGCTGTAGAGGGGGTCACACATCTGCAGTCAGGGTTAGGGGAACCCTGAAACTAGGAGCCTGGAAGAGAAGATGGTAGAACCCTGGCTCTTTTTGAGGGACTAGATGAACCAGGCTCTAGGGAGATAGCACCCCCAGGCTCTGATTTCTACAAGCCTGTGGTCACTGCTGCTGTTATTCTAAAGAACCCTGTCACCTTCTGAGCACTGGGACCCCAAGTCCTGAACTTTCCATCTATGGCTAATAAATGACCTTCCATATTCCAGGGATCTCATTGTCAGTGTCCTGAGAGCTACAGAGGCCTCTGTGGGGTGAGGTGAGGAGGCAGAAGAGGATGAATTTGTGTCTCCTGGGGTGTCCCTGACAAGGACCTCAAGAACTGGTTCAGTAGGCAAGACACTTGAGTATGGTGACCTGAGTTCAGATCCCCAGAATCCATGTAAAGCCAGGTGTGGTAGCCCAGATGTTTGCACGTATCTCTAATCCCAGGGCTCCTAAGGCAAAATAAGAGACAGAGACAGCAGAATCTGTGAGAGCTCATGGTCTAGCTAGCCTGGGGAGCAACAAAGAGAGCCTTTTCAAGGTAGAAAACTAGGACTGACACTTGAAGGAATTCTTTTACACATACATACATAAAAATATAAAAGAATGAACTAAATAAACAAACAGGCAACAACAACAAAACCCAGCATTCTACAACATCTGGGGTCCAACAGTGCGGGTAGGACAGGTCCTTCATGGCAGCTGAGCAACTGTTTACACCTCTCTTGTCTCCTGGCCATTTACATCCTCTTCCCTTGGTATGTGACCGTCCTATGTCTCAATTTCTCCTTTCTATGCTTCCTGGACATACCTTCAAGGACCCTATGGTCCTTCAAATGACCCTCATCTCCAACAAGGTGACATTATTGAGGCCTTGGTGGGTTAAGACATTGACATATACAGTTTCAGTGGTCATAATTCAAAGCACAAATATGAAGTGGAGGAGAGCAGAGCCAAACCTACAAGAACATTCCAGAATGTTTCCTTCCATCTAAGGGAGGAGACCTGTGTTCGATATTTGAATCCTCTACATTTTTTTTTTTAGGTTACTTTAGTTTTGTTTTTTTAAAATTGTGCGAGTCTTACCAAATTACTCAGGCTGGACTTAAATTCACTCTATTGCCCACATTGGCTTTGAACTTGCAATCCTCCTTACTCTGCTTCTCAAGTGCTGAGATTCAGGCATGTCTTTCTACATCTGTGACAAAAAGCAAAGCAAAACAAAAAAACAAAAAAACCCAGAGATTTGGGGTTCAATAATTATTAATTTATTAACTCAATAAGTAGATCAGTTAATTAATTTATTTATATGAGGTTATGTTGTGAGCCTGCCATGACACACACGCAGAAGTCAGAGGACCACCGGTGGGAGTCCATTTTCCCTTTCACCATGTGGGCTCTGGGAATGGAACTCAGGTTGGCCGGCTTTGGCAGGAACCACCTTCACCTACAGAAGTGTCTCACCGACTCAGCTAACATTATTTTTCTTACAAACAGAAACTGGGTTGGAGGTTGGAAGACCTCAAGGTCCATTTCACGGGTGACAAAGAATACAATCCTAGTTTTCAGGAACAGTTCCATGGCTTATTAGGAAAAGGGTGGGTTTTGGAGGGAGAGCATGTCTTGCCTCAGGTCCTGGAGCATGGAATGGCTAGCCACAGTCCACTGCTGCTTCGTGGACCCTGCCCCACCCCCACTGAGAACCTTGGTGTTGTCCTCAAAGGGACTCATGGCATTTTTGGATTCTGGATGTCATGCCCTATGACCAGAGGGTTGCTTTAGTAGCTGAAGAAGTGTTTCAGTAGATAAGGAGAGCTTGCAGTTCAAGCATGAGGACCGGAGTTCAAATCCCAGCACCAGCATAAAAGTTTAGGCACAGCCATACAGCCACCTGTGGCCCAAGTGCTGTAGGGGACAGAGACAGGATGATGGCTGGGGCTTGCTGGCTGCCGGCCTGAGTCCAGGCTCAGCCCTCTGAGCCACTGAACTCAAGGGAATAAGGGGGAGAGTGATAGAGAAGACCGTCTAACACCGTTTTGAAGCCCCCTTACTTATACACACTTGCCCTGTCATACACCCACAAAAATAAAGTTCGCATTAGCTGGGTACGATGGCACACATCTGTAATCCCAGCACTTGACAGGTAGAAGAAGCAGGATGGCCAAGAGCGCAAGGCCATCATTGACTACATGGGGAAACTGAGGCCAGCCTGGGATACATGAGACCCTGTCTAAGCCAGCAAGCAGGTCACCCATCTACCAAACAAAGGAAAAGGAATGGCTCTCGCATCCTGTAGCCAAGCACTGTGGAGGTGGCCGGCCATCTCTGCGCTCGTTAGGTGAAGCAGGGCCAGCCTCAGCTACATAGTGAGTTTGAGGCCAGCCTGGGTTACGTGAGACCCTGTCTGAAAAGGCAAGGAATAGACAAAAACAAAACAAAACAAAAAAGAAACCAACTCTCCTCCCTTGTTATTACTTTGTACAAGGTGTCTTAAAGAAAAACAGACTTCCCATAGTCCTTCCGTCTAAAAGCTGTTGCATGGGCACGCACCTTTTAGAGTTTGTTGTTGTTTTTTTTTTTTTCTGAAACTGTTCTCTTGTTCAGGCCTCCAGGCTGCTCAAGTTTAATGCCTTCCTCCAGACATGTTCCTGGCCCACCGTGAGAAGGGCTCATGGTGGCTAGACGTAGTGACAACTTGTCTGGGTGCCTCTTCAGGAGTGGATCATTCTCCAGCTGTAGGGAGCTGTCACTCTCTCCAAGCTACAACCTGAGTGAGCCCTGGCATTCCTCTAGACAGCCATGAGAGCTGAAGGGTCATGGTAGACCCATAGGCCTGGGTCCAGACCACAGACAGGCTTCTCCATCCACCCAGCTCCTCCTGTGCCCAGCAGTGTGGACCAGGCAGCCTCGGCCCAGTGGTTACATCCAAGAGTAAACACTTGCCCAGCTAGCCTGGAGAAGCACACAGGGGCAATTCCATCTGCCAACAGAACTGGAGAGGAGTTTGCAGAGGGCTCTGGAAACATCCTCCCAGACCTTACAAAGGAGTGCAAAGCCCTTTCAAGGTTGGTGGGAGAGGATGTGATATCTGGAACCCTGGCTATCATTTTGCAACCACAAGGGCTCTAGGTTGAGGCCAAGGGAGGCCAGTAGAGCTGAGAATCCCAAGTCTCTTGTCGTGTGATATGATCCACGACTCTGTTTAAATCTGTCCTTGGTTGGTACTTTCACACTCATGGCCCAGGGTGTCCTCTAAACTCCCTCCTACCTCTTCCCCGAGCTGTGGCAGTTAGCATGAAATCTGGTGGGTGGGGAACAGTAGGGGGCTGGTGGGTTGGGCGGTGGCAGCCCTCTGGCCCATGGCTCTTTCCCACAGAACTCTGAGCGGGGTCTGAGTCAGCAGAGCTATTTCTGGCATTTTCTCTCATTTTAGCCACCGTCTTCATTTGTAAGACGTAGTTTATGCTCCCCAGAACCTCCAGCCAGGAGCCCCCAGGGAACTGCCAGCCCTCTGGCTTTCCCTTCTTTCCAAGAAGGAGATATGGCGTCTGGCCTGACCAAGGCCATGTGAGAAAGTTCAAACTGCTGTTCCAGGCTGACTGCCTTCTGGAAGCTTCCTGGGCGCTAGCCACCCACGGGGCCTCCGAGGAGCTGCCAGAGGATCCTGGGAAGGAGCAGGACCCTTGCTGAGCTTGCCAGTGGGTTCATCTCAGTAGTCCTACAGTCTTGGCCCTGGTGTAAGGGACTCCCAGAGCTTCTGTGTGTGTTCCCTCCACCCCAACACACACACACACACACACACACACACACCCTCTGATACTGTCTTTATCGAAGGACACTTTGGAGATCCCAGTGATCCCTCTGGCCACCAACTTACCCAGTCCTAATCGGGTCAGCTGGGAAAGTTGAAGGGACGTAGCAAGACTAGCCAGCACTGCAGATCAACAAAATGTGGTCTTAGATGTGTGGCTGTGCTGTGACCAGGTTGTCTCTGTCATTGTCTTAGACTCTAAAGTTTGTGGCTGGGGTGGACATGCCTGAAGCTTTCCAGAGATTGGGAAGTCAGACCCGCCATGCTCCTGTGCTGATTTATCAGTTCATCCATCTACCTACCCACCCACCCACCTACCCATCTATCCTCATACTAACCACCCAGCTTTCCTCCCTCCAACAGGGGAGAACACGCATCATGGCCCGGCCCTTGTTGGCCACATGTGATCAAGGCCTGCCTTTGCCTATCTGGGGAACTCTATCTTGAGATAGAGCCAGCTGGCCCAGTAGCTGTAAAGGACAGCCAGGAGCTTTGGAAAGGGGTGTGTTCTGGAGTAACACCCTCAAAAGCTACAATTTTCAACCTGTGGGTCATGACTCCTTTGACTACGGAACAACCCTTTCACAGGGGTCAGTATCAGATAGCCTGCCTGTGAGATGTTTACGTTACAATTCAGAACAGCAGCAAAATTACCGTTGTGAAGTAACAATGAAATAATTTTCTGGTTGGGGGGTTTCCACAACATGAGGAATTATATTAAAGAGTCACAGCGTTAGGAAGGTTGAGAACCACTGCTCAACAGGCTGAAAACAGTCTTTATAGATGCAATTAGCTGAGTTGAGCTTGAGATATGTTCATCTTGAAATGACTTGCTTGTTCTAGTGAGAGGCAAGAGACGTAACCGCAGATATTCACACACATGTACACAACACACACACACACAAGGACGTGGTCTGAACATACAGGCCCATAGACCATGCACCTACAAGTCAGGGTTTGCCCACTGTGGCTGGAGTGAAACTCAGACTCCTCTGGAGGCTCAGCCGGCCTAGCCTTGGGTCCCTGGCATCCAGAGGTGTGAGGAATGAGTGTGTTGTCCAGGCCATGTCTGAGGTACCAGTTGTGGCACCTTGTGTCTCTAGACTCGGTAGGGAAGCAGGGCCAGCTGATGAAAGCTCCTGAAGCACTGCCCAGTGTGGCAGCCACTGGCCACTGGGTCTACTGGGCACTTGGCATGCAGCTGGGGCAAAGTTTCAAATACTCACCTTGGCTGCTCACCTGTGTCTAGTGGCTCCCACCCATGTCTGGTGGCTGTCATATTAGGCTGGCAGCATTGGAGACACAGGCATTGCTGAGTCCCAGGGTCATGTTCTCAGACACACCTGACACAGGGACACCAGCAGGGAACCTCCAGTGTCATGTAGGAGAGAAGGGCTTCTCTGTGTCAGATCCCTAGGGTGCACTACAGTGGTCTCTCTGACCTTGTCTACGTCCTCAGTTTCTGGGTATCCCAGTAAAAGACTCCAGCTGGGTTGTAGTGAAATGGCCTGGCTTCCACTATGCCCTTGTGTTCCTCTGTCTGTCACACCAGGGTGCTGCAGAAAGCTGACCTTTAGGGTAAGCTGCTCCAGACCCTCGTGAGTAGCTACTTCCCAGGACTGACAGGAATGCTTGTTGAGCAGATATTACCATCCGGAACAAGTCTTACGATTGTAGGCTTTCCCTACAGGCTGCTGCCAGGCCAGGCCTCCCTTGAGATTACATGAATACCAGTCAGGAGCTTCACAAGTTGGGAAAGCCTAAACTAGTCCTGGAATCCAGGAGGCTCTGTAGTTAAGCCATTGCCATGTAGTTGGCATCTTTGGGGTCATCAGAAGGGAGAAGCCTCCCCATACATAGGCCTTGGTTATGCTTTTTGTGTTCCAGTGTGAGCACTCAAGGAGGAAGCCTTCTGCTAGGCCATGGGCAATGGAGCCCGGTGAAGGGAGGGAAGGTGGCTTGCTGTCAGGAGGGCCCTTCTTATAATGTTACAGGTTCATGGCATGATGATAATGTGACAGGGACAGTGGTACAGTGTCATAAGGAGGTGGCACACATGGAGAGGTGGCAGCTGTTTGTGCAGGGAGGCAGTTGTGAGGAAGTTATGGTTCTGGTGAACGAGCCGTTGTGAGGGATATCTGTCTTGAGGTAGTTGTGAGGTGATGGCTGTGATGAGCCATCACCAGGAGGTGGTGGAGGAATGATCACGTGATGGCTGCGAGTTGGTGAAAGTGTCTTGTACACAGGAGGTACAATCTGTTGGCAATCCGTTGAACTGACTTAACAGTGTGCACCCGTCACAACGCAGGAGTGCCCCAGAGGACTCAGAAAACAGGCCAGGCATCCAGAATTCCACAGCCATGAAGCAGGCAAGCTGAGATGGGCGTCGAAACACGTGTTTGCAGCCAGCAGTGCACAGCTGTTTCCTCTTGTGGCTTCCACGGCCTCAGATGATTTGTTTTATTAGAGGAGAACAGTGTTTGCTACCAACCAGCAGCCTTGGAGGCCCCGGGGAGGCCGGCAGATGCTTGTAATGGTCACGGGCTTGGGCGGTTTGTTCTTTCTGCCTGTGTGGATAGGTGATGCTCTGAATCACCGGTCAGTTCGGATTGAGTGCCGCATGCGCACCAGCCTGGTCTATATTCTTGGCAGAATGCTAGGGAGCTTCGCTGGGCATGACCTGAGCCAGGTCCACTCCACCACAACCCACCTCTGCACCCTGTCCTAGCTCTGTCTCCACAGTTTCGGTTGGGGACCCCAGACAGATCCCATCACCATGCAGGCCTCTGTCTTCAACTGACGTGAGGAAGGATCACTCCGATCCTGCAGAGTGTGTGGTAGGCCCCAGATGAAGTTGTGAGGGGAAGGGCCCCCAGAGTCTGTAAGGCCCCATGCACAGCTTTGCAGAGGGTATAATTTCATGAGTCCTCTTGCCCCCAAATCTAAGGCTTTTGGCTCGTTTCCCAGCAGCCTGGGGTAAAGCTGGGTTGAGAGGGTACGGTGCTAGGAGTGAACGGGAAGAAACTCTACAGGCGGCTGTTTCACTGGGGTCCACATTTGGTCCAGGAATATCTAACTGAAAGGCAGATTTTATGCATTAGCATTATTATTTATTGTTATTATTGTTGTTGATGGTGGTGGTGTGTTTGTGTGTATGCATATATATGTATGTATGTATGTATGTATGTTTGTGTTGTGTGTCACAGCGTACAGGTGAAGGTCAGAGCATGACTTTCAGGAGTCAGTCCTCTCTGCTGTGGGTTCTGGGCATCAAGCTCAGGTCATCTGGCTTGTGCAGCAAGTGACTTTACCTGGTGAGCTATATCACCGGCCCCAAAGTAGGTTTTAAGTTTTCCCAGCCAGGCTTGGTAGTGCATGTCTGTGCACTCGGGTACTTGGGAGGGATGCTGAGGTAAGTGGATCATAAGTTCAAGACCTACCTGGGCTATCGAATGTGTTCAAGGCCAACTGGGACAACTTACCTTGAAGACCTTGTCTTAAAAAAGTAAAAAGAGGACTGAAGATAAAGCTTAATAGTAGAGCCCCTGTCTAGAATCCCCCGGTGAGGGGCTGGGGTGTGGCTCAGTGGCAGAGCCCCTGCCTAGAATCCTCCAGTGAGGGGCTGGGGTGTGGCTCAGTAGTAGAGCATCTGCCTAGAATATCCCAGTGAGGGGCTGGGTATGGCTCAGTGGTAGAGCCTCTGCCTAGCATGTGGGCGGTCCTGAGCTTCATCCCCAGTACCACAGAACAGAGACCAGTTTTCTTAGAGCGTTCTCTCAGTCTGTGCAGATGCTGCTCAGCGGGCTGGATTTGCGCGTTCAGGTTTGTATCTGGCCTTGGTCCTGGGTGGATGATGCTCTTGCACAGCGCCAGGCAGAGGATGTAGGGTGGGGCCATGAAGCTCTCACTGGCTCCAGGGGAGCCAAGAGTTCACCCTGTAGACAGCCTGCACCAGTCTCCATTTCACCCTCCTCTCCCTCAGAATTGCTCCTGCCATGCATGCCGCAGCTGCCGTGCACCTGGTTTTCTGGGAAACTATGAAATGAGATTTTCTCAGGATTCTGCTTTGGGGAGTGGGGCTGGGAAGAACCTCCGATGACATATTAACCCTTTCCACTATGAAGGCATTTCTCAAATTAAGCGTGGCATGGGTGCTCTGGCCTTTAAATCACTTCGGAGCTTTCACAGCAAAGCTCATAGTCACCGGCTCAGCCTTGGTACTTTTCATTAACTGAACACTGGCCCCGGCATGGAAAATCTTTCTAGCTCTTCCTGGAGACTGCCCAGCCCGGAGTGGCCGTGATGAACACATTCTTTATATGTGAAGGTCACCAGCATTTCGCCCTGTGTTCTCCTGGCTCTCTTTCAGTGGGATGCTCTCTGCTTTCCTGGAACCTCACACTGCCAACCTCCAGGGCACTGTCCGAGGTACAACCGCAGGGGCCAGGAAGAACAGGGCCTGATCAGTGTCTGGGGAGAGTGGCTCTATGGTGACCTCTGGTCTGGTGTTCCCTAGAGACCTTGAATGGTCAGGGGGGTCTTTGTACATCTCCAAGAATCTTTCTAGTGCCCTCCGAGGAGGACTCCTGATGTTCCAGGATTAGAATGACTTCTACTTGCAGACTGGGGGGTAGCAAGACGGTGAGCGTCACAGTGACCCAGTGACGTGCTTTTTAAAGGCCAGGCTTGGTCCTGTGGCCCTTTCTGGTTCTCTGTGCAAACTTCAGCATGAGGGCAACCCTCCTCTAGAAGCAGCCAGGACCCTGTTATGTCAGGAGCTCCGTGGAGGAGGATGTCTACCATCAAAAGGGCTTAGGGTTCTTGTCCAGGCTTGCGGGGGGGGGGAGGGGGGGCTAAAGAAGTCCCTCGCAGGACATTCCCAGGCTCCTGTGCTTCTTAGAGAAACAGGTAGGTGTCCCCAACCTTCTTCTGGACTCAGAGGACCCATTGCATCTATGTATCTGGAAAGTTCTTCCCGGAGTCTATAGACTCAGGCTGGGTACTGAGTCTTCCATGTTGGACATGGGGTCCCTGGGCCAAGCGGGCATTACCCATGGCATTCTGACCACTGAAGGTTGTGGCTGCCAGGTGCTGACCCCCACTCAGTCAGCAGCCTGGATCTTACAGGTGCGCAGCAGAGTTTATAGATGGAAATGCCCGATGGAGCTAGGTGAATGGCAGGAAGAAGAGCCTGGAGGTCGGGCTCTCATCCACAGGGGCTTGCACTTCTTCCCGCCCCCACCCCCCAGGGCTTCTTGGCAGACACTGGGCTGAGGGCAGTGCTGCTTCCAAAGTCAGAGCTGGCAGGACAAGCCGGTCCTCTGTCCTTCGGGGTCAGCACAGGGCCAGGCAGCGGGCAGAGGCCGGAGGCGGCTGAGAAGGAAACGGTTGGGATTTGCAGCCAAGGCAGGAAATGGACAAATTGTCGAGGAGGAGCTGGAATGGCAGCTGGAATGTCGCCCCCGGAGCCCCCCCCCCAACCCCCAGATGCGGAGCCAAGCCAGGAAGTGCCTGGTGTCTTGGCCAAGGAGCTTTGCCCTTGCTGGGCGAAAGCTTGCCCAGTGCCACCTCCGGTCCCAGCTATAGGCTTTTAAATAGACTGCACGGGTCATGGAGCAGCAGGGGAGCTCGGAGCCCATCCAGGGCCGCGGTCCTGCCCTTGCTACCTTTATGTGGGGCTCCTCCTTGCTGGGCACACAGGACCCTTGGACATCCAGACTCTCTATGCTTCAGGTGACCATGCCTTTTTAGATGCCTTAAGCTTGCAGCCCTCTCCACCTGTGATTCCTTTCACAGTGGAAAACCCCTACTCAGTCTTTAAACCATTGCTCTGATGGTAGCTCCTGGATCAAGCTGTTCCTGAAGCATTCCAACCCTCAGATGGTCTGAGTCCCTCCCTCCAATTTTACAGTCCAGACCTTCTCTCTGGGGACCTCTACCTACCCTTCTATTGTTCCAACTGGAACGCAGCGTCTCTGATGACAGAGTTCCAACAGGACAGCAAGGTCCCAGAGTACCCCAGCACTCAGCAGAACACACACTTGCTAGTAGATGTTTGCTGGGCTTGGAAATGCAGCTTCTGTCATCTCAGTCTATCACTGTTCAGCTATTAAAGAGGAATGAGGCTACAGCATGTTCTCTGTGCTCTGGGGGCAGAGTGGGGGCGCTCACCACTGTCATTCTGGGCACCATTCTTCCCCCTTTGTTTCACAACCTAGCCTTGGAGTCTGGGGGTCTGGGTTTGAATCCCAGCTCTGCCATGCACATTTCAGTGCCTCTATTTCACTCTCTAAATGGCGCTTCCTCCTTTTGAAGGGGCTGTGGGAGGCCTGAGGACTAAGCTATCATCAGTGATGAGCCAGATTTGCCCAGTCCTAAGCTGAGCAACCCAAGAACTGGCATAAATCTTCACCCCCTCAAAGATGTTCTCGGCTCAAAGACAGGAGGGAAGGGCTCTGTGACTGTAGGTTCCTATGCTTGGGCCCCCCCCCCCAATTCCTCATCTTTTGTAGGACTCCTTTGTCTCATAGGGGAAGTGATTAGCATTCCATCCCTGGATCACAGGCTCCCGAGAGTCACTCAGAAAGGACACAAGGCTAACCCGGGCTCCTCCCACTTCCATGGCTGTATCCTTGGCCTTGACCCATGGTGCTTTGCTTCAGCCCGGTCACCTGTGGAGAAGTTGCTGTCTCTCCTCAGAGCCCTGTGGGAGCGAGCCAGCCCAGAGGAGCAGGGTTGGGGAGTCCAGTCTTCCCCGAGGTGAGCATAGCTAGCAGTTCCCATTACTTACAGTTGGGGTAGAGGGTAAACCCTGTGGACTCTGGTGGGGTTCAGGATGCCCGGCACAGCTAGATCTTGCACTGGGCAGCGGAAAAGCTGGCTCAGGTAACACTCGGGTTACATCTGACCTTTCAAAAAGTGTCTGGATGTGGGTTGACCTTTGGAGTTCCTGTGCTCCCTAAACAGGTGGAGGGGAATGGACCCTGCCACACCCACTCTCCACCTGCTCTTCCCATGGCAGCCTGCCAGGAGCATCCCTCTTGAAGCTGGCCCACAGGAGGTGTTGGCCCATAGCAGCTCTGTCAGGGAGAGAGAAGGCTTGGGGGTTCTTTGTCCTCACCTGGGCTCTGTCTCCAAAATTGTACCTTCTGCCTGGTGACCTCTTGCTTTCTGCTGTTGCTCAGCAACCAGCTCCCTTGACCTGCCCAAAAGGGTCAGTTCTTCTACAGGACCCCTGGCCAGTAGCCAAACTTTTTCTTTTGTTTGTTTATTTATTTTTTGAGATTATAACTTAATTATAACACGTCTCCTTTCCTTTCCTCCTCCCAAACCCTCCCACAGACCCCTCACTATTCTCCTTTGAATTCGTTGGTTCTTTTCCCTAATTGTCATTGCATGAGTATATGTATATACGTATATATGCACCCATACATGTATACATGTACGTATATTTGCCCAAATATAACCTGTTGAGTCCAGGTAATGCTACTTGCATGTATGTTTTCAGGCTGACCGTTCAGCACTAGACAACCTGCTGCTGTGCCCTTCCTCAGCAAGGGCCACCTCTTTCACCCCCAGCTTTGCTCAGTTTTCTGTAGTTCTTTGCGTAGGGTTGAGGCCTCACAGGCGTCTCCCGTCCCTTCTAGTTTGGCATGTTCGTTGTGATCCTTGTTCAGCTCATGGTTGGAGATGGCCTCGTTGTTAAGACTATGGGTGTAGCTTCTGATGTTGCTAGGAGACAGCCTCACTGCAAACTTGCTGATCCTCTGGCTCTTAAGATCTTTCCTCCCCTTCTTCCTTGATGTTTCCCGAGCCTTAGGTTGAGAGTGTTTTGTAGATGTGTCCGCTAGGACTGACCCTACAATTAGCAGCCAGTCTTTCTGCGTCCCCTGCCTCCTCTTCCTCCTTTCCTCTCTCCCTTTCTCTTTCCAAATTCTTCCCTCTCTCCTAGCTCTCCTCCTCTGTTCCATTTCATTCCTTCTCTAACGTCTCTTCTCCCCAGTTCTCCCTTCTCCTCTTCCCCCTGTTCTTCCCTTCTTCCTCCCTTTCCTGTCATTTTTTTCTCCTTCCTCTTATGTCTTTTCTTTTTCAGTCACCCCTGCCTCTTCCTCTGTCCTTCCTTCCTCCCTTGTTTCCCTTCGCCTTTCCACAGGGCACAGTAGTGCCTGAGCACTGCAGACAGAGCCTAGCTCTGGAGAAGGTGTGTACAGGTTCAGTCATACCTCCTCCACAGCTCTGCAGGGGGGAACAGGCCCTGGGCTGGGGTGCCAGGTAGACAGTGAAGTCTCTAAAGCACGAGGGACTGGCCAGTGAGCGGGACCTACATGTGCTGGGAATAAAAGCCTTACAGCCATGTCAGCTTAGAGGCCCAGCTTTAGAGGCCCAGCCAGTGAGCCCCTCTGACTATCTGGAGTCTCTGCCTGTGTGTCCTGCCCGCAGGATGGCAGAACTATTTGTCCCCTGAGAGAGGCCTGGATGGTCAGACAGAGGTGGTGGTCTCCCTCTGCCACTAGCAATCTGTTGTGCAGTGAGCATGTTGTCCCCATGCCTGTCTGTCTGCTCAGTGAGTCCAAGGTGCTCACTCAGGATTATAGCAAGGGTCCACACAGATACTAGCACTTTCGGCCAAGGGACAGCCCTAGAGTCTCCTGTGCCTGGCTCAGGCCTCCCAGCCACTTCTAGACTCTCCTAGAGGCCACCAGGCTGGGGTAAGAGCCAAGAGCGGACATCAGGGGTGGCCAGTTTCTGCTGACCTCGTCACTCTTGAGCAGCTCCTGTGACCCTGAGCAGGCTCCTCATCTTATCATTTTCTGGCTTCTGCTTCATGTCCAGCTCCTCTGGTCACCTTGGGGATTCTTGGTGGTTTTCTGAGAAGAATGTCCTAAGCCCAGAGGCTTGGGGCCACAGGAAGGGTCAGGGTTCATAGTTTTGCAGAAATACGAAGCTGAGACTGACTCTGGATGGATCCTCTTGGAAAGTGCTCATCTGCAACCGTACCCCAAGGCCTCCATTCTTGGTTCCTTCCTCTGTATTTGTGTTCATCCTCTGTGGGACAGCTGATGGTTGCTCTCCATCCGGGGGAAGGAGCTTGGTTTTCATTCTTCCAAAGAGCTTTGAACATTTCATTCTGTTCCAAACTCCACCTGCTGAGAGCAAAGGATCAGGGGAACAGGAAGATCTCATTTTGCCCCAGGAGTCTCTGTAGCCAAGGCCTGTATTTTCTCCCCACTGACTTGGGGTTCCTAGGGTGGTCTGTGGGGTGGGAAGAGCAGGAGAGAGCCCCTTTGAAGGAGCAGAAAGGGCAAAGCTATAACCGGAAGAGGTCAGAGAGGAGCTGTGAGCCAAAGAGAGTAGATCAGGAGCCGAGTGCTAAAGATCCACCTAAACACCCTCCCTGAGTCTTGATCTTGCTAGGTTTGAGGTCACCTCAGGTGAGAAATATAGACACAGAAACCCTAAGAAAAGCTGTGGGACAACAGCAGGACTAGGGGTTGCACAGCCCCTGCTCCTGCCCATTGCCTAGGGATGGCTCAGGCCAGGCCCTCCCTTGAGTGGCCAAGAGGGAAGGGCCCACTGCAGCAGCTGGACCTGTGCTCATAGGTGCCCAAGTCCCAAGTTCACTGCCAGCAAGCAGACCGGAGCTAAGGAAACATTTAGTTTAGGTGTAAACAGATAGGAGTGGAATTCTTTCACAGGCTGTGGGGACATAGGCCTGGGTGGTGAAGCCAGGGATATAAATAGGGCATAAGTTGTTCCTGTCTTTAACCAAAGTGCTGAAGGGAGGCCTGGCAGGGTAGGTTGGACCCTGCCAGGCCTTCAAGGCTTACCCTTGACCAGCTGGAGCAGCCAGGGTTGAAGCTAACCACCTCCATATTGGAGCAGTAGGAAGCCTTCTGGTGAGTCTGCCAGCAGCTGTGTTCAGCTGGCCTGGAGCTCACCATCTTTTGGTCCTGCTGTCCCTGCCAACCACTGAGCCTTATGGGTTGGCACTGAGCCCATCTCCTCTCTCTGCACCCAGCCCTTGCCCTATCACGTGTGTGCAGAGTGGCACCCGGTGCCTGGATATCCCTCCCTCTTGCTCTGTTGCCAGCATACACTTCCCTATTGGAAATCAGAGACTGTACGTGGGCTGGGCCTCTTGTGTGCAAGGATGGGAGGCCCAGGTCTTGTCATTGCAAGCGACTCCCCAGAGCTCCCTCTCTGCGGACTCCCCCTTTCCAGAGCATCCACGTCATCGGAAACAAAAGCCAAGAATGCCAGGGGCCCCTGGGGTGTGTGACAGCATCTGGCTGGGCTCCAGGAATCTCCACAGGCATGTCTTTGAGCTGGCGGGTAGCCAGGATATGTCCCTGAGGCTGCCTGTGGGTGTGGGGAGGATGTAAGGAGGAGGCTCTTTCCTGGGAGCCCCCATGGGAGAGTTGTTCTCCAACCAAAAGGATGGTTGACCCTTGGACCCCCAGCCTAGCTCCTGCAACAGGAATTGGCTTCTCTGCCCAGGGGAGGGGACAGGAGGCGGGCTTAAAATGTCACTATGCACCCTGAGCTTCCTTGTTACCTCTGCTCAAAGTTGGGGAAACTGAGGCTCAGGTGATGAGCAGTGATCATACCTGGTATTTACAGTGGCATATCTGTGCCTGTGTCCCCGAAGTCTAGCTGAAGTTCTCATGGGTCATCTTCCTATCTGAAGTTCTGTGTGCCTGTGTGTGCATGTTCATACGTGTAGGTAGGTACTCATTCACCTGTGAGGAGGCCTTGACCACTTCAATTGTCATTCCTTAGGCACCATTCAGCGTTCTTTGAAACAAAACCTCTCACTGGCCTGGAGTTTGCTGAGCAAGGTAGCATGGCTGGCCAGTGAGCCCAGAGATGCCTCTGTCTCTACCCTCCCAGAAAGGGGATCACAAACTGTGCACCACCTTACCTGGCATTTTTATGTGGGGTCTGGGGGTTGAACTCAGATATTTATTTATGTATTTGCTTCTTTCTTTCTTTCCTTCCTTTCTTTCTTTCTTTCTTTCTTTCTTTCTTTCTTTCTTTCTTTCTTTCTTTCTTTCTTTCTTTCTTTCTTTCTTTCTTTCTTTCTTTCTTTCTTTCTTTCTTTCTTTCCTGTGAGGGCCTGAGGGGACACCGATTTTCCTGTTGCATAGACTGGAAAATGATCCAAGAAGTGTGGTAGACCCAACTCAGACTCGGCTTTCCCCGTGGTGAAGCCTGTGATCTGGGTGGGGCTGAGAGGCCAAGCTGGGCTGTCCCAGAGGTGCCCACGATCACATGTCTGCGTCCCCCGGGCATCTGCAGACCGTAGGCCTCCACGCTCCCAGCCTAGGCCTTGGCCATTCAGGAGTAATCCAAAAGAAAACTCCACAGTGTGAAATGAAGATGTTTAATTTAAATAACAAGCAGCCTGATGTAGGGACAGGTGCTGGCTCTTTTGTCACCAGCCTGTGTGGCCTTGGGGACTTAGTCCTTTTGCTGAGGTTGTTTTGTGTTTTTTGTTTGTTTTGTTTTGTTGTTTTGAGACAGGGTTTCTTTGTGTAGCCCTGGCTATCCTAGAACTTGCCCTGTAGACCAGGCTGCCCTCAACCTGAGAGCCCTGCCTACCTCTGCCTCTGAGTGCTGGGGTTGAAGGCGTGTTCCACTCTGTCCAGCCTTCGTCCATATTTTTGGTGGATCCACTTATCTAGGACCCAGGGTGATTGCCATACCTCTCTCTCTGTGGACACAAGTTTGTGTGTAAAAACTGCTTTCAGGGTCTGGCGAGATGGTTCCATCAGTAGAGTACATGCCACACAAATAGGTGGACATGAGTTCAGATTCCAGGAACCCATGTCAGAAGCGAGGCCCAGCTGCGCATGCCTGCAACCCCAGTGCTGGAAAGCAGAGGGAGGGGCATGCATGGGGCTCTCTGGCCAGTCTTTCTGAATTGGTGATCTCCAGGTTCATTGAGAGACATTGTCTCAAGCAAACAGACAGACAAACAAACACCAAAACACCAACAAAATGAATAAACAAACAGGGTGGTGAGAAATAAGAAAATGACCCTACATTGACCTCTGGCATATGTGTGTATGTATATATATGTGTGTGTGTGTGTATGTATATAGTGTGTATAGGTGTTCATGCCTTTACACATTTATGTGTGTATACACACTACACATGTTCTTGGACGGCTAGGGGTGGTGGTGGACAGCTTAATGGTAGAGCTCTTGACTGGCATGTGTAAGAACCTCCATTCAATCCTTAGTACTATGTTTAGAGCAAAGCTCACACCCAAGGAAAGCTCTACAGTTCTATGGTTGCTATCCCTAATTTACAGGCTTGCTGGAATTAAAGTAGGCTCTGAGTGTCCTATGGGTGGGCCTGCACATGTAGGTCTTATATCTGCCCTTCTTTTGGGGCTCCTGCATCTCCCCTGCCCTAAGTGGATGGGCACAGGGAGAGGGACCAGAGCAATGACGTCTGCCTGGGGCTGAGGCCATCTGGCTCCAGGTACCTCTGTGGATGTGATGGGGGTAGCCTGCACACTGAGGCTCCCTCCTCTCGGGGGTTAGGTAAGCTTGTGCTCTTAGAGGCATCCTGTGCCCCACTGAGCCTAGTCCCACAAGCATGTTGCCTTTCAGAACAGAGGCCTGGCCCCAGCCTGTCCACACCCACAAGAACTCGGCTGGAAGGGAACACTGCAGGCCCTCAGAGAGGGACCGATGGAGAACCCACATCCTGTGCTGTTCTCTCATCCCTTGTTCCTCCCTCAGAGTGAGGCCTGGCAGGGGAGAAGGTCATTCCTAACAGTGCCATCCTAAGCTGGCCTGTGCCTGCTTCTCCATCTGTGGGGTGGCGAATCTTCCTCAGGACCCAGGGGAGGGTCAGCTAAGCAAGGAAGGGGTAATGGACAGCCAGCCCTTGCCTCATGGCCATAAAAAAGCGGTTGGCTCTGCTGAGCAGCCAGGCGCTGGTAGTACAGGCCAGCCTCAGCTTTCCTATAGTTTCCAAGCCTACTGTGCCAAGCACAAGTGTGGCACAAGAGCCTGAGTACTGCACGAACGCAGAACCTAAGGCACAAAGACACAGGGCTCCTTGCCCAAGGTCCCTCGATACACTCCCTGTTCTGGGCAGCTGGGACCTTGGACAGATCCTGGGGCTCAGGGTCCCTCAGCAACAGTGATGATAGTCTTTCCCTTGCTGGATGTGACCTTGGTAGTTGGGGTCCTTCCTGCCTAGGCTGGTGCTCTGTGGTGACAATGTGTGCTTCCCGAAACTGCTGTAAGTGACTGGACTTAAGTCTCCCTCATTGAAGGCTGAGGGTTTCACTGAAGCGTCCTGGGACTGGTTCCTTCTAAGTAAGGCTCCAGAGCAGAATTCCACCCCTCTCCCACCCCCACTCCTGCATCCATTAGGTTTTTTGGTTTTTTTTTTTTTTTTTCATCCATTATTTCCCTGTGCAAATATTTCTCACAGGATCCTAGATGCTATGACTTAATGGTTCTTCTAGAAGTTTCTTCATACTCCCACTGGCTCACCAAAGGCTCTGGGGCTTTGAGATTTCTGTTCTTGTGGGCGTGGCTTCCAGGAGGCTCAGGGTGGAGAACGGCTCTTGAGACTATTCTGGGATCACCACAAATGTCACCTTCCTGTGAACAGGGACTTTTCTTCAGACACGGCTGGGTGATGTCATCACAAATTACAAGGGCTGTGCTAGGCGTGGTCAGAGGTGTGGCCTCAGTGTCTTCTGGGTCCTGGTATGGCCACTTAGTCTTAGAGACCCCACGTTGGTCACCTTCTGCTGAGCTCTAGGTACTAAGTTTGCTCAGAGGAGTTGGGCCTTGACGCTACATGCTCCCTGGGAAAGTCAGAAACTCTAGGCAAGAGATTTGTTTGTTTACTTAGGATGTGACTGTGAGTCTAGTTAAATAACCAAATTGGTCATCTCTCCTGGGAGGCCAGGGGCCACCATCAGAAGGCAAGAGGCATGGAGAGCAATGTGGGTCCTCCGGGAACAGGCC
The DNA here is from genome assembly GCA_028658305.1 of Pachyuromys duprasi. Taxonomy (NCBI): domain Eukaryota; kingdom Metazoa; phylum Chordata; class Mammalia; order Rodentia; family Muridae; genus Pachyuromys; species Pachyuromys duprasi. The sequence goes on from CM053751.1 coordinate 22,035,377, forward strand.
GAGCCTAGGTGATTCAAGCTTTTAACTAGAAAAGGCCATAGTGGGGAGGCCCACTGCCTCCTGAGTGATGCTAGGAGGCTGGAAGACCTGACTCCTTTTCAGGATAATTAAGAAGCATGCCTGCACCTCTGGGCTGGAAGGTTGGGAATGTCACTCAGCAGCCAGGCTCCCCAAAGCTAGGCTTTCCTTCCAAGATGGGTGAGAGAAGAAGGGTTGGGGAAAGGAAAGGGTGATTTAAATTGATAGATACACAGGGTCTGGGGAGGTGGCTTGGCGGGTAACGTGCTTCCTGTTCAAGTATGAAGACCTGAGTTCAGATCCCCAGCCCTCATAGAAGGCAGGGTATTGACACGGCCTTGTAATCCCATACTTGGGAGGCGGAGACAGGTAGATCTGGGCTCCAGGACCACTGAGAAATGGTGAGAGACAGAGAGAGGCCCTTGAAATCTGTGGTTGCCTTCCATAACACACCCACCCACAGAGACAGGTGAATATGAATGTACACACAAATAAACAAATAAATTAATTAATCAATACAAATAAGTAAATTGATAGAGTTGACTTAATTGTCTCATAGTCACATTAAAAAGCTAAAGAGAAACAGGCAATACTAAGCTTCGTCATATATTTATTAAATTGAATATAACAAAACACTGCCATTTGCACACATAGACAATTAAAAATAAGATAACTCAATTCTTACAAAAAATATACTCTTTGGTATTTGTACCACTGAGCCACACCCCAGCCCCCTCGCTGGGGGATTCTAGGCAAGTGCTATACTGTTGAGCTACAGGCCAGAGCATCTCAGTTTGGGAAATACTTGTATGCATCTAGTTATCATAAAAATTATAATTGAAAACTAAATCACTTAGTTGGTACCCTGAACCATACTTAAAGTTTTTTTTATTATAACACAAAAATATTCATTTTTATCCACATTCTCAAAGACAAAAATGCTTCAGTTTTAAATTTTTTCCATGGGCTATTTTCTGAGCATGTTTTGTATGATTAAAGGCTGTTGGCATTTCCTTTCTGTCATTTCTTCATTTCTTTGGCTCATTCTGTTCTTTTTAATGCTTGCCCTTTTCTTTATTTGTAGAAGCTATTTATATAGCAGAGCCATTAACCCTTTGTCTATAATATAATTTGAAAATACTTGCTCATTTTGTTATACATCCATTTAATCCCTCATTTTTGGTCAAACAAAAGATTTTTGTTTTGTTTTTTTATGCAGAAATTATAGAAAACCCAGTCCAATGTTTTCTAGGCTTTTATAGATGACTTACTTATTTCAAATACATTTTATTTGAGACCCAGTGAGATGACTCAACTTAATCCCAAACCAGATGAACTGAGTTTGAGACGGAAGGAAGGAATTCACTCCTGAAAGTCCTCCAGTTCCGCATGCACACACTCTGTGTCAAAGGCGTGTGCATGCACACATGCAGACACACGCACACAGGTGAAAAAAATAAACAAATGAATTAAAAGCTTTTAAAAACCATTTTGAAACAGTTATTCAATTCCAGGGAGGGAGGACCCAGTGCAGTTTCAAATGAAGCACTAGATAGCGTGTTCTATGCAGGATGTGGGTTATGCATGATTGGGTTATTTTGCATGTGGGTTTCTGTGTGTGCATGGGAGCTGGGGTTTTAGTTCTTGAGGCAGGGGTTCTCAGCTGGCCTCAGAAGTTGTGGGTTTGGCTAGGCTGCCCTAGGGATCCCCTGTCTTCTCCTCTGGGTGCTGGAATTGCAGGCAGGCTGCCATACCCACCTGGCATTTACTTGGCTGCTGGGCATCTGCTGGGCGTTCTCTCACTCGATTGGCTAGTGCTCTGTCCAGTGACACAGCTCCCAGCTCCAGTATAGAGGGGTTTTGCTGCTGCACAGAGCTGTGAAAATGCCCCGCCCTCAGAGTCCTCCCCTCTTGGCCCCTGTTTATCTGTTCGCCTAGGTGAGCTGTGGCAGTGAGGACAGGGTTATTTTTCCTGTGTCTACTCCTTACCCCAGGAACACATCCCTTTCAAAAGCAGCCTCGTCGACTTGAAATTGATATACAGCAATTAGTGCATACTTTAAAAAACATTTATTTTTATTTTATATGTCTAGGCGCTTTTGCCTGCATACGTGTTTGTGCATCACACGAGAGAGAGAGAGACCAGATTGCCTGAAACTGGAGTTACAGAGTTTTAAGTCGCTATGTAGGTGCTTGGAACCCAAGTCCTCGAGAAGAGCAGACAGTGCTCTGAACCACTGAACTTGCACTTAGTGCACGTGCTTTGACAGGCTTTGGTGAGTGCATACAGCAGCACTAGGTTCAGGAGGGTGAGCTTGTACTGCCCGCCTGCCCTCACACAGTTCACAATCCTGTGTCCCCACGAAGGGGTGTCCCTGCTTCAGGCCTTTATATTAGCTGCCTTCTTTCCCCCTTGGAGACAGGGTCTTATGTAGCCTAGACTGACCCCAAATTTCACTATGTAGATGGGCATGACCTTGTATGTGTGCATGCGTGTGTATGTGTGCAAGTGACAGTGTTCACATGCTCTGAGAGCAAAGGAAGACATCACACGGCCTGCTCCAGCATGCCACACCTTATTTCCTTGAGGCTGAGTCTGTCTCTGAACTGGAAGCTGAGCGGGCAGCCAGTGGGCCTCATCAGCACTAATCAGTGTGCGTGGATGTGCTCAGCTTTGTGTATGGGTCCTCAAAGTTGCACAAGTGTTCTCACCCACTGAGCCATCTCCCCGCCCTGACTCTAATCCTCCCGAGGGCTGGAATTAAGTGTGAACCACCATACCCAGTTTTTGTGGTGTTGGGGAGCAAACTCAGGGCTTCCGTGCATGTTAAGCGAGTGCTCTGCCTAGTCAAGATCCCCAAGCCTCATCAGCATTTTTCACTCTCTCTGTACATGAAGGTTTTTTTTTAATCTCTCTTTCTTCTCCTAGCACACTGCAGCCTCATTCTTTTCAGGGGTTAGTAATAGTCCATGCTGAGGACATATGGCCACTTGCTCCTCTGTTCACCTGCTCTGGATGATTAGGTTGGCTCTGTTTTCTGGACTTCACAAATAGGGCTTTGACCTATGTTTTAGGTCTCCAGAAATCCATAAAAGGCTTGTTTATGGGTGCTCCTGGTTGTTTAGATTTTCCCATTTTATTTTAGTTGGAATGAATTGGAATTACACACAGGGTCCCTCATGTGCCCATTTCATAAGTGGTGGGGACTATGGTAGAGACAGATGAGGGCCTGAGGGTCAGAAGGAGGCAAGACAGAGGATGAGGCTTGTGAGAAAAAGGGGTCCCATTGACACCTGACATTCAGTTCCCTCTTGGCTCATGTTCAAGGTCCCAGTCAGTCCAGGATGCTGAGGGGACCTTTGTGGCCTGAGTGAGTTGCCTGGTTCTACCTTACACATCCAGACCCATAGGCCAGAGGTGCAGATGAAACCATCATGTCCCCGAGCTCAGCCTACGTGTCCTGCTCTGCCATCTCGGGGCTTCTTCCAGCTCCTGGGTCTCAGGTCTTTCTATGTCAAATGCAGTCATTTCTGACCTTTGGCTAGCTGGCTCAAGCCCTGGGGAGAGAGGCAGGAGCCTCAGCCCCATAGGGCTCCTTGCATCCCTGCCTCACCTCACAAAATGGCCCAGATGCTGGTGGGTCCGGCCAGCCGGAGAGGAGTGTAGGTCTCAACTCAGGACCTAAAGGTGTCATAGGTGGCTGTGAGAGCTTGCTTTCTGGAGTGAGCAGGGGGGGGGGGGGGGGAGAGAGAGAGAGAGAGAGAGAGAGAGAGAGAGAGAGCACGAGCGAGCGTGTCAGGGGCGTGGCAGCTGTCATTTGTCCTTCTTCAGCTCATTGGTGTTCACTGTCACTGTCCCAGAGTGCCAGGCAGGGGGCAAGTGATACTGCTCTCACTCTGTGAAGTCTCCCTTGCCCTGAAGGTCCAGACAGGCTGGGCAGAGAGGCCACCCACCCTGCTCAGACCCCAAGCTTTCCCCACACAAGTGAATACTGCTCTAGGAAGCAGGTGTGGCCTTGCCTCTCTGCCAAACGGCTGTGTGGCTGTGCGTATGGGGTATCAGGACCCTTGGGACCCTGACCAAATACCTTGAATTCCAGGGGGCCTCAGGGAAGGGGACTGAACAGTGTCCTATTTCTGGGGCCAAGGCACATAGGCTGAGCTCGCTAGGGGAAAATGCACTGTGATTCAGAGAAGCCTGCTTGGCGCAGAAGCCAGCTGGCTGCAGTTGGAACATTGAAAAGGGAGGGCTTGGGAACTGGCCTAGGACCTGAGTTCGATTCCCCCTCCCCCCAACCCATGTGAAAAAACCAGGTGTGGCAGCCCATGTTTGTTGTCTCAGTGTTGGATATGGGGAGGCAGGGAGGGTCACTGGGGAATAGCTGGCCAAACAACCAATCGGTGAGCTCCAGTTCCAGTGGTGAGTCACCCGATGTTGACCTCTGGTCCCACATGCGTGTATACACACATGCACGTGGTCCTGCCCATACATGCGCACACGCAGAAATATATGCAGAGAACGTCACACAGGGCTCCATACCACCTTGGCATAAGGAGCAGGAAGTCTAAATGTGCCTGCTTATGGCTCAAACTACTGCCCTGAGGCTCTGCAGGGCTGGGATTGTGAGGTTGTGTGAAGGACGCCCTCCTGGACTGGAGACCAGACCCTGAGCGCCTACCCCCCTTTTTCCACCATGGGGGCTGGGATTGGCTGGAGGTCTGAGGTCAGGGCTGTGGAATCACTTCGAGCTGATCTTGACTGATACCTACTCTCACGGGATTCTGTCTCTGTGTGCCTCTCTCAGATATTCCAAAAACATCACAGGACTGAGGGTGCAGCTGTTGGTAGGGCAGGTGCAAGAAGGGAAGAGGGGGTATGTTTCAAAACATTTGAGTGAGGCTGAAGACCCCATCTTGGTCACCCTGCGTCTGAGTCCAGTGGGCAGGGGCACAGGCTGAGGCTGTGGGAGGGACGTGACCCCCCATCTGTAAGACAGATAAGTACTACATATGTGGGTGCCCTCCTGTACCTGGGGAGAGTGGAATGGGGGGAGCGGAGGAAGAGAAATAGACAAGATAGGATGCTTTAGTTATTTTTTCAAGAGGGGATGGCTCAGTTTAGACAGTGAGAGAGGAAAGCCTTGGAGAACTGACTTTTCTGACTCTGTAAGACTCAGTAGGGAAACTGAGGCAGGGATCTGTTGACTAAGATTCTTCTTCCAATTGTTCCGTTCAAGAGTTACCTGCTTGGTACTCAGAGCCCATATGGGCTAGGCAAGTCTGTTTCTATCCACCCATCTACGTACCCCCCATCTATCCCCTTACCCACTGTCTGTATAACCGTCACCTATCCATCTATCTATCTGTAACCCTGCAACCATCCACCACACCTACCCACTCACCCACCACCCAACTATCCATCCATCCACCCACCTCCCTCCATCTATCCACCATCCACTCACGCACCCACTCACCCACCCACCAGTCCCTCTGACCATCCTTCTACCTGTACTCCCCTCATGCTCTCATGTACTCAGAATCCTTCCACCCAGCAGCTACCTTCTCTGGGCCAGACGTGTGAGATTCTGGGTTAAGAGGATTTGGCAATGAGGAGACAGCAGCATTTTAAGGAACCGGCAAACCCAGCACTTTAACACATGGGAGGAATGGAGAACAGAAATGCCAGCACTCTGTAAAGTCTTCCATTTCTGGGATTCTCTAGTGTGTGTGTGTGTGTGTGTGTGCGCGCGCGCGCGCGGTGGTGGGCTTGGGGAGACTGCTTTCATGTACCTCTGCTTTGGGGCTTTGTGTAGTGGAAGGCAATGTTGGGGGAGGAGACTCCTGAAGGCAGGTTTTAGAGGCCACAGTGGAGTTCCTGAACATGGAGCCCTTTTCCCCAGAGCCTCTGGCCTCTGACCTTTCTGCAGGCATGACCTGAAAGCCACCTTTGCTGAACACCTGCTGTGAGCATCTCCAGGCCCTTCACCCAGCAATTAATGGAGCTGAGCTCCCGCCAGCAGATCTCATTCTGAAGACAGGACGAGAGCCTTGGGTGGGTGGAGGGCCATGGCTGGGAAAGGGGACCCCAGGTGGTCAGAGTATCCCTGGGTCTTTCTCAACAAGGACCTGCCCCAAGATCTGCGTGGCGGCAAAGAGTCCAACTTGGACACCTGAACGTTTCTTCCAAGTCCTGATTCCATTCAGGAGCTGGCTTGGGACATCAGCAGGGCCTGCGGCCATTCTTAGCATGACCTTTTCCTTCCCAGTCCTCCTGGCCCCTGCTCAAGGTAGGGCTCAGTTTCTCCTGGCTTCCACTAGGATTACTTAATGGATAAAAAATAGCTAAGCCCAGGGCTCAAGTGTCAGCCCCGGGAACAGCTGAGGCAGTGGCTGGCCTTTTATGCCTTGCAGCTCTGGGAAGAGCTTGTCCCTCTGTTGGTGGTAGCAGCTGGGGTAGAGCTGATGGGAGGGGGCAGGGCTGGAAAGAGTTGTAGACATGGAAGTCCCAGGCACAACTGAGGCCAAATCAGCACAACTGGAAGAAAGCCAAATCATTTCCTTTAAACATGGCCCTGTGGGCCCTACCACAATCTCTGGTACCTGGAACAGAAACAGAGATCTGGGCATATACGTGGCCTCATCTCATTCTATTTCTTCATCCTGTGGTGTGGAGACATATGTTTCTCTCTGAGGAGATGGGACCATGCCTTCCTGCTTATGGGAGCCCATGCTATACATGCTGGGCTTGAGACAGGTACTCACAAACCATCAGCAAGGTAAGTTAGGTCAGCTAGGGCTCCTGTCCCCCAACCCCCACCTCAATCCACACATCATCCATCTGGCTAGGCAGCTCCACCCACTCACCCACCCATCCATCCGCCATCCAACTATCCACCCACTTAACCCATCTACCCACCTACCATCCACCTACCATCCACCTGTCTACCCACCTGTCCACCCACCTGTCCATCCACTCAGCTGTCCATCTATTCATCTCTCTATCTACCTAACTACCTACTCATTCACCTACCCACCCATTCATCTACCCACATTTCCACCCACCCACCTGTTAATCCACCTCCATATAGTCGTCTCTCTGCTCAGTCTCCCACTAACCTACCCATAATCCATCCATCTGTCCATCCCTCTGTCCATCCACTCACCCATCCATGCTTATCCAACCCTCTACTCACCCACCTCACCCTTCAACCTGTCCATCTATTCATCATGTGTCTGTGACTCCAATCATCTTTCATCTGTCTTCTACCCATAGAGCTACTTAACAACCCCATTTTCCCTGTGTATTGCAGGTTGGGTGATTGGAGCTCTCTAACGGATAAATCCAGCATCTGACTCAGCCTCAGTATCCCCTATTGTCATCTTTCTAAGTGCTTTTTGACACCAGCAAAGCAATTATATAGGAACGCCAGCTGGAGTTCCCCTAACCCACTTCTGTGCTGTCACTGTCTACTTGGAGGTAGTATCAGATCCCACAGGATGAGGTTTGGCCCCCCAAGGCTGTTCCCATGTCAGACATCAATGACGAACCTTGGTCTGTCTTGTCTGAGCTTCTCATGAGCTAACTGTAAAGCAGGGTTCTCTTAACATTTGCTGTAATGTCTCACAGCACTTAGGGAAATGTGTGCACTGGGTCATAACTTGGAAGCTATAAAGGATACCAACGGAAGTGCACAAGTGAGTCTGGGGGAAAGTTCACACCCTCCAGGCCTTCGGGTGTGCTCATCTGTCTATGTGCTAGATGAGTTCCTTTAAGATTTTGTACGGGCTTTGTTGAATGGGCATGGTTGGTCCTATCACTGGCCCCTCATGATCATCAGCCCTTAGCGGCTTTCCCTTTTGGGTCTCAGGACTCACTTCCAGTGAATAGTCATCTGAGGCCCTCAGCCACCAACAGTCCATTAGCATACAAAATACATCACTTTAGATACAGGGTTATGGGGTCTTAAGAGCTGGTGTCTGGAAGTACACAGCAGTCACAGGGGATTCCCAGCTATTCCCTTCTGGAAGTGCCTGGGATTGCTTCTCCAAGATTCTGTTCTTTCTTGTCCCTAAACTAAGAGCCCTGGACAGAAGTGTTTGACTAAAGAGATCCCTTGGGGATAAGGATAGGTCCCTTAGTCCATCCACAAGGATGCCTCCACATGCACAGGGAAAGGGTGGCCCTGCAGATGAGAAGTTCCACAATCCAAGGTCATAACTCTCAAAACAGATCTAGCAACAAACATGGCTGCAGTGAGGCAAGGCCCACTATGGCCTCTAACTGCAGACTTACACATAAAGAAACAGTGTTGGAGCAACTGGACCCAAGGAGCCAGGGACACTGAGGTAGTTCTTTCCCCAACTCATGGTCCCAACCTGGTTTTAGAAATGGAACCCAGGGCCTTACATATGCTAGGCAGGCCCTCCACCACTGAGCTTCATTCCCACTTAGCTTCTCACTGAGGGATTCTAGGCAGGGGCTCTACCACTGAGCCACACCCCAGCCCCTCACTGGGATATTCTAGGCAGGGGCTCTACCACTGAGCCACACCCTAGCCCCTCACTGGGGGATTCTAGGCAGGGGCTCTACCACTGAGCCACACCCTAGCCCCTCACTGGGGGATTCTAGGCAGGAGCTCTACCACTGAGCCACACCCCAGCTCCTCACTGGGGGATTCTAGACAAATACTCTATCACTGAACCACACCCCAGCCCTGGAGCTTTTGGATTTATACTTACTGCAGGTCCCTGTGGTCTGGTCCTTTGTGGCAATTTGGCCCACTCTAGCCTGTAGCTGCTTTCATTGGTTAGAGGCTAGCCGCAGAGAGGAACTCTCTCTCAGCAAGCCTTTGTCTGGCTCTGACCTCAGAAAGGCCCTTAGCTGGAGCTGGCCAGCAATGTGCTGAGTATCTCCCATCCTGACCAGGGCACCTTTGCCGGCAGCCAGCCCCACATGGAGCCCCCTCCGCCCCTTACCCTCTGTGTGGCGGAAGCAGCTGCAGCCAGGCGGCCTTTAGAATGGAGCTGGTGACATTGATGGATGGCCAGGGCCTCAGGGCTGCTGCTGGGTGAGGGTGAGCCTGCTCCGCCAGGGTGGGGAATGCTCTGCTGAGTTGGCATTTCCGTGGTTGTTTTTGTGAGTGACCCGTGTTCCTCAGCTCCACACTGGGGCCTGCTGAGAATGAAAATGGGTTGCTGGTGATGGCATGCCTGCCAAGACCCAGACTGCCCAGGCTACTAGCATCAGTTGGGAGAGGCCAGGCAGCTGGAAAAGAAAACACTACTTCCTGAGCCTTGGTACTTGTCACCTGCCCCTTAGGCCACCTCCCTCTTGAACTTGAGTCTCCCTGAGGGGCTGCCTGTACTCCACCTGTCAGAGTCACTCAGCCTTGCTGGGTGCCAGCTTTTAGGCTTTTCCTCTCTAGCCCCCTTTCCCCCAGGAGAGGAGGGTCTCATCTCAGCCTGCTAACACATGTATGATTCAAAACTTTCTAGGGTGTGATGGTGTGTGCCTGTGACCTTAGCACTGGAGAGGCCGAGGCAGGAGGATGGCCTCAAGTTCAAGGTTAGCCTGGGCTATATAGCGAAACCATGTCTCAAAAGACCAAACCAAGCTAGACCAATTGCTACTGTCTGTGGACAGGTACAGGTGAAATTCTATTTTGACAATGTAGGTTACTCTCTCAGGGAACTGTCAAAGAAGCTGGCCCCATTCTGTGGTTGTGGTTTGAAGTGTGAGTATATCTACATGTGTGTGTGTCTGTGATATATATTTGCACGCATGTATGGCATGTGTTCATATATGCACGTATCTTTGTGCATGCATCCGTGTCTATGTATGTGATGTGTGTGCGTGCACATGTGGGTTTGTGTTTGTATGCATGTGTGTGTGTGAGTACAGTTTCTACTCTGGCTCCTTGCAGTTGGACAGGTCTGGGGATCTTGGCAGGGCTGGGCTGGTTCTGGAACCACATCTGTGGCCTTCTCTGACCTAGCACCTCTGAAAGATTTGATCTGATGCCTAGGGACCTGTGACAAGAAGAGGCCAGAGAGCTGGAGACTTAGGTATAGTGAGAGGAGAAAGGAATAGTGGAGGGGGAGAGGGAGGAAGAGAGAGGGAAGGGGAAAGGGGGAAAGGACAGGCAGAGGGGGGAAGGGAAGAGGGGGAGGAGAGGGGAGAAAGGAGAGGGGGAGGAGGGTGGAGTAGTCAAGGCACAGCCAGCAGTTGCTGGCTCCAGCTAGTTTCTGCCTACTCACCTGAATCCTGTAGGCTCGCTAGCCAGATCTGATTGCTTTGTCTGGCGAGGTAGAGCCCCTGGCTGTGGCTAGGCCATGCTTCTGCCCTCTTTAAGGCTGGGTTCCAGAACAGAGGACAGTCCCCTAAGGTCTCCACCCTCCAGGTCCCAGGTGCCCCTGTGGATGACTCCTCACTGACAAACATAAACTTGAAACCTGGGTGGGGAACCAGTTGCCCAAACCCAGGCGCTGAGCGCCAAGGGACACAGACTCCACCCGCTCTCCATCTTGGGGTCCTCCTTACAGTGTGGGTTCATCATACGACAGGCCCAGCCACGTGGCTCCTGCTGCCTCCTTTTCGGGCAGTGGTGATTCGAATGTGGCTTGCTCTGAGGTGTTTCCGTGTTCCGGTGGAGGGAGAGGGGTTCATGGGTGTTCCAGAGAGCTCCCGGGTGCTCTGGGGTCCTGGCATGCTGGTCCTCTCTCACAGACAGGCCTCCACAGCCCTTTCATCTGATGCTCACATCTTTTACAAACACTGACTCATTAGGCTCCCAAAGCAGGTGGAGGGAGCAGGGTCCCTTCTTGTGGGAGGCAGACTGAGCCTCCTCATTGTTCCAGCTTTCCCCAGGGCCACCCACCAAGCTCCTAGGTAGGAATGCGGCTGGAGGGAGCCAGGCAGAGGCCCCTGCTGGAGGTGAGGGGCCCCCGCTTGGCAGTGTGAGGGCCTCTAAGCTGTCCTGGGTCTGGCACGCCATTTGACTCAGGGCTATATCGATGCCAGTTGCCTGCTCACTGTCATTTCTCTCCCATGCACAACTAAGTGTCCCTTCAGTTCTCCCTTTTTATTGTCAAGGAAACAGAGAATTGAGCTCCTTTGAGGGGTGAGCCCAGGCCTGTCTGCCCCTGCCCCAGGCCACAGTTTTCATTTACATTTGCCTTTGATGTCCCTGGGAGAGGGTCGTTTTGTTTATGGATGTGCTGAACTGAAGGATGAGGGGTTGTTGTCAGGATCCACAGCGAAAAAGGTGGAAGAGGAAGAGGAAGCCGGTTCTAATCGCTCAATCTTAGAGTTCCTTCCTCTCTCTTGCCATCTCAACTAAACTATAATCAGACTTTTGTTGGGGTTTTAGAAAGGGTTTAAGCAGAAACTCCAGGGGCTGGTGATAGCCGGGTCTGCTAATTCGTGCCTTGGGATCCCCTGAGAATCAGAGAGGGAGACGCAGCAGCGCCTGGGTACAAGCCCATTCCCGTCTGCCCACCTGGGCCTCTTTGAACACCCGGACATTACCGGGGCGCCCATTGTGTGCCTGTCAGTCAGGCCCCTTTGTGGGATTACTTTCATTTAGAAGGCCTCGCCTGCTATTTTGGTAGCTCGTCAGTCCTGACTTAGGGAGAAAGCTTGTCTTCTGCTTGACAGCGAGGGAGGTGAAAATTACCGTGTGGATAGAAAACTGCAGGTTACCCAAATAACATGTCACCGGAGATCAGGCCCGAGCCTCAAATCAATTCATAAAGCAGCGAGCCTGTTGTGCAGCCTGGCTGCCTGCGAGGGACCCACACTGCACACAGCCCTCCCTCCCCCATGCCTGGGCGGCTGCATTTCCAGATGAAGTTTTGTTTTTCATTTTTTCCTCATCCCAGGCTTCAGAGCATCTTTTGCTGTGGGTGTTCTTCTGGAAGACAGAGGCTGCTTGCTCTCAGTTCTCAGGGAGCCAGAAAGAGCAGCCTTTAAATGTATTGGGGTGGGGGCTGAGGCTCAGTTGCTAGATCTCAACCAGCACAAAGTGCTGGCAGGGCCAGGAATCCAGAGCAGCCACAGCTCACGTGCTTTTGTCAGTCAAGATGCTGAGGGCAATAATATTCATTGTGGTGCAGGGAAAAACAGCCCCGGGACTTCCTTCGAGTTGAAGCTTTCTGGGCTGACTCTTGGCCCCTTCACATTTGACAACCCCAAGATATGACATCTTGTCACAGGAGACCTTGGAGGCAAACCATGACTTCCGCTAAGGCCTGAGGGAGAACCTGGGAAGGCATCTTCTAGACCTCAAAGCTTGATGTTTAGTCTCTGCCTCAGGTACCCCAGAGCCAAGCCCAAACACATCATGTCCACACTCACTGGGAAATCTATAGGGAAAGATGATGGGGGAGCAGTGGGGTGTGGGGGTGCAGTTACAGCTACAGAACACAGAGATGTATGCAAATGCCATAATAAAGTCATTGTTTTATACACTGAAAGGAATTGTTTTTTCCATTTATTCATACATGTATTTATTTTTTTTATGTGTGAGCGTGTGTAGGTGCACACATGCAATGGTGTGTAAGTGGAGATCAGGGACCAATTTAGAAAAAAAAATCCTTTCCATGTGGGCTTTAGGGATTGAACTCAAGTCCTTAGGCTCAGCAGCAAGCACCTCTACCTGCTGAGAGCCATCTTACAGGCACCTAAAAATCATTTTTCAAAAGGAGAGAAGAGGCACCAGGCACAGAGAGGTGTTAGAGGTCGTGGCGACTGACTCTTTGAGGGCTGTGAGGGTTGGTGACTCGCCTGGAGAACAGTGGGTGCCACATGCAAACCCCGGAACAGCTCCAGGAGAAGCTTCTAGATGCTCTATCCTGGTAGTTAGGGAGCTCCTGCCCTTTCCTCCGTTGTGGGCTGCTGGAAACCAGCTGTGAGGAGAGCGCTGAGCCTGAAGCGTGTGGTGTGGTCGGTGTCCGGGGGCTGTCACACAGACCTGCAGGCCACACCACAGAGCCAACTGAGGGTCCCTGCTCCTTGCATGGCTGTCTCACGGTGGGCTTTGGTGCAGATTGGTTCCACACGGAGTGGTTATGCCCTCCCCACTAGGGCAGGAGGAAGACCAAACCAGGCAGCTCTGGGCATCTGGGCCCCCTCCCTGCCCCAGCAGAGCCAGCAGCCCCTACCTGTGCTGGCCTGTGCCTGCAGCAACTGTCATTTGGAAAATATGTGATCCGGCAACCCGAGACTCCAGTCTCAGCCCTCCACGCCCCAGCGGGGGCAAGTGGCTGCTTCCTGGGGGCTTTCGTCCAGCCAGATGAGAACCCTAGAAAAGGGGCCTCGGGGGTCTTGTTCTCAGAAAGGGCCTGGCTCCCCACCCCTCCATGCCCCACCCCCAATGGCTTCTCCACCTGCCCCCAGCCATCTGTAAGGCCTGTCTGGGATTCAGATCTTAGATCTGTCACCTGAAGGTGTCACTCAGAACAAATCCCCAGAGAGCCAGGTGCGGCGCCGCAGGGACACTGCTGGCTGCCAGCCAGGTTCCAGGCAGGCCCAGGGAATGAGCGCTTATGAGGCCCAGTGTGTGCCCAGGCTATCCCTGGGACAGGGGTTTACGATACATGGCAGAGACAGACGTGGACCTTTGGGTCCATGCCAAGCTGGAAGGAAGGAAGGAAGGAAAGAGGGAAGGAAGGAAGGATAAACAAAATAAAATTTAAAAAATGGTGTTAGTTTGATTTGCCAGGGGCACACTAAGAATTGGGCTCCATGCATAGTGTGGCCTGGACACCCCGACAGCGGACAGGCCCCTCTCAGTTCTTTTAGCTGCTGGGACTGAACCTGCCACCTTGTTGGTTGAGAGCTCCTGGGTGTGGAGCAGGCTTCTCCTGTTACTAAAATGGCTGGCTTGCAGGCCTAGGATGGGGTGTGGCCCAGGGCAACACACACACACACACACACACACACACACACAAACCAACAGTGCCTTGTGTTTTACCACTGGGACTAGTCTTCCTAGCGAGCAGGACCCAGTTAGTGCTGAGAACCTGCTTCCTGGGGTCTGGGAACAATCCCGCCTTGGACTTTATGTAGCTACTGTTATGGGGAGGTGTGCATACTGGGGAGTACTAGGCCCTAAAGCTGAAGGAACCAGAGACGAGGCGGCTCTGCTGACTAGCCAGGGGATCCTCCTAGCACCCCAAACTCAAACTTATCCCCCACTCTCTTCAACCTTGGGAGGTGGAGATCATAGACTCCATTAAAAAACTTGTGTGGGTATTTTGCCTACATTGTATGTCTGTGCACTACGTGCTTGCAGTACCGACAGAGGCCAGAAGAGGGTGATGGATTCACTGGGACTGGAGTGATAGATGGGTGTTAGCTGCCGTGTGTGGGCTGGGCATTGAACCTGGGCATGGACCCCAGTTTTACCCCATGAAGCTCAGAGAAGTTGACTAACTTGCCCAAGGTCACACAACCAGAGAGGGTCTCTTCCGGTAGATAGGCGGAGGGGTTTGGGGCCCCGTAGCCTCTTGTGTGGGTCCAGCTCTTTGGTAGGTAGAATGAGGAAACTACTTCTGTGCGGCCTAGCTTGTGAGAAGGGCTTTGGGAGCCAGCCAACAGAGCTGTGGCATGATTGCATAACTTCTAGGATGAAGGGGGACTTGGCAAGATGGCTTGGGCATTTACTGGCTCGTGCCAAGCCCGGCAGGTCTATTGGCATCAGGTAGGGTCAGATCCAGGTATTCCAAAACTATCATTGGCTGGCTGGCCACCTCTTCTTTTCTGTATGCTAGCTTCAATCTCAGGCAGGTCCTTCTACACGGCCAAGGTGGTCCCATTTTCAGGTCCCTCCCAGTTGACCTTAAGTGACATGGCCTGGGTGCCCTGGTCCACTCTGAGGTCCTCACTGGGGTCTGGCTCAGCTCCAAGTCTTGGGTTCACTTGGTGCCAAGATAGGTGGCCCCTGAGCCCCGCTGAGTTGTTAAAGGTTGCAGGTATGGAGTTGCAGAGGTTTGTCTGGCCATAAGCACTAGGAAAGTCTTGCTTGACTCCCATGACAGGCAGCTCACATCCTCTGAAGAAGCCTTGCATCTGCCTGATAGGAGGTCTCAGGGAAAGGAACTAATTGTAGCCATTGGTCAGACACTGGTCATTTCTTCACAGAGCCATGTGGCTTGGAAGCTTCAAGCTCAGTCGTGTACCTCCAACACTAGCACGTTAGTCCTTTGCCGAGCAGCCCTGCCCTTGGCTGCAACTTGTGGGAAATCTCCAGAGGGAGGGTACCAGGAAAGAGGGCGGAGAGCTTAAACAGTGTGACCGATTCCCTTGCACAAATCGCGTCCAGACCCTCCTCCCCACTCCCATTAGATATTAGCCTGTATTCCAAGGCTGCCTCCAAATTTGCTAAGTAGCTGAGGGAGACCTTGAACTTCTGATCCTCCTGCCTCCCAAATTCTGAGGTTATGTGGTGCTTGGGATGGGACCCTGGAGTTTGCACGTGCTAGGCAAGTACTTGATCAACTCAGCCACATCCGTAGCCCTGTAGGAACGTCCTGAGGGGTCCCATTGGGTCCTGATGGCCCTCATAGACACAGACAGAAGTTCCCATCCCTCAGGCTTCAGTCCCCTGTTCTCCCCAGTCTGTGGTGTCCTGGCTATGCAACACGATGACTCTCGGATGGTTAGCTGATCCCACCATCCCTCTCTCACCCTAGTCCAGCATCCCCTAGGTCCCTAGCCTTCAGACCCATTCCCAACCTTTGGTGAGCGCTGGCCGGAGGCCTCTGCCTGTCTCCACCTCACAGCTGCCTCTGGCCCTGTGCCTCATCTCATCTGGGTCCTCAGCCTGAGTCTTTCTTTGTGAAGGACCATGGGGCCAGGCGAAGCTGCCCAGTCCAAGGGAATGGGCGCCAGCCTCCCTCAGAGGCCATACAGGACTGAAAGGCCAGCCAGAGATGTCTCTGGAGGCTGCCAGGGAAAGGGCCAAGGCTGCTCTGTCAGCTGCCACTGCCCTCTCCTAACTCTTCTCTGGCAGCATGGTCTGCCTTCAGGCAAATGTGCAGAATACCTCAAGGTTGGACCTTGCGTGTGGTAACCCCAGGCTGTCCTCAGCCCATGGTGGCTGGTCAGCCCAGCTCATTGTCTATCGTTTCTCCGTTGGTGGGTTGCAGGCATTGGAGGGTTAGAGAGCCGGGGAAGTAGGAGCCCAGAGCCCCTAGTGCTGAGTCACCTGTACCCAGGCTGGGTCTTGCCTGATGTCTGTGAGGGATGCTGCACCCCAGCCCAGACTGGCTGAGGTGTCCTGAGAGCAATTTTGTCCTGTACGCAGGCCGAACCTTTCTGTGATGTTTTCAGTCCTTATAGGAGAGGGAAGCCTGGCCAGTGAGAGGTCACTGGAGCCTGTGATGTCATGGGAACTGGTGTTCATGGTGCTGGTGGCTGCTGGGCAACCAGATCCTTCGATGGAACATCCCTGGCAAATACGGTTTGTACAAACCCATGGTATGTGGTAAGGTGACCGAAGAACCAACTGGTGCATTCTCAGAAAGGTGCACTGGGGACCCAATGACGCTGCAACCCAGAATGATGATATGACCTATGACAAGACCAGTGTGGTGGGGGCATTTTCTAAATTGAGGTTCCTTCTAAAATGACTCTAGCCCAAACTGGCCCATACAAGGCAAGATGGTCTATGCTGCTGCTTCAGGGCTTTGGTATGATCTGAGCACAGTGCCAGGTGCTCGTACTGGATGTTCTACTATTCTGCAGCCCAAGTCCTACCCTTCCCCCACCTTCGGAGAGCTGTACCTTTGGGTCTCCATAGTAGGCTTCAGCACCCGAGCCGTATGTCTAAGTTGTTGGGCGGGTAAATGGATGGGTGGATGGACAGAGGATAAGAAAACTGTAAATTCTGGATTCTGTAAATTGCAGAATCCAGGCAGTGGGTACAGCATTTGTTAATAAAAAGTAAAACCCAGGGTGATCAGCTGCTGTGTTCTAGTTCCCTTGAGGGTCTGCCTTTCCAGAAAAATTGGGAAAGAATCGGAAAAGAAGCTGAGCTGCGCATAGCTGGTCCTTACCCAACTCCATGTCCCTTGACATCATGGGGTGGGGGTGTCTCTGATACCAGCTGCGGTGGGAGGAGTTATAATGTGGGAACTGGGCAAGAATGCAATTCCAGTGCTCAGCATGGGGCATGGTAGTGGTGAATGACTGGCCTTTTAACAACTGTGCCAAGATGATGGGTTTTGTGCTAGACAGCAATGACCACATGCAGCAGTGAGCACAGCCTCTCACCATCAGACAGAAGAACCCCCATCCTCTCCATCCACACCACCAGAAACTATAGCCATGCTTTCCCAACCCACCCCTTCTTGAACACTTCAGAGAAATTTTGAGCTGAGACTATATCCCCAGGGCTCTAGCCACCCCATCTGGCCTTGGACTAGCGTGTCCACTTTGTATGTGCACATGTATGTATACAAGAACATCATTAGATAGGTGTGTGGTGGCCAGAAGTCAAACTTCGGTGTCCACCTTTATCTTTTCCCACCTTATTTTTTTTGAGGCAGGGTCTCTCACTAGCTTAGACTGTGCTGGCCAATGAGCTTTGGAAATCCATCTACCCCTGCCTTCCCAGTGCTGGTGTTACAGTGGTGTGCTTAAGGGCTCATCATTTTTGTAGGTGCTGGGAATCTGAAATAAGGTCCTCATGCTTCTTCAGCCATCACTTTGAACTCCACTGTGCCATCTCTGTAGTCCCAGCCACTGCTGTCTCCACTTCTCCTCGTATCCTGAGACAGACTTCAGCCCAGGTCTTGTGAGTGTCACACCATCCTCCCCTGTGGGAGCCTCTCTCCGCTTCTGGGTGCTTCATAAGGTGCTGGTGGAGACAGAGCTTTGTTTCTCCGGAAACTGTGTAGGGACTCAGAGTGGGGACACTCTCCACCATTCTAGGGAGGAAGACGCCACTGTGAGCTAGATGAAGGCACTAAGGGCACAATACAGCCATGCAGACTCCCTCGGGTTGACTTCCAGGGGCCCCTCACTTGGGCACAGGAAGAAGGTACCCAGCACTTCTGATGTGCTTACAGAACCTCTTTGCTGCTTTCCCCACACCCCGCAGGTGGCTTTATTGAATCCGAACCCTTCTCCCTTGAGTCTGAGAGAGTTGTGGCAGCCTCTGGACTGGCTTGGGGAGGGGAGGGGGTCACAAGAATCCAAGAAACCCTAGATCTGCCTCCCTGAGCCTCAGATGCAAGGCTAGTCCCATCAGGGTCTTGGCTAAGAGGTCCTTGGCACGGCAAGGCAGGCATCTCTGTCACATAAGCATGGCCAGCTTGCCTTGCTTTTCTGGGAAGTGCTTCTTTAAAGCGTGCACTCCCTGCACTGGGGAGAATCGGACTGAATGAGCCCTTGTTGGCTGAATGCTCTGCGCAGTTTGAAAAGGGTCTGTGGGCTGAGCCAGGGCTCAGAAGAAAGTTGGAGCCTGCCTCCACAGGAGTGGGCACAGCCACAGGGGTCTGAGCCAGGGATCCTGGGTCAGGGTAGAGGGGTCACTGAGAGGCTGTTCCAACCCAGTGGGATGAGTGCTAGCCCCTCCAGACCTGTGTGTACCTAGGGGGCTCTACTGGGATTTGTGGGTATTGCCTTTCCGTGCTTCAGTTTCACCTCTGGAATCACAGGCCGTGTGGAAAATCTTAAAGGCTCTGTGGTACTGTCTGCGACTTTGACCTCTCTACCTCCTGGATTTCTCCACCACTGCAGACATTTTTTTTTCCTGGTCCTATGAGAATCAGGGCGAGCATGAGAGCATGGACTGAGAGAAGAGAGGACAGTGTTTTCTTTCCACACAGGGCAATCTCTTCTGCCACTGTCTTTTGAGATCCCTGTCCACACAGTTACCAAGTGCCCACGGCGTCTCTCTTTTCTGACCCTCAATTGCACAATTCACCCTCAGTGCAACCCTGTGAGGAGAACCTCCACCAGGCAGGGCCAGGAAGGCATTTTCTTGTCCCATCCGTGTGTGATATGACTGAGGGCTGACATCTGTCCCTGTCCCTCTAAATATCTTATATCCACACACCCCAAATCTAACCCTGAATCCTCCACCCCAGGACAATGCCTAGGTTAGATTTCCCTGCAGGTGTATTTGTGGGGGGATTGTCTTGCTATCCGCATGAACGGAGGGTCTGGTCCACTGTGGGCAGCAGCATTCCCTGGGCAGGGTGTTGCTGACCCAGCTGGAAACACTGATTCTCTATGGTTTCTGCTGTATTCTTCGGCTGTGAGGGGGTTCCCCGGTTGGAAGTAATGCAGTGTGGAAGAGCAAGCGAGCCTGCCTCCAGTCTCCTGCTGTGACTTCCCTCAGCGATGGACTGCGATCTGGAAGTGTTAGACAAATAGACTTTTTCCCCTCCTAAATTACTTTTGGTCACAGCAAATGAGATTAGAAGCTCAGAACAGAGCATGGCAGGGCAGCAGGGAGCCCTGAGCCTTGCTCTTAGAGGAGACAGGGGTACAGTATCGCCTGAGGGAGCCCGATTTCACACCAGCCAGAACAGAAACGCCCAAGGGGAGAACCCCTCAAGGGCTGCCAAGAATCCTTGGGGCTCTTTGCAAAGAAGGTAGGCATTACAAAGCACCAGGCCTCCCTCAGGTGTGAGGCAGGCACTGCAACTAGACTCACAGACTGCTTTTGGTGTCCTTTCTACTGCCATGTTAGGAAGGTGGTGTCCACTTGATGGCTCCTTGGTCTCTGGCAATGAAGAGCAGTAGAGAGCAAAGGACTATGGGCTGTTCCATAAAACCTACTTAAGAGTTCACACTGGAGGTCCCCCTCCCTCTCCCTCTCTCTCTTGGTTTTTTTTGAGAAAGGGTTTCCCTGTGTAGCCCTGGCTGTCCTGGAAATTCCTCTGTAGACCAGGCTCACCTTGAACTCAGATTTGCCTGCCTCTGCCTCCCAATTGCTGAGATCAAAGATGTGTGCCACTACCTGCCTAGGGACATTTCTTCATGTGGTCATACAAAGAACTTTGATGGACTAGTGAAGAGTGACAGTGGTTTTGCTGAGAGCAGGGTGGGAAGGGATGAGGAGGGGTGAGGAGGGATGAGGAGGGGTGGGAAGGGGTGGGGAGGATGGTGAGATGTGAGGAGGCATGGCAGCCTTCATGTCTGGTGCTGTTGTTCCCTCATAGCAAGCACAGACCCCGAGCCTTCCAGGACACCGTCTCTCTGCAGCAGGGCATGGGCAGCAGTTCTAAGGGAGGATCCCAGGTGGGAGGGACTTCCACACAGACCTTGACCTTTCTGTTTGTGGCCCCACTCTTCTGCAGTGGCAGCCTGCAGGTCCTCATCCCTATCCATCTCCACAGCCACACACTGTCCCTTTCACAGGTGACACTTGAGAAATACCAAGGGCTTCAACAGAGGCCACTGGATACCTCAAAAAACATGGCTGTTTAAAGTCTGGAGGCTAAGCTTCCATTTACTTATTTATTTTGGTGTTTTGGAGGCAGGGTCTCTCTATGTAGCTTTGGCTACTCAGAGCTTACTACATAGAGCAGGCCGACCTCAAACTCAAAGAAATCCCTTTGCTTCTGCCTCCCACCCCTACTCGGCTATTTGGGTGTTGTTGAGGCAGGGACTTACTATACAGCTTTCACGAACTCATAGAAACCCACTTGCTTGAATCTTCTGGAGTGCTGGGATCAAAGCTGTATTTAAAATAAATTTAAAATAGCAGTGACCCACAGCTCACCTCTTGATCCTGGAACTATGGACAGGGAGGGCAGAGACTGCAAGTGGGAAAGCCTGTATCTTGGCCTTCTGCACCGGCTGACCCAGCTCTTTGTTGTATGTCATGGCTGATGCTTCCAGCTTTGCTGGATGATGCCTGGCTTCCTGGCTTCCTTGTACCTACAGCTCTCTATCCATGCCACTCAGGGAAGAGGGCCTGAGCCACCAGGATTTTGTGGCTGAGAGAGACAGGACCGGGAGACAACCACAGAGGTTCCCCAGCTGGGTGGGCTGGGCATTCCAGCTTTAAATGGGAAGGGCTCTCCTGGCATGGTGAAGTGAGCTGAGGAGAGTGCCCCCGGCTTCCGAGCCGCAGTGCCAGCTCCTCCAGCCCCTCCTGGGCCACGTGCCTGGCCAAGAGCCCATCTGCTCACTCCTGGCTACCCCTTCAGGCCTGGATGCAAGTCCAAGAGGGGGCAGGGTTCCAGAAGGAGGAAGCCAAGGCTTTCTGGACAAACTAGTGTTGCTGCTGGCCAATTGGGATAGGATTCCAAACAAACACCCCCTCTCTGCCATCATGCCTCCTGTGGACTCCGAGGTAGTCAGGAGGTGCCAGCAAAGGACTCTTGCCAGGATGGAGTTGTGGCCAAGCAAGCAGCTAGAGTGCTTCTTTCCTGGGGTCAGGGACCAAGGCCAGGGGACCATCAGCTTAGCCCAAGGTTAAAAGTGAGAAAGAAGTTGCTATGTGTTCAGCTCCCGAGAGAGGATCAGAAAGCCTAGCACCGAGTCAGGTTAGCCCTGAGACAATCACACACAATGCAAGTAACGTTGTCAATAGAAACAGGTCAAGTGCAGCCCACACATGTGAAGGGAGGCCGAGGCAAGAGGATAGTGATTTGCCGGTCAGCCTGGGCTACATAGCAAGACCCTGTCTCAAAAAAAAGCGAGAGAACATGACTCCCCCAAACTGTATTCTCTAGAGCAAGAAAACAATGACAGAAGTAGCATTGCTGTGCGGTTTTGCTGATCCCCTTAATAGAAGTCCTTAAGTGATTTCTTCCCCAGTGGCTGGATCCACACACCTGCTTTTACACGCATTCTTTCATGATGTCACACCGTGACATCACGCGGTCTCTGGGAACTTACCTTGTCACCGCACGTGAGGAGATGAGAGTCAAAGGATAGGTGGCCGCGTAGTGTTACTGACGCAGCTGGTGAGTCTTGACTCCCCGAGCTCAGGAATGGATCTACAGACACTTTGAGACCTGTGGCTATAAATGATCTGATGAACACAGAAGAAGGCAGGGAAGATGAAAGAAAGAAAACCAAATCAACAACAACAAATGCACCAAACATCCTCAAACAGCAAAGAACATAGAACAACCACAAAATAAGACAAAAATCAAGTAGCAAAATCTGGCACTTCAATCAGCTATGCCGAAGTTTACAATAAATGTAAATGAACTAAACATCATAGTGTAAATGCAAGTTGACTACATACTTTGGTGCTAAAAGGAGGACGTGTTTCTAGGGAGGTCTGCTCTCCCCCCGCCCCGTATTTTTACCCCAAGTTCTGAGTCCCCTTATGCTCAGTTTGTGTGGGTGTTTGAAAGGTGAAGTCAGCTCAAACAAGGATTCTCCCATCAAAGCCTCTTAATTTGTTCTAAGCTGGGTCCAACTCACACTTTGCTTTTGCAATAGCATGTAGAGTTATTCCTATGGGCTGGTTTAGATCTCAGAGGGCACAGTGCAATCCATGCCTTATCTGGCTTACCCTGTACACGTCTGACAAAGCCGTAATTCAGCCATAAGTGGACACAGGATTTGTTTGTAACGTTCACATGTTCCATTTTACAGACGGGAATGCAGATGACCAGGTGTGTGGTGGGAAGCTTAAGAAGTTATACAGAGGCACAGGACCCGTTTTGGCTTGGAGACACTGGCTGAAATTTGTAAGAGTTCTCAGTTCTGGAGCGAGATTAGGAAGCTCTGCTAGGGAATTGCAATGCTTCTGCTTCCACAGATGAACACCTGCCTGGTTTGCCGATCTGCCAGGTTATCTGCTGCTTCAGTTGAACAGCCTGTTTTCTCATCTGTGAAATGGGCACAGAAGACTATCAGGACAGAAGCTGCAGGAAACTGGGAGGTTGGCTCCAGGGCTGGCCAGTAGCCAAGTGGACATCATGACTGAGGCTGGCTCTAGCCTGGAGTACCTGGTCTTTTCAGAGCTGGCCTTCCTGACTCTGCATTTCAGGACGTGTGGCCAGAAAGCTGTCCCAGCTGGTAAAGTGCTCGCCATGTAAGCATGAGTGTCTGGGTTTGGATCCCCGGCACCTATGTAAAAAGCTGGAGGTGGCAGTGGACTTCTGTGACTCTAGCCCTGGGGAAGTGGAGCCAAGAAGATCCCTGGAACTCTCTCACCAGCCAGCCTAGCCAAATCAGTGAGCACCAGGTAGTGGTGGCACATGCCTTTAATCCCAGAATCCAGGAGGCAGAGGCAGGTGGATCTCTGACAGAAAGGATTCCAGGACAGCCAGGGCCACAAGGAGAAATCCCTTCTTAATGTATATATTTTTAGATCTTCAGTAAATATATATATTCTTAAATTATACATATTTATATGATTGAGGAAGATTCTGGGTATTGACCTCTGTGACACACACACACATACACACAAACACAACCGTACTTGCATACATGTACACACAGGAACATATATGTACACAAGTAATTTCAGAAAGTCAGAGAACTCAAGCACCTCTCCTCACCAGCTACTTTCCTCCAGCCTAGGCGATCCCATCCCTGAACTGCCTCTGTCTTTGGCTAGCTCCCTGGGGCGCAGACTCAGATCTCAACCCCACTTGCTTCATTTTCCCCTGAGAAGGGCGACAGCTCCGCACGGGGCTGAGTCGTCAAGCTCACCCTGTGGAGCCCTGCAAATCGTGCTCACCTTCAACCCACATTTCTCAGCACCCTGCAGAGCGCTGCGAGGAGGCACTGGTTGCCTTCCAGTAGGCCCGGCCTCCTGCCGTCACACAGACACCAGCAGAGGGGACTCCTGTGCTCTTGCTCACCTTTTGACCACTGAAGCCTTCTTTCGCCTGTGGCCTCAGGCTGGACCATCTTTGGGTTCTAGGCAGCCTAAATCCTTGAGATGAAACTTGTACAATGTGAGTGTGTCTGGGAAGTGAGAACTAATGTGGTAGATCCTAGCATTTGTCTGGGGTGTGTGTTGAGTGTGCGCCCACATGTGCACATATGCAGGTGTGTAAGAATGTAGAAGTCAGAGGATAATCCCGAGTACTTCCTTCCTCAGCTCATCTTTCACTTTTCCTTCAAGATAGGATCTCTCATTGTCCTGGAATGTCTCTAAATAGGCCAGGCTAGCTGGGCACAAGCTTCCAGGGGTCTGCCTGTCTCTACCTTCCACCTTGCCGTCACTGGGATTATAGATGTGCCCACTGACCCCAGCTTTTTACAGGTTTTACTGACTGAGCTCTCTCCAACCTGACTCTGGTGTCTCACTATGTAGGCTGGGCTGGCCTCCAACTCTTAGTCCCAACCCAGTGCTGGGATGACAGGTGTACAGAGGCACACCGTGAAGCCCACCTGCAACATGTAATATTTAAATATGACATATATATCATGTGTATCAATTATGTACATGACTGTATGTATCAATTAAATATAGGTCACATATATGTCATATAGATCAAATATATGTACATATATACACACACACACAACCTATATATATTTAATGTTGGAGTCTACTCTGCCTCTTGATGGGGCAGGACAGCCAGGCCGCCCTGGGAAAGGTGTGCTGGTTAAACCTTTCTGCAGGGGCTGGAGAGGATGAGTTCACACTGCTCCCAAAGAAGAACGTCTGATTCCCAGCATCCCTGTTGGGGAGCTCACAACTGTCTGTAACTCCAGCTCCAGGGGGATCCAATGCTTCTCTGGCCTCCACAGACCCCAGTCCCCATGTGCACACACATATGCGCAGACATGCACATGAACACATAATTATAGTTTTTAACAGTTAAAAGGTACAAATTTCCAGAAGTTGTGTGTGGTAGTACAGGCCTGCTACCTCAGCACACAGGAGTCAGAAGCAGGAGGCTTGACTGTCCTAGGCAAGCCCAGGCTCTATAACGTGCCCTTGTATCAATGAAGAGGCATTGATGTGAGATGTTCAAAGTCACTTGCCATGCAAGCCTGACAACCGGAGTTTCATCGCCAGAACCCACAAAAAGGGGGAAGGAAAGACCTGACTTTACAAACTTGTCCCTTGACCTCCACGCGTGTGCTATGGCCCAGGCATGTCCTTACATAGCTACCACAGATGCACAGCAATAACAAATACTTTAAAAAAAACATCCTAGGCTTGGGGTTTAAATGTCCCCTAAAGGCACATGTGGAAGGCTTGGTCTCTACTGGGAAGAAGGAGAACCTCTAGGAGGTGGGACCAAGTAGGAGGAGGTAGGTCGCTGGAGTTGGCCCCAGAGCTTTTCCTGTTCCTGTCTCCCCAGCGCTGAGATTCCAAGCGTGCGCCACCATGCTTGGCTTGTTCTGTGGGTTCCGAAGGCCAAACCTGGGTCCCCATGCTTGCACAGTGAGTCTGTTGAAGAGTTAGTGAAGCCATCAACCCCTGTCCTGCTAACCTGGGCTCATTCAGAAAAGCAGGCTGATAGGCTGAGATAGACTGACAGACTGCTCCAGACACGCTTGCACACCACAGAAAAGGTTATGGAGAAATGAAGAGATCATGGGCTCAGTTGTCCAGGACAGCCATCTAGCTGTTTTAACTATCTCCTCAAATGCAGATACATCCTGGGGTGACAGGTGTTATTCTCTTTCTTTCTTTCTTTCTTTCTTTTCTTTCTTTCTTTCTTTCTTTCTTTCTTTCTTTCTTTCTTTCTTTCTTTCTTTCTTTCTTTCTTTCTTTCTTTCTTTCTTTCTTTCTTTCTTTCTTTCTTTCTTTCTTTCTTGTTTTTGTACCATTAGCAGCAGGGGTAGAAAAGACCCGCGTGAGGTCAAGAAGAGTAGGGGGACATGGCCTTGTCCCTGTTGCTCCCTGGGCCTGGCTGCTATCTTCTGAATTTATCTCCAGGTTTCTCCTTAATCCACCCTTTCTATTTTTCTTCCACCCACCCCTCCCCCAGAGCCTCTTGCCAAGTGCTGCTTTCCCCTTACATACTGCCTCTCACACAACATCCCTAGATCCCAGATACCCACCTAGCTTTGCAACCATGGTCTTGGATCATGTTGTAAGACCTTCCCCTGGAGATGCCATGGGCCTGGAGACCTCTAGACTAAGCACATGCTGGTCCCTGGCCAGCCAGCTCAACCATCCCCTCTGGTGGGACTCTGTTTAGTCTTCCAGATCCCGAAGCGTATCTAGACCATTTCCACAACCCAGAACTCACTCTGAGCCACTTTGAAGAGGAATGCACACTTAGGAGGGCCAAGATCTCAAGACTGGCTGCTGGTCTGGGCCTACTCGCTGCCCTGGGTGTGGGTGGGTAGGACCCTCCATGTGAGGGGCTGGGCAAAGGGGACACAGTGCCTGCTCTGTCCTGTGTGTCTATCTGTGGCTTTGGCCTTGAAGGCCTAGAGAAGGGGCAGAGCCTGAGGGCCAGGCCATGTGAGGAGACATTCTGGAGAGACATTTGTGTCCCTCCCATCAGCTGTCAGGGCTTCTAAACAGTGGACCCCAAATAGTTAAAATCTCCCAGGAAGCCAGGTATGGTGGTGCATGCCTGTAACCCCAGCACTCAGGAGGCAGACGCAGGCAGATATCTCTGAGTTCGAGGCCAGCCAGGTCCAGGACAGTCTTGAAAAAACCAAAAATTAACCCCTCCACTCCCCCCCTCCGGCAAAAATCTCCCAGGAGTCCCACGCTGGCAGAAGGGACAGGCTGAAGCCTGGTGCCAGCCAGAGGGTCTGTCTCTCAGGATGAGATTGTACAGGGTTCTGACAACTTGTCAGGCCACCATGCAGGAAGCAGATGGGCATGATGACAACTAACATGTAACAGATAGCTAACATATAACAGACAGCTAACATACTGCTTAGCTATGCAAACCTCACACCTTCATGTCAGGGCCTAGAAGGCAGACTCTAGAGTCACTGGACCCCTTATTTGTGTCTGTTCCCAACGTAGTCACCTTGAATAAATCTCTTTGCTCTGTGTCTTATGATTAGCCTCTTTCACTGTTGTGTTGAAGATAACGGGCCCAGTTTAGCTAGTTAGAACTGCCAGGGTCGAGGCTTTTTACTGAAAAATTGTCACAGCTCCTGGGGGACAGAAGTTGGGTCTTTGAAAGCCCAGAAGCAGGAGGCCATGCTACAGTTCTGCCTCCTTGAGCCTTGGCCACCCCCAGCCCTGCAGACAATGCTTTGGAAACTCCAGCCAGGGGCAGCCGAGTGTTAAACCAGGCTTCTGAGATGAAAGGACCATCCCTGCTCCGTTTCATCAGATGCCAAAGAGGAGATGGCTTGACATCTTCAGAACCAGGGCATGAGGTTTACATCTCGACCCCTGGGCACTGGCAAGCTCACTCATCCAGGACGAGGCCCCTGAGGAAGAAGGGAGTGTGTGAGGGGCAGAGGTGGAGAGCTGGGAGGACGCCAGGCCTGGCTCTCTGGAACACCCCTCTTAGCCACCCAGGGCAAGAACAAGGAGCCAGCTGGGCTGCTGGGCTAGACTGTGGCTGATCTTCCGCTTTGCTAGCTAGGGTGCCTGGGGACAGGGAACTTCTCCGCTGCCCGGTGGTCAGTGCTGAAACACCTTAATGAGGGCTTCAAAGGCCTGGGGTGCATTCCAGGCCCCAGGAAGGCAGAGGGGGAGTGGTTAGGAAACACTATCTGGCCCCTAATTGCCCAGTGGGGATTAACGAGCCTGTCACCCCTCCCCCAGGTGAGCTCTCCTGCCTGCCAGGCTACCTTCCAGGAGCTGGGCCTCCTTTGAAGTGCGATTAATCCAGGAAGAAAGGTATCTCTGGTCACTTGCAAAAGCCTCAGGCCCTCTCCAGCATGGGGGCCTGATAACCCTGAAAGCCCCAACCTATGTGGACAGCGTGAGCTAGAGCAGAGTCAGGATCAGCCCTTCCACGCAGAGTTCAGCCAAATTGCAATGGGAGCTCGTGCCAGGTAAAGAAAAGCTCAGGCCCCTCAGGTCACTGAAGGGCCTCCTGAACCCCATCCCAGCGTCTTCACAGCTCCTACCCTCTCTCCTGGGTCAGGGCTTAGCACCCCTGACCCCATTTCTGGGGCCTCAAGTGGGAGTTCTAGGGTTCTTGGATGTGCAAGTTCTTCACTGCTGTACTCCATACTTGTGTCTGTGTGTATGCCTCTTATGTGTGTGCACAGATGTGTGTGTATCTTTGTATGTGCAGGTATGTGTGTACGTGTGTGTATACATGCATGCTGGTGTGTGAGTATGTGTCTGCACATATGTATGTGTATGTGTGTACAGGCAGTTTTGTGTGTGTGCATATGTGTATGTGCAGGTGTGTGTGTGCGGGTGTACACACAGCAGGTGTTTGTGTGTGTGCACAGAAGTATGTGTATGTACTGGTGTATGTGTCTTAGTGTATGCACAGGTGTGTGTTTATGTGTGAGTGTTTGTATGTGTGTCTAGGTCAAAGGTCCATGTTGAGTGTCTTTCCATGGCTCTTTTTTTAGACAGGGTCTCTAGGTTCAGCTCATCCATTCAGCTAGGCTGGCTAGTGAGCTCTGAGGATCTGCATGTTTCTGGTTCCTTCCCAGAGCTCAGCTGGGAAGCAAACTCCTTTTCTCAGTACTGAGAACAGAACCCAAGGTCTTGTGCATTCAGTCATGGCCCAGCTCCTGACTGCGGGTGCTCTACCATTGAGCCACACCCCAGCCCCTCACTGGGTTTTCTAGGCAGGGGCTCTACCACTGAACCACACCCCAGCCCCTCACTGGGGGATTCTAGGCAGGGGCTCTACCACTGAGCCACACCCCAGACCCCTCACTGGGGGATTCTAGGCAGTCTACTACCATGTTATATTTCTAGCTCCTTTTTTACTTTTTGTTTTGAACAAAGTCTCATAAGTTTCCTAGGCTGGCCTTCAACTCACTGTACAACCCAGACGGGCCTTGTGATCGGCACCCTCCTGCCTTAGTCTCTCAATAGTTGGTATGGCAGGCTGGTGTCCTCAGGCTCACTGTGGTTCTGATCAGCATTTCCCTCATAATGTAACTTTGGGCATCTTTTCCTTGATGGTCATTCTCACATCTTTCAGTCATCCTGTCTGTTCAGCGCTTTTGCTAGACTGGCAGCCAGCCAACTCCAGGGATCAGGCTGTCTCTTTCCCCCAACAGTGTGGGGGTTACAGACACCTGTGCCTTCCTGCTCAGCTTTTTATGTGCATGCGGGTATTTTATTTGATCTCAGATCCTCATTCTTGCATAGTGAAGTACGCTTACCCATTGAGCCATCCCCTAGCACCTCCACTGTGCTTGACCAAGTTCAGCAGTAGCATCCTTGTTAAAGGAAGGACTTCAGGATTTGTATAGGAGACTGAGCTCTTCCTAGATACAATCCCAAAGTCCCGCTTTGACAGATATTCTCTGCCCTTTTGGTCCCCTCCCCCCCCCCCACCAGAGCTATTGATTGTTTTTCCCTTACTGTATAAACCCATCTATTTGTTTTGATTTCCTTGCTGAAGCTGTCGGTAAGACTCTCTCTCTCTCTCTGCTGTTGAAGTGGCTAGAGACTGGCTGCCTGGCTCCCCGCTCCTTCTGTGTGAGAGAGCTCGCTAATAATCAGACCCTTAATTAGTTGGCACACTCTGTGTTTCCAAAATACCTTGCTTTTATTTTTTTTTTTGATCTTTGCAAACCTTGATATTCAAAACAGGCTTGTGCCACACTGCTTCTGGAGGACTGTAGGGAGAAAGCTGTGGCCCCACCAGTACAGGGAAGACAGAGGCCGGGGCGCCCATTCTTCCTGGGTGTGGGGGGTCCAGCCCAGGGCCCGTCATGTGACACGGCGCCCCAGCTGTCTGTGATTGTAGACAGGTCTGTGAATTCAGGGTGGTCTGGAGGTGGGAGGGAGAGGGGTGTGGGGGGTTGCCCTGAGGGGCTGGGGGAGGGGCTGGCATCTGGCCCACCACCCCTAGAGCTTGGGGCACCACTCTTCCAAAACACCAGCTGGTGCCCATCCCCTCCTGCCTGTGTGCCCATCCCCCAGGCTCATCTGCTTCCCCAGTCCTGGGGCCTAGCTACACCCGGGGTTCATGGAGGAATGGACACAGACAACGGGACAGGCTCTGGGCAATCCTTGGGGTAAGAAAGATCTCCGCTCTTTCTGGGTCATGGGATTTAGAGTGACACCTCTCTACTCCCTTTAGCATCTGGGGTCCTTCCCAACCCTATCTGAGAAGCTTACCAGGGAGATGTCATGTCCCAAGAGCTAGTCCCAGGTGGTGACGGCTCTGGAGTAAGACAGAGGCCATGAGACTTGAGGAGGGACCGTGGGAGAGCAGCTGGAAATAATGTTGATCTGGGACACACCCTGCCAAAGGTGAAGCCTGCATTTTGATTTGGGGACGTTTCTCCAAGTATCTCACACACATGACCCGAATACTCAGCTCTGTCTCCACCACAAAGCCTGCCTGTTAAGGGAACCAAAGTTTGGCCAGGAATGAAAACATGACCAGCGTCCAGGAGGGCCCCCACCAAACCCTCCCAGAAAGGGCGGCTGCCTCCCAGCTCCTGACATCCTGATTAATTTCACGAGGCCTGAAGGGATTCTCGTCATGTCCACTCTAGACTTGCCAGTGCTCAGATCTCAAGGATACTGTTCAACAGGATTTGACAGAACCTGTCTGGGCAAAGCACACGTGCCACTTGAAGGTCTCCCAGTGACCCTTCCTGGTCACCACCCCTTCCACACAACCACTCCTGTGACGTCTGGATTAGTTGGTTTTCTTCATTCTGGAATCCCACATGGGTGTGAGACCTCCTTTGTGCATGCGCCATGGTTTTGAGATTCACTGTGGGTGGTTTGAGCCAGCATCCGGATGCCTGCTCGGCTGAGGCCTGACCCATTACACATCACAGTTGTTTGAGTTTTGTTTTGTTTTTTTTTACTAGACAATTATATTGCTTTCTGTTTTTTGTTTGTGAAACATAGCTACGAAGGTGCTATACAGCTGAGCCACACCCCAGCCCCTCACTGGGGGATTCTAGGCAGGGGCTCTACCACTGAGCCACACCCCAGCCCCTCACTGGGGGATTCTAGGCAGGGGCTCTACCACTGAGCCACACCCCAGCCCCTCACTGGGGGATTCTAGGCAGGGGCTTTCACTGCCTTGTGAGGTCACTTTGAATCAGACCTTGGAACTAAGACTTATGGTTCAGTTCTGTCATCCCAGTTACTAAGGAGATTGAGACAGAAGGATCACAAGTTCAAATCCAGCTTGGATACAGAGCAAGTTCAAGGAAAGCCTGGCAACTTAATGAGAGTCTGTCACAGAATAAAATGTAAAAAGAAGTCTGAGGATATAACTCAGCAATAGAGCCCCTGCACTCTAATTGGATGTGTGCCATTTGGTTGACAAAGTACCTGTCTGTCTCTTGGAGCTTAGTGTAGCCCATCTCTCTTTTTGAGGAGGGCACTGGGTCCTCCACAGGGTACTATTATTCCCGGATGTTGTTGTCTTTCTGTCACCACGCTTCTGAAACAGCTGAGAGGGGCCTGAGACTTTGGAGGACAGGTTTCACCACCCCGTCCACAGCACACAGCTGCTGAGCTTCAGTGACCTTGGCCAGGGGTGTGGGGTTCTCTGGCCACCAGTCTTCCGCAGAGGTAGATAACAGGCCCAGAAAAGCCCATTCTTCAGGCCACACAGAGGTCAGGATTCATCTGTCTGCCCTGCACGACTCTGGCTTTAGGGAAGGAGATGTAGAATGGGAGAGAGGGGGAGTTTCCACCAAACCCTAGTACTTATCAGAGTGCCATCTTATATGCTTGAAAGAGAGAGAGACAGACAGACAGAGAAAGAGAGAGAGAGAAACTACCTCTTCATAACTTTCTAAACCCAATTAAAGATATCAACTCACAGATTCAAAACAATCTTATTACATCTATCTATCTATCTATCTATCTATCTATCTATCTATCTATCTATCTATCTATCTATCTATCATCTATCTATTTTAGGGCAAGTGTGCCACAGGATGCATGTAGAGGTCAGGGGACAACTTGCAGAAGTCTCTTCTTCCACCATGTGGGTCTCAGGGATTGAACTCAGGCCATCAGGTTGGGTGGCAAGTGCCTTTACCTCTTGAACGGTCTTGGCTGTCCCCAGATCCACCACGTTTTGCAGCTGCCTCTTTCGTCATGAAGATGGGAGCCGGGGCATAGCTGAGGTCTTCCTATTAATGCAGACAACATAACAGGTGTGGTAGGAATCTCTCATCACTGTAACCACTTACCAAAGCTGGGGAAAAAGCTAGCTCTGAGAGTGTCAAGATTGAGAGCCACTAGGCGCCTGGATCCAGCTCTGCCTGAAGCCGAAACCCAGTTGGGGATTTCCAGGCATCCCAGCCTTGTGTTACTGTTTGGCTTAGCTATGAAATTGTTTTCTGGGCTCCTCCTGTGAACAGGCTTCTGGCCCGTCACCAGTCAGGTACTGGGCGCTGCGGCCCCTCCTGCCCCTTCCTTCTTTCGGTCATCTTTGGTTGCTGGGGGAACAGCCCCATTCAGTGTCATAGTGGTTGAGTTGATTTCCTCTGAGTTACTGCAGTTAGTACTTTGAAAGGCAGAAGGGCAGAGATTTTAACCCAAATCAGCCAGCCTGTGGGGGGTTCCATGAACCATTACTCCCTGGGGATGGATTCCTTACACAGAGGCCTCAGGGTCAAGTCACCTGTAGTCAAGAAGATGGAAGGGTCCAGAAGTTTCAGGGTGGCCTGGATACTCCGAGGATCCATCCTCACTGCCACTGTCCTGGCCTCCATCCTGCACACCCAGCCCCTGATGGGTGACTTCACTTTTTGAGAACTGCACCTTACGAAGAGGTCAGGAGACAGCACAGATGGTGGCTTCTGTGTTGGCTCAGTGTCATTAAAACCACCCTGGACAGTTGTAGGCTCTGTCCATGGAGCTCTTAGAAGCCCACCCACATGCACAAGTTAACATGTAACTGACCATGTGTGTCTTCTGCAATAGGCTTCTGCTCCACACTACATATGTTCCCATGCTGCCAGCGTTATCTTACAAGAGTGTTAGCAATGTTACTAGAAAGAGTTTAGGATCTTCAGCCAGGACAAACACGGAGATGAACAAGAGGTTAAATGAAAATCTCAGACAAAGCCAGGCCTGTAAGGACAGGCCTATGGTCTTAACTCTTCAGGCAGCTGAGGCAGAAGGATTATAATTCAAAGCCTGCTAGGACCAGAGAAGGAGTTGGAGGGCAACTAGACACTGTCTCAAAAAAAAAAAAAGTGAAAAGAAGACAAGCTATGGCTTAGCAGTACAGCATCTGCCTAGTATCCCCCAGTGAGGGGCTGGTATGTGGCTCAGTGGTAGAGCCCTGCCTAGAATCCCCCAGTGAGGGGCTGGGATGTGGCTCAGTGGTAGAGCCCCTGCCTAGAATCCCCCAGTGAGGGGCTGGGATGTGGCTCAGTGGTAGAGCCCCTGCCTAGAATCCCCCAGTGAGGGGCTGGGGGCTGGGTAGCAGTAGAATTGATTATCTTTTGTGAGGATTTGGTTTCCTAAATGAAGAAGGAAAAAAAAAGTCAATTTTAATGTAAAAGAGAAATGCCTGAGTGTTTTGTCCAGTTTCTAGTTTCCACGGGTGATGAACTGAGTGACCTGGAGCTTTCTTTATTCCTGTGATTAAGCCATCTAGGGCCAAGAGGTAGGAGATAGACCTCTCCAGTTTGTGCCAGTCTCTCCATAGGCAGACTTGTTTACACATGTGTGGACATGCCTGGCTAGTGAGATTTCTGTATACTGGGAGCCAGGAGAGCAGAACCTGAGAACTGCAGCTCTCATGTGCCAGGCAACATGTTAGCCACAGGGTCCTGCTGGTGGAAGCCATGATGGCTAACTTTGATTGTCAGCCAACCCGACAGGATTTAGAATCACCATAGAAACAGACCTCTGGACATGCCTGTGAGGGAGTTAGGTTAATTGAAGTAGCAATGTCCAACTTGAATGTAGGTAGTTACATAGCATGGGCTAGGATCCTGGACTTCCTAAAAAGCAAAGAGTGGGCTGAGCACCGCCATTCATCTCCCCCTGTTTCCTGGGTGTGGATGCAATGAGATCAGCCTCACGCTCTGATGCCATGTCTTCTTCACCATGAGGAATGATGCAAATCAAACCTTCCTCTTTTGGGTTGCTTCTGTCACGTGTTCTATGGCAGCAATATGACAAGTAAGTAGTGCAATGAACCACGCCCTTTCTCCTGTGATTCCTACCATCCCCATGTATGACATCTCATTGTCACCCTCACTGTGTAGCCACAGCGTGACAAGGCTACCCTCAGCCACCACCTCCTGCAGCCTGCCTTGCTTGCTTCCACGGATGCCTTGTGTGTGTCAGAAAGCTCTGCTTTCTCTTGAGATAGCTTTAGTTCCTCTTGGCTCTTAAGACACTGATGCCATATACAGTGTCCAAGAAACATTGTATATCAGTCAACAGCAACAACAAAAAAGATAAAGCCAGTGAAACTGGGTGTCGGAGTTCAAACTGTGTCGAGCTCTATCCTTATAAAGGAAAGAACGTAATTGGAGCTTGCTTATAGTTTAGGGGGTTCAGTCTACTGTCGTCACAGCAGGAAGCATGGTGGCATGCAGGCAGACTCCTGTGTTGGAGAATGAGCTGAGATTTCTACATCCAGATCTGCAGGCAGCAGGAAGAGAGAGACACTGGGAACGGCTTTGGCTTTTGAATCCCAAAGCCTACCCCCAGTGACGCACTTTCTCCAACAAGGCTACATTTCCTAATCCCACTGAAGTAGCATCAGTCCCTGGTGACCAAACATTCAAACAGACGAGCCTGTGGGGCCATTCTTGTTCAAATCACCACAAACTCCCCTCATACTTCACCTTATTTTACCGAATCAATTACATATTGTTACAAGGAATAAGTTATCATTTTATACTTAGGAAAATTGAACGTATTTTAGGCATCAACTTCAGTTTGGAGAAGGGTCACAAGCTTTTTCAAAATATTTGTAGATGGTTTCTGTGAGAAAGACTTCTACTCTGGATTCTGGATAGAAAAGCAAAGCATCCCTAGGGATGCAGCTAAAATACCATCTCCTGTACGTAAGGCTAAGGGTCACTGGGGAGGAGGACAGAGGAAACAAAAAATAAACAACAGTGAACAAACAAAGTAAAGCAAGCAAGCCAAAAAAATTCCATTTGCCACAGCTACCAGGAGATGGTTGAGATTCAAACACACAGTGAAGTTGCAAGCGAGGATGGGAGGTGATGTTCTGTATTGTAAGTAAACATGAGAAAGCCACAGTGTACCACTAGTACTGAACAAAATGGACTTTAGGATAAAAACTTACTAGAAATAAGACTAAGATATTTACTCATGGACCCTTTGTACAAACAAACAAGCAAGCAAAAACCATTGCTGTGCTTTCATTAAATGCCAGCCAACGTTAGTCAGAGAAGATCAAACCAGTATTCTTGATTTCCACAAGAAGGTGCCAGCAAAGGAACACATTAATCTTGAAGACACTAGTGAGGTCACACAGGACTAAGAGATGGGAGTTAGAAAAATAACAGGAAAAGAAAAACCAACAGAGCAAAACCTGACTCACAGACCTTGACAAAACTGGCCGGTATCTTAGACAAGCTGACTAGAAGCAAGAGACTACCAAATTCAGAAACATTCAGAAAGGAAACATTACCACAGAACCTACAGCGTTCAAGAGCTGAGTGGGCTGGAGAGTGCTTCAGAAGTTCAGAGCACTGGCTGCCCTTCTTGAAAAGAAGATGAGGATTCCATCCCTTCACCCACATGGTAGCTCACAACTGGAGAATGTGGCACCCTTTTTTTGTGGCCCCTGTGGGTACCAGTAATACATGTGGCATACACAAGCCTGCAGACAAAACATTCATACATGTAAAATAAAAAATAAATCTTAAAAACCAAAGCCCCAGACCTACAACCACCACATAAACCGCTTGCTGGGTGTGATGATATGCATCTTTATCTCCAGCACTAGGGAGGAAGAGGCAGACGGATCTTTGTGAATTCAAGGCGAACTCACAGAGTCTATATTGCAAGTTCCAGACCAGCCAGGACTTCACAATGAGGTCCTGTCTCAACAAAACAAAAACTAAACCCACCAAAACACATCACACGCACACACACACAGACCACAAAACAAGACCCAGCCGTACAACAGAACAAGAGACAAGGATAACAGCTTGTGCTGATGAACTTAGAGAGGAGACATCACCACAAACTCTACAGAATAAAGAGACAGCAAGAACAACATATACAGCCTGTGTCTCTGAGCTCCACACTGAGAGAAAGCATACAAGCTACCAGACCCAACTCAAGAAGGAAGCAGATGGTCCATGTGGCTTAGTAACTGTTAAAGACATCATACCTGCATCAAAAGCCTCCCTAAGTGCATGTGAAACTACAAAGGACCTGGAAGAGCTCAAAGAGCTTCAGAAAAGAACAGTGAGGTTGGCAGACTAAGAGCGGGATACCAATGGCTATTACAAAGCTCCAGCAATCAGGAGAGTGTGTCAAGGTCGAGGCAGATAAATAGATTTGTGGGGCAGATAGAAACACAACTGTTGAGGAAGCATAAGGGGCATTCTGTGAGGAACAGTCTGGAATAAATCATACCAAAGTTGTTCCATCTCTTTTGTCTGTGTCTGTCTCTCTGTCTCTCTCTAACCAGTCAGCTGTGCATCCATCATCTTCCACATCTATACATTAACTCTCTCATCTACCTAATATTTATGTACCCATTTGTCACTTATCTTTGCATATTTATCATCACCTGTCATCAGTGTATACCGCTCATCCATTAATTTATCATCTATATATTTATTTGTGTGTATATATGTTCATGTGGCTATGTGTGTGTGTGTGTGTGAGAGAGAGAGAGAGAGAGATCAACATTGAATGTCTTTCCCAATTGTTCTTTACCTTATTTTCTGAGACAAGGTTTTACTGAGCATAGCTTGCTGGTTTGGCTAAGCTGGCTAGCTATTAAACCTCAGAGAACCATCCTCCTGTGCCTCTTTAGTTTTGGATTACGGGTGTACATTTCTGCCCCTGGCTTTTCACACAGGAGCTGGGGATCAGAACACAGGCCCTCATGCTGGTGCAGACGCCTTTTACCCCACATCCCTTTTCTGCCTCTGCTTCCTTTATCTAGCTCTACTAATTCGTCTTCCTTTTATCTTCATTTTGATCCATCTGTTACACCACAGACAAAACATAATTCAAAGTAGATTATAGGCTTATGCGCAAAATTTGTACCTTGGAAGCTTTGAGAAGAGGCTGGGGAGAGGATCAGCCAGCAAAGTGCTTGCAACGAGAGCGTGGGGACCGCTGGACCCCGGTGAGAGCCAGGTGCAGAGACACAGTGCTTTCATTCCAGCACTGGGCAGAGACCGGGCATCCCCAGCTCACTGGCCGGCCGACCTAGACAAATCCAGAAACTCCAGGTTCATTAAGAGACCGTGTATCCAAACATAAGGTAGAAAGTGGCTGAGGAATGCTGATGTTGACCTCTGGTCTCTTTATATGTGTATACACATGGGTGTGCGCGCACACATGCACACACACACTGCACTCTCCTGGAAGATAACAAGAAAAATCTTTGTAACTTCAGGTTTGGCAAAGGTATTTTTAGGTATGACACCACAAACAGAACACATAGAAATAAAAGTCAATACACTGACTTCTTCAAAAGCAGTGCTTTTATTTTTCTGATGATCTTGCTAAGAGGACAAAAAAAAATAAAAATAAAAACAAACAAAAGAAAAACAAGTCACAGCCTAGAGCAAATTCATGCAAATATTATATTTGATAAAGGACTCACTCCTAGAATGCCTAGAATTTCAGTTGATGAAAGCATTTAAAAAAAAATAAGAAAGAGGAGATGGAAACAGATGTAGAGGTGACGAATCAGCACAGGAGAAATTTCTCAGCTTCCTTCGCTGCTGGGGAAACAATGGGAGCACAATGAAGTTCCAGCACACTCTGGCCAGAGTAGTTAAAACGAGGAGCCTGCCCATCCCAAGTGTAGCTGAGAATGGACAACGTGAAGAAGCCAGCGCACAATGCTGTTGCTGACAGGAATGCTAAAAAAATAATAACAACAAAAAAAAAATCAAAAGAAAATGAGAGATGCTTTGGGAAACAATTTGGCAATTTCTCAGAAGCTAAACATCCCCAACTGCGAGAGCCAGCTGTTTCTCTCCCAGGCACTCACCCAAGAGAAATGAAAACATACATTCATACGAAGACTTGCGTACAAATGTTCACAGCCAGTTTCTTTGGATTGGTCTCAAACTGGAAGCAGCCCGAGCCCCACAAACCATAGGCTGCAAGCTGGAGAACACAGTTCGTGTTGTTGCGTGGTTGTGTGCGGAAAGGAGGCATGACTGGCCCGTGTGGGTGAGTGTGGGCTTGCTGCTCTGTTGCCAAGGCTGTATGGGCATCCACTCTAAGCCGTGCTGATCAGTTCTGTACTTTGCACGTGCAGCCTGTTGTCTGATTCCACCCGCCAGAGCTGCTAGTGGGAAGGTGTTAAGATTTAAACCCGTCCCTTCCTGCATCTATTCCAGCATATCCACTCCCACTACTACAACTTTGAAGTGAGTCAACTCTGATATGTGGAGAGGAGCCAGGACAGAGTGAGTTCAAGGCCAGTCTGTGCCGCAGAAGGACATCATATAGAAACAGGGAAGGTGGCTCAGTGGCTGGACCGTTTGCCACACAAGTGTGAGGGCAAGATGTCAGACTCCCAGTGCCTACCTAGGACACTGGGAAGGCATGGCAGGCTGCCTGTGAACCCTGTGCCCAGGAGGGAGAGACAAGGGATCACTGGGGCAGGCTGGCTACCCAGATATTGAAGTGGTGACCTCATGTTCAGTGAGAGACACTCTACCAATAAATAAAGCAGAGAGCAATCAAGAAAGACACTGAACACCAACTTCTGCATTCTACACACATGTGGACACATGTGCATATGTGCCTACAACACACGTGTTATCACAAATACATAGATCCAAAAAAGCATAAAAACAGGCTGGGGGAGATGGTTCGGTGGTAAAGAGCTTGTTAGGCAAGAATGAGGACCTGAGTTGATACCCAGCTCCCACATAAGGGATGAGCATTGCTGCATGGGCTTGTCATTCTAGTGCCCAGGAGGGAGAGGCAGGCAGATCCCTGGAGACCAGCCAGACTAGAGTAACTGGTGAGTTCCAGGAATACCCTGTCAAAAAATAAACAAACAAAAAACAAGGTATATGGAAAGTTAAGAATGACACCAAAGGCTGTTCTCTGGCATCCACATGCACGCATACCTCAACACAAACGTGTGCACACACATTAAAACAGAACAGGCAAACAAGCAAACAAAACCAGGCTAAGAATTAGCTCAGTGGTAGAGGGCCTGCTCAAAATCCCTCAATGAGGGGTGGACAGTGTGGATCGGTAGTAGAGCACCTTCCTAGAATTCCCCAGTGAGGGGCTGGGGTGTGGCTCAGTGGTAGAGCCCCTGCCTAGAATCCCCCAGTGAGGGGCTGGGGTGTGGCTCAGTGGTAGAGCCCCTGCCTAGAATCCCCCAGTGAGGGGCTGGGGTGTGGCTCAGTGGTAGAGCCCCTGCCTAGAATCCCCCAGTGAGGGGCTGGGAGGGGAGGTATGACTTGGTAGTAGAGCACCTGTGCAGCATGTGAGGTCCTGGGTTCTGCCCCCAGTAAGCACACATAGCTGGGCTGTGGTGTGAGTTTACCATCTATTCCTAGGATTATTTATGTATGTCACATAAACAAGATGATAATGCTGTCTGTTGGTGCCACTACGCATCACTTCCTATCCCTGCTTGTAGGGACAGCACCTGTGGCTTAAGTCAGGGTATGTTAGGAGCGCTTTCTTGACACCTCAGCAATTGGCTGCTACCATGCACCCTACCCGCCCTTCCCCCAGGGCTGGCAGTCTAAGGTTCATCTTCTCTGAAGCCTGACTGTCCTGGAACAGGCTCTGCCGTGGGTGGGGAGGGTGTGGTGCCAGGCGTGTGTGGCAGGGAGACACGGGTGGGGATGCCAGCTTGAGGCCTGGGGCTCCGTCTGCTTCTCATCACCTTCCAGCTCCTGTCACCCACACGCGTGGCTCCTTAGGTGCTTGTTCCTTTTCCTCAGCTCTGTTTACATCTGCACACACCGAGGGCCCTCTGTGCGCCTCCATAGAAGCAGCTTCGAGCTGTTCGGGGTCCAAGCACGAGTTTTGCCAGCTCTGAGACCTTGAGTGGAGGCTTTACTTTTCTCCCGTGTCAATTGCGGTGTTCCGTGAGCTCACGCTTGTGAGAGTTTCTTTACTCCTGAGTGCCAATGAGCGGTCACACTGGAGGAGGACGGTGGCTGCTCGTGGTCTCAGCAACCCTGGTTCCATAAGAACCTTTATTTACCGTCATCTCTGCCTCCACCACAGTGATGGTAGAAGACCGGGCTCCCACCCACAAAAGCAAGAGGCACCTCCAGCTGAAGAGATCTATGGGAAGTGAGTTCTAAGGTGCACAGGTGGTGGGCCAAGACCTTCCCGTCGTCATCCCAGCTCACCCTCTGAGCTCCTATAGCACTGGGAAAGCAGCCCTACTCAGTTCAAGCCTGACTAGAACTAGGGTGCCTGCACAGAGTGGGCGACCCTCACCTGTCAGGGGAAGCCGGGT
The DNA here is from genome assembly GCA_028658305.1 of Pachyuromys duprasi. Lineage (NCBI taxonomy): Eukaryota > Metazoa > Chordata > Mammalia > Rodentia > Muridae > Pachyuromys > Pachyuromys duprasi. The sequence goes on from CM053751.1 coordinate 22,076,036, forward strand.
GGCATTTCAGCACCCTTCAGGGCACAGCCTAGGTGCAGAACGGTGCTGGCTGGCACGGTCCCAGCTGTCCCGTCCTCAACCCTAGCTGTGCCCTGCAGACGTGCATTCCACAGCGGTGAGATCAGCGTTCCTCCAGCAGGAGCTCGTGGGCCTGTCCTCACGTCTGATGACAGTAGGTCAGCGAGTCACAGCTGGAAACCAAAGGGGTTGTGTCCCAGGGCCAGCTGGCCTGCTGCACCCTCACACTGTCTGTGGGCTGGCATGTGTGAAGTGAAAGGAGCTCCAGGCTGGGCCAGCCTCAGCCTGCCCAGGGATGGCCACCACACAGAGGGATCGGGCCATGTGCAGGTGGCCCCAGGCTATCTCAGAACTGTGAGGCCTGAGGGCCTGTCTCACCAGCTAACACTAGCCACTTCCTTCAAGGCTTCTGAGGTGGCCACCCCTTGGCCCCATTCCAGACTCTCACTCCCAGGAGTCTGATGCTCTGTGCACTGCTGGCTCTCTAACATCCCGTGGCCGTCACGCTCACCTGGAGAATGGTCCTGAGGTGAAACTGGGTTCCATGTAACTCCTGTACACATATCGAGACAGGCAGCCCACTATCTCCGGAAGGCCCAAGGCCCTAGCCTTACCCAACAGGACTGTGGTGGGTCACAGCGATGTCTTCTGCTGGAAACTGACTCTGTCTTACCAGCTTTGTGTTGGCCACATGGCTAGGAACCAAGGTCCAGAGCCCTGGGCTGTTCACAGCTTGGGAACTGTGCCCAGCAAGGTCCAGGCCCTCTTCTTAGTCAGGCTGGACAGATTCCACCCAAGGCCAGAGTCTCACCACAGGTCTCTATCTTTAACTCTTGGACAGCCATTTACCTATTCTGAGAGAACTTCCAGTGTGTGCTGGGTACAGAGAATCTTAGAAGATGAATCAATCGTAACAAGCATGGTCTTCACCACTGGCCTAGACATAGCTATGACTAGGTCCCACAAAGGCCTGTGTGTGTGCGTGTGTGTGTGTGTGTGTGTGTGTGTGTGTAGGCAGAGGAACTGGGACTTCGCTAAACAGAGGTAAATTCTCAAGAGTCCTTTCCAGCCTTGGCCAAACCACCTTTCTGCCCCTTCCCCCTCAGCTGGCTCACAACCCTGCTGGCCTTCCTGGCTCTCACTTCTGTATGCCCAATGTCTTCCTGTCCTAGGTCTTCGCACCTGCCCTCTGCACACACCTCCCAGCTCCATGCACCCTCTGGTCCCTGTCATGATTCTCTCCCTGACCTCCCATTTGGGAGCCCCGCCTGTTTTAGGGTGGTCCTCATATCTAGGATGATTTTGCCAGTTGCCTTTCTTACCCTTTACCCTATCCCTGGGTTCCTTTCTGACCCCAGTCTTCCCATTAAGGCTCTACCTGTCCCCTGTCACAAGCCAGCTGTAAAGAACTTGTTTGGAGAATGAATGAATGATGCTCAGACTGTCCCGGTCTCTTGTGTGTGCGTGTGTACACGTGTGTGCATGTATCAGCAGGCACACACAGACAGAGGCCATAGTATAGTCTCATTTGTAGGCACTTCCCACTTTTTACTTATGTGACTTTTTTGAGACAGGGTCTCTCTAGCCTGGAGCTTGCTGACTTGGATAGGCAGGCTGGCCAGAAGCCATAGACATACGCCCGTCTCAGCCTCCACAGAGCTGGAGCCAGAGTGCACGGCACACCACACTTGGTTTTTAACATGGGTGCTGGGAGTGTAATGTTAGGTCCTCATTCTTGGACAGTGGGCTCTTAAATAACTGAGCGGTTATCCCCTGCCCTAGGTGTCTTTGCTCTCTTTGGTCTCCAGCCTTCAAGGTAGGGCTATAGGACCATTTGAAAAATTGAATTAGGTTTCACACACACGCACACACACACCACACACATACACACATGCCATTTTAACATATGGACCATGGATACCACACACGTTCACACTGTCATAAACCATCACATCATCAACATCTCTGACCATTTCTAGAACTTTCTTGTTCTCCTCTGCAGAAGGTCAGTCTCCACTGAACTCTTGCTGCCCACCTCCCAGCCTCTGGTTCTCACGCTACTTTCTATCCGTGACTCAGACTCCCATGGGGGCCTCTCACGAGTGCAACCAAGCAGCATTGGTGGCTTCCTTTGCCTAATATCACTCCTCAGACTCACTGTTGTTGGAATGGGTGTCTATAGGAGGTCTCCTGAGATTCCGTTCTCTGACTTACCTACTCAAAGCCTTTTCCAGTCACTTCCCCGCCCCCCATCCCCTCCAGCAAATCAGTGTCCTGGGGCTGACTTCTGAAACAATCATCCTGTGTTCAGGTATCATTGCCACACTACCAGCTGTATGACCTCACACAGATTGTCCAGCCTCTCTGTGCATCTTTACGTGCAGAGTGGTCACAGCACTTGCCTCTGACGTCTACTAGTGAGCCAAAGGGCTGAGGAAGAGTAGAAACACTTCTGGGCCTGTTGAATAGGCTGCTGCTGGCGTCACCACCTCTGAGCGGTTGAGGTAGAAGTAATTTTTTTTTTCTAAATGGTGGGACCTGGGGGTGGAGTGGAGAAGTGGTGAAGATTTCACTTGCTCTAAGCCAGGCACTTCTCAGAACCGTCCTCCTCCCTGTCCCCATGTGGCCATGTCAATGTGTCGCCGGAGACAGGAAGGTGGATAAGATTCACGACTCCAGCCAGGTGATTTGTGACCCGCACAAGCCGGGGTGGGAAACGGTAGAACATGTATGTCCTCTGGAAACCTGGGACAGAGTGCAGGCGAGGATGTGTGCCCTCCACCACAGGGTGCTAGGACAGGCCTTCAGGGAGAGCGAGCAAGCTGATCGAGCGTCCAGACCTGGGCCAGGACGTTTGTGATGACAGCACCCCACTCTGAGCATTTACTGAGAGAAGCTGTAAGAAGCTGAGACAGAGATTTCCCCGGGACACAGATTCAACATCTCAGCCACCCATAAAACTGGGGCCACAGCCTCACGCCTGTTTTACCTGAAATCCCAGCTCAGGTCACCATGCTTCAGTAGCAAGCACATTACTGACAAGCCTGTCTCTCTTTAATTTACTTCTATTTTATACAATAATTTGTGTGTGTGTGTGTGTGTGTGTATGTGCGCGCACTTGTATGGGGGCTGTGCACTCAGGCACAGGTGTGGAGGACAAAGCGCCATCCACTTTCATCATGTTGGGATGCAGACACTCACTGGCCTGGTGTCCGCCAAGTTAAATCTGCAGTGTCTGTCTGCTGAGCCTCAAGTCCACACACTGCACCAGGCTTTCACTTGGATTTAGTGAATCGGATTCCTCACGCCTCTGTGGCAAGCACTGCAGTGGCTGAATTGCCTTCCCAGGTCCTAGCGTATTATAAAATATAAAAAAAGACGCTTAATTCAGACCAGTGAGATGGCTCAGCAGGCAAAGGCGCTTGCTGCCTAGCTTGATGGCCGTCCGAGGTCAAGGTCTGGAACTGGCATGGTGGAAATAGAGCATTGACTACCCTAAATTGTCTATGGCACCCACGTTCCTCCCACCCACGCTGTATACATAAATGTAAAAAATGTTCGGCTCCCTAAAAATGGCCCACACCTCACAGCTCCTCTGGTGAGCTGGCCCGCACCTCCTGCCTCCTCCTTGGCTCCTCTCCTGGGGAAAGACCCTCCCTGCTTTTCTGCTTTTTGTAAAGCGACTCCCGCAGCGCCCATGTTGCCTCACCATCCCCACCACCTGCATCAGGTACAGTCGATTCCCTCCTTTCACACGATGTAGGATCAGGGCTGCTTCCTTGCTGGAGCCTGAAACACTGCTAGCAGGGGCCACACCCAGCACGGGCTGCACCCAGCACGGGCTGCACCCAGCACGGGCTGCACCCAGCACGGGCTCCCGTGGGTGCACAAACCGTCATGCACCCACATGCTTCTGTGGGTACATGCTTGGCCGCTGCTACTGCAGAACTTGCAGCTTTGCTCCATCCGCTGAAGGAACATTGCTGCCTCTGTCCTCTCCCACACCTGTTCTCTCCTGTCTTCGCTTTAGTCATTGTGGACGTACGGTGGTATTGTTGGGGTTCCCAAGGGATGTTTTTGAAGGAGCACATCTTATTTTTTTTTTCAGAATCATTTTAGTTGTATAGAAAAGTTGAGCAGGAAGCATAGAAAATGCTCGCGTTTATCCGTGCACGAACAGTGTTCCTTCCTGTCCAATCTTTGCAACTTATTGTAACAGCGATGAATTGCACGGATACATTGTTGCTGAGTGTGGTCGATCACTTTGTAACCCCAGCACAACTGAGGCCAGGAGATCCGAGTCTGAGGCCAGGCTGGGCTATACAACAAGACCCTTCTTCATTTTGTAAAAAACAAGGCTGGGTCTGTACCTGCCGCGTGTTTGCTTGCATGCGCGAAGCCCTGAGTTCCATCCCTGGAGCCACTTAAGACACAGCGGTGCATGCCCGCAGTCCCAGCACATGGAGGAGGAACAGCAGGACTTTCTCATGCCCTTGAATCCACCATTGGGTACAGCATGGTTCAACAGTGTTGTGTGTCCCACTTTCTCCTCCTCCTGGTGGTGAGCTGTGGGCAATTACCATTTCCACGGTTTTTCTCCAAGAGATTTGAAAATGCAGATCAATGGGGGCTGGAGAGATGGCTCCGGGGTTAAAAGCCCTTGCTGCTCTTGCAGAGGATCCAAACTCACTTCCCAGCATCCGTATCTGGCAGCTCACAACCAGGCGTAACTCCAGCCTCAGAAGATTCAGCACCCTCTTCCAGCTCCCAGAGGAACTCATATGTATATGTACATATTATATGCACAAGCATACACACGTATAACTAAACAAGGATTAAAAATTCAAATCAAACTGTGTCATTTCCCTGCTCTCAGCATTAATTGATCTAGTTATACATCCAATAAATGTTAATGCTTGCTTCCCGTTTGTCGGGTTCCATTTGTCACCACAGTCATAGAAACATCGAGATGATGTGTCCTTGCTCTCCAGAAACTTACAAGCCAGCAACAGTGACTAACAGACATACAAATGAGCAGGCTTCCATGTGGTTGCTCTATAAGATGTAGGGCAGTAGAAACCATGGGAACAGCTTGAGAGGGTGTCTGTGACTACCAGGGCACCAGGGGGACAACAAGGAGTTGCCAGAATGCAAGGATTCCTTGGTTCTCAATATGCTATACGAGTTTCTTCTTTTCCCCCCCCCCTCTCTCTTTTCTTTCTAAAAAACACAACAAAAAAACTCTCCATGTTTATTTTTGTGTGTGTGAGAGTTGGGGCATGCTATGTACACATAGAGGTCAGAAGATAACTTGTAGAAACCAGTTCTCTCTACAATGTAAGTTCTGAGGATTGAACTCAGGTTGTCAGGCTTGGTGGCAAATGTCCTTATACACTGAGTTATCTCGCTGGCCTCAGGGTCTTGCATGTGCCACACTTCTACCACTGAGCCACACCCCAGCCCCTCACTGGGGGATTCTAGGCAGGTTCCTAGGCACTAAACTATGTCCCTAGTCTTCTTTTTTACTCCTTATTTTAAGACAGGGTGTAGTAGTTTGAATGAGAATGGTCTCTATAGGCTCATATATTTGAATACTTGGTCTTCAGTGAGTGAGATGATTTGGGAAGGATTAAGAGGTGTGGCCTTGTTGGAGGAGGCGTGTCACTGGGGGTGGGCTTGAGGTTTAAAAGACTTTATTTGCAGTGTGCTTCCTCTCTGCCGCCAGCTCATGGATGAGCATGTGAGCTCTCAGCTGTAATTCCCACTGTGCCGTCACTCTGTCTTCACGGACTCTAACCCTCCGGAACTGTAAGCCCAATTAAATGCTTTCATTTGTAAGTTGTGTTGGTCATGGCATTTCATCAAAGCAAGAGAAACCTGTAAAAGACAAAGGGCCTCACTAGGTTCCCCAGGCCAGGCTTGAGTTTACAAGCCTAGGCCTTGAATTTGTGATCATCTCGCCCTAGGCTTTTGAGTAGCCTCCGTGACAAGCCTGAGCCACCAGGCCCAGCTAATGTGTGATTCTGTTGGATCCTCATGTGTGAAGACTCCTCAGCACGGTGAGAAAACAGTTGGGCAAAACAAAGAGACGCTTTCTTGGCTGACAGTCTCAGATGGCTCAGTCCATGCCTGGTTCTGAACCCACTGTAATAAGACAAGACATCATGGTGGTAGAATAACACGCAGCTGCTCACCTTGTGGACCGTAAGGATCAGGGAAAGAAAAGGGTTTTTTTAAAAAGCCTGTCTCCAGTGACAGGCTTCATCCAACAAGGCCTCCCTCAAAAATTTCTGCTGCCTCCCAAAACAACTGTAACAGCTGGGGACTGGGCCTGAAAGGACCATCCACCTTCAGAGCATTGCACCCTTATGCTTGGGCCTGAATCTTGGACCTTGTGACCTGTGTGAATGCGTTTTGCTTTGTCACAGGAGTGGGGGTGGGAGCAGGCTGGGATTAGCCTACTAGGGCTTTGTTCTCAGTGGTGAGTTATCTGGACTCTCTGGTTAATATACTTGGCTGGTTTGGTGTTAGGTACTCTGTTGCTTCTTGGGTGGGTGGGGGAGTCAAGGGCTGCTCCAGGTTTTGTGATGGGGGGGCTTCTTCCCCCTGGGGGGTATTTCCTGTGTGCTCACTGTTACTGCGGATCCCCATGGGTGCAATCCCTGTGTCACAATCGGGGAAGGTCTCAGGCCCATGGCACACAGTGCCTTCTTCATAGCTCGAGGGTTGGCTGTACTGAGTGAGCCCATGGCTCCCAGCTTGCCAGGTGTGCCTGGCAGGGTGCCCGCTCTACCTGTGGCAAGAACATGGCCCCTAGCTACTGCTTTATCTGGCTGGGTTAAGGAGCAGTTAGTGCCAGGTAAAAGCCCTCCCCCATGGGGTTCTTTGCCTGTCAGAGGCCCATGGCTTCCTGCTTGAGGCTCCCGAGGGCTCTTGATGTGGAATCCTGCCTTGCTGCCCTGCCTTGTTCCTTTCGGGTATCTACCTGTGCTTTGTGGGAGGGAGAAGCAGGAAAGGGTGTTACGGTCACCTCCGGACATCTCTGCCTCAATGTTCTCTTGTGGAGGGATGTGAATGGGACAAGGATATTGCATGTGAACCTGTGTGTAAGCACACATGCAAATGTCTGCATGCATGAGTGAGCAGGCAGGAGATCAACCTTGAGTGCAGTTCCTCAGCTGCTGTCCACCTTAGTTTTTGAGACATGGTATTTCATTTGGATGTAGGGCTCTCTGATTCAGCTAGGCTAATTGGCCAGTGAGTCCCAGGGATCTTCCTCTTTTTCTCCCCTCAGGGCTATGATCCCGGGAGAGTGCTGGTTTTCTCCATGAGTGCTGGGGCTCTACACTCAGGACCTTCTGTTTGCACTCTCTCAGTGGAGCCATCGCTCTATATTTCTTGCTCTGTTTTTTGAAACAGGATCTCCCGGTGTGGCTGGAACGACTTCAAACTCACAGCCTATGGTAGACTCAAACTTTCTATAATGTGCCTGCCTCAGCCTCCCAAGTTGTAGGATTACAAGTATGAGCCACCAAATCTGATTCGACAAGGCTTTTCTTCCCAAGATTTCCAGTCTCCTCCTCCTTCCTGCCTAGGAAGCTGGGACATGTCCTAAATCTGGTGTTGACCCCAGCTTTGCTTGAGCCCCTGGAGGAGCCTAAGGAGCCTGGGCTCAGGTCCTGAGAGCAGCCCTTGGTCTGGTACCCAACAGAGGGAGTGGTGAGGGGATGGCTCTAAGGTTCACATAGGGTTGGGGTTTTCAGGAAAGCAAGTGTGACCCTCTCAGGGTGGCCTGCTCAGGGTGGCTGGGAAATTCTCTCTCTTCCCAGGTGAGTCCTGTCTCCTCTGACCTTAAGCCCGAGAGAAGCCTAGCCAACCTAACCCTACATCCAGGGAAGGCAGCTTCCTGCAGGTCCTCCTTCACAGCAGTCCACCTGCACCCGTCACCACCTGGCTCCACCCCTCAGGGTTTGCTCTGAAAGACTGAATAGCCCACATGCAGGCTGTGGGGGGTCACACCCCAAAGCCACTCCCCAATCCATGGGGCCTGAGAGACCAGCTGTGAGTTCTCCCTCAGGGAAACCAGGAGTCCGTGGAGCTACTTGGGCTGGTCCTCATGGCTGGTGGCTGTGATGGCTTGCTTGCTGACCCACCTTTCCCCACTTTTTGCCCAGGACCACACCTACCATAAGATTTTTTTTTGTTTTTTTTTTTTTGCCTGACATCTTTGCCACATGATTTCTCTCTGGATCTCTAGGGTAGGATACATCCCAGCTTCCTAGGTGTGTGTGTGGGAATCCTTCATTTCCCCTAGAGACTGTGGACCCTGAGAAGAAAAATTTTGTTCTGGCTGAGCACCGCAGTTCCTTTAATCTCAGCAGTTAGCAAGCCAAGACAGGAGGGTTACTGCAAATTTAAGGCCTCCATGGGCTATGTAGTGAATGAGTTTAAGGCTAGTGTTGGCTGCATGTGAAAACCTTGACCAGTCACACCTTCCATCCCACCCCTGCCCCCTTGTGATGTTCTCTCAAGTCATGAGCTGGGGTCCTGTGACACCTGATACAGCCCTATGCAGCAGTAAGGTGCTGATGTACTTGGTTTAAATGGCCTCTTTCTGAAGAAGGAAGATTGCGCCCTCACACAGAGTGTCCAGTGTCCCTATGAAAAGGGGAAAACTTGCGTGTAGACAGGGTTGGGTGAGGGCACTTGGAGCGAGTCCCTGCAGAGGGAGGGGAGACAGGAGCCCAGAATCCTGCTGACTCACGGGGTGGGGCCATCACCTCTGAAGTGGGGAGCCTCTGCTCCTGACACCTCCCTTTCCAATTCCCGGGGTTCCTGTGTCCGGGCTGAGCCCTTCCCTCTTCCGGAAGATACTTATCTTAACTCAGCATCCAGGACTGCTCTGGCTGAGCAGGCTGCAGGGAGACCCACCCTGGGCTCTGGCCCTGCCTCTCAGAGAATGGCCTCTCAGCAGGGGCCAGCCAGCTCAGTGCCTTCCAATCCATCCTCTGCCAGGAATACTCCCGTCTCTCTCTAGGGCTGGACAATGGGCCTTCCTCTTTGGGTCAGGTCCTCTGGGCCCTAGGCCTCTTTTTGTACAAATTCAAAGCTGGAACCAGGGTGGGAAGGACATGCCCCAAAGATCACCCATCTGCAGCCATGTCTGATGGCCACTGTCTCTCCTCTCTTGTTTGTCATATACTACAGCCAAACCCTGAAACTTGTGGTCTCCTGAAGGCTGTGGCCAGATCTGGGTGAGACCCTGATGCTGCAATGGCTGCTATGGGGACAGCTGGTGTCTGGAGGCCATTTCAGAGCTTCAGCCTCATCTCTATGCCCCTGTGACCATCTGCTCAGAACTGTAATGTAGGGTCATACACAATGTGACATCTTTCCCTGCCCTGGGTACCACAGTAGCATCCATCTGAGGCCACAAGCTCCTGCTGGCAGGAACATGGACTGCCCAGGAACCATAGAAAAGGGTAATGTAAAAACACTCTGTCGCCCAGGGCACAGGTTGGCCAGGCTTCCGGTGTCCCTTTCTCTAGGCCCACAGGGCCCGTTCCTGGTTGGGTATAGGACCCATTGGCCTTGGAGTGCTGTGAGAGGCCAGTGCTGGTAGCCTTTCCTGAAGGCCTGTTTTCAGTGACCAGATGTCTGACTTGTCAGTGAGGACTGCCTGCCCTGGACTTCACTATGTTTGAATGTCATCACCATGGGGCCCAGAGCCCCACAGCTTCAGGAGCAAGAGATGCCTACAGAGACCTTTGAGAGGAGCCTGAAGTGGCTAGCCATCCAGGCTAGAACACACAGACGGTCAGGAGTTCTGCCTGGAGAGCACTGAGACAGATCTGGGTAAGGAGGAGGACTGAGTCCAGCAGGAGGCTCAGCATCGTCTGTAAACCTAGCTCTACTGAATCTAGCAAAGGAGCCCGACAGGGTCTTCTCTCCATCCCTTAGTGTTGTGCTAGGTCATTTTCAGTTGCCTCTCACACTATACCATGGGCTGAGTTACAAAGAAAAGAGGTTTACCTCAGATCACAGAATTACAGTCCAAGGTCAAGAGGCCTCATTTTAACTCTCTCTTTCTTCCTCTGTCTGTCTGTCTCTGTGTGTGTGTGTAGACCAGAAGACAATGTTTCATGTCCTTTCTCAGGTGCTATCTACTCTAGGTGTTTTTGTGTGTGGATTTAGTTTGTTTGGTTTTGGGGTTTGTGCCTTTTTTTTTTTTTGACAAGATCTCTCACTGACTGGAGCTTGCTGAGTGGTCTAGGCTGCCTAACCAAGGAGCCCCCAGGGATCCTCCTGTCTCCACTTCCCAGTGCTGGGATAACAAGCACATGCCACCAAGCCTAAGCTTTGTGTTGTGTGTGGTGGGAATCAAACTCATGGCTTCATGCTTTCTCAGCAAGTTCTTCACTAACTGAGCTATGCACCAAGCCCTTGACGCCCTTTGTGTGGGCAGAGTTTGGGGGTGGCTCAGGGCCTCCTTGAGGAGAGACAGGAAGAATGAATGTGTGTGCCTTCTCTCTATTCTCACAAAGCCACCAGGATTCCATCACAGGGCTCCTGGGACCCCATCTCTAGTCAGCAGGATAGGAGCCAGGTCCACCTCTCCTCCTCACACTGTGGACCCGGTTTCAGCATGGGAAACTTGGGGACACCTCTACTGCTTCCAAGGCTCAGCAGAGTCCTCCTAGGATGGGCTGGCCTTTGCCACGAGCCCAGGGACGAAGCCATCAAACACCTGTGAGCCTCTGAGTCCCAGGCAGGACAGACGCCAGGCCTGCGGGAGCCTCCGGCATTTCTCTCTCTGGGGTGGATTTCTGTGAGTTTTATTGACTGGGAAATTAATTCTTGTTTGTGGGGGTGGGGACAGCAGCAGCTGCTTACTCCATCTCTAGTCCATGTAAATTCTCTGGCCTAATTTCCCACTGACCCTAATGAGGTCGGCATGCTACCTTCCCATTTCTAAGGGCCCCTGGATGCTGTTTGCTCAGGTCACACATTGGCCATGGAGCTCTGGGATCCTCCGGGGGTCTGTTACTTCTTGTGAAGATCATTACTGGTGGTCAGCTTGACAGGCTCTAGAATCCTATAAGAGGAAAACCTCTGACCATGTCTGAGAAGGGCTTTTTTAGAATGGGTTAACTAAGACGGAAGACCCTGAATGGGGTATCTCATGGGCTGGGGTCCTGGAGAAAGAGAGCTGAGCCCCGGCATCCCTCTCTCTCTCTGCTTCCTGACTGTGGCTGCCATGTGACCAGCCGCTCCATGATTCTGCCACCATGACATTCCTGCCATGATGGACCGTACCTTAGAATTGTGAGAGGGAACAAACCCACTACTCTGGCCGCTGTTGTACTGTGGGCTTACATCCACTTCTGTGGTGGTACTGGCTCCCTCACATTCCTCTGGCCATGCTGAGCGTCCCAAATCCCTGCACTGTCTTTCTGTGGCTCCCTGGAGTGGCGGGTTCTCTGGGGGGGAGGGTTGCTGAGGAGTCCCGCTGGTACCAGGGACAGACTGACGTCCTCACAGGACATTCTCTGCTGAGCCTAGGCACAGAGGAGCTCAGTCCCTAGGCCTCTTTGCTGCTTGGCCCCTTGTTTGTCTATCTTGGGGGTCACTGTTCTCATCCAGGCTGATCGGACCCCTTGGCCTGTCCAGCTTCTCCTGTGAGACAGCCCTCCCTAGACCCGCTTCTAGGGCCGCAGGGATCTCCTCCCTCTGAGCCCCCTCCGTAGGTGGAGCCCACCTTGCAGAGACATCTGTTTCCTGATCCTTAAGAAAAGCCTGTGGCTGCTGCCAGTGAGCGGAGTCCTCACCTCTCCCTCCTGCCAAGTTGGAACCTGGCCCTTAGGCGGGGTGAACAGGGCTGCTTGTTTGTCTCCGCTGTGTCCCCCACAGGGGATTCCCACCCGTGGCTGGGCCTCCCCCGTGCCCATTGTCTTTTCAGGAGCAGGGCATGGGCTGGTGCGGCCTCCGTGGCCTCCTGCACTGTCAGTATTGATTTCTTTTCCTTTCTTGGAACCAGTGATAGAGACAGACCCTCCCAAGGCACCGAGGACCTACGTGCTTTTCCCAGTCATGACCGGAGCTATGTGGTCCTCCCAGCAGGGCTTGGATACTTACCAAATGCTACAGAGTTGGAAACTGAGACCCAGACAGATGAAGGCTGGGCCATAAGGATGTTCGGGTCTTTGCGATCTAGAGGTGGGAAGGGTTTCTCATTCAAGGTCAAAAGTACCAAGCTCGGGGCTGGGGAGATGAAGTACTTGCTGCCAGAACATTAGGACCCGAGTCACTCCTCAGAACGCATGTAAAGAGTAAGCATGGCGGTGCGTGCGTGTCATCCCAGCACTGGGAACAAACAGGCTGGAGAGATGCCTGAGGTTCACTCAGGCCACTCAGGACTGGCCCACCTTACAAGGAGCCCTAGCTCCCAGTGAGAGACCCTGATTCAAAAAGCAGTAATAGTGAAAACAAGGGGACTGTTCCCGAGGAGCCCTCTACCACCTGCAACATGTACATACAACACGCGTGTGTCATGGCCCCACACCCTGAAGAATCACTGGGTTTGACCAGGAACCCCTTTGAAAGGACAGAGACTGGCAGCCTTCTGGAGTGGAGGACTACAGAGGTGTGGGTATGGAGGGCCCACAGCAGGCCCCAAGCCCTTAGGTCACTGTCTCTGCTAGCTCTCTGGGCACAAAGGCTGAGTTCTATAGCTGGCAGCTCTCGATGCAGTTGGAGAGTTGACAGCCAGAGACCCATATACATAGTCTACTTTTTATCAGGCTTCTGGGACAGACAGACAGACCGACAGACAATGCCCATATCTTCACCCCACATTGGGCTCTTGGGCATTAGACCCTAACCAATCAACAAGTAAGGTGGCCCTGTCACCGTGACACATTCTGGGGCTTTTGTATACAGGGCGGGATGTTTCACAGAGCACTGGATAGGGAGATGAAGACTATGAGCTGAGTGAGTGGTAAGCACTGGGCAGAGGTAAGTAGGAAGAGCCAGTGAGGGCGGGAGGGAGAACATTCCAGTCAGCGAAGACCTACTGGGAAGATCTTGGTATGAGCTATCAAGCATGGCAACCAGGAGCACTGGAAACTGGCTTTTGCATTTGATTGAATTTTACTTAATTCAAGATTTACTAGTCATGAATCGTGAATAGCTGCTCTCTTTATGACAGGAATGGTGTCCTTGATGAATGAACTTGGTGGGCAAAGATGCTGGAGCTGCACGCTACCCACGCACCCACCCACCCACCATATACCTATCTACAGAACCGTTCATCTGACTGCCTTTCTACCCACTCACCTATCCATTCATCTACCTACACATCTATTTATTCATCCACCAGTCCATCCATTCACCCACCTCCACGTGTTGGAGTGATGTCTTTGTGCACTGTGTAAAGATTGTCTCTGTATTATCAAATGCTGAGCTCTGTGCTGGAGAGATCTGATTACAGGTGGGATTTTAGTATTGTAATTATTATGAAGCATCTCCTGCCTCAGTAGTTTGTAAGCATTGCTCTCCATCACTTTCTGATTGGGCAATTAAGAGCTGAATAGCCAATAACTGGGCAGGAGAGGAAGGCTGGACTTCTGAGCCTAGTGAGAGGGTATCAGGTGGGGACGAGAGAGAGAGAGAGAGAGAGAGAGAGAGAGAGAGAGATGCCACTGGGACACAGATAAAGAAGCAAGTGCCAGAATGAGACTATGATGGCAGGTAAGGAGCCAAGTGGTGGGATATAGGCCAGGCCAGCACTGCCAGGTTAGAAAAGCCCATATAGTGCCTAAAGCTTTTAGAAGAATAAAGGTCTCTGTGTCATTACTCAGAGCAAGAGCAGGCATAGGAAAACCCTACGGTTATATAAACATATACCCACCACATACCAATTAAATCTCTAGCCACCCATTTATCCACACATTCACTCTTCCATCCATTCTTCTGCCCACACACTTAATCATTCATCCATCTAGTCATCTTTCTATCCACCCAACTATCTACCTACCCACCCACCAAGTCATCCACCTATCCACCCATCCATTCATTCATCCACCCACCCTTCCACCCATCCTCCCATCCATCCATCCACCCACCATCCATTCATCCATCCTCCTTCCCATCTACCTATCCTCCCACCCACCCTTCTACCCACCTTCCCAAACATCCATCCATCCATCCACCTATGCATTCACCTATCTCCCCATGCACCCTTCTCTCTATCTACCCATTCATTCAGCTGCCTGCCCATCCATCCACCTGTCCATCCATCTGTTCACCCATTCATCCAACTATCTACCCATCCTCACAGCCTCCAGTGAGACTTTGTGTCTACAGGTTCTGAGTTAGATGCATCACATAGCAGACTATTAATTCCATTGCTCAGACAAGGATTCTGAGTCCCCTTGTGGGGAAAGGACTTGCCAAGGATACACCAGTCTTTTAATCCCAGTCTCTGTGTACTCTGCACTCCTGCCAGGAGCTCTGGCAACATTCCCCATATTCTCCCACTGTCTCTTCCCCCAGCCCCCAAGATGTCCCAGACCCTCCTTATTGCAGAAGTAACCTTCTGTCCTCGCAACCCAAGCACTGGGCTGGCCTCAGAGCAGGCATGAAACTGCAAACCCAAGTCCTCAGTGCAGTGACCCCTTCTCCTCCTGGGCTGTGCCCTGACCTGCAGGAAAGACAGCAACAAGCGGATATGCAGCCAGGAATTCCTGGGACGGAGAAAGAGGTGGGCTGGGTCTGAGTGAGCAGGGCCTGAGGCTGTGATATGGAGTGAGGGGGCTGGCTGGCATGCCCTAGCTTGCATTGCTGATGCCTGGCCAGGCAGCCTCCCTCCAGCTCCAACACGCTGCCTCCTGTCTGTGCCTCCTTCCTCCTGTTTGTTCAGGCTGAGCACTGCCCTGGGTGCAGCCAGAGAGACCTCCCATCCTGCTTCCCTATCACCTGGCTTCACCTCCCCTGCTTCATTTCCAGCCGGGGAAAAGGAAAAGCTTGTAACCAGGTAGCCACATCCTGGTCATGGAGCCTATAGTCTCTGGGGCCTTTCTGCTTCCCTCCAAGGCCCCGCGGATACCCAGAGAGACCGTCTGGCATCACTGGGCCTCACAGGCTCCCCTGAAGTATGGACTCCCTCTTTCCCATGCTCACTCTGGTGGTGCCCTTCCTCCCCCTGCCTGGCCTTATTTAAATGCCATTTCCACGGGGGAGTCCACAGCAGCAAGCACTAGGAACCACAGCAGGTTCTGGGTAAGGGGAGGAGCATCAGAGAATAGTGTGTTCAGGAAAAGAGTACATGCTCACACCCACACCGTGGTGCCTCACAATGACAGGTTACACCTTCCTGGGAAGGTGAGTGGCTGCAGGATGAGCATTGGGTCCCAGGCAGTACCTGGTCTACTGTCCAAAGGCACTGGCCTCCCCTCCCTCCTCCTCTTCCAGCTGTTCCCCAGGCTAACCACCTTCTTCGGGTTTTCTCATCAGCTGAGGTTTTTCTCATGGCCACGGTTGTGTTTCCAGGGTGCAGACACAAGGGTGGTCAGGGAACTTAGAAGCTGAGTCTCACCTCAAGAATAACATTGCGACCTCACAGGCATAGCCTTTTAGCTGCCATTCAGTTTTCCAGGAACAACACACAGGAGGATGGAAATGTGGGTCCTTCCATGATCCTTGGTCTCCCTGCCTGTCTACTGATGCTGCAGGGTCCTTGCATGTTTGAGAGGTCAGGTTACACCAGGGACTTGTCCAGGACATATCATCTCAGAGTTCTAACTCCAGCTGTGAGAGTTTGAACCTCAACCATTTGCAGCAGGTCTAGTCTTGTGTGTGTGCGTCTTAGTGAATATGTAGTATATGTGTTAAACATATTTATGTGTCTGTGTACGTAGTGCATATGTATGTGTGGAGTCTGGAGGCTGAGGTTGAATGTCTTCCCCTCTGGCTCTCAGTCTTGTTTTCTGAGAAAGCTCTCTCACTGAACCTGAAGCTCTTTGATACAGCTAAACGAGCTGGCCATTGGACCGTAGGAGCCCTTGTGTTTCCACCACGCCGAGATCGCAGGAGTAGACTGCCGCACCTAGCCTTCTCGACAGAATCTCAGCTTCAGTTCTTGTGCAAGCCCTGGATCCGCTGGGCCGTTTTCCCCGCCTCGGGTATCTAACCTTTAACATTGCAGTATAACATTGTCATTACAGGTGTGTTTGTAGGACCATCTTCCTATCACCCTCCGGAAAGCAGCTTTGGGCCTCTTCAGAGGCTTCCCCTCAATGCCTGGCTTGGGTACCAGCATCTTCTGTGTTGTGCCGCTGGCTTGGCATGCAGTTGTATGAGCCGTACTGTGCTGACCCACGACTCCAGGGATCTGAGGCTCTGCAGTGGTCAGCTGTGTCTACACTGCAGATTCAGATCAAAGTGGAGGGGCTATGGGCAGCTCCAATGATCTCCCACCATAGAGCCATGGCCAGCTGGCCACAGAACACCAAAGGCCTTGAGATGCCACATTTGCTTGCCCTGGGGGACAGTGGTGAGGCTTGGAGAGGACAGTGTACTCCTGAGGCCACTGTCTCACCACAAAAGTGCTTGTCACACATGAAACAGTGGGTTAAGAATTTCCTCTTCTATTTTTACTGTGGAATTTGCCCTGGCAAAGAGCATCTGGTTGAGGGGGGGCTCTTTGGAGCAGCTTGGCTGAAGATGAAAGGGGGTCGGGCTTGGGCCGCCTCACTGGCATGCTCTCATTGGGTACATGGCCTCCTTGGCCACGGGGCCGACAAGGGATCAAAAACCTCATTATTGCCCGTTTTTATTTAGCAGTTAACCATTAAGAAAGCCATGGCGCAGGGGCCAGGGAGATGCGGTCAGGGGCCACTCACGGCCTCTGTAATCCCATTCCTGAACCTTTGTTTGGGGATCATAGGAGATGCAGTCAGGAGCTGGGTTAAGATGGAGGCTGCTGTGGGCAGCTCTGCTCCCTGAGTGGGTTGAGAGAAGGAGTCTGGAGGAGTTGCCTTGCCACCTCTGAGGCTGAGCCTCTGCCATGAGCCACTATTGAGTTACTGTTGGCCAGTGGAGGCAGATGCAGGGCCAGTCACGATGCAGACAGGAGCCTGCTCCTGTGCAGTCCCGGGTCTCTGCTGAGCTGCGGCTGGGGTGGGCTAAGATTGGCCGTTGCTTAGAGGGTGTGAGGCCCCTGAGATTCCAAGTTGCAGCATGTACACTCTGCTGGACCGTGTGACCCCCAGGACAGCCCCTCTACTGTGCAGTGTCTTGTGGGTCCCTGGTGCCTATTCTCTGGAAAAAGACTTTGTGGGCCCGTCAGACTGGGACAGCCTGGGAACTTGAGCGGACAGACTCTCTGAACAGTTCGGACTGTCTTGGAGAGAAAGCAGCCAGTGCCTTCAAAAGGAAATGAGGGAAAGAATGAAGGCTGCCAGACCGAGGTGGTAGACAGATCAAGGGCTCTCCCTGGAGCATGGAAGCCATGGATGGCGGGGGCATTGCTGTCTCCCACACAGAGGTCATTCAAGGTTCCACAAGGAGAGTATGTTAAGAGCAGAGTCTGTTTGTGTGAGGGATGTGCATTCACTGGCACACATGCTGGAGCAGTTCTCCAGTCCCCTCATTTCTGCAGGACTGGCAGCTGCCATGATGGGCATGTTCTTCCCAAGCAGAATGCTAGGGAGCTGAGGTCTCTGGGCAGAGAAAGGCAGAGCTGTGCCTTCTAGCGCACGCACGCTCACATTCACCAGCAGAGCCACTGCCGAGGGCTGCAGGGTGTGTGCTAGGCAGGCACCAGGCTCTGTGAAACAGCTGTGAGAATCCGTGTGAGCTGTGCCGCAAGCACCCCTCCAGAGAAAGATGAGCTGAGCGTGTCCCTTTACCCACGCCAGCACGCATTCACACACACCCTAGCATGTATGAGCAAATATACCACAATATGTGCCTACACATGTGTACACATCCTACCATAAATACAGGCATGCAACAAGCACACACAAGTGTGCACTACCATCTACATATGCATAGACTTTTCACCAGCATACATGTACCAGTAAACCACATAAGGGACTACACCTATGCCACTTCACACACATATATCCTCACTCATGTTACCCTCATGAGCTAGCATACCACACGGTTTGCCCAATGTTTACCCACTTGTATATAAGCATATTTGTGTGCATATATGTGCACTAACAAACCGTGCTTACACTCACATGTATGCACACACATGCCCACCTGCACGTTTGCAAATATGCACTAGGACATTATATCTGCATGCTCACACACACACATGCATATTGATATTTATGAGGTTTTGGGGGTGTGATGGTGCTGAACGAAAGCCCAGGCTCAGGATTCTGTGCTCAGCCCTTGGCCACTCTGCAAAGACAGACACAGAGTTCATTTGTGGAAGCTTCTACCCAGCATCTCTTGGGAGGTTCTGTGTAGCTGTGGGGTCCTGTGCTTCCTGGAGTTAAAATCCTCCCTGCACCTGTCTTTAGATTGTCTCTAAGCTGCTGACCACTCTGCAGTGCCCTGTATGCTGACCAGCTTACAGGGTTTCCAGAGCAAGCAGCCAGGCCATCTACGAGCTGTCCAGCATGATGGTGGGCTGAGCTGCAAGCACCTCTTGGACCAAGCACAGGTCAATGCTAGTTCCCTGCGGCCTTGTGGCTCCTTGTCTTCCCAGTTCGAGGACAATGTGAGCACTGATAGGTTCAGTGTCCACCCTAACTGCCTGCTGTGCTTTTTGCCCTCCTCTGCTGTGGCCACTGCTGCCGGGAGGCTGTCAAGGCTCATCTCCACCCAGGACTCCAACAGCATTCAGCCCCTGCTAGGAAGTGGAAGTCACTCTTCTTGCTCTGGCTAACTAACGGAGTGCACCTTTAATCTCAGCACTTGGGAGATGAGGCCAGTGAGTTCCAGGACAGAACTCTACAGAGTGAGTTCTTTGTAGCCAGGGCTAGAAAGAAAAATTCTAATTCTAGTATTTTGGCTGGTGAAGAGGCAGTATGTGGGGAGTGTCCCCTTATTGTCTCCTGGTCTTCAGTATTAGCTACTTTTCTCGCTACTGTAACAAGATACCTGACAAGAGCAAAATTAGGAAGGATGGGTTTATTCTGGCTCTCAGCTTGAAGGTCCATCATGGCATCAAAAGGATGGTGATGAGAGCATGATGCTCACATTGTAACCACAGCCAAACGCAGAGAGAGAGATGGAGGCTGACCCTCAGCTCTTTCCCTTTTTCATTCAGTCTAGAATCCCAGCATAGGGAATGGTGCCGCCCACCCACATTTATGATGGGTTTTACCACCTCAATTAAGTCTAATCTAGAAACTTCCTCACAGACAAGTGTGGAGGCTTGCCTCCTGGGCAGTTCTAGATCTTGTCACAGTCTCTGAGCCCCAGATCTTCACTGGGCCTTCCAAGAAGACAGAGAGGTCCTCTGACAAACACAGCCCATCCTGTGATGGGGCTTGGAGGTCTGAATCCCAGGTCAGGAAGCTGGGAGTCTCTGGAGACTGGCCCTGGAGCCTTTGGTGAGAGAAGATAGCTGTGGGAAGCTGATGATTGTCTTTCTGTCCTGGGGGACACAGAGATGACAAGCCAACTTGCAGTGGGTGGGAGCAAGGTGGATAGCCCCACACAGACAAGGAAACTGAGGCTCATGAGGTCAGCTGGGAGTGATTTCCAGCCAAGTGTCAGCCCCTGAGCCACAGCTTGAAGAAGATCTAGAAGGGCTCATTGGGGTGACTCAGGGATCAATATGGGAGCTCAGTGCCCATAACCTTGGGCCCTACCATCGTGGGCACAAGGCCGTTACCCCGAAAGGAGGTTTTCCCGCCATCAAGTAACCTTATGAGCCTGGCGACCCAATCCTTAGGCTGCAGCCCTGGTAGCAACTGTCGGGACAAAAACACTCTCTCCTGTGCACCTTCGGTGCCTAGGCTCTTCAGGTGGTGATGTACGGCGAGGTGGGGTCTGCTGAGCATAAAAGCTGTTGCCTTTTTCCTTAGAGCACTGTGTCTACCACGAGTGACCCTACGGCTCAGGCCTGTCAGTGCCCTCACAGAAGGAGGGTGGGGGCCGTTATATCCTCAACCGAGACCGCAGTCACCGTTTCCTGCAGCTCTTCCCAGCGGCGTGTAGCTCTGCTCCCAACCGCACGTAGTGTGCTAAAGGACACAGAGGGTTATTGAAGGGGGAACTCCATCTGTGCCACTGTAGAGATGTCATTATCCATTCTGGGGGAGACTTTTCAGTGGTGTGGCTGCCTCGGGGATACCCATACTCCTGAAGAGAGTCCTTGGCCCTGTTCCTGTAGGTAAACCCTGTAAACTGACTAGCTCACTAAGCTAGACTCAGGAGAAATCCTTTCTTTAGGTCTTTAAGACACCGTTGTCAGTGTCTTATTGGGGACACTCACGCCTCAGCAGGGAAGGTCACGTGGGAACAACAGGGTTGATAGTTCAGCTATAGGAAGGGTGTCTGTAAATCAATGACAACATGCAAGTGGAAGAATGGGAGACTAAGCGTGGAGAGGGAAGGAAGAGGAAGGACAGGAGTGCAAGGGGGTCTGGGAAAGTCACACTTGTTTTGTGAACGGCTCCACCCCCTTCTGTGGGCTGAGGCCACTAACGCAGGACAGCTTTTGTGGGGCACTCGCAAGCACAAGTGTGCAGTGGCGTGAGCATCTGTGTGCACAGTGTAGAGGTGGGCACCCTCACAGGCGATGGCTTGGCCAGATCCCTCACACTGACCACATGTTCTTCATGTGAGGCGCTGTGTTTCGGGCTGCCTCTTACTAAGATGCCTGGCAGAAGGAGGAGTCACCCTCATGTTCTCACCGAAGTGGATTATCCTTGATACTGGCGGCATAGCTCGTGGCAAAAACTCTTGCTCCAAAAGTATGAGAACCTGAGTCCAGAAGTGCTGAAGCCAAGCAGAGAGAGGCAGGGCCGTGTAAGCTTGCAGCTCGAACACTGGGAAGGTGGGAAGAGAGATTCTCACAGGCTCGCTGGTCAACCCCATCTAGCCAAAATGGTGAGCCCCAGATTCAGTGAGGGACCCCTTCTCAAAACAAAAACAAACAAGTTGAGGAGTGATTGAGGAAGAGGTTACGTGTTCACCTCTAGCCTTTGCACACGCATGCACAGGCGAGCATACCATATACATAGGCACTCCCCCAAACACCTTAAGAAAAGGAAACTCTTAGTTTTGCTCAAAGTTCTGGAAGGTTTCCATCTGCAGCTGTTGGCTGGGGCCTTGGGCAGGCAGTGAAGTGTGGAAGGAGTAAAGCAGCTCATTTTATGTCTGGAAGAGAGAGAGAGAGAGAGAGAGAGAGAGAGAGAGAGAGAGAGGACCTGGGGACCCCTAATCCTTCACCCACATCCCAAATGATGCCGCCTGCCCTCTGGGAGCGTTTCTCAGAGCGTCAGTCACCTCCCAATGGCATCATGCTGGTGACCTTATGGGTTGAATCCATGGCATCTGGGTTTTGGAGGACTCTCAAGATCCAAAGTAGAGTCCTGTGTGATTTGAGGGGAAAGGTTAAGGGAAAAAAAAAAGAGTTGAAACGTAAGTGTTCTGATTAAATCAATCTTGTTCCTCTCCACAAAGAACCATTACACAGGTTGTAAAAATAAGGAGCCATGTGTGTGGACGAGGAGTACGGAGAGTTACATTCTCTTGAATTCTATGCATATAGGCGTGTATGCATTGACTTTGTGGGTGTGAATATATGCATATGTATGTTAGAATGTGTATGTGTGTGTGTGTGTGTGTGTGTGTGTGTGTGTTTGGAGGCTGAAGTATAAGCTGGCCTAGAAACTGCGATGAGGTCTAGGTTTGCATGGAGCCTGAGGTCTGGGGCAATCCTTCCCAGTTTTGCCCGAAAGTGTTGGGATTATAGGTGTGAGCCACCACTCCTGGTTTTGAGTCCCTTGATTACAGACAGGGACAGGAAGGGGGGAAGGGAGGAGGGAAGGAGGGAGAGAGAGAGACTTTCCATAAAGAAAAATCAGAATACACAACACAGCCAGGTGCTTCTGGGAAGCAATACAGGAGCATACATACGAAAGACTGGAAGGGACTTAGTGTAAAACTTGTCACTAGGTGAGACACCCAGAGGATTGTCTGCCACCCAGGACTAGGCTCAGAGATGCACATCTCCATGTCCAGTTTTACAGGGGTGCTAGAGAGCCCAAACTCAGGTCCTCACGCCTGCTCAGCAAGCCTCCTCCCCAGCCCCAACCCCAGCTGGTTTCTGTGTGTCCCTGCTCTCGTGACATCTGGTTTCTCGGAATGAACTCCTGGAACGAGGGATGGGGGACGCTCAGTGCTGAGCTAGGGTGGTCAGCTGTCTGTCGGCCCCCATTTATTATGTACAGGTCATGTCTTTGCCTCTTGTGAGCCCCGCTTCTCACCATTGCATGCTCCTGTCATGATCCTCACTGTCCCCGAGCCCAGGGCCCTAGGACATTAGCCGTACTTTGTGGACGAGTCCCTCACTGGGTCCCCTCCTCTACTTGTGACCTGAAACAGCATCCCTCCATGGCTGTAAAAGTCACCTTTCAACAAAGAGCCTATTTATCACAGCTCAGTGGAGGGGCGTGGGGTGTGTGCCCAGGTGGGCTCTGCGTCCAGGTGGGCCTGGGCTGGGTCCAGGACCAGCCGCTTTATAACCTGCGTGACCTTGGCTGCCTCTCACTTCTCTCAACCCGCTTCCTTATCTGTTTCGAGGGAGCGGAATTCCCACCTGGCCAGGTTGTTGTGGGGTACCGATGAGATAGTAGGCCATAAAGTGCCCGCCAAGGGCTTGGCATGCTGCTGGGGAGAGCGTGAGAGTGGCCTTTGTGTCATTGTTTGAGTAGGAGTCTTATCTGCCAGTGTGTGCGGGGTGGCCGGCTGGCCGGCTGGCCCATCTCTGCTCAGTTCGGTGCTGGGCCCTGGAGGCCACAGGACTCCGGGCGATTTGTGTGAGACTCAGTCCAAATGCCCCAGTCCCCTTATCGGTTCTGCAAGGCTGGCTTATGGGGGCTGGGTGGGTCCCCAGGAATGCAATCCATCTCCCCTAGCCCCCGAGGGACTTGATCTTCCGCTTGTGATAGGCCACCTGCAGCCTGCAGAGCCCGCCACGGGGCTGGGCTGTCAGCAACGGGAGGGGCTGCCTGTCCCCACAAGACCAGGCCTGTGCCTGGGGCCACATCCGGAATTTGATGGCAGAGCTTCCTCTTGGCCCTGTCTGCTCTTGTCCTGGAATGTCCCACCCTCCTGAAGGGGGGGGGGGCTCTCCACGGCCCTTTGTGGAGAGTCCCTGCAATGTGACACCAGGTCAAGGGGGCTGCCATATAGCATGGGCTGTCCCCCTCTGTCAGGAAGGACAGTCCTAGAGATCAGCCCGAGTGCACGAAAGGTATGCTGCCTCCTGGAGGGATAGATTCTGGGGTCTTAGGGGCCTCTGATTGGAGGTGACTCTAGGCACGGTGTCCATGGATCGCTCCTGCGACCTGACTCATCGGTGAGGGGGAGAATTGACTCTTCCAGCCACAGGCGTGGGCCACCAGGCAGATGTCACAACACAGAAATAAAACTTCTTGAGGCCAAAGCAGGGGTCTGCTGGCTTCCCAGAACGGCATGCCATCCTTGGACATCTGTGGGCTCGGATGGGTGCTTGCTCCACCCCGCCCTGCCGTTACATCTCTCTTCTCTGGTATGGGGATGGAACCCAGATTCTCAGGCACTCTGGGCACATGCTCTACCACCAAGCTACACCCAAGGCCCTCACTAGGGACTCTAGGCCACCACTTGACCACTGAGCTACATCCCTGGAGCTCTCGTTCACTTTTAATTTTGCAACAGGGTCCCACGAGGTTGGACGAGCTTGCTCTAAACTCCTCATGTAGCCCAGGCTTGCCTTAAACTTGCAATCCTCGTGCTTTCTGAGTAGTTAGAGTGATGGGCATGCACCAAAAAGCCCGGTATATCTTTCCTTCCTTTCTTCTGTCCTGTATTGAGTCCTGGAGGAAAGCTACTGAACCCAGTGAAAGTTAGAGGGCCAAGGGGAAGTCTGCTGGACACAGGGAAGTGGGCTCCAGGAGACGGTGGAACATTCTGATGCCAGGGACTCAGGAGACGGGCACCCACACTCTTGCTGAAAACGATGGGGGGGGATGGGATTCTGTTCTGAGGAACTGCATGGAGCGGAGGGGCACTGAGTTCCCCTCCTTACAGCTAAACATAAAGCTTGCTGGATCTGGAGCTCAGACTTGAGCAATTCGTTGCAGGCCCTGTGCTCTATGGCTCTCAGTTTCCCCACCTACTCAGTGGGATGCTACACTATTTCCCTCCTGCAGCACCCTGCCGCCTCCCACCTTTTGGAGAGAGCAGTGTGCCTTTCAGACCTCTGATTTTGCAGATGAGAATCATTTGTGGGGCCTGCCCAGACTCACTGCACCCCCCACAGGCTCTTGTGTGGAGAATGGAGATGAGACCCGCCTCCCCTTAGAACTTTCAAGGAATGCAGATTCTGGGATCCACCCTTCCCAGTGACTATGCTGTGACCAGGTGGGGACCGGTGACCCACAAAGACTGTAGAAGGCAGGGTCACTTAGGGACATGGTCCTGCCTACCTTATGGTGCCCAGGTGGCCAGTGAGACAGGACCCAGTGAAAAGTGGTAGAGCAGGCCTCAGGGAAGATGGAATCACACAGAAGGCACCTGTCCACATCTGTGCTTTGTCTAAATTTAGGAGGCTGGAAAACACATTTAAATGGAAACTAAGCTTTTGTGAACCAGAAACGGATAATCAAAGCCAAGTTTATTGCAGAGTTTGCAATAAAAAAGTTCTGACCAGCATATTGATTACACGAAGAACCTGAGAAATAGGGAAGATGGCTCAGTGCAGTGCTACGCAAGCCTGAGGATCTGAGTTCAATCCTCAGGACCCGCTTAAAGAGCCAGGTGTGTGGGCCTGTAATTTCAGCACTGGGAAATGGTGGCCCAGCCAAACCAGCAAGCTCCAGGTTCACTGAGAATTTGTCTCAAAAATAAAGGTAGAGGGTGGTTGGGGAAGATATCCAATGTTGACCTCTGGCCTCCATATGTGTGTGCATGGGCGAGCACACACATACATACACACACCAGTCTGAAAATAGATTATTTGAAAAGCACCTCACTAGGCCAGTAGAGTGACACTCACCTGTAACCGTAGCAGCTGGGACAGGAAAATTGTAAGTCTAAGGCCAGCCTGGGCTACAGAACAAGATACTGTCCCTAAACACAACAGAACCCAGCACGAAGCTTGAGTAGGTGGAAAGGGTAAGGCCCAGGATTAATATTTTCATCTGTGCCGGAAAGGCGAGGAGAATGCCCAGCTCTTACATCGAAGGCCCAGGTGTGGTCTCTGCAGTGGATGACATCAGCCCAGCCAGGTGTGGTCTCTGCAGTGGATGACATCAGCCCAGCCAGGTGTGGTCTCTGCAGTGGATGACATCAGCCCAAAGTACAAGCTCAATCACTTCTCTTCCTGGCCCAATGAGTAGCTTAACTCCAAGACTCAGTGGCGTTATGTTTACAATGGACACACAGTTCCGGAGGGAATGTAGGGAGGAGAACAAGGTCCTCTGTGCCCACAGGAGCCTCACTGTGAGCACCAGTAAAGCCTTTGCCAGCCCTCAGCCCTCAGACACATCAGGTGATGAAGCTATGGCACTGCATGAGGACAGAAAGGACTGGAGCGTGGGTGACATGCCTAGACTCACTATGGAAGCAAATCTCTGAGCACGCCTGTGAATGAGTTTCTGGTTTGGGTAAACTGAGGTGGGAAGACCCCGGGCTGGGGTCCCGGACTGAGCAAAAGCAGAGAGTGAGCTGAGCACCAGCGTCCATCACTCTCTGCTTCCTGACTGCGGATGCAGCGTGAGCAGCCACTTCCCCTGCCGTGATGGACTGCACCCTTGAAACACGGGCCAAAATAAAAATTTCTTTCCTCAAGCACTTTGTCATAGCAACGGGACAGCTAAAGCAGAAGGGTGCCCCACTGTCCACGGACCCTGCTGGCCTCCAGCTTTTGGTTGTTGGGATAAGGCAGACATGGACATCACACAGCCCTCTGAGTGTTCTAGGTGTGTGGACTGTAGGTCCTTGGGTTCACAGAGAGTGTAGCAGTTGGGCTATTAGGAACAGCCACCAAGGAGACTTGCCAGCCACCCAAAGAGAATCAAGAAAGCACATCCCTGAGGCTGAGGAGAGGCCTCCGTCAGTAAGGCGCTTGCCCTGCAGGCATGGGGACCTGAGTTCAATCCTCAGGAGCCCGGAGTGAGAAGCCAAAGCACTGCTTCCCAGTGCCGGGAAACAGACACAGGAGGGTCGCTCCCTGGACTCACAGGCCGGCCGGCCTAGCCTGCGTGGTGAATTCTGGGGGAAAGTGAGAGAAATCCTGTCTCAAAAACCAAAAAACAAACCAACCAACCAAACAAACAAAAACAAAACACCAGCACCACCACCAACAACAACAAAAAGGTAAAAGATACCTGAGGAATATTACCTCCAGCCTCTGTTCACATAAGCATACATGTGTGTACATCCACAAACACCTGTACCTGCACACACATACACAAATACACGTAGACACACACAAAATAAAAGGTCCATGTGTGAACGCCATTTCTGGTAATTTCTAATCAATATAGTGAAGAAAATGATAACTGGACCTCTAACTGCCAAGGAGCAGCCAAGCAGGAAACAGTCTCCGTGAGCAGCCAATTCACCCTCAGTAACAGACAAGACCAGGGAGAGAAGCAGCAAACGCCAAGAGATGCAGCCTAAACCCAAGCTGTGTTTGTTCCAGAGTCACCACAGAATGGATTTACAGAACCGCCATAGCAGTAGGTGTAAGGGGAGTGAGAATCTCATGGTCCTTTCAAGAAAGGCTTCAACTTCACCATTCAGAAGGCAGGGGAAGGAGAATCAAAATCCCAGTCAGATTAGCCCAGGCAACAGAGTGAGTTCAAGGTTAGCTTGGGCAATTTAGGAGACAATTTCAAAATGCAATGTAAAACATATATATATGGGTGTGACTTAGTCATAGATCACCTGCGTAGAATCCCCCAGTGAGGGGGGCTTGGAGGTCTAGCTAGGTGATAGAGCATAAGGGGACTTGCACAAGGTCCTGGTTTCCATCCCTGTTACTGCAAAAAGTACACAGAAGCAAAGCAACGGCATCTCGAGTCCACTAACACAGTCCTGAGGACCGGGCAGAAGCACCTCAGGGTCAGCTGTTTCCATCCTGCTGTGTGAGCTCCTGAGGCCGCTGTGACACATGCAGACTGCCGGAGGAGTCTGTTTTTTCAGTGAGCTGGGTCGGAGCTGCTCGGAGTAGCTGTCCTTTCTTCTCTTCTGCTGACCTTGTTTGGGTCTGGCTGCAGGGCACATGCTTCTGCCTGGACCTGCCAGCATGTCTGAGTGTGCAGAGCCCGCTCTCCCACAGGTCAGATAGCCCGCATCCTGAGCTTCCTCCCGTGCGGTTTTCTGTTGACTTTGGCTGCAGCTCACAGGCACACTGCCACCTCAAATCTCTCTGCATGTCCGGGTAAACACGCAGCCTAGAGCCGCTGGTGGACACCCATCTGGGCCCTGCAGAGCAAGCTGGTCTTCCCAGGAAGTGGCCTGGCTCTGCCTACCTGGGAGCTCTCCTAAGGCCTCCCTGCCCCCACCCCCCAGCCCCGTAAGCAGACCTGGATTCCCAGGGAAGGCGGCATCAGGAAACCCACCGAGCCAGCCTGGGCTATGGACTGAGCTCTAGCTGGACTGGAGACCTTTGTCTACCACAGCCTGTTCTGAAGGTGCCTGTGGTCAGGGCCAGGGCCAGGTAGGGTGTGGGGGCAGGGCAACCTGCACCAGGGTATGTGGGGACATTCTTCCCTGAACCACTGTTCACCGTTTAGATGAAAGCCAGCTCTGGAGCGTCTTTGACGAGTGATTTTGGGAAGAGTCCAGAGCAGGGCAGAATGCAGGGCCAGGGTAGCCTCTTGGATCCCGTGGATCCTCTTGATCTTCCACAGAAGCCTCAATACCTAGAATGGACTTGAGAGTGGGAAGCAATAAAGACATGGCCGGAGGAGCCACATTCCAGGGTGAGAGGCATCCACTCTCTCACACCGGATCCCAGACCGAGAATTGCTCTCCCGTCTCTGGATCCTGGTATGGATCTTGCTGTAGGCTACAGAGCTGTTTGTAAGAAAACATCCTGCAGAGATGGCGAGATGGAAGGAAGGCAGCAGGAAATCTGCCTCTCTCCTGCCATTAAGGAAGGTTAGGTTAAAAAGGGGCAGCTCTCATGGACACATCAGAGACAGGAAATTAAATTGTTCTAGTCCAGAGACTGTTGCAGAAGGTCCCCTCCCCTCTGGCTGCTGAGGTTCTGAGATGTTCCGGGTGGAGCCTGGACAGGTTAGGATACTCATTCTTATCCTCAGGAGCTGGCTGGCACAGGCACCGGGAGATGGGGCCTTGGTTGGCCTTGTTCTCCCTGCAGCTGGGGTCCTTCTATGCTCAGTGGCCACAGGAAGGCTGCACCCAGCCTTGAGGTGTCTGTGGCAATCCCCACCGTCTCTGTGATGGGTTAGAAGGAGCCCACGGCATCAGAGCCTCTGGCCTGGGCTACTCAGCATTCATTGGTGGCTGTCTGGTGATGGTCATGAATGCTGTCCCATGAGTTAGTGGATTTCCCCAGGCTGGACAGTCCCTAAGGGTCTAGGAGTAGCTGACACCTCTCTGACCTCAAGTAGCTAACTGGTAGTCCATGGTGACATTTGCCCCACCCACGAGGGCCAGCATGTGGTAAGAGGCTGTAATGATTCTTTGAGGGGCAGGAGTGTGGAAATTGAAGGTCCAGGAGGGCTGGGCTCAGGGTATAGGTGAACCGTAGGTCATGGCAGTGCAGAAGAGATGGTTCTGGGTTTATCCC
The DNA here is from genome assembly GCA_028658305.1 of Pachyuromys duprasi. Taxonomy (NCBI): domain Eukaryota; kingdom Metazoa; phylum Chordata; class Mammalia; order Rodentia; family Muridae; genus Pachyuromys; species Pachyuromys duprasi. The sequence continues at coordinate 22,105,053 of CM053751.1, forward strand.
ACCTGCTGGCATCAGTCACATCACTGGCCTGGGAGAACTCCTGCAAGATCTTTGGTATTGGGAACAGCATTGGCCCAGCCCTGGTTCGCTGTCCCTGACTCCTGGTAGACCTTGGCATTCTCTATCCAACATATGCCCTGGGAAAAGGAGGGGCATTTACCAAGGCCTGAGCGTCTTGCGACCAGGGACACATTAGGAGGGCCCGAAGACCTTCCCTAGGCAAAGCAGTGCCCTGTATGGTGGCTCAGGCTTCTAGGTTCCCAGGATGGTTCTTGAGCCCATGGCTCTGTGGTTGGTCCAGTGTGGCTGCAGCCATCTCAAGAAAATTCTGGTCACTTGTTCTGAGTGTGCATGGCTTCTTTCCTCCTAGCCCCTCTCTGGTCTCCGAGGATTCAGTTTGAGCTCAGGAGCTCGGGAGCTCTCCCACCCTGGACCTGTACTAGCCACACACCTCTCCACAGCCTTCCCCTCTTTTCTCCCATCTCTCTCTGCTTGGCCCTATCAAATAGTTCCCGATGCTTCTAACAAAAGCAAGTCAAAACAAGGGAGAAATAACAGAAAGTGGTAGTCTTTTCTATAGTTCTTATTTATATGAACAATTGAAATTATCCACACTAAAAGACAAGTTAAACTCGGGCTAAAGGAAGCAAGCTTTTCTTTGGACGGTCGGTGGAGAAATAAGCTTGCATAATTCGACCAGGGAAACTGCATGTCGGTGACTACAAAATAAAGATGTAAATGAGTGATGAGGACAGAGAGAGGGATTTGTGTCCATGACTTACGCTCTTGGTCCTTGGAGGTCCCCAGGCTGAGAAGAATCATGAAAACTGATCCCAGACAATGAGGAAATCAAGAATTTAGTCATGAAATTGCTGGGCCTCGTGGCATATGCTTTTAATCTTAGCACTTGGGAGGCAGAGGCAAGCGGATCTCTTTTGAGTTCACCCTGGCCTGCGTGGCGAATTTTATGCCAGCCAGGGCTGCATAGTGAGATCTTGTTTTGTGGGAAGAAGATGCAAGCAATGATTTCATCATGAAATTAAAATAGAAGAGAAATTATCCCTGTGAACTTAAGTTCAGTCAATCGAAAAACAAATTAATTGGAAAGCATTTAACTTCAAGGTTAGACAGCTAACCCAGGATAGCTTCTGTGGGGGTGAAGAGAGTTTGTTCTGCAAAATATTTTTTGTTGTTATTGGACATTAAGTAGTCAAGGTTATAAATGAGTATTTGTGTTCAGAGCATCATTGAGGGTAGCAATACTTTGCACACGCACAAAGTATTAATAAATATACATGCATGTGCACAGGTATACGTAAGTGAACACATAGATATGGGCCTGAGTACACATATGTGCTCATGCAGACACAAGTGCATATATGCACACAGACACTTGTAAAAGCGCACACACACAATCTCCAGGAGCCCCAGGGCTCTCCCTCTTACTGTTTTTGTCTTCCTCACAGGGAGCCTGGCTCTACCCTCGCTGCCCTGTGACCTTGTGAGTTGTTTGGGTCCTTATCAGTGTTCCCAGCTTCCCTCCGTGGAGCCTGGTCAGCCACACACATCCCCTCCCCTGAAATTTGCCTATTTCATCTAAAACAGCAGTTGCGCCAGGACGGATCACTGGTACCACATGTCTGACCGCCAACTGCTCTGCGAAGAGCCTGTCAGCTCTCTGAAGCCCTAGTGACCGTCACCAGGCGGGAACCTTCTGGTGCCTGTCAGCTAGCTGCCTCTGACCTCAGCACTTCTCTGGGAAGACTGTACAGAGCTGACTTTCTACGACGACAGAGTGAAGCCCTCTGTTCCTGGCCTCTCCCCTGCTCCTGCTCTGCACTTCAGCCATGCAAGCCTGGGCAGGGGCCAGGTGAGGCTGCCAGCTGCGGCCTGCCGCCTGGCCTTTGGCACCGGCTGCACCTCTCTGATGGCCGCCGGAGGGCTTTGAGGGGGGTGGTGTCACCTGAGCTTGGAACTCTCAGAATTCTTAAAGCCCCAGAGGGCGGCAGCTTCTTTAGCAAGGACAGGCTAAAAACAGTTTCCTTATCCCCCTCCCTGTGTGCCCTGGAGGCCTCATGAGGTTTGGGCTTGGGGATTCGGGGCTGACCTTCACCAGCTTTCTTCACATTTGGAGGATGCTGCCAAGTCAAGCAGTTTGAGTCCTTCCTTGCCTGGGTGGGCTGCCCTCTTCCGCACGGTGAGGACAGGTATTAGGACTCAGAGTGGTGTTTGTGCAGCAGAGTGGCCTCTGGAATATGAGTGTGCAGGGCAGGCAGGGTGCTGCTTCATGGGTCCAGGGATAGTACAGTGCCAGGTTCGAGGACCACACAGGGCTCCAGCCTTGCCTGGCAGATGGGGCTTCCTTTCCTCCTCCAAATAGAGGCCCAGTCTCCTCACCCTGGGCTGAGCAGCAATAATTAACATGACTGGCTCTGACCTCTGTTTCTGCTGGACAGGGCTGGGGCTGCAGGAGGTAGGGGCACACAGCCTCTCCCTGCTGCGCATGAATGCTGATTTACCTTCTCCAGGCTTCTCTGGCTTCAGCACCTTATTTGTGCTGGCATAGGTGGGCTTCGTCTCCAGTTCCCAATGGCCGATGGGGGCCCAGACAGGTCTTCAGAGGTTCTGGCCCTGTAGGTGTGCTGAAGGGATGGGCCATGCTGGGGATCTGAGGGAGACACAGGCCACAAATGTCCCTGTCTGTGTGGCTCCGCCCCCTGTTTGTGTTTCAGGGGGCAGGAAGCCAGAGCAAAGCAAGAAAACCTCCTTCAGCAAGAGGTGGAGGCTCCGAGGATGAAGCTTCAAAACCTTCCAGAAGTCCCTTGTACTGGGCACTCGTCTGTGTGTATGCTGGGCCCTCACTCACTTTACCCATGGCCATGCCAGGCCTTCACTCACTCACTCAGCCATGACCATGTTGGCTAAGCAACTTCACTTGCTGCAAGGACTCTAGATGGCAGGGCTGCTATTTTTCCTGAAGGAGATTTCTAGAAAGTACTTCCTCATATCCCTTGCTTGTATGGTGGCCTCTGACCCAAGCCTTGATGAGTTGGACATGTGCCCTGGTGAGCTCTGGGCAGGGTGGATGGGGCCCCAGGCCTTTAAGGAGGTCGGGACCTACAGGCTGCCTCCAGAAGTCTAACCCCATACCATCGGAGCCAGAGACCATGGTCGCAGAACCTGGCAGGTGTCCCTGGTAGTCTGATTAGATTTTCTGCCCAGCTGAGAATGTAAACACTGGTGAGAGGCGGAAGACCAAGTCATCTTTGGCAAGATATGACGTCACTCCAACACCTGCTCTGGACAGAGCTCTAAGGGCATGTGACCCACCTCATAGCTGGCATGGCCACAAGGAGCTGATAGGTGTTGCCATAATGTGTGGCCAGCTGCGTGTTTGCAGAGCTGGCAATACCGGCCACTCGGTCCCAGCCTGGGACTCACCAGGCCAGCTGTCCCTGCCTGGACGCTGGGCCAAACAGTGAGTTCTCTGGGCCCCCGGAACTTATCTTGAGTCAATAGAGACTCTGGGCAGCCACAGAGGCTGTTGACCAGGCCAGCAGACAAGAGTGGCATTCAGGCCCTGAGCTGGTTTCCAGTGAGCTCAGCTGCTCCACAGCTGGGGCCAGGGACGGCCTGCACCCCACCCGCCTGCTGGGCCTGTTTTCCTGCTGGTAAACAAGGAGACTGGGAAGGGTCAGAGCTCTGGGCTTCAGGGGAGCAAGGCCTTCTCCGTGTACGGCCGAAGGCACCTGGGAGAGGAGGCTGCGAGGTACACAGACAGGGCCGGAGCACGGCATCTATGGAAGACAGCAGGCATGTGTCCCTTCTAAGCCTGCATTCTGTTGCCATGACAAACTCCATGAGCAGACATGTTAGGGGGAAAAGGGTGTATTTGGCTCAGACTTCCAGGTCAAAATCCATCATTTCGGGAAGTCAAGGAAGGAACCTGGAGCAGAAACCATGGAAGAACCCTGCTTCTTCGTTTTGCTCTTAATTGGCTTTCTTATACGGCCTCGGACCACCTGCCTAGGAAATGGTGCCGCCAACGGTGGGGGTAGGCCTCCTGTGTCAACAAAGACAATCCCATTAACTCACAGCCATGCCCATAGACCAACTTGAGAGAGATAATTACTCAACTGAGCTCCTTCTCGGGTGATTCCAGACTGTCAAGATGACAGCTAAGGCTAGCTATTACAGGGACCTTCAGTGCAAGCTGACAGGGAGTAAACAGGAGTCTCTTTATCACACTACTCCCTGGACCCTGTGGTGGCCCACCCTGCTTAGGGTCCCCACAGCTCAGCAGGGGATTCTAGCGTCTTTTCCAGCCCTCTGCCTAGACCGAATAATCTAATGCTAGATTAACAGTCGTGCCCAGTTCCTGTACCTACAGAATGGAACCTGTTAGGAGATAGGGTCTCTGTGGATAGCATTAAAGTCTCAGCTTTGGTCTCAAGCGTACACTTTTGGTATCTTCTTTGTTGCATAAGACAGGGTCTCATGTGGAGCTGACTGATCTCCAGTTCACGGTGTGCTGGAAGATGACCTTGAATTCCTGATCCTCCTGCCTCCAGCCTCCCCTCACCAAGCAAGGGGCTTACAGGTGTATAGTACCACCCTCAGTTTTTGCAGAGCTGGGATTGAACCCGAGGCTTTGTGCATATTAGGTAAGCACTCTGGAAAACTGAGTCACCTCCCCTAGTATAAACCATTCTTAAGACTAATGACAAGAATTCTAATCAGAAGAGGGGACAAAGAGCAGCCATATAAAGAAGCCAGGCCATGTGGCCACAGCTGAGGGATGTCAGGTACCATTGGCAGCAATAGATGCTGGAGCGGGGCTGGGCCTCTCCCAGCCTTGGGGGGCACCAGACCTCGACCCTGTGGGATCCAAGGGAATGTTTCCTTGATCCTAGTTCATCATGGTTTGTGCCAGCACTCCCAGGACACTCTCAGACTCCCAGAGTGTGCTCTGGTCTCCTGACCACAGGTATGCTGCGGGAAGATCACTGTCCTCATATTTTCTGCTGAGCCAGCACAGGGTGTAAAAGACAGCATGCCTTCTGCCCACCCATGAGACTTGTTGCTTGGTTTTGCAGCCAAATTCGCTTGCAGCACACAGGGCAGCTCCTGGAAACCCTTGGGGGCCTGGGTCTTCCTGCCCTGTGCAGAAACTTGTGCCTTCTTTCTGATCTTTTTGGGGCACTGTGACTTATAACAGACATGTGCAACTCTTTCCCCCACAGTGGAGGAGAAACTAGAGGCTTTCAGATATTTGGTACAGTGGGCTTCAGGGCCCCGATGGTCTCTCCCCGAAGCTATTCTCTGACTACGCCCTGTCTGTGCAGAATGGACTCTATAGCGATCCCAGACCTCATCCCAGACCTGGAAAGATGTGAGGACGAGTTGGAAGATCCACTGTCCCACTCCTGGCTCTGTGAGTCCCTGGGAAGCTAGTGAATTCAGGAAATCTCAGTTTTCTCAACTGTGGATGGGCCTCGAAGCTTCTCGTCTTCAGAGTTGAGGTCACTGCTCCTCAAGTGCCCCTAGACTCAAAGAGCCCATGTCTTGCTGTGGCATCAGGACACGAGACCCCCTAGAAAGCCAAGACTGTGAGTCATGGCTTGCCTGTGCCCTGACCACCTCCCCGCAAAGTGGTCAGTGTGCAGACAACATGGGGCAGCTCTAGTCACTTCCAGCAGCTGAGGAGCCCTGGCTCTCACAGCACTGTGGCATGGTTGTGGCGGCATCCAGACTAGACCAACCTTTCCCCCACAACCTGCTGGAAGATGGGGGAGTCCCAGGAATGCCCGGAAGGGTTGGACCAGCACCCTTACTAGGTACCCCATTCGGAAGCCCTACAGTGAGAAGGTCTGAAGCACAGGGTTCTTGGCACCTGCTGCTCTAGGTGCCTGCCCATGTAGTTACTTAACTTAGTACCCAGTGCCAAAAATAACAATGTTGCCTTAGAAAACTAATTTCCCTAAGCTACTATGTTCATCACTTTTTGAAAAAATGAGGAGTCATGTCTTCCTGCCAGCTATTTACTGTTTCTCCCCATGTGTCATGTGTTTGTTGCTAAGCTTGGAGATTAGGCTTCAGGAGAAACGTTAAAGGGACATTGCCCCTCCAGCAGCATCTGCTGGTCTTCCTCCCCGTGACAGCTCCTGGAGAGCACAGTGCCTGTTCCCAGGGATAGGGAGACAAGGAGGTGCCAATCGCATGGAACATTCTCCTGCTGTGTCACAGGCTGTCAAAACCATAGCCTCGGAGCAAGTGCCTATTGGTACATATGTGTTCACACATCTATTTTGGTGTATCCACACGGGAGACTCCTATGGTGAAATGCCCAGGTCTGTGAGGCCAGGGCCCGGAAGGGCTGAAGCCCGCGTGCATCTGAAGCTGCCCTCCATTGCAATGACACGATATAATTTTCGTCCTTAGCCTCCTTGTGACCTCTCCGGGGTCCCCCATTGTCTTAGTCAGGGTTTGTTGCTATGACCAAAGCACCTTGGGGAGGAGAGGGTTTATTTTGGCTTGTGGCTCCATCACTGTAGGAAGTGAAGGCAGGGGCTGAAGCAGGGACCCTGAAGTGCTGCTTCCTGGAGTGCTCCCGGGCTTGCTCGGCCTGCTTTCCACAGGGAGGAGCACCTGCCTGGGAGTGTCTGCCACACTGAGCTGCCCTCTCATGTCAGTCCCTGATTTACAGAAAGCACTACAGACTTGCCCTCAGGCAGACCTTACAGAGGCATTTTCTCAATCGATCCCTCTTTCCCAAGGACCCTAGTTTGTGTCAAGTTGACACGAAACTCTCCAGGACACTCGTGGGTTGACTTGGCACCCTCTGGATACTTCTGCTCATCGCTTCCGGCTTCAGGTTCACCTCCTCTGACAACTGCTTCCTCAGGTTTCTTCCCAAACACATCACTCGTACACAAATCTCTTCTTGGGGGAAGACAGATGGCCTATCTGTCTCCATACGGGTGATCATAGACAGCTGTGTAATGTGGACCTGTGTGCATGCATGAACGTGTTTACAGGAACGTGCACAGGTGGTAGGCAGCCACCAGAGAAGAAAGTTCCATGTTGGGGCCAGGCAGGCTCCTTTCTCGGGCGTACAGGGAGTCTGTAGGTGTGGTTAAGGATCTCTGTGGGACATACCTGGAGGAGCCAGGCAGGCTTCATGCCAGTCAGTGCTTTCTGTATTGGGGCATAGGCCAGGAGCAGGAGGGCCTGCAAACAGAAGGCCTGGGTATGCAAGACCTGAGAAGGCTGACAGTGGGTGAGGCCTGTGGCTGTGAGGCTGAGCCTGTGGCTTTGTATACGGCCAGCCACCTCTGCAGCATTTGCGCGCCACTCTGTCTTGTGGCGGGAGAGGGTGAATTGACTCACAGTGCCATTCTTCAGGACCTGGCTTCCTGGGCTTTCTGCAGTGTTGATCTGTTTCCAGACAGCATCACCACATGGAGGAAGCATTGTCACAGGCTAGAAGTCCATTCTCCCCACCTGCCACCTGCCTGCCCACAGCCAAAAGCCCCAGTGGATACCTGGCCACCTCGGTAACTGAGCCCTGGTCACATGTAAAGTTGAACCAATGTCTTCACCCAGTGGGATTGGCTTAGATCTTATCTAAGCCCTACTTGGAGCCAAGGCAATTTTTGCACTTGATCACAGACAGGGGCTCTATAGGGACCGAGCATGAGGGTCTGGGGTAGAATGGAAGTTTTAGTGCATTGGGATGTGGGGTTGTGGCTCAAGACATGGTCTGGAAAAGGCGAGTGGGCTGGGGCTTAAGCTGGAGGACCGGACGTGGGAGGACAGGGCAGGGCCATGGGGACACAGTGAGGAGTGAGGCCACAAGTAGGCTAGGCCACGTCCTTACAAACACTTGCTTAGTCAGAGGGGAAGGACGATAGAGGTCACAGGTCATGCCAGGGGATGGTGGTAATCTCTGCTCTGTGTCCTACCTGGTTCCTACACCTTTGACTATGCCTCGTGGGGCACAGTGGGATCTGAGGGCCTCAGAGTGAAGAGGTGATGATGCCCCATTAGAAAGCAGATCCGTGTGTGTGCTGTCTTCTACTCATGAGATCCATTTCAGCCAGTCTCCAGCTAGCTCCTGTTCTCTTCCTATTGGTTGCTATGAACCTGTGTGTCACTCACACGTGACATGAGACTGTGCCTGCCTGTGTGTACCTGTGGGCACTCCGTGTGTTCACCTTTGTGTGTGCCTCAGAATGTGCCAGTCTGTTCTTATGTGTATCTGTGTGTCTACATGTATCCGTATGCCCTGGGTGCCTGTGTGCACCCCTGTCTGTGCCTGTGTACGACCTGTGTACAACGTCCTGTCTTGTGAGCCTGTGGGCCTATGTGTACCTATGTACTCACGTATGTCTTTGTGTGTACACGTGTGCATGTGCATTTATGTGCTCATGTGTGCATGTGCTCAGGTGTACTCCAGCTCCAGCAGCCACACTCCAGTTCAGGTGTACTCCTAGGGGCCCCTGGGCTTGTGTACATGAATTCAAATGTCCGTGAACAGGGCTGGGGCATGAGCGGAGGAACGGTTTTCCTGGAGGCCATGCCTGACCAGCTGCCAGGCTATCTCTATTGTCATGTCAACCAAATATTTTCAGCCTCCCTGCCCAGAAGCCTCAGAGCGCTGTCTCCTCCCGGCCGCGAACCCCAGACCAGACTTGCAAACCGCTAGGCCAGTCTGGAGGCCCTTTTTTAGCTGCCGAGGGGAGGGAGCAAAAACCCCATAAGCAAACACAAATCCACTAATCGTAGCCGCCGCCTTCCCTGCAGTTTAATTTCTGAGCTTTGATCTGATACTGGGCCCCGGAGGACGTGTTATTTCTAAATAACGAGCCAAATGTTTGTGCCCGACCTTGAACTCCTCTGGTTTGGGGAAAATATGACTTAGCATAGATGTTCTTTGATGCGGCGAGCAGCATGGGGATCAAAGGCTTTTCAAGGCGCAGAGGCATGAGGGGTGGCAGGGCCCTGTGGTGCCCACTCTGGGCAGAATAGCCCTGGGCAGGGTCCCACCTACCTCCCCAGGCCCACGTAGAAGCCCTCACTGGGTCTTGAGCCTAGCCACATCTTCAGAAGGCCTGGTTTCCCCAAAGTCTCCTCCGTGGCTGCGCAGAGTCAAAGGCTCATGGCAGGATGGAGAGAGCCGTGGCGTTGGGACAAGAGAGGCTCTTCCTGGAATTGAGCAGGACCTCTGCTGTAAGACCGAGGGTCTCAAACAGCTCACCAACACTTGGGCACATGGAACAGCAGGTACCAGCGGCCGCACACTGGAGGTGACAGCGGCCACTTGGAAATAATTGGAGAAAGGCGCCCCCTGCTGGCAAGTGCCAGCCCACATGTGCAGCACATGTCAGGCTGGGCTGATAGATACAGTCTGTGCGGCTTAGACCCCCTGGCCCAGCGGCCCAGCACCCTGCAGACCTGGGCTCAGGTGCCTGTCCTGAGGCTTTGGACCAGGCGTGATGCAGAGAAGCCATGTGTGTGTGTGCCTGTGTGACTTCATGTACTAGGAATGGTTGATTCCACACTGGGGATGGCATTTTCTCAGGAAAGCATTGCTACCAGCTTCCTAAGTGGGGTCAGGGTACAGTGTTAGCAATCACCCATCTAACTAAATGAAACCAAACCAAACCAACCAACCAAACAAACAAAACCCCAAACCTCTGCTGTTTCTTTCAGTTTCTGTCCAGTTTCTTGTCCTTGGTGTTTGCTTGCAAGTCCTGGCCAGAGGAGGGGGTCTATCTGTTTGGCCTTGGCCATATTCTGAAGCTCAGTGTCTACAATGGTCTCTGGTCTGCTAAGGACCTGCTAGAATCGAGGCTCAAGGGCTCTCTCTCTAGGGATGCAATGCATGTCCCCGGAAGCCACACCCAAACTGGCATTTTTTGCTTGAGGCACCTCCGGTGGCATGTAGGGAACTGGAGCCCAGGCCCGTGATCTAAGGGTACTCCTTGGCCAGTGTGGGGCTGGCATATGGTAGTGTGGTTGTTTGTTTGTTTGTTTCTGTTTATTGTTGTTTTTTAAGACAGGATGTCACATAGCCCTAGGTGGCTGTCTTATTTAGTGTTTCTATCACAGTGATAAAACACTGTGACCAAAAACCAAAACAAACAGACAAACAAACAAACAAAACCAAGTTGGGGAGGCAAAGGTCCATTTGGCTTATACTTCCACAGAACAGCTCATCACTGAAGGAAGTCAGGACAGGTACTTAAACAGGGCAGGAGCCTGCAGAGGCAGAAGCTGAGGTAGAGGCCGTGGAGGGGTGCTGCTTACCGGCTGGCCTAGCCTGATTTTTAAAAAAAATTTATTTATTTTTATATCAATCACAGGTTAGGTACTTTGAATCCCAGGCATAGCCCCCTCCCACATTACCTCCTACCCTCCCACTCCCTCCCTCATCTCCCTCCTCCCTGCCCCCTCCATAGCCTGATTTCTTATAGTACCCAGGACCCGGAGTCTAGGGATGCCACCACCCACAGTGGGCTGGGCCCTCCCCCATCAATCACTAACTAAGAAAATGCTCTACAGCCAGATCTTATGGGAACACTTTCTTAATTGAGTTTCCCACCCCTCAGGTAACTCTAGCTGATGTCAAGCTGACATAAAAGTAGTCAGCAGAGTGGCCTTTCACTCAATATGTAGCCAAAGATACCCTGACGTTTGCATCTTCTCGTCTTCACCTTCCATGTGATAGGACTACGGGCACACACTTTCACACCTGTTTTGTTTGTGGCTGAGGATGGGACCCAGAATGTCTTTCTTGCATGCTAGGCAAGTGCTCTACCAACCAAGCCACGTCTCCAGCCCAGGAACCTAAAGATTTGCTAAAGACTTGCTTTCTGGTTCTGTGTATGTGTGGGTGTTTATGTACAGGTATGTGTACAGGTGCCCTCAGAGACCAAAGGCATTGGTTCCCCTGAAGCAGGAGTCAGCAGCAGTTCTGAGCCTCCCAACACAGGCGGCTTTGGTTCCTGACCTCAGGTCAGGTCCTCTGTAAGAGCACCATTCCCTTTTAACTGCTGAGCCAGCTTGCCAGCCCCTAGAGACACCTTTTAAAAGTTAAACAATTGGAATCAGGTAGGAAAGTCTTTACCCATAATCCTAGCACACAGGAGGCCGAGGCAAGAGGATTGCTGGAAATTTGGGGCCAGCCTGGGCTACACAGTGAGACCCTGTCTTAAGAAAACCAAGTGAGGGCTGGAGAGATGGCTCAGAGGTTAGGAGCACTGGTTGCTCTTCCAGAGGTCTTGAGTTCAATTCCCAGCAACCACATAGTGGCTCACAACCATCTGCAATAAAATCTGGTGCCATCTTCTGGCCTGCAGGTGTACATGCAGGCTGAAAACTGTATAAATAATAAATCAAAGAAAGAAAGAAAACCAAGTGAAGAAAAGTCAAATAATTCCATTGACAGGTAACAGCCACATGATGCCAAATTCTGGCAGGGGTGGGAATAAAGGCACAATTGGAGAAAATCATGGTAAATAAATCCAGACGGAGACAGCAGTGCTGTGCTCACATGGGCTCATTCACTGTAAGAAATCTTTGTTCTGTCGTATAAACTTTTTCTAGGAGAGAAATCTGTTCCCTCCTGTCCTCTAGATAACTCCCCAACAGCAGGCCAAAGTGCAATTCCACCCAAGTTCAACCTGGGGAACCAGGGAGTTTATTAGTGTTATTTGCAGAATGTGTGTGAAAGCGGCTACTTACAGGACGATGGGTGATCCCCAAGCAGCTGCAGTGACACACAGCGTGGGTGACAACCTCCTCATAGTTGTGTAGGTCGAGCCCTCACGGACTTTGGGAATCAAACGTGGGTCTTCATGCTGGCCCAGCAAGCACTTTGCCGACGGAGGCACTAAATTGTCCCCCACCCCCACCCCAATCAGGCATTCAAATATGGAAGGGAGGTGGGAGCCATCTTTGGGTGCTTCCTAGTTTCTGAGTTTCTCGGAAGGAAGAAGACAAGCCTAGCCTTGGACCTCTGATCCTCCTGCCTCAGCCTCACAAGGGCTGAGATTACAGGTATAAGGCCCTGTATCCCGCTCTCATTCTTTATAAAGAATTTTATCCAGGTGTAGTGGGTCTTCCCAGCAATCCCAGCATGCTGAGGATGAGGCAGGGAGATTGTCATGAGCTCAAGCCCTGCCCACCCTGCCCGGGATTTGTAGAAAATGCCAGACCAGCCAGGGCTACAAGGTGAGATCTTTTCTCAAAACAATGACAAAGTTGCATGCCACTGTATGGTTGTCAGGAATTGTTTAGCAATCTCCCGCTGGTGAGCCCTAGAAGAGTCTAAATGTCACAGTGAGCATGCTTGTGGTGAGTGACAGAATAAGGGTGACACTTTCTATTGACTCGACGGGTTGATTGACCATAAACATCACACAGCTCATCAGCTGCAGACCATGTCTGTTCCCACCGGACCTCTCAGGAGCAATGCCAGCCAATGCCCCGCAGTCTGCCAATCTGGAAATAAAGAGGGTCCCCATTTCCTTCCTGTTCACATTTCCCAGGCCAGGCCAGGCCCCTCCACGGACTGAGCAGGTGGATTCCACTTCCCGAGTCTCCGTGGGGACTGGTCCTTTCCTGGGCACTCTCCATGTGTTTGGGATGTTAACGCATTGTTACTTCCTTTCCTGGTGGCTGGCTAGGTTTCAGCTTTGGCTGTGGCTTTCTGGCCTGCTCTGGATGAGTGTCACACATTCTCTGCCTGAAGTTTTGCCCCACTTCAGGGCTGTGGTCTTCAATGTCACTACGACCTGCTGCCTGAGTCCAGGAGTGCTGAAATCCCATCATTGTCCCAGTCAATCGGGCTGATGGCAAGCACATACATGGCATCTATAGAAATATACACAGTATGGGACACTCTTTCTTTTATTTTTGTATGTGCATGTGTGTGTGTACAGTCACCACTGGCACTCACTAACACGTGCACACAGAGGCCAGAGACTGATACTACTTGTCTTCCTCAGTCACTTCAGTAACAGCATGGTCTGGTGCTTCGTATTCGATTGTTAACTACGTAGCTCCCGAGGTCTGCCCAGGTCTGCTTGCTGCCCGAGGTCTGCTTGCTGTCTCTTGTGAGCAAACCATCACTTTCCCCGGTAATGCTGTATAACCTTGCCTCCTTGTCTGACCAGGAAAAAGCGTACACCTGGGAAGGGCAAAAGGAAGGGGCAGAGAGCAGGTTGGAGGGCTTTGAGGACCCGAGGAGACAGGTAGCGGAGGAGGAAGGAAGCAGAGGTCTGGGTGGGTTAGCATGCAGAGGAGCACATGGTTGGACCTGCATGGTTAGAGGAAAGCCGCTCAGAGGAAGAACATTAGCAAATATTTTGAGATTATGGATGGGAGGTAGGAATTATTGGAGCAGATGGCCTGGGATGGGGGCTTGGGAGGTAAAGGTAGCTTAGGAGGTAATATCTGCCTTGCCTCAGGTGAAATAAGGCTATTCTGAAATCTATCAGGTGTCTGTGTTTTTTATTGTTTATAATAGCGGGTGAGATAAGACCGTGGCTATAATTAGGCCATGTAATAATAAACTTTATTAGCTATTTTTTTAAAAATACTGTACCACATGTCTCTGACTTACCTTTGGGGACAAGGTCTCTCACCAAACCAGCACTTATCGATTTGGTTAGGCGGGCTGGCCAGCGAGCCCCTGAGCCCCTCCTCTCTCAACCCCAAGCACTGGAATTGCAGGTGCTCACAGCCATGCCCAGCTTTTTAACCTGGTGCTGGAGACCAAACTTGGGTCCTCATGCTTGTGTGCCAAGCATTCTTACTGAGTCAGCTTCCCAGCCCCCAGAACCTGCTTTAATAAAGGGGTGTCTTAGTTACTTTTCTACTGTGTGATAAGGCACCTCGACTCAGGGTTGGATCAGTGGTTGAGAGCACTGTCTGAACTCTTCTGGAGGGCCTGCAGGTGATTCCCAGCACCCACGTGGCAGCTAACAACACTCTGTAACTCCAGTTTCAGGGTATCTAATGTCCTCTTCTGACCGTCTTAGACACCAGGCAAGCATGGGGTGCACACACATGCAGGCAAAAAAAAAAAGACACCATATCCAGCTTATAAAAGAGTTTGTTTGGGGTGTACCGTTTCAGGAGGTTAGAGTCCATGGACAGCATGCCAGGGAGTGTGGCAGCAGGCCCGTGCGCATGTCACTGGAGGAATAGCTGAGAGCTTCTATCTTGAGACACAAGCACGAGTCACAGACAGCCAACCTGAATGGTGTGGGCTTCTGAAGCCTCGACGCCCTCCCCCAGTGACACTTCTTTCAACAAGGCCATACTCTTAATCCTTCCCAAACAGTTCCATCCTTTGGGGGCCATTCTCATTCAAACTGCTACTGGAGTCCTCGTAGGCCGTAGGGAAGTGGAAGATCCTCCTCCCCTCCCCCCCGCCACACCACTCAGTTGTTCAGAATGTGCCGGGAAGGACAGGAGGGCACCCAAACACACACCTAAGGACTGGGTAAGCGGTGACAGCTGTGTGAGCTTCACCACCAACAACGAAAAAGAGGATGAAAGGAAAGGATTTTCAAGAAGGCAGAGGGAACAATTAAGCCCAAACATGGGGGCGGGGATTCAAGGCCATTCTTTTAGGCTTAAAAAGGCGACACAATATTTTAGTCAACAAATGCACCAATTAATTTTTTTATTAATTACAACTTATTCCCTTTGTAGCCCAGCTGTAGTCCCTGCCCCGCCCCCCCCATCCCTCTTCTTCTCCCGTGCCCCTCCTCCAGTCCACTGGTAGGAGTGGTCCTCCTCCCCTTCCATCTGACCCTAGCCTATCAGGTCTCATCAGGACAAGAGGTAAAGGCAGGGAAACAGAGAAGCTGGAGTCAAAGGGGCTAGAGCCGTGGAGGCATGGATCAGTGGAGCAGGAGTCATGGGGCTAGGGCCAGGAAGACACGGGTCAGGGAGGCAGGGCTTCCTTAGGCTGGTCTCCTTGTGAGCTGGGATAGGCCTAGACGCTGCAGTCCATTGGCCTCCCCTCTTCTGCCCTGTTGAAAATATCCTCAGGCTCCTGGCTGGGGCAGCTTCCTATGAGCTCTGAGTTCCCAGGAGCCGCCCTACCAGACCAGTTGGCAGCTATTCTGGACATGATCCGAGTGTCACTCAAACAAAGACAAACACCCTGTGTGAAGTTCGGGCACAGGTAGCTGGGAGCATTCTTTCTGCCCATTCCCGCTAACTGGAAGTCTCCAGGGAGTCGCTGTGTTCTGGGGAGGCCCCGGGTGCCTCCGTGGCTCGGCCTTTCTACTGAACACTCCCGGTGAACATGGAAGTCTCATGGGCCCTTAATGCAGATAAACATACAACTGCAGGTGTGTTGAAGCATCCGGAATGGTTAGCCCATTTGCCATAAGCACAGGATGCCAGGCTAGCCTTTGCAGTGCTGCCTTTGGGCTGTGGGGCAACAGGAAGCAGGGGCCCTGGAAAGTTCATAATGTGGAATCACAGTATCCCTGGGCCTGTGGCTTCCTGGGCCCTGGCTGTTTCTTCACCTCCTGCCCAGGCCTTAAACACTTACACAAAAAGGGGTGAAAAGAGAATAAAACAGAAGAAATGGAGGCACTGGGAAGCCCAGGCCTCTGGTGTCTGGTCTGAGCCCATGCATGGCTATTGGCCAGGATATCTGGTTCTCCTAAGGGCAGAGGGGCCTGTCCAGGCAGCCAGTCTTGCTGAGGACTTGGCTCCAAGTGCCAGCTAAGTGCTGGGTACAATGCTAAGTGGGCTGGATCTATCAGATGACCACTCAGTGCCTGGATCTCCGATGCAGAGCTGCATGGCGGGCACTCCTCAGGTAGGGTGGCCGAGCGAGGCTTAGTTGAGCCAACTGCTTGGACAAGGAGAGGACAGGCCCACACATAAGGCTGCAAGGCCTCCAGCAGGGTGGGTTTTGGTATCAATGGCCCAAAGATACAGGCCCTGATTTCTCTTTATCCCTGCCTTCTGCCTAGTTGGCCTCACGCCAAATCAAGTGGAGGGCACACTTATATACAAAAGGGCTGCTGTAGTCCCAGGCTTCACATCCAAGTACCACCCCGCCCAGGAGGGAGAGTTTATCTCTCCCAGCTGTTCACACAGAGAAGCATAATGGGGCCCCTCGGTCAGGTGCCTAGCGTTCGTGTGTACACATGTGGCAGGGGGAGGAGGATGTGGTGGGTGTGCAGGAGAGGGTGTGAGCTGTGCCTAACGGTGACCTCTGCTGCCCAAGGGCTCAGGTGTGAGCGTTGCCTCCAGCGTTTGGGTTTATTTCTCAGACAAAAGCTTATCAAGTTTGGGGCGAGAGGAATCTTGGGCCGGCTAGTGCAAGAGAGCTTGCTGGAGACCAGAGCCTGGACATGGGGTGTGGGAAGACTGCGGTGCTGACCAGAAACTCCACTCAAGACACACAGAGGACACACTCCGGCATGCACCCAAGACGGGGTGGGCGTGGGGTGAGGTGTCTCAGCAGACCCACCCAGGCTGAGATCTTCCGAAAGGCTTTGAAATGGGTGGACTGATGGGAACTTCCAGGCCACTGTAGCTATGTATAGAAAGCTGATGCCATGGGTATGATTCATGTTCTTAGAAGCATGTATGAGCTGTCTCTGGAGGAACCCCGCTGATTGTCACCCGGGGACCTATGGCCACATCACACCTATGCTCATCAGGGCATCCCCGCCAGCTCCGCGCTAGCAGTCTGAGGTTTTACTGGCTTCCTCATTGCCTTGTGAGTTCAACAAAACCTCTGGCCACCAGCCTCACGCTGCCTTCTCTTTATTGCCCACCTGGTTTTAGGTGCGTCTGAGCTCTGGAGCAAGTGGCTGGCAAGGGGTGGGGTGGGGAGGGCTGGCAGGAAGGGCCTGCAGGTGTGCTGGCCCTGCCCTGCCGTTCCTCTAAACACACCCTGTGAGGGACACGCCCTTCTGGAGACACGCTACTCCGTTGCTCCCAGAGGCTTCTTCTGGCCTAATCACTCTTGTTACTGTGTGAGCGGCTCGGGGTGGCTTTCCACGCTATGCTTCAGTGTTTCCGGAGGCATGGCTTTAAAGTCGGAGGACACTAAATGTGCCCCATTTCTCCCTTCCCCCCTCCACACACCCTGGTACTCATCTGTGGACGTGACCTCAAGCAGCTCCTCCGGGGTTCAAAGTTTCTTCAGTGTTTCTGTGTCCAAGGAAAATTTTACATTCAGAGTACCTTTGTGTGCTAGCACAAGACAGCATGTAAGTGACTTCCCTCAGAGGGAAGTGCTTTCCTCTAGGGCAGTGATTCTCAACCTGGGGAGTTGTGACCATGTTTGGGGGGTGCTGAACAACCCTTTCACAGGGGTCTCCTAGGAGCATCAGAAAGCACAGAGATTTACCTCACGATTCATAACAGCAGCGACATTACAGTTGTGGATTAGCAACAAAATCAT
The DNA here is from genome assembly GCA_028658305.1 of Pachyuromys duprasi. Lineage (NCBI taxonomy): Eukaryota > Metazoa > Chordata > Mammalia > Rodentia > Muridae > Pachyuromys > Pachyuromys duprasi. Next base: position 22,122,508 of record CM053751.1, read on the forward strand.
TTTCTGGTTGGGGGTCATCACAACACCAGAAACTGTATTAAAGGGTTGAGAGCCGCTGGTCTAGGGACAGACTGTGTCTGCTTTTCCAAACCCAGTGGCTCTCTTGACGGTCACTGTAGCACAGCAACTCAGCAGGAGAAGCAGGGACTTCCTGGGACGTCTCTCAGGGACCCCGCACTCCCTCCAGGCTCCTCATGCCTGGCCCAGTCAGTAAGGACTGCTCTGAGGCAAGCAGAGAGAGAATCTAGAGGCTGCTCTGGGATTAAGCCTGGCTCAGAGGCCGTAAGTGAGTTCCAGAGAGGCACAGGGTCAGTGAGATGCACCGGTCAAGAGCTGGCGAGGGTGTGAGCCTGTCCGTCACAGCCTCCACAGGACATCCCGCCTAGAAAGCAAGGGAAGAGGTCTCCAGAAACCTTTCAAGGCAGAAGATCACCTGACCATGGGCCAGAACCCAGTGGGTGCAAGGTCATGTTGGGCCAGACCTCATCTTTGGGGCCAGGGCTCCTGGGCCGAATTTTAGGGCAAGTAGACACCGTTTTGCCTTGGAAGCTTGGGTGGACATTACAAGCCCTTACTCTATTGGAGTTTCAGGAGAGACTGTCCCACCTCACCCCAGGGCTCTCCGCCCTGTTCCTCAAGGTCTCCACTGCCTGTGTTCCCATAAGGCTGCTTCTGTTTTCCCGGACTCCCAAGTGCTCTGCAAAAGGCCTGAGAGAATAACTGAGGAGGCTCGTGGATCCACCCTGGTGTGAAGAGCCCCCCACTCTCTGCCCCCTCCACAAGGGTCTCATCCCTGCTGGGTCAGATCAGGGAACGTGCCTTAGGATGTGCATCCTAAGGGGTGGGGAAGCAAGGCTTGTCTTGTACCAAGGGCCTGGGCTGCTGCAACCCTGGCTGGGGCGCCAAAGCGCGGTTCGTGACTGGCCCTCTGCTGCCACCTGATGTCCGGGATCCGCCACGCACCCCCTTTACTTCACTTTGGCGTTGCAGGTGTTGCGCATGCTCCTGGAGGGCGGGGCTGCTGCAACAGGAGTCCCTGAGGTTACGAAGTATGTGTGTGTGTGTGTGTGTGTGTGTGTGTGTGTGTGTGTGTGTGTGGTGTGCTTTTTTAAAACAGGCAAATTGGCGGCTGGAAAGCCCATCCCCTTGATCACGATGGGAGAAATTGAGTCCGTAACCCTCGTGGGCGTGGCCATGGCGGCTTTTCCGTCCACGATCCTCTGGCCCACCATGGAGTTCTGTAGAGAGGGCAGCCAGTGGTGGATCAAGGCCTGCCGATGGGTGGAGTTGCGTTCTCCTGAGGAGGAAGCCAGTGCAGAAAGTGCATCCTAATGAATGCCCTCACATCCTATGATTTAAGGCACAGTGCTTCCTCACTGGGAAGTATAGTTCAAAAGAAATGACAGGATGTGGGGAAGTTGGAGTACCCTCCTGTAATCCTCCAGGATTCAGTTTCAGGCCAGCCTGGGCTACAAATCAAATCAAGACCAGGTCTTAAAAAAGCAAAAACAGAGGTTACTGCTATAGCTTAGTTGATAAAGGACTTACTCAGCATGCAGGAAGCTTTGGGACAGTGGAAGCAGCAGAATCAGGAGTTCAAGGTCATCCTCAGCCACATAGCCAGTTTGAAGCCAGCCTGAGCAACACTGTGATCCAATCTCAAAACGAAAATGAAAAAAGGTCAGTGTCATGCCACACGCTTTCGGTCCTAGCACTGGGGAGGCTGAGGCAGACTGAGGTTCCTGTGAGCTAAACTTGTCTATACAGCAAGTTTCAGGCCAGCCAGACTTACATAGCGAGACCCTGTCTTAGATTAATTGACTAATTGCAAATAAAGTGACAAGACCCGGGCTGCTTCTGTTTAGTCTGGGTGGCTTGAAGATACAGTGAGATCAGGGCCCTGGAGTCAAAACCCTCAGCCTTGACACAGAACAGATGGGAGGAGAGAGGTGGAGGTGAACACCAGGGACCTGGAGCAGCCAGAGCTGCAGAGCTGGGCTTTTATTTTAGGCCCTTGGTGGGATTCTATTAAGGGTGCTTCAGGGAAGGCATGCGACTCAAGCGAGTTCAAAGGTCCCCTGGCAGCAAGCAGGCCGGCGGGAGGGGAACACGGAACAGATGCACGGCCTTGGTGAGGCTGAGGTGAAAGGCTCAGGAGGGGCGCTGCCCGCTTCAGAGTTCATAAAGGCCGGGAATTTGCAGGGAGTGGGAGCCGAGGAGGCTCAGGGCCAACTGCCAGGCTTGAGCTGGAATCACCCACAGGTGTGATGGGCTCCCAGCCAGGACACTGTTTAAATGGCCCTGTTTTTGAGCCTGGTGTCACATTCCACACATTATCTCAGTTACAGAGCATAAAAACCCAGGGCAAGGCAGTCCTTATCTCCTTCCGTGGCACGCTACCAGCAGCGTGAGTAAGGCTTTATTGCCCCTGCTCAAGGCACAAGGAAACAGGCTTGGAGGTGACAGAGTTGCTGCTCCTGCAGCAGCCAGAAGCTAAGGCAGTGACTTCATTGCAGGCCACACAGCATGGGTGTGTGTGTATGTGTGTGTGTGTGTGTGTGCAGTTCCAGTGTTAAGGCATGACTCCCTTGAGAGACGGTCACCATTTCAAAGAGCATCATCTGCAGTGTTCAGTGTATTCCCAGGCTCACACAACCATCATCACGACCCAGCTCGAGAACACTTACACAGCCCCCAAAGAAACTATGGGGCCAAGGAGATGGCTCAGTCAGTAAAGTGCTTCCCATGTAAGCACAAAGACCCAAGTCCACTTCCCAGTGTCTGCCAGCCGCTCTCAACCTTTCCAACGCTGCGACCCTTTAACACACTTTCTCGTGTTGTGGTGACCCCAACCATAAAATTATTTTCATTGCTACTTCATAACTGTAATGTTGCTACTGTTAGGAATCGTAATGTAAATGTCTGTGTTTCCTGAGGTCTTAGGTTGAGAAACACTGGTGTTAACTCTCATGTGGTGGCACATGCTTGTAATCCCAGCCCTGGGGAAACAAGAGTCAGGGTGACCCCTTGGTTCTCTGGCCAGCTAGCTGAATCAGTGAGTTCTGAGTACGGGGAGAGACCACACATGCACACACACGCGCGCGCGCACACACACACAAAACCATGTGCCCTTTAGCAGTTACCCAAACCCTTGATGGCCACTGAGCATGAGCATGTGGCTTTGATCTCTCTGGGTACATCACATATGTTGGCTTACCTGACACGTGGCCTTTTGCACCCGCAGAATGTCCTCAAGGCTCACAGAGCGTTTCTGGCTCATGAACTGGCAGTCTGAGGCATGGCGTGGCGTGCTGCTTTGTTTGTTCTCTCTTCTCTGGGTGGGTGCTGAGTGATCCCCACATCTGAACTCTTACACTACTGCTCTGAATGCTCACGGAGCAGTCCCTATTTTCAGTTCCTAGCGCTGTGTGCAAGTATGGATGGGGTAGGAGCGCGTGTATACAAGGCTCATGTTTATAAGTCAGAGTACAGACTGAGGCATCCAGGATGCCTTCCATCTTTTGTTTAAGATTGGGTCTCTCATTGGCCTTGGACTTAACCGTGTAGACACTAGCTGTCCTTCAAACTTCCAGGCAGCCTCCTGTCTCCACTTTCCATTTTAATGAGCAGTGATTACAAATACACAAGTTCTGGGTTCCCAAATTCAAGTCCTCATGCTTGCAAGAAAAGCCCCTGTTTCAATTCCTTGGGTTCACCCGTAAGGGTGAAGCTGCTTGAGTTATCAGAGAATTTGGGTGAGATTTGTCAGAAAATGCAATTTTTTTTTCTTTCAGTTTTTTGAGACAGGGTTTCTCTGTGTAGCCTTGGCTGTTCTGGACTTACTTGGTAGACCAGGCTGGCCTTGACCTCACAGAGATCCACCTGCCTCTGCCTCCCTCAGTGCTAGGATTACAGGTGTGCACCACTGTGCCCAGCTGCAAATGTGTTTTTCAAGGAAGTGGTCCCAATGTATAACCCCCAATGATGTAGGGAAGGTCTCAATTCTCCACACATCATCAATATTGCTATAGTCATTTAAAAAATGACGCTCACTTGTGTATGTTGTGAGAGAGCAGGACATTCACGTGCCTTGCTGCTCATATGAAAGAACTTGTGGAAGTTCGTTCTTTCCGCTATGTAGGTCCCAAGGATAGACCTCAGATTGCCAGCCTTGGCAGCAAGTGTCTTCTTTATCCACTGGGCCATCCCCCTGACCCGGTCCTCCCCTTTCCCTGGAGGATGTGGGGTAGGTACCTCCTGGTGGCTTTGAGTTATATTTCCTAGTGATTAGTGTCCTGGACAGTCTTTATGAGCTTCTAAGTCATTTGCACAACTTCTTTGGAGACACTTGTCATTAATATTTTGCCTGTTTTTAGTGATTTTTGTGCTTGCTTGTGTGTGTGCATGTGCAGAGGTGTATATGCACACATGTGTATAAATAAGTGCATGTGGAGGCCAGAATCTTTCCTATTAGAGGCCAGAGTGTCTTTCCTCACCTTGAGGATCCTTGAGGAGCCAAGATTTTTGAGACAGAGTCTCTCACAAGGCTGGAACTCATGCAGTAGGCTGGCCTGGCTAAGTGAGCCCCATGGACCACCTATTTCTTCCTCCCTGGTGTTGTGATTACCCACCCGACAGCAGCAGCCTGAGAAATCATGGTCTCTGGAAAGAGCCACTCTCTGCTCGGTCCTTTGTTTTGTGTTTGCTTGTTTGTTTGTTTTGGGGGTGTTGTTGTTATTTGTTGCCATGCCCTAGAAGAAGACTTGGAAGCAGGAAATGGTGGAGGAGGCACTGTGCGGCATCTCCCAGACACTTTCCTGTTCCTTCCTCATTGCTCAGCATAGGGCCTATCCCCAAGCTTCCTGCCCTTGCCCTCAGCTCCTGCCTCGTGATGGCCCAAGCCCCCTTGCTAATTCCTTCTGCTATTTGTTGTAATGGGGGCTCCCTGGGTCTGGGTCTGGCTTTCCAGGGCTAGGCTCGCACCAGAGGCTGGGAGGACGACGTTTCCCAGCAACACCCACAGCTGGCCCAGAAGAGGGCTGAGAGCAGGGGCCGTGGCCATACAGGTGGCCCTGATCCCCACTCTGCGATGCAGACATAACTTCTGGCTTGTCTGTGTGCCCTTGACGGAATAGGGTAGTCACAGGGACCTCCCAGGCTGGTTGGGAGCTCATCCAAGACTGGGCAAGTTCCAGACCTAGGACACAGTTCCTAAATTCTCCAGCTGGTGGGGGAAATCCAGAGGGTGCATTCTGGGAAAGCTGAGATGTATCTGTTCCTGGCACCTCAAGCTGCTAAGTGCTGAGCTTGAGACACGATCAGAGTTTGGCAAACACAGGCTGGAATGTGGAATGGACAGCAAAGAGAGGAAAGCAGGGCAAAAAAGATAAAATTACAGCCTGGGTGCAGAAGAAGAGCATGCTGTGGTCCTGGTGGCTGCTTTGGGGGTTTGGCATTGTAGACAAGGAGAGGACACCAGTTAAATTGTTCAAAGACCTCCATGGAAGCAGGCATGTCCTTGTTTGCTGGCATTGTGTCCCGCTGTGCAGCCTGCCTGGTCACAGAACACCAGCACAGAATGGGGTGACACACAACAGTGCCCGTGCTTTCAAACCTCTGAAGCGAGCAGAGAAAGGCTCTCCCATGGGCGTGGCACAGTCACAGCCTGAACTATCTTCACAAAGACAACTCCCACATCTGTGTCCTGCCCTGAGAAACAAAGAGTGTTACCTCAACAAGTAGCCCAGGCTCTGAGCTGAATCTCGTCCTGACCTGCCATTATTGGTCAAGGCATTCAAGGTGTGTGTGTGTGTGTGTGTGTGTGTGTGCATTATTGTGGTCAGAGCACAATAAAATGAGGTTTCATGTTGTACATTGTTACCTAAAAAGTTCAAGCAAATATGTCATACTATTTACATATTTGTGGTGCTGGGAATAGAATATAGGATCTAGCATTTCTTTGCTGAGCCACAACTTTAGTCCCTCACTGGGGGATTCTAGGCAGGTGCTCTATCACTGAGCCACACCCCAGCCCCTCACTGGGGGATTCTAGGCAGGTGCTCTACCACTGAGCCACACCCCAGCCCCTCACTGGGGGACTCTAGGCAGGGACTCTACCACTGAATCACATCCACCCCCAGGCATGGAGGATGACTCAAAAGAGGCTTCGTTACCAAAAGCACACCCGGCATGGTTAATGACTGGTGGTGCTGTCTATACCTTACAGGCAGCTCAGCAGGTCAGACAGATCTCCTTACAGATAGACTGGTCACAGTCCCCACCCCCAGCAATTGTTTATAAAGCCGGAGAGGGACCTTCTACTGTCTTCAGAAGGAGACTCTGGGCAGCAGAGTAGAACTGGCATGTAGATGAGCCTGGAAGAGGCTTTCAAGCAACTGATGAGCACGCGCATACCATTGGATCATTCAAAGGGAGCAGGCGGAGAAAGTTTATGAGAAAATAAAATCAGAACAATTTTCAAATTTGATGGTAAAAATAGTAATAACAGGATGAAGATGAGCAATGACCTCCAAGCACAAGAAACCAGACAACAACCACACTGAGGCATCTCCCAACGAAAGCATCTAAAACAGATGAAGTGGAGATTTCATAAGCGGTTGGAGAGGAAGCCATGCCCCATACAGAGGGATAAATTAAGGATAGCTGTGGGCCTCGAGTAGAAGGAGGATTCTGCAGTCTAGGAAAGGTATCTGTATATTCATATAAAACACATGACCATGAGAGACTGGAGGCTCATCCTCCCAAGACCAGGAATCAGGCCACGGTGTCCACTCTTGCATTCAGCATTAGAACAGACATTACAGCTAGTTCAATGAAGCAAGAAATGAACAAAGAGCAACCAGACTGAAAAGTGATACGTAAAAACAAAAGACACAATTAAAATAGTCAAGAATACTACTACTAATCAATGACAAGAAACATACACAAACATGACTGAACCTCAAGATCTCCTGAGGAGTGAAAATGGCCTCATCCCCAAAGCTGATACTGCACAGGGTCTGACATGCATGATACAGAAAACCTTGACAGTACTGCATGACTTCAGGTGTGCTGAGCCCCTGAGGGGTGTGAGGGAATACTTCAGTTTCTGTCTTCATGCTTAGGTCACTGCTCTAGTCACTTTCCTCATCGCTGTAACAAAATACCGGACCAATGTAACCTGAGGAAGAAGGCTTAATTTTGGCTCACAGTTTGAGGGTTCACAGTCCTTCATGGTGGAGAAGTCATGGTGGCAGGAGCGTGAGGCAGCTGGTCACATTGCCTCTGCAGGAAGCAGGGAGAGAGGAAGGCTGGTGCTCAGTTCCTGTGGTAGCTTGAATGAGAACAGTCCCCGTAGGCTCATGTGTTTGAATACTTTGTCCCCTGTAGTGGAATTTTTGGTTTCTTTAAAAAACTCAGTTATGTTATGTAAACAGGTTTTTGTTTTAATCCGAAGTGGTACAGCATGGAGAGGGTCGTGGAAGGGCGTGGTCTTTGCCAGTTGCAGTTAGTGTAAATACGAGAGCCCAGAAAGAGAAGTCTTGGAGGAGATGATGGAGAGAACACTCTGACAACGCTTCAAAGAAAGAAGAAAACCACTTGCTGCATTTGCTGGTTTGCTGGTTACCTGGACTGCTGGATATCCTGATGACTGAGATTGGTATTGTCCCCCAAAGAACACAACCACTCTAATCAGCCAGAACTAAGTCTAAAGATGTCTATATCACCTTTCCTTTCTAACCTTCCTTTTCTCCTACCCAGGGTTGGGGGGTGGTTGGTTGGAAGGGAAGTAGAGGCTTAAAGAAACCCAAATAAAGTAGAGTTGTAAAGAGCGCCTACAATCTCCAGTTAGTGTAACTGTATGGGAAGAATTGGTGTTGGAATCTCTAAGCAGACATCTCTACGGCCAGCCCCAAAGGACCTGATGAACTGGTTATCCGGCATCTGTGAGGCCCCCCAGACCACCTGCTGACCACTGAAAACTACCTGCACATGCTCTGGGTTGCCGTATAAAAGAACTCGGAGCTCCTCCTCTCTCTTTCTTTCTCTCCTGCTTCGTCCAGAGACAGTCTCTGCCACCCCTTTCCCTTCCCCCAATAAACCTCCCATGTGGAACCAGTCTCGTGGCGTGATTTGTGAACTTGCCGTGTAACTCTCTTCCGCACGATTCTAGCAATTGGAAGGTGTGGTATTGTTAGAGGTGTGTCAACTGGGTGTGGGCTCTGAGGTTTCAAAAGCTCCTGCCAATCCCAGGTAGCACTCTCTGCCTCACACATGTGGTTCAAGATGTGAGCTTTGAGTTGTTTCTATCACCATGGCTTTACTTTACCCTCGTGGACTCTAACACTCTGGAACCATAAGCCAAAACCAATGCTTGCTTGCTTGTTTTCCTCCCTCCCTTCCTCCCTTCCTCCCTCCCTCCCTCCCTCCCTCCCTCCCTCCCTCCCTCCCTCCCTCCTTTCCTTCTCTTCCTCCTCCTTTTTTTTTTTTCTTTTTTGAGACGGTTTCTCTGTGTAGCCTTGGCTGTCCCTCAAACTTACAGTGATCTGCCTGCCTCTGCCTCCCTGAGTCCTGGGATTAAAGACATGTCCACCATACCTGGCACAAGCGCTTTCTTTTATAAGTTGCCTTGGTCATGGTGTTTTTGTGACAGCAATAGAAACTAATAATAAATGATAAGAAAAACAGTAACTAAAACAGCTCTGTTCACTTTACTCGGTCTTGGCCCCAGACCATGGACGGTGCCACCCACATTCAAGGAGGGTCCCCAACAGTCTACGGACTCCCCAACAGACATGCCCAGAGCTCACCTCCTAAGTGGCCCGAGATTCTTTCAAGGTCAACAGAAGGTCATGTGTCTGAGAAAGAGGAAACTTGAAAGATTCTGGAAGGCTTCGCTCCAGCTTTATAAACAGCTGCTGGGGGCGGAGACTGTGGCGGGCAGAGCTGTCAGGAAATCTGTGTGACCCTGTTGAGCTGCCTTTAAGCTGTGCAGAGAGTACCGGTTGCAGCTTTCAGGAGTCGCCATCCATGTTGGAGTGTGCTTTTGGTGATGAAGCCTGTTAGGGGTCATCTCTGCTTCTCTGAGTAACCCCCTCCACACAATACTCCTGTGAGTAACCTCAGTAGATACTGGCTCACCAAGTTGTGTTTCTTTGTTTGTTTGTTTTTTGAGACAGGGTTTCTCTGTGTAGCCCTGGCTATCCTGGAACTCCTTCTGTAGACCAGGCTGGCCTCAAACCCACAGAGGTCCATTTACCTCTGTCTCCTGAGTAACAGGATTAAAGGTGTGCACCATCACTGCCCAGCTTTACCGAGTTGATTTTGGTGCAACCATTACTTTGTTCTGTTGTCATTCCCTCTTTCGGGGTGAGTAAATGTGTGTGTGTGCCTCCTGGGGTGGGGATCTTGTACAATGGTAAGGCAGATTGGCATGTTGGTATCTTACATATACCACGTTGGGTGGTGTATCTCACAAACAGTGTTTACCATCCTATGCCCACACCAAACGCTTGCCGAGATACTGTCAAAAACTGATTACGACCACCACAGGCTCCGTGTCTCCAGAGCCCTCGTGATAGCCTGGCCCCAGTGCCACAGCACAGCCTCCTCCTACAGCACCCCTGAGGGTCTCCTAACACATGCTTCCAAAGACAGAGTCCTCCGCCCCATCTGTGTGCTCCCTTGATCGCTTCCCAGCTCGGTGGTGGAGTGGGTACACCTGTGCAGGCCCTCGATCCACAGCCATACCCAGCTGAAGTCATACTGTGGGGTGCGTACAAGTATGGGGTGATCTTTCAAGTACGTGGCACCTGTGCAGGCATTGCGTGGCTTTCTGTCTCTGTCACAGAATTTAAGGGATGGAAGATTTGTCACCGCTCGTGGTTTCAGAGTTCTTGGCTTGTGGACGTCTGGCTCTGATGCTTTGGGGCAGTGGACAGAGTCCTGGGGGCATGAGAAGAGGGAGCCCAGGAAGTTCTACTCATCAGTGAGGTCCCAAGTACCTTTCTCTTCTCTTTGCTTAGGGTGTGTGTGTGTGTGTGTGTGCACGCATGTGTGTGAAAGTGCACATATAGTGTGTGCATGTGTGGAGGTCCGAGATTGACACTGGCTGTTTTCCTCAATCACTTCACCTTGTCTTTTGAGTCAGGATCTCTCACAAGCCTGGAGCTCACTGACTGGCTGTACCCTCCCTAGTGCTCGGCTACAGACAAGTGCCATATGTGGCTCATATGTAGCTTCTGGGGCTCTGAACTCAGATCTTCCTGTTTGCATGGCCAGTGCTTTGCTGAGTAAGCCGTTTTCTCGGTCTCTTCCTTCTCGTCTTTGAGACAATCTTAATTGGTATCCCAGGCTGTCCCGGGGCTAACCATGTAGTCCAGGCCAGGACTCAGGGGAATCCGCTGATCTCAGCTTCCAAAGTGCCGATATGGCAGATAATAGCTGCTGTGCCTGGCTCCGACGCATATGTTTTCATCATCTCCCAATGCCCCACCAAAATGTGGATCATTGAGGATGAACCTGCCAGTAAGGCCAGAGCCCCCCGGAGCCACTCTTCTACCTAAGGGCTCCCTCTGAACCCTGCAGAATTGCAAACCAAGCCTCTATGCATGAACTTAGAGATAACCTCAGGTACAAACCATAACACAAATCACTTAAGTCATTGTCTCTTTCTTTTTCAGCCTTTCTTATCTAACTGTATTTGGTGTAGGCTAGAAATTTGCCTCTAGGTACTGCTTTTACTGAACCCCACACATTTTGCTACATTTGCTAGATTGCTTCAGTATCTTTTAGAAAAACCACTTAAAGTTTTCACTTTGATTTCCTCTTTGGATCGGGGACTGTTGGTCATGAACTTTACATTTTCAGTTAGATAGGAGTTGTTTATATTGTAATTAATTCTGTTGAGTGTAGAGAATACACCGAGACAGCAATCTTTTGAAGTGTCTTGAGGCTTTCTATGGCCCGACATGTGGTCAATATGACAATGCTGTCTGTAGACGTGAAGAAACCCTGGCTTTGGGTCCCGGTACCTGGGCTGTATGACAGCCAGTCACCTGTCCATCTCCTATCTCTCCTGCCATTCTTTAGTTGAGAAGCCACCTAGAGTCTCAGCTTAGAACTGAGAATGACACATGGCTCAGTTACTGTTACTATAACAAAATACCATGACTGAAGGCAGCGCAGGGGGCATTTGGATTACATATTTCAAGTTATACTCCATTAAAGGAGGCCGAGATAGAAACTCAAACTGGACAGGAACCTAGGGGTAGGGGCCGATGCAGAGGCCACGGAAGGGTGCTGCTTATGGCTTACTTAGTCCTCTCTCTTATAGAACCCAGGACCACCAGCCCAGGGATGGCCCCACCCACAATGGGGGTGGATCCTCCCACGTCAATCTCCAATTAATAAAATGCCCTACAGGCTTGCCCACAGACCAATGAAGGCCTTTCCTCCGCTGAATTCCCTACTCTCAGATGACTCTAGCTTCTGTCAAGCTGACCTAACATCAGCGGCCAGCGCCCTGCTTCGCAAGCATAAGGACTTCAGTTTGATCTCCCGAACCCCATATTAAATAAAAGAAAGAGAAAAGAAAGAAAAAAGCCAATACTGGTTTCCTGTGCTCGTAATCCCAGCACTGGGGAAATGGCGGAGTCCTGGAGCGCACTGGCTAGCCAGTCTTGCTAAAGCTGTGAGCTCTTGGTTCAGTGAGAGACTTCATCTAAAAAACCAAGGTGACAGGGCTGGGGAGATGGTGGGATGGATGGAGCACCTGTCATATAAGCACCGTGCCCTGACACTGGCCATGGAGCCATGGAGATGCTGGGCAGGTGTGGTGGCCTGCCTGGACCCTCAGTGTGTGGCAGGCAGGAAGACCTACATAGAAGCCACCTGTGGTACTTGCTTCAGCTCTGGCTAGCATAGAGAGCTCTGGGCAAAAGTGAGAAACTTTGTCTCAATCTGTAAAGCAGAAAGTGTTCGAGGAAGACTCCTAACTCAACCCCTGGGCTCCCCATGCAGGCACACGCACACACACACACACACACACACACACACACACACACGCATGCATTCGCGCATATACATGTGCACCTTCGCATGGAACACGCACACACATATGGAGAGTCATGGAGGAAGAAATCTGTTGCCAGGCTCTGTGTACACACAGGATCACAAACACACAGTTCTCAGTAGTCACTGACTTTGCTTTCTCCAGCCCACATGGACCGGTCTCTACCATGAGGTTTCCTGCAGGTTCAGGATTTACGATGAAGGGACATCCTTCCCCACTTCTAGGTGAGGATTTGAGTCAGTGTCTATATCCTCATTTGCTTTCTGTTGCTATGATAAAAACCACACCTGGAAACAGCTTTGGGGAGGAAAGAGTTGATTTGGCTTATGTGACTTGGTGCAGCTGAGGGAAAAGTCAGGGGAGGAATCTAGAGGCAGAATCGGATGCAAGGCCACAGGGAAGCTATGCTCATGGACTTGCTCTCCATGGCTCGATCAGCCTGATTTTTATTTTATTTCTTTAATTTTGTTCCTATTTTTGTTTTTCAAGACTGAGTTTCCTTGTGTAGCCGTGACTGTCCTGGAACTCACTCTGTAGACCAGGCTTGTCTTGAACTCAGAGATCCACCTGCTTCTGCCTCCCAAGTGCTGGGTTTAAAGGTGTGCACCGTCACCACCTGGCTCAGAGTGCTTTCTTATATATCTCAGGACCTCCTGCCTCTCAGGTCACTCACACGGGCTGGGCCCCTCACATCAATTATCAATCAAGAAAGTGCCCCTCCCCCTGACCTGCCTCTAGACAATCTGATGGAAACAAGTACTTAAATGAATTCCACCTTCCCAGACGACCTTAACTTATGTCAAGTTGATAAAACACTATTGAAATCTGTATCAAATACATTATGCTCCAGCTGCCTGTGTGTTGTTTCTTTAATGGTATATCTTTGCCTGTCTTTTTATTTTAACAGTTTTGTGTCCATATAGTTAAAATATGTTTCACAAATATTTAACTCTCTCTCTCCCCCTCCTTCTCTCTCTTGCTTCCTCTCTTTCTCTCTCTCTCTCTCTCTTTCTCTCTCTCTCTCTCTGTGTACAGGAGACCTGTAGCCCAAGCTGGCCTGGAAGTCACTGTGCAGTCGAGGATGACCTTGAACTTGAGATCCTCCTGCCTCTACTTCCTGTGTGTTGGGATCACAGGTGTGCACCACTGCTCTGCTGGGATGGGATTACAATCTTCTTGAAATTTAGGCAGACACTTTACCAGCTGCAGCCCTTTACATCTGCAGCCCTAACTGCATCTGACATCCAGTCAGATAGCCATTGCTTCTTGGAGTCTCTCTGGTTAAACGTTAAGGTGACAAATCATTCCCGTAGTTAATGGAGGTAGGGCAGAGCTGGCTGGCTCCAGGAGAGAGAATGGATTGTTAGACCCCCTTCATCTGGAGTGTCAGAGAGCAGCTGTGGTCATGATGGAAGGGATGGAGACTCAGACCTCAAACGTTTTGAAAGCAGAGCCCTGGCTGGATGGGAGTTCGTCTTGGGTGGCTTCTTGGAGGGGGAGGCTTTTAAGATGAATCTTAGGCCTGGGTTGGGGGCAGGGAGGTGCCTTACCTAATAGCATTGGAAGTGACAGAGGACCCAGAGGGAAGGCTGGGCTTGGATGAGGATGAGCAGCGTGTGGCCAGGGCTCTGGAGAGCAGATGTGGTCACTGCTAACTGCTAAAGAGTGAAGAATTGTTTTAAACCGAGAATTGGTCATAGTGACGATTCTTCAAGCCTTAATTTACACATTCAGCAGTCAAACAAGATGGACATCTTAGTGGTGTACTTCATGGTTGGATGTATGCAGTCTGTGGGATCCCTGCCGTCTTGTGTACGCACACATGCAGATGTGAGTGGTGGCCCAGAGAGGCCAACATGAGTTATCTTCCTCAGTTCACCTAATTTATTTTTAATTTTGAAATTTTATTTCATGCACGTGGGTGTTTTCCTTTGTATAGTTGTACGTGCACTGTGTGCAGTGCCTGAGGAAGCCAGAAGAGGGCACCAGATTCCCTGGAACTTCAGTTACAGACTACCGTGAGCCCCTTTTTGGGTGCTGGGAATGAAGCTGGGTCCTCTGGAAAAGCAACCAGTGCTCTTAAGCGTGGAGCCATCTCTCCAGCCCCTCCACCTTACTTCTTGAGTTTTTCACTGAACCCGGAGCTCATCTGTCGGGCTAAACTGGCTAATGGCCTCAGGGATCCTCCCAGCGCTGCTTCCCCAGGGCTAGTTTACAGGCCTGTTCCACCACGCCTGGATCTTTGTGGGGCTTCTGGGGGCTGTATTCAGGTCCCTGTGCTTGCATGGCAAAGGCTTTACCCAGTGAGCCACCCTGCCAGCTCCCACGTCCATATGTGTACCTTCAGCATAGCGACACATTGAAAAACATACGTCCGGAGCTGTGTGCAGTCTCATGAGGGTTCATGCAAAAAAGTTCTTTTCTCTACTCTTAACAAGGAAAGGCCTGAGGCCTCCCAGATCCTAGTGTTGGTGGGCCACACTCTCAGATGGAAGCTGCATTGCCTGTCTATGTGGGGAGAGGTCCTGGCCCCAGGCGGAGCCTATGCCGTGACCCAGGAAGGGGGCTGTGTCTGAGGTCTTGTCCTGGCCAGGCCTGGTGTGGCCTGGGCCTGCCCTGTCGTGTGAGCTGAGTTCAGGCTCAAGAATGGCTGTGGACCAGCTGTTCTCCCTGGGGCACTCGGAAAGTTCTCTGGGGTCCAGATGCTGTGCCTGTCAGCACCAACTGACTCCAGACCCGGCATACCCTATAAACCCATCCCTGGCATGCATAGAGCGGCTCAGTCCAGAGGGGAGGGCCATCAGTTCTGATGTGATTACGGACCATAGATGAACAAACGATAATTTCTTTTGCAGGCTGCTGCGGATCCGTGTGGGTGAGCCCCCCACCCCAAATTACATCTCAATCAGTGTTAAAAGCCGCCTGACATTTCCCCGTGATTTATGTATTAACCTTTACAGCAGGCGCCCAGTGCTGATGGCTGTCAGCCAAGCGGGGTAGCAGCTCCTGGCCTCCCTTGCTCTCCTACAACGCCCCTGCTGAGAGCAGCCTCAAGGACAGGAACTCACAGGATGACTCAGGCCAGCAAGGGAATCGGGAAGCCAAGCACCGTGGGCAGTGCCACTGAGGAGGTTGGGGGTTGGGAGCTGCAATTACCACCGCTTTAAGCCCATGGGTCTCAACCTTCTGAACGCTACGGCCCTTCGATACAGTTCTTCGTGTTGTGGTGACCCCCCTTTCCCAACCACACAATCATTTTGTTGCTGCTTCATGACTGATTTTGCTGTTGTTATGGATTGTGGTGTGAGTATCTGCTATACAGGATACCTGATCTGTGAGCCCCTGGGGGTCGCAACCCACAGGTTGAGAACTGGTGGGTTGGGCCTCTGTCTTGGGTTGAAGAAGACTGAAGAAACCATCTCTACTTGGCAGCAGCTGGAAAGCCGGTGGGCAGAGGGTCACAGCTGTGCACACCAAACCCACAGTTGGGATGCCCAAGACACCCCAGAGCCTGACACCTCCAGAACAGTGTGCATCCCAGCCCCCACGCCCGTCATCATGCACCTGTACATACCACCCCCACACTCACCACATGAACACCTAGCCCCGCCAGGGTGGGCACCCGCACCTGCACATATCCATGTCCGTGCTTGGCGGGAGGTCCTGGCACTCAGGTGTCCATGAAGGTCAGAGCCTGTCGCAACCATTCCTAGCTGCAGAGAGGCCTGGGTTGTGTGTGAGAAGCCTGAGAGGGATGTCCCAGCACCGGAGGATGGGTGCTGTGCCAGGGAATTCTGATTTCAAGTCCTGTAGGGCACACTTTGACCACAATACCTTGAGCTGGACCTTCGGCGTTTGTGTGACAGTGTTGGCCATAAATCTGCCACTGCAGACATATTTCTCTGGCCAAAGCATTCACCATCATCAAACAAGTATTGAAACTATAAAGCAATAAGTTGTGACGCTGTATGCAGTTCTGTAAATAATACAGGGTGGCGGTGGGGGATGCAGTGATTTTTGGAACAGTCACTGTAGAGTGACCCACAGTTAACTGGAAAACAGACACTGGGAACCTCAGAAGGCCTGACAGATCTTGCCCCCGTCTCTTGGAGCAACTTCCCTGCAGCCTTTTGACTCTGACCACACAGCACATGCCCTCTTCACCACACATGACATCTGCAGCACAACACAACGGACATAGCCTAACAGGAACACTACACTCTGTTTCTTTTAATTTTTAGGCATCTTTACTTTGTTGTGGGTGTATGGATGCCTTGCCTGCATGCATTTGTGCATCACGGAAGTGCCTGTTGGATCGTCTGGAGTTGGGGTTAACTGTCAGTCACCATAGGGGGCTGGGAATCGAACCTGGGCTCTCTGAAGGAAGGCCTTAACCTGGGAGCCATTTCTCTAGCCCAGGTGCTAGACATCCACGTGCACAGTTCTCAGGGCACATACAGGCTTCTGCAGGGATGTAATAACTTACAAAAGAGACTTAATGTTTCCTTCCCATCAGTCCTCGGGTACACGAATCAAATCAGCATACCTTTGGGTTTGTTTGTCTTAGCATATCTGATTTCTGAAGCTCCCACTTGAGTTGCCGAGCTGAGTCCCATTTAGAAACAAATGTATTAGATAGATTCTGGCTTGGGATTAAGACAGAGCGTGCAGGTTGCCTCGCCCTCCTGCCATGGAGCTTCTTGTATACGTGATGCATTGGCCTCGACACAGATGATTAGGAAATCAAAACACTGACCAACTCTGAAAGTGTTGAAGTTACTTTTGTATCTCAGAGCATCAAATATTCCCTCAGGATTTTATGTGAAAATAAACAAACATAGTGAGGCGTGGTGGTGCGTTCCTTTAAATTAATCCCAGCACCCTGGAGGCAGAGGCAGGTGGCTCTCTGAATTCAAGGCCAGCTTGGTCTACAAAGTGAGCCCAGAACAGCCAGAGCTACACAGAGAAAGCTGGTCTCAGAAACCCAAACCAAACCCAACCCAAAAGCAACAACAACCAAACCCTAAAACATGTTTATTTTATTAGTATGCAAGTTTGCTTCCACCTTCAGCAAGAGGTAAATTATTATTATATGTATACCAATGTAACAATTATACTGTTATAATATTATATAGACTGTACATACATGTATAAATATTATATGCCAAAGATTACAAATGATATAGTTATATTTATATAATTATGTATAAATATAATGATAATGTATATAAACATTATATACCAATGGCAGACAGCTGGAGAGTAGTCCTAGCTTCAGGCATGGCTGGACCAGGGAGTCTCCATTTCCCCATCTAGCATCTATTTCCATGCAGGCCATTTTCTGACAGTCTTTCCCTGTGTAGTTCAAGACCTCAGTTTACCTAGCAGAAACTCCTCCTTCCTCATTCTTATTGTAGAAGCCATGAGGCTGAGGTCTAGTCCGCTGCTCTGGGGTCATATGACTAGCAGGTCATGTGATCACCTCTAAGCCAGTGTGTTTGTGGGGTTGGGGGTCATGCACCAGTTAAGAATGGAGATGAGAGGAACTGGGAAGGTTGTCACAGAGGCTGGCAAAGTTTTGTGGCACATAGCTTTAGTCTCACGGCTAAAGTAGCCCCTCCTCAGAGGTGACTCAGAACAGTAGGTTACAGGAAGGGACTCCCCCAGTGGCCCTAGCACACAGGTCCCTCTGTTCCAGAGGAAGAGGCCTGGGACCCAGGCACAAAAGCACCAAAATAAAATGTCTGCTGGTGTCATTGAGCCAGTATCTACTGAGCAAAGCAACCAGGAGCAGTGAGGGACTGAGAGACAGGACCCAGGGGTGAGTGAAACCTCCCCCTGCAGAGAGGGCAGAGGGGGTAAGAAGTCGGCATGCCCACCCCAGTGGTTGGCTGGTCAGTTGCTGGTCTACCCTTGACAGACCTCTGTTTCCCCACCTGCAATGTGGGAACAGGGCTACTTCCCTTTTGGCTCAGAGGCAGTCACATCCTGCTAGGGCTGAGGACACATTTAGGTGGGCTGAGGTTTGTGGGAGCTAATGGGGTCCCTCATTCTGAGAGGGAACAGGGATGGCCAGGGTGGGAGCTGGGGTGGAAGGCAGGCCTCCCTCCACAGCTGAAAGTTTACTTTCAGGGACAGCATGTCTCCTGGCCCAGCCTGTGGGCAATACTCGGCCTTGCCTCTGGCGCCTTAGACCAGTCCCTACCTCAAGGGGCCTTCAGCCTCTGTAGGCAAGGGAACATGGGCTGGCAAGGGGACAGTGGGAGCCTGGATATTCTTGGCCAACATGTGTCCCAGTCAGTTTATCTAAACAGAAAACTGAGAAGTCCTTCCAGACGTCTCAGGAGCGCTGCGCACATGTGGCTTGTTCTGCCTTCGTGTCTGGAAACCCTGACCCACAGCTGTGAGCCCAGGCTTTTGAGGGAAAGCACGTTCCAGCACCTACCCTGTGTTGGGCCAGACCTGGGTCCAGGAAGCCCAATGGCAAGGATGTGGAGCATGGGGCAGTCTGTTCCTGGGGTGGCTCCTTCTTTTCTGTTACCTGTGTCTTGTGTGAAGGACCCTGGAACTGACATGAACTGTGCAGACCACTCACCCGGATCCGTAAGTTCACGGACAGGCCTCCACAGCTGTAGGAATGAAGTGCCCGCTTCTGGGGGTGCTCTCTACGGTCCCGCCTGGGCTGGGAGCTCTGTCCTGCCCCAGGCCACAGCAGCCTGGGCCGAGGAGGATGTGTCCCCACACTTAAAAGCCGCGGGGGTGTTTATGAGGCCAAGCAGAGGAGGAAGGCATTACAGCAAGGGATTACATGTGTGAGGGCGGGAGGCGTGACAGCAGCAGGTCAGCGCGAGCCAGCAGCCTACCCTGGACCAGACACCCTCTCCCCAGGGTACGAGGCAGGGCTGGCGTCCTTGCTCTGCTAATGCTGGGCCTCTGGTGTGTGCCCGTGTGCGCGCGTGTGCGTGAAAGCATGTGTGTGCGTGGGCCCAGGTGAGTGATGTGAATGTCTGTGCTGCGCGTGCATAGGTGTATTCGGTGACACCTCCCATCCTTACACGTGTAATCTCACCCTGTAATGCCTTCTTCCCTTGCTTGGCTCTCAGTGCAAGGACACATCCTTGTCAGCCCAGGCCTCTGTGGCCTGGGACAGGACAGCGCATAGTTGTATGTTTCTGTGTGCACCAGTGTGCACGCCTGCGCATGTGTGTACACACAGGTGTGTCCACTCCACTCTTGTATGTGAATCTGCATGCTTGTATCGTGCACAGGCACGTGAATCTGCTCCCTGCACGTGTGTTCTGGGGGGTGCAGGCCCACGCGGCCTGTCCTTGCACTTCAGCTGTGTGTGCAGAGCCCCTGGCCAGCTGAACCTGTCTGTGCTTAGACGTCACAGGCACACGGTGAGAGCTTCAGGGCCCGGGAGCCTGGGGACAGGAGGAGCTGTGGCCTGAGTGGGAGAAGGCACAGCTCTCTCTTCGCTTGGACACAGTTAGGCTGGGGAACAGAGGCCTGATGGGTCAGCCTCCCCGTCTGAGGAGACCATTCGTTCAGGGTGCTAGGCAAGGCTGCCCCCTGCTGAACCGCACAAGGGGGGCTCGGCTGCCCCCGGCTGGTGCTGGCCACAGGCTTCTTCTGCTGTTTCTCTGGAGGGAGGCAAGGTCATCGGGGTCCTTGCTGGAACCCTCAGGTCTCTGCAGTGACCTCCGCCCCTCACCCAGTACCCAGGCTTCCCTCTGCTGTGTTTCCTTGGCCGTGTCCTCCACTTGGGACTCAGCCATGCCCTGGCTTGTATAGAGCCTCAGCTGCCTTCCCTGTCTCTCAAGTTCAAAGGTCACCTTGCTCAGAAGACGACTGTCTTGCCCACCCATATTCCTGCTAGGGGAGCAAAGCTACCCAGTCTCTTCTTGCCAGGTCTACACCATGGCTTTATGAGAAGGGGAGGCCTCTGAAGCCCTCGGGTAGTTGTGCCTTGGAAGTTAGGGCAGCCCACAGTAGGGCCCTCCAATCAGGGATTGCCAGAGGCCCCAGAAGATGGTGTATGGGGCCTCCAAAACATTGTAGCACATCAGTTGCTCCTTGAATGGGGTGAGTATATCCCGGAGGAAGCCTGGGAGTGGAGAACTCAATACTTGGTGCTTGCCCTAGCTGGTACAGGGCTGTGGATTCCATTCTGAGCTTAGGTCAGGACCAGGGAACACAGGAAGAGCTGGAAGTTGGGTGTGGTGGTGCACACCTGTGCTGCCAGCATTTGGGAGACCAAGACAGGAAGGTCCCAAGTTCAAGACCACCTCTGTCTCAAAAGAAAATGTAAGCCTGTCTGTGACATCAACCTTCTGCAGGCCGAGGCTGGATGATTTCATAGAGAGGCCCGCTGGGACTAACAGAGAGCTCCAGCCACAGACCCAGGACAGGGCCAAGCTGGGTGGAGGCAGATATGGCTGGGTCCTCCTTGGCCGGTGACACCTCTTTGTCACCCGATTCAACAGAGAGCACAGGGCCACGGTGAACAAAGTCCTGACATTCCCCCTCAATTTCCTTTCCTCCCGAGAAATGGCAGCGCCATGTGACCTCTCTCTGTGTTTATTATAAATCTAATACCCCGTGTTTCAGTTCAGTGAACGCACATCTTATTTGGAACCTAGGTTTGAAGTCGCCTAAAGCTGGCCAGAATGTAATTGTACCAATGCATACAAGATCCTGTTAATTTCTGTCGGGCCCCACCAGCGCCACACTGGCTTGGGGACTGTCCCTCCTACACAATGGAGCATGAGGACCAGGTGCTTTTGCCCAGGATGTGACTGGCATTTTGTGTAAAAAGAAAAATGAAAATGTAATTTTGTAACTGTTCACAGATTGTTTGTTTGGACAACAAAAAAATCACATCACAGGCACACAGGCCGTGACTTTCCTTTCCTTCATTTACTTCCCCTCCCCCTTCCCTCCTTTCTTTCTCCCTTCCTTCCTTTCTTTCCTTCCTTCTTTCTTTCCCTTCCTCCCTTTCTTCCTTTCTTCCTCCCTTTTCTTTCTTTTTTTCTCTTTCTTCCTTTCTTTTTATTTTTGAGGTAATTCCTCCCAAGAGGATGTGTGGGCACTGGTGATGCCCCACTAGAAAGGACCCCACCCCTGACATCAGCAGCCCAGCAGCTGAGCCACAGTGGGGCTTCTGGGCTGTTCCAGGAAACCTTATCTCTGGAACAGTACTTCATCTAGCAGATAGTATGTCTTTTTAAACATACATATTACATCTATTTATTTTGTGTTTTATGCATCTTTGGGCAGGTGTGTGGGATACATATGTGTCACAGATTGCACGGAGGTCAAGTGACAACATTCAGGAATTGATGCTTTCCTTCCTCTGTGTGTGATGTAGGCACCTTCTTCACTCACGAGCCATTTCAACAGGTTTTTCTTTTGTTTCGCTTTTGAGATAAGATTTTACTATGTATCCTTGGTTAGCCTTGGACTTTATGTAGACCAGGCTGGCCTGGAACCCCCCAGAGAGCCACCTGCTTCTGCCTCCCAGGTGCTGGGATCAAAGGTGTGCACCAACAAGCCCAGCCTTTACTTTTGATTATGTAACTGCATCTTCCTCTGTGTGTGGATATGTGTACAAGTGCATGCACCCTTCGAGGCCAGAGCGAAGTGTTGGGTCCCCTAGAACTGGAGTTGTAGGTGGTTGTGAGCCACCTGGTGTGGGTGCTGGGAACTGAACTGAGAACAGTACAGGCTCTTAACCTCTGAGCCATTTCTCCAGCTCAGCAGACAGTATTTCTAATTCCAGGTTACTGCACCCTTGAGAGGAGACTCTCAGAGCAGTGCCAGGCAGAGAGACACTTTGACACACACTGGATTTTGCTGCCGTGATCTGGAAACCTGTCTGCCCGTCCCCAGACCACACGGTGGGGTTCCCAGGCTCTTGTGGATGACTGATGATACCCTCTCGCTCCTCCTTCTCCCGACCTTCCACTCCCCGGCATCCCCACTCCACTGCTGTGTGTGTGAGGGAGGGCTGTCATTGTGCGCCTGAGCGGATGGGCCTGCTCTTTAGTAGTTTTACTGCAGATCCCCAGACCTGAGAAAGAGGGACACTTTTAGCCCCTCTCTATTCCAGGTGCTTCCTTCTCCATTCCCCATGAGACCTTTGATGGCTCCTACAAATTAGGAGACGCACCCCAACATCTGCTCAAAGGCCAGAACTCCAAGCCGCAGAAGTTGATCTCTCAGATTTGAATCAGTAAATACTTTGCATGGGGCAGACTAGCAGATTTCAGCAAAACCTCGGGGCCATCTGGAAACTGCCCATACAGGGTCAATGCTGGCAGAGTCGAGGCTGAAAGGGTGTATCCAGGATGGGAGGGGTCAGATAAAGAGGGAAGGGACCCAGGACTGCCATGGGTTCCATGATACCTGTTTTCACTTTTACACATCAGAGAGAAACAAGCTCTAGCCGGTGTTCTAAGCCTGGAATGTTTATGCTGAGATCTTCCGGGAGCCTCTCTTTGAAAGGAGCATAATCTGATCTGGAGCTCACAGCCCAGGCTTCCCTTGGGTGGGGGAGCTTGGTGGAAATTTCTTTGTAGTGTCATAACTCAGAAGGTGGGAGAAAACCTGGTTTTGGTGAGGAAACTGAGGCAGGGGGTAGGAGGGAGCCTAAGAACAGGAGGCTATTGCAAATAGGAGCACGCTGCAATACGAGGCTATTCCAAAAAGTTGGGATAGAGCTAGAGACAGACAACAGAGGGAAACACCCTTGTCTCTGTCTCCCTGCCCTAGGGATACTGCAAGGTGGTAGGCAGGGGTGGGAAGAGACTTCAAGGAAGTGAGGTATCCAGGAGAGCAAAGGGAAAGCTACTCGGTCCTCGCCCCAGCCCTTCCCCGGCCCTTCTTCTCAATCCAGGGCACCAATGGTGCAGCAAAGGATGGATGTTGAAAGATGGAAGCTGGAGTGTGAGGAGGGACAGACTGGCATGAATGGAGGCGCTGTGATCCCAAGGTTAAAGAAGGGCCAGTGTGGCCTGGAGCAAGCTGGGATCTTTTCCCATACCTCCCTGCAGCCACGCTTGCTTCCTCATCTACTCTACAAGCCCCAAATTCTTTCCATCCTAGGGCTGAGCTCCCATAGGCATGCTTTTTCCCATGGCCGCAGCTTTTGCCGTTGCCTGCACCCCTGTGCTCATGGTGGTGGCGCTAAGGCATGGGGTGTTTGCTACATTGACTAATCAGCAGCTTCCGTTTGGCAGACTGCACCTGGTGGGGAGAGGAACCCAGAGGTATATTCTGGCTTGCTGAGGGAGCCTTTTTTTTTTTTCTGACAGCTAGAGAGCTTGCTGGACCTTCCACCAGATCCCATATGGAGAGCAGCAGCTTGGATTAGGGGGTCTGCCCTCCTTGCACTTTCTTTGGGGGCTTCAGAGCTCTGCAGCCCAGCCCAGGAACTTTGGTTGGGACTGTGGTAACTCGTACACACTCCCTCCCGAACTTGCACTTGGCAGCTCCTCCCAGCTTTGTTAATGGAAACCTACTGATCCGTGACACACGCGTGGCAGACATCTGCTCGGGGTAATGCGCCGGTAATGTACGTATCGATGATCAATCTTCAGATTTGCAAGAGCGGCATAAAGTATTTAATTATAATCACGTTGGGCAAGTCTGCGTGGTGGCAGCGACATTTGAATAGGTCACGGCCAGCCCTCACCCCTGTTATGTTACTGGTATTAAATGCCACTCACTCCTGATGTCTCGGGAGATCACACGCTGGCAAACTGGAAATGCCCCCTTGCTTCTAAGAGCATGATTGATAGCCGCTGCAAAATGATCGCCAAAGCTCACAGTACTCGGCCTCACCTGGCACTGTCCTCACCTTTCCCGTCTGCTGGTGTGTAGGCGGCACATGGCAGTGAACTTGTGTGCAGAGCGACTGAGTCTCCCTAAGGCCTCCTGTCTTGCTCAGGGGAAGGGGTTTTCCTGTTTCAAATCACACCTTGTTAATGAGAACAAACTGCAGGAAGCAAACAAGCTTTCAAAAGATGAAACACAAGTTTTATTTGCTCTGTCGGCAGCAGAAAAAAAAATCCTGTATCTTTGGACACTGAGCCACCTATGATGTGTGAACCATCTGTGTTATGAGCCATCTAAAGCAGATCCAGTGTGATTTGAATCAATGCTTTTAGCACACTGGATGGACAGATATACAAAACAAGGACACAGACAAATGATCACAGTACCCTGGAGCCCACAGGCATGCACACACACACACACACACACACACACACACACACACACACACCCCGAGTGCATCCTGACAGGCCAGATAAGCCAGGGCAGAGCAGAGAAGGCATGGAGCAAGCACAGGTCTAGGTGCTATACCTGGCCAGCAGGCAGGACCCACAAGCATGCTGGGTGTATTGGTAGGAGCAGCAGAGCTCTGGGAAACCTCAGGTGGCATTGCAAGGAGAGGGATCTGAACCTTTGGAAAGGGCAGTGGAGGAGGGCTCCCTCTTCTCTTGCTGGGCTGGGTGTGTGTGGGGGGGTGGAGGGGGCAGGTTTTAGGCAGAGACTGCTCAGCAACGCCTGGAGGTCAGAGTGCAGCCACGCTCCTTATCCGAGGAGATCGCAGCAGGGCCCCGGAGCCTCTTCCATTTCCCCAGCCAGGAAAGGCTCTACAGATCAGGAATGGGAGCAAATGGGTTACTTCACCAGGCTGCAATGGTAGCTAGGCCTGAGGGATCTCAGCTGTGACCGCCTCCTGCCTCTGCCCACCTTCCTTTTCCAAAGCCCATTTCTAAACTGAGGCGGACTGTACTTCTCGACTGAGACAGCCAACCCAGTGGGGAGCAATTTTGTCATTCAAGGGCATTCATCAGATTACGAACCTTCAAATTAACAGCAAACAGTTAACACTGCAAAATTGGGGGGTGCATATAATTTCACTGTGCCTAATTGTGTTTCTTAAACTGCCCACCTCAGTGGTAATAAAATCATTTACATTTCAAATGGAGTATGTGTCCACTCCCGTCTTAAACACTTCGCCGTGCTACATGGTTCCTTCTGTCCCCTGTGAAAGTATCTGCTATAAGGAAGCTGGTAGGAACTGAGTGGAATCAGGATAAAGCGCCCTGCCCCCTCCACTTCCCTTCCCCTCCCCCTAGTCTCTTCCTCGTATGGAAATTACATGCCACTTAAATTTCTTCTTTGAAGTCAGCTCTCACTTCTTTTGCCCAGGCGGGCCTTGAACCTCTAATCCTCCTACCCCAGCCTCCTAAGTGTTGGGATGATGGGCTTGTGCCACCACGCCTGGTCTGGGAGGTAAGTTCGTGCTGCAAACACAGGGTTCTTCTGGTCATGTCGCTCATAGCTTGGCACCATGGTAAGCCTCGGGGTAAGTACTAGTCACAGACCAGATTAACATCTGTCTTCACTGTTTGAAACCTCATTATTCTGAACTACAGGGAAGGCCTTAGCCGGCTTCGTGAATAAGATACAGAGCACTCTAACTCAGGAATGGGGGTGTCTGCAAAGCCACCTGTCTCGTGGCTGAGGACGAAATGCTACCTGATTCCGGAGAACCTCGGTGGGTTGACTGCTGGATGCAGGGGAAGTTCAGTGAGTCCACAGCAAATTCCGAAGTGGAGCCGAATCTGAGCCATGTTTTCCTGCGGGAGAACTGTTTTTCTTTTATTCTTTATAAAGTCACGACATCACCATAAATACCTTTTATAGGAAGGTCTCCAGCTCTCTCCTCCAAACGGAGGGCTGGGGCCCCAGGGCGTTCTGGGAAGAAGAATGCAGATGTGGCCATGTCCAGGGTTCTTGATTCAAGATGCCTGGTTCAAGTCCTGCCTTCAGGGAAGGATCAGGCCCAAATCCTCAACTGACTGTGGCAGCCACCGGGGTACCTCATGCTGCCCAAAAGTGGAAACTCATTTGCTGGGGCTCCAGCGCCGGATACCTGGCTTCCTGCGAGTGATGGGGCGACCTGAGAGCCGGGAAGGGGTCCGGGGAAGACAGGATATAGTCAATGCTGAATTTGATGTCTCTGTGTGCGGCAGGGCTGGCCCGGGCCTCACGATCTGGGCCTGGAGCGCCGTCGGGGCCCGGAGACCCACGCGCTGCTGGCTCAGGGTTCCCCGGGGCCCCCTCGCGCTTGGGGCCGCGTCGCCTACGTCGCCGACGGAAGTTGCCATTCTCAAAAAGGTCCAGAAGGGACTCGCAGCCGCCCGCGAACGTCCAGTAGTTGCCTTTGCCCTTGTCGTGGCCCTCGGTCCGTGGCACCTGTGGGAGTGCGGGGCTCAGCCAACGTCCCAAGTCCCCTTCCCCCGCTCTGGACGCGTCACAGGCAAGTGTGTCTCCGCCCCCCTCGGGGACCTTTTAGTAAGGAGCTTGTCCCGGCCCCGCGACACCCCTCCCCCCCCGGGTCACCATGGACGGCTGGGGACACCCGGGGGGGGGATCCAGCGCGCGCGGCGGGCTGGGGAGGGGCTCACCTTGACGAAGCAGCTGTTGAGCGACAGGTTGTGGCGGATGGAGTTCTGCCAGGCGCGCTGGTTGGAGCGGTAGTAGGGGAACTTGCGCATGATGAAGTCGTAGATGCCGGACAGGGTCACGCGGCCCGCGGGGCTCTGCTGGATGGCCATGGCGATGAGCGCGATGTAGCTGCGACAGAGGTGCCAGACAGAGGGGCTGCATCAGGCGGGGCGGAGCTGAAACCGCAGAAGCTCTGGTGAACTCAGACCTGCCCCGGGACTGGCTGGAGCCCTTGAGACCAGGTGGATTCCCCCTCACCCCCCGCCGATCCCTGCCCCTGCCCCGCCCAGGTCCTGGAGCCCCAAGAACCTGCTAGAGTCTAGCAGGCTGGTGAAGTCTCTACCGAGCCTCGGGAGTCCTCCAAGATCCTCCGGAGTCCCCCGGACCCTCTGAAACACCCTGCCCCGTTGAAACGCTCTTTACTGGCTGAAAGCACCCCCCTCCCCGCGCCAGACCTGCTGGGGTCCCTCTGAATCCCGAAACCCTCTGAACCCTGATGCTCTCTGGAGTCTCTAGTACCCTCTAGACTTTGTGGGACCCTCTAAAGCCGCCCGGGGCCTGCTGGATCCCTCTCAGCCACCCAGGACTCCAGGGGCGTATTGGGGTGCAGAAGAAGTTGTTCAATAATCTCCCTGCTCTTCTACCCAGACTCCATTAGCCTGCTCAACCTTTGGAGGACCCCCCCCCCCCACTCCGTAGCTATCTCGAGAGTGCGCTGGAACATGTCTTTCCTCAGAGACCTGCATAAGGGAGGAATCCCACCTCTCCCTAGTCCGGGAGAGGTCCTGATGAGCCAGCCCTCTACCGCTCCTGTCATCCGCCCCTGGGTCACCTGTACGCTGGCCTTGTGAGCCGCTTTTCCTCGTCGGAGCTGCCGGCAGGGTAGTCGTCTGCGTCGTCATTGAAGCAGTTATAGGGGTACTGTGAGCTGTCAAACATCTTGGCTGCCCTGTGCTGTCCAGAGCTGCGCCGCCCCGCCGCCTCGCCGCCGCCTCCTCCTCCGCGCTGGCCGCCAGCAGCCCGGGAGCCCAGCACTGACTGCCCTCGGCTGGGCCAACAGCGTCTGCGTGCAGGGCGCGGGGAGCCTGGGCTTCTGGGGTCCCCGCCTGCTCCGCCTGGTTCTCTGGCGTCCAATCCCAGTGCGGGGGTTGTCCCCAGCCACCACAGAGTGGGGAGCGCAGCGGAGGAGCTTCGCCACCTTCTGACCCGCTGGCAAGGGAGGCCAAGGGGTGGTCTGGCCCCATAGGCAGGGCGACCCCAGTCCGTCTCCCCTGAGGCCAACCCCGAGTGTATTGCAGGGTCCACGGAGTCTCAGATTCCAGGTTCACCGCTGCACCCACAGCTAGAGGTTATGGGGCCAGTCCTAGAGAGCTGAGCTGCCGTCCCCTCTCCCACAGGACATAGGCTGGTTGCTTTCAAGCCCAGAGCTCAGGGCCTGGTCCAGATGGCGGTTCCTGCCCAATCCTGGCTCCCTGTTTTCCCATTGCACCAGGTGGATGATGAGGGAGACCCAAGGCCCAGGGTTTCTTCCGGCATCCCGAGAGCCCTCCTCCGATAGTGCACCCCTGCCTAGAAACAGCCTCCCATGGGTGCTCTGGGTAGTCTGGTATCTCAGAGATTTTTTTTTTCTTCTTCTGAGCTTTCTGCTGGCTCTCTGGCCCTGGGAGAGGTAAAATGACTGCACAGGGAGAAGGCATCTGAGTTAGAGATTGGGAACCCAAGGCAAGATGGGATGTCTTGGGGACTCCTGGCATCCCAGGGACTTCTTTCCAATAATCTACAGAAGTCAGACTAGGTGCGATGTCTGTGAACCCAGGGAGATGAGAGGCCAGGGCTAGCCTTAGGTGAATTTCCTCTTCAAGGCAGCGCTTTTGCTTCGTTGCTGGGGCCTCGTGCTATCCCTCCTATGGTAACCAATGACGATGACACTGAGGTCCTCTGTGGAGAAGCCTGAGTAGGCTGGTCCTGCTGCTTTGGGCCGTGGTGGCATGGCTACTGCCCCAGCCCAAGCCACACACAGCAGGAGTCAGGAATCAGGGGAAAGGAAGTGCAGGGCCCCTCTGTGAAAGAGTTTGGCAACTGGTTTAAAAATTAAACATGTAATCAGTAGTGGTGGCATAGGCCTGCCTATAACCCTGGCATTCAGTGGGCTGAGGCAGGGCGACCATGCAGTTCAGGTCAGCCTGCACTATGGCACGAGATTCTCAAACAAACTGACAAATAAGACACAAACACATGTGTACCATACAGTCCATTTATTCCATAATACACCTTTACACACAGTCATGCAGAAACCTGAAATCAGCCCCAGAAGCTCAGAGAAGAGTTCCTGAAAACATCTTCTGATTGGAAACACACCTTTCAACAGGCGTGTGGCTGGGTAAATTATATAGCATCTATTCTGTAGAGTAGTACACGGGCAGTAGAAATGGAGGGACTCTAGGTATATGCAGTGACCAGGCTGACCCCTCTAATAGAGCAGAAAAGCCAGTCCACGGAGTTTACCCACTTTATAGTCTGGCTCAGGTAACACACATGAGTGACCAGGTTGATGCAGCGTGGCCTTATGACTCTGCTTAGTGATGACACAGGCTCCTTCACATAGTCCCAGGCCCACTCAGAACCAAAGAAGAAAGCCAGATCACTTTCCAAAGGGAGGAGGGTAAGGACACAAGGTGAGGAGGGCAGATGGGTTGGATGGTGCCTTGCAGCCATCTTTGCATTGTGAGGAGAGCAGGTGGATAGGAGCGGCTATACAGCCATGCTTGTGAAACTAAAACACTGTCCCAGAGGCCTGGAGAGGTGACAGGAAAGAAGACAGGTAACCAAGGAAGAGAGGAGTAACTTCTATGTGACATGAGCCTACAGACTCCAACTGCAGACACACACAGAGGAGTCTGTCAGACATTTAACGGCATCAGAGAATAGTGCTGATATTCTGGCAGACATAAAACTTGCCCTGGCTCTCTCCGACCCTGACTGTCACTTGTTTCATAGCGTCTCTTGGGAAACTCCAACATGTTTAAATTTATTTTAAGCTGGGAGGTGGTGGTACACGCCTTTAATTCCAGCACCAGGGAGGCAGGAGTAGGTAGATCTCTATGAGTTTGAGGCCAGGCTGGTGTACAAAGTGAGTTCCAGGACAGCTAAGGCTATACAAAGAAACCCTGTCTCGAAAACAACAACAATATTTAGATGATTTGTTTACTTTATTTTATGTGCATTAGTGTTTTGCCTGCATGTATGTAAGGGTAT
This sequence comes from Pachyuromys duprasi, assembly GCA_028658305.1. Classification (NCBI taxonomy): domain Eukaryota; kingdom Metazoa; phylum Chordata; class Mammalia; order Rodentia; family Muridae; genus Pachyuromys; species Pachyuromys duprasi. The sequence continues at coordinate 22,152,359 of CM053751.1, forward strand.
TGGGTCCTCTGGAGCTGGAGTTATAGACAGTTGTGAGCTGCCATGTGTGTGCTGGGAATTGAACCTGAGTCCTCTGGAAGAACAGCCAGTGCTCTTGACCATTGACCTCTCCAGCCCCCTAACATGTTTGATTTTGACAAAGCCTTACTAGCTTAATTTTCCTTGCTTTGCCAGAGCTTTCGTTGTCCTTGGTTCCAAAACCATGGTTTCCCACAGAATCTTCTGCTGAGAACTGTACTTACTCAGCTGTAGATGGGGTGGTATCGGGCCTGTGTCACAATGTGGGGGACCCTGAGGATGGAAGGGGAGAGAAATAAATGTGACACCAAAGTCTCAGGTTCCTGAACTGGGCAAATATGGTAAGCAACCACTTTGAAAATCAATCTGTCGCGTTCTCAGACAATTAGGAATAGTGCTTCCTCAAGATGCAGCTACACCACTCCTAGCATATATCCAAAAGATGCTCAACTATACAACAAGGACATTTGCTCAACTGTGTTCATAATAGCTTTATTCATAATAGCCAGAATCTGGAAACAACCCAGATGTCCCTCAATGGAGGAATGGATACAGAAATTGTGACACATTTACACAATGGAATACCACTCAGCAATTAAAAACAAGGAAATCATGAAATTTGCAGGCAAATGCTGGAAACTAGAAAAGATCATCCTGAGTGAGGTATCCCGGAAGCAGAAAGACACACACGATATATAGTCACTCATAAGTGGATATTAAACATGTAATATAGAATAAACATACTAAAATCTGTACACCTAAAGAGGCTAAGCAAGAAGGAGGACCCTGGGTAAGATGTTCAATCTTCATTCAGAAAGGCAAATGGGATAGACAACAGAAGAGGGAGAAAAACAGGGAACAGAAGAAGGGCCTACCACAGAAGGCCTCTGAATGACTCTACCCAGCAGGGTATCAGAACATATGCTGAGACTCATAGCCATACTTTGGGCAGAATGCAGGGAATCTTAAGAAAGAAGGGGGAGACAGAAAGACCTGGAGGGGACAGGAGCTCCACAAGGAGAGCAACAGAACCAAAAAATCTGGGCACAGGTGTCTCTTCTGAGACTGATACTCCAACCAAGGACCATGCCTGGAGATAACCTAGAACCCCTGCACAGATGTAGCCCATGGCAGCTCAGTCTCCAAGTAGGTTTCCTAGTATGGGGAACAGGGACTGTCTCTGATTAGACTCAGTGGCTAGCTCTTTGATCACCTCCCCCTGAATGGGGAACAGCCTTGCCAGGCCACAGAAGACTAAGCAGCCAGTCCTGATGAGACCTGATAGGCTAGGGTCAGATGGGAAGGGACGAGGTCCTCCACTGTTAGAGGACTGGGCTGAGGAAGCAGGCTACAGCTGGGACACAAAGTAAATAAATTGTAATAAATTTAAAAATAATTTAAAAATGTATGACTTCAAAAAAAAAGAGAAGGGGGCTGTGGGGCTCTGGGGTAAGGGGTGTTGTTTGGCTTGGGGAGATGGTGGTGTGGACGGGACGGGACTCAGCATTGTGAATATACGAATGCTGTTGAGCTGCAAACAGGTAATCCTAGCACTCAGGAGGCAGTTCAAGGTCACCTCACCTACATAGTGAGTTAGAGAACAGACCCTATCTCATAAACAAACAAACATTGCCAAAAAGTGGCTGGAGAGATTGCTGAGTGGTTAAGAGCACTGGCTGCTCTTGCAGAGGACCTGGGTTCCATTCCTATCCCCAAATGGCAGCTATCTGTGTATCTAGCCCCAGGGGATCTGACCCCCTCTTCTGGCATCCCTGGGTATTGCACACATGGGGTGCAGACAGACAGGTGAACACACATAAAATAAATAAAACTGTTTACAGGTAAGAGTGTTGAGAATGTTTAAATTAAAAATCTAATACTTGCTTAAAACAGAGGCAAAATTAAGCAAGATTAGTAGAAGTCAGAGACTGTGTGTGTTAAACAGGGGGTGGTTGGGTACATGTGCAGAGGCCAGAAGAGGCCATGGGTATCCTGCTCTATCATTCTCCATCTTTATTCCCTTGAGGCAGGGTCTCTTCCTGAATCTGGAGTACAAACACGCACACACACACACACACACACACTCAGTCATACCTGGGCTTTTTACATGAGTTCTGGGGATCCAAATTCAGGTCTTCATGGTTGTACAGCAGGGGTTCTTAGCTGTTGAGCTATTTCCCCTGCCCTGTTTTAATTAATTAATTAGCTAATTAATTGTCATAGGGTCTTACAGTCCAGTCCAAGCTGGCCTGAAACTTGAGCTCCTCCTGCCAAAGCTTTTGGACCACAGGGGTGTGGTTTCTCCATTCAGGGGTTCCTATGTGGTACCGGAAATGTGGGGACAGACTGGGAGGCCCATTCCTGCTTGTGTTCTGCTGGATGGTCTGGGGTAGGGAGCTGAATGGATGGGGGCAGTGGAAGGTGGTACAGATTCTGTGTACATTGGAAGGTGGAACTGTGAGGCCATAGAGTAAAGGGAACTGAGGGTCATGGGAGGCTCCTGTGTGTGGCTGAACAGCTCAAGGACGCAAACACTGTCGCCATGGGAACGGGAGAGCAGAGCAACGCAGGGAGGAAGCCTAACACTGGGTCTCACAAACAAGGCCACATCTGGACCTTCCCCAGGCTTCTAGATGGCTTAGGCAGGCTACTCCATCAAGTGCCTGTCCTGCACCCTGGCTTACCTGGGTACATGTGTGTCCCTAGTGAGAGGCTTAACTCATTTCACATATTCCTTCTCTGGACAGTTCTGGAAGGCTAGTGTGAGCTTACACTTGCCAGAGGCCAAAGGGAAGCCGAGTACTACGCACCTTGATATTTCAGAACCATCCACTTATTTAGGCCCCTTTATCTCTGCGTTATGTGACCTTTCTTGGGGAGATGTGAAGAAGCTCACTCTAGACAGGGCGAGGACAGGTCAAAGAAAACATTCTACCTAGGTTTAGTTTAGTGAAGCAATGGGTTAATTGGGGTTCCCTATTGGCACATGATACAAATGGATAGACAAGTCAGGAAAGCTGCATCCTTGGAGTCCCTTGTAAGACTGTAGCCCAAGGCTTGCCCTGTGGGAGTAAATATTCCTCTTTGTGTTACCCTGGGAGGGGCCTTCTGAGGCCTGTAAGTCTGAGGAGCTGCCTGAAACTTGGGAGTTTGTTTACTTCTCAAGTCTTAATTAGCATCCTCCAGGAGGGAATGGTTCCATTCCTAAAAAGAGCTTACCCATCCGAAAGGAGAGTCTTTGGACAAAATGGCATTTGTCTCAATGATGCTCTGGCAGGGGTGACCCAAGATGACTGTGTGGTGTCCCAGCCATTCCAGGTAATCATGAGAGCGTGCAGCTCATCCTGTATTCATGTGCCTGCACCTGCCAAGAGCACACATCCTACACCTATTCAGCGTGGTATCATTACAATATAACTTGTGGCCCCATGCAAACCTGCATGGTCATGACACACAGGCTTCGTGACCCACTGCCTGTGGTGGTTTGAACAGGAATGCCCCCACAGCTCCTAAGTTGAATAGTTGGTCATTAGGGAGTGCTGCTACTTGAGGGGGATTAGGAGGTGTGACCTTGCTGGAGTAGGTGTGGCCTTGTTGAAGGAAGTGTGTCACTGGGGGTGGGCTTTGGGGTTTCAGAAGCTCAAACCAGGCCCAACAGCTCTCTCTCTCTCTTCCTGCTGCACATGGATCCAGATGTAGAACTCTCAGCTTCTTCAGCATCAAATCGGCCTGTACATGGCCATGCTTCCTGCCATGATGGTAATGGACTAAACCTCTAAACTGCAAGCAAGCCTCAATTAAATGTTTTTCTCTATAAGAGTTGCTGTGGTCATGGTGTCTCTTCACCATGACCCTAACTAAGACATGGCCCAGGTTCTGGATCCACGTGTTTCTGGATCATACATGACACCATCCTGTCCATATCACCTGTCCTAGTTTAATATAAAAAAGACACCCACACGTGTGCACATGGGAACCAGGTCTCTGTTCATTCTGCTAACTACAGATAGCAGTGACTGCATGTATCCTAGGCTGGTCTTGAACTCACCACATAGCCAAAGATAGCTTTGGACTATATTTTAGTAATTTTTTTCTTTTGAAAAAGATTTATGTGTATGTGTACATGAGTACACATACGTGCATGAACGCACTGCCAGAGGTGTCCAAAGTCCCTGGAGCTAGAGTTACAGGCAGTTGTGAACCACGCAGTGTAGATGCTAGGAACGGAACTCAGGTCCTCTGCAAGGGGGGCAACCACGGAACAACTTCTCCAGACCTGTTTTCTGTTGTTTTAAAGACAAGGTCTCGCATATCTCAGATTTCCTTTACACTCATTATGCAGTGCGAAGCCTTGGGTTTTATTCTAACAATTGCATAAACCAGGCCAGGGGTCCATGTCTGTGTTCCCAGCATTGCACAGGTGGAGGGCAGAGGATCAGGAGTTCAAGGTCATCCTCAGGTATTAATATATAGCAAGTCTGAGGCCAGGCTGGAAAGCTTAGACACAAAATAGAATGGCAGATGGTTGGTGCTTGCGCAGCCTTCAAGGCTGGCTGTCCTTGAGTAACAAAGGCCTAGAGACTATGTTGGCAGAGTCAGAAACCCACAGTTCCAAGCCCCCAGAACCAGGGCCCTGGCTCTGGCTTCAGAAGCCACAGGACTATGGCCCTAGGTGCCCAGGTGGAGGCTTACTGCTTCAAGGTTTAGCAACCAAAGACCCTGGCACATGGCAGTGATTGGAATCCTCAGCTTCCAGCAGCAGTGAATGCCAGCTGCGTCCATTAGCGCCACAGCTTCCAAACAGGCCTTGGGTGCTGGGACCCTCAGCTCTCCAGCAGCCAGTGTTTCAGCTCACAAGGCCCAGGCTGGGGCCCTTGGCAGATCCTTGGTGCTCTCTCAGCCACCGTGGTGCAGTTTCTGGTCTCTGGCTGTTCATAAGAGTCTATCTTTGGGGTCTCCGCTCCCGCTAACCTTCTCCATTGTCTCAGCTTCCTGGCATTGCTTCCCATCTGGGGTTCCCCAGCTGCTCTTTTCTCTTTACTACCAAATCATCATCATCATCCAGAGTAAGCTGTCTGACAGCCACGGATAAGACGGTATCCTCTGAAGCCAGAGTTGAGCTTCAACAGCTGCGGTTGCTGTGTAGCTTCCTCAAAGCAACTGTGTAACTCCAAGGACCATCTGACTGGCTGTTAGCTGATAGCCCTCTTCTTGGCACATCCAGACATCAGGATGGATTTGGTAGCAGTCGGCTAGGCTGCTAGATCATCCTGGACTCTGGCATTTTAGTTTACTGAAAGGAGCAGCAAACATTAAACGGTGGGCTGACATCGTCGTTCACATTCATGGTGATTTAACAGCGTGCTGCTACCGTCTCTGCATCCTTGTGGTCTGTCTCACCAGCTCATGCTGACGCAAACTTGGTGATGATGTGATAAAAGGGAAGAATGCAATAGAAGGCAGCAGTGGGATGATAGTGGTACCTAATTTCTTGCCCACCCCCATTTCAAACTTTCCGGACATGCTTTTTGTTCCAGGAAGTGGCTCTTCGTGCCAGCACACCGGATTTCAGTGGATTAATAGCCAAAGGCTGAAAAGGCCTCAGTATAGTGTGGACATGCTATCATGTTACATTACTTCAGCTTCTTTGTCTCCCATATTGAGTGATTTATATTCTGATTGGGTACTTTAAACTGCTTGGCCGTGATGCTAAAAAATATGTAGACCATGGTGAGAGGGGAATGAAGAGGGTTGTGGGGAAGGAACCGAGGAGCCGAAAGTACTCAGGCACACACATACACAGAAGGACATTAACCAACATTGACCAGTTTCTTTTCTTTGGCTCTTTGGAGATCCTGCCACATCTTGAGTCTCTGAGTATCATTTTATTTTTTTTTCTATTGTACATGAGTGTTTTGCCTACATGTATGTATGTGCACCATATGTATACCTGGTGCCTACAGAGGCTAGAAGAGGGTGTTGGATCCTTTGGAACTAGAGTTCAGATGGTTGTGAGCCACCATATGTGTGCTCGGAAATGAACCGGGTCCTCTGCAAGAGCACCTCTGGACAGTTGAGTCATCTCTAAAGCCCCATTATACACACACACACACACACACACACACACACATATATGTATATATATATATATATAATATATAATATATATATATATATATATATATATATATATTAGAATCTGTGTGCGTATATGTGTGTGTGTCCCTCTGCCTCCTCAGTGCTGGGATTGCACAGGATCTATTCGCGTGATAACTGAGGATTTGGAGAACACTGTCCTTTAAGACCTGGCTATTCATAGTGAAAAGGACAATGAGGTTTGGACTCAGAGCAGCAGAGAGCCACCCAGGGCATATGGCCAGTTCAGAGGACACATGACAACACAAGTGGACTCCAGAGAGATCACAGCCAGAAACGTCTCGGTGCAGACAGGGTGGCCAATTCTGTCTGCACTGCGAGGAATCACATGTCTGTTGTTTTAAGCCACCGAGGCTGTGATCCTGTATCCCAGGTGTGACCTGGGGCACGGAGCAGCCGCTAGAGTCTACAGCAAACAGCCATATTTGGGTGATTGCATGGACCCATGCAGCAGCTCATAGCCGTGGAGCTGTCGAAGATCTACTATGGCAGCTGGAATGACCATCAGGTCTCTGCAGGTGAACGTGAGCAACTGCACGTTGATGGAGAAGTCTTCAGTTCTTGTTATGCTCCAGTCCCTTCATACAGTTGCTCATGTTGTGATGACCCCCGGCCATACAATTATTTTGTTATTACTTCATAACTGTAATTTTGCTATTGTCATGAATCGTAATGTAGACATTTGATACGAAACCCCCAAAAGGATTGCGGCCCACAGGCTTGAGGACTGCTGAGGTACAGCCACTGCACGGTGTGGTAGTTAACCACCACAGTAACAAACAACTGCAAGTTTGCTAGCTTTAGCTAACAAGACAGGTACTTACTTCTTTATTAGCATGTGTATGATTTATGTGCACATGTGCATGAGTGCAAGTGTTTGTGTATGGGCATGCATGGGGAGGCAAAGGTCAACATCAGGTGTCTTCCTCAGTCATTCTTCTGTTTGTTTGTTTGTTTGTTTGTTTGTTTTAGGAGGCTCACTCACTTAACTGGTCTTGCTGACTGCCTGGCCTGTCTGGCCTGTGACTATCAGGGACGTGCCTGTTTACCTCTCTCCCATGCTTGGTCACAGACTTATGTCACAGCACCTAGATTTTTACACGGGTGCTGGTGATCTGAACCCAGGTCCTCATGCTCAAATGACACGAGTGTTGCTGAACTGAGCCATCTTCCCAGACTCACATGGGGCCTGCAGGCCAGGGCTCCTCAACCTTCATGTCTTTTTGCCACATGGAGATAGCTTTCTACAGAAGAGATCAAATGCACAGAACCCTCCTCCCCCTGCCTGCGTGGCAGTCATGAGTCTCACTGCTATGTCTTCCTGTGGTCTCACAGCTTCTTGGATTGGGATAAAGGGCAGGTGTGAGTTTCAGGAAGTAAAGTTTGGACCTTCTAGTGCAGTGGTTCTCAACCTTCCTAACGCTACAATCCCTTAACACAGTTCCTCATGTTGTGGTGACCCCTAACCATACAATTATTTTGTTGTTACTTCATAACTGTAATTTTGCCACTTTTATGAATTGTAAACATCTGATATGCAGAATGGAGAACCACTGCTCTAGAGACTTATCGTACCCACTGCAGGGACTGGGGGGGTGTTGACGGTCGACCAGGAGGATGAAGAAAGATCAGGTGTGGCCAACCTACCTCCAGGTGGTTGCAGGCTCCATGAAGTCTAGGGAGTGCAGAGGCCAGAGAAGAGCCAGATTGGTCACCATGTCACACGTGTTTGACACTAGGCCGCCACCTGGCTTTTATACCAGTGTGAGTACTCATGCTGTCTTGGAGTGGGTACAGCAGATGCTGGTGGGCAGGAGACTGAGTTTCATGTCCCCACTAACTGACCTCTTGGTCCTCTCTCAGGGAGGGAGGGCATGCCATGCTCTGTGGGCACCAGCGTTCCGGATGCGCTCCAAGTCTTAGCTCAGCATCTGGTCCTTCCATTTGCACTGAATTCACTCTCTGCTGTTATCACCTTCCATTCTGTGGGTCCTGGGCTTTGAACTCAGGTCATTAGCCTCGGTGACAAGTACCTCTCTGCCCATTGAGCCAGCTCACTGGACTTTGAGATGGGGCTTTCATTCTAGCCCAGGCAGGCGTAGTACCTAGCTATCTTCTTACCTCAGCTTTCCAAGTGCTGGGATTGCCAGCATGAGCTGCCACACCTGGCTTGACCTCATTTTATAAAAACCCACAGCACTGGATTAGGGCCATCTGAACTCCTTCATCCTCTTCCCCTCCACCAAGGTTCTGTCCCCAGTCACACTAGGAGTTGGATATCAACCCGTGGATGTGGGATGTTCCTTCACCCCTTATGGGAAGTCTGCCCTGGGTTATGTCTGTCCATTTTCAATCCTCATAGGCCTAGTGACTTAGTCAGTTCTCTGTGTCACTCTGCAACCTGGCGGTGAAGACATACCTTCCAGCCTGGCCTGCCACAGGGCTCCATAGGCCTGTTAATAGTGGAGGATCTTGGAAGGATGGGGATAATGGTGAGGAGATGGCCTGGGACCCCTGTCATGGACAGGACACCTGCACAAGCCAACACTTACGCCCAGCCTACTGCAGTTGGCACACTGGGAAAGGGAGGGTGGACTGCCAGGTGGTGGTTCTATGTTTCCTTCTTGAGGAATGTTGAAAGAATATCTTGTTGTACGGGTGCAACACCTGTCAATTAAAAAAAAAATCTGATGGTGTAAGGCAGGAAATGGGAGCTGAGCAGCCAGAAAGAATTCTAAGATAGTACCAGGCATGGGAAATTCACCTCAGCAAGATGTGAGGACAGACACATGGCACCTGAGCAGAGGTAACGAGCCACATGGTATTTGTAAAAATATTTTGAGTCTCACAAGTTTTTATGAGGAAATGGAGGAAAAACCATTGCAACAGAGGCATGGGGTAAACACTGGACCTTCTGCCAAGACAGGAAAATGAGAAGCAAGTTTGGGGACCACTTGATCACTGTTTTGTTCCCTTGGTGGTTCAATGGTCTTGGGCCATCTGCTGGTATTCTGTGCAGAATGTTCCTTGTGACCAGCTAGAGATTTGGAGTCTAGCAGGCCTCAGCATCACTGAGTGTCTAAGTATCTGGCATTGGGTTTGCCAACTCAGGAACCTACTGGCTTTCTGTATCTGGGCCTCAGTTTCCCCCATTAAAGGAGAAAAATGGGGCCAAGGAGATGGCTAAGGCCATTATGTACTTGCTTGAGGGTCTGAGTTCCATTTTCAGAACACGCATAAGAAACCAGGCACAGAGGTACGCATCTGGAATTCCAGTTCCAGGGAGGCAGACATGAGTTTCCCTGGGTCTTACAGGCCAACCAGTTAAACCAAATTGGTGAGCTCCAGGTTCAGTGAGGAAACCTGTCTTGAAAAATTAGGTAGAGGGTGGCAGAGGAAGATGTGTGACATCAACCTGTAGCCTACACTCACCAAGTGCATCCACGCACACACAACCTGAACTACATATATACACATGTGTATATACACAATAAGCTGGCCTTTTGCTGCTGCATCTGAGAATATCAGGGACTTAACCGCTGGGTTCTAGTGGCACTGTGAACCACTGCTGAGCACCATCCCCACCACTGCGTGAGCAGCATGTGAACTGGCCACGAGGTGGTGTCTGGGAATGCCCGGAATTGGAGCAGGCTATGTTTTTGGCTTTCTTGTGACTCAGGAGCACACAGGTCCATTGGGGGTCCTTCCTACGATCCTCTTCTGGACTCTGCTTCCTCGAGGCCCATCCCCTGCTCAGCACAGCAACAGCTTACTGGAAGGAGGCAGGACCTTCCAGCAGAGGTGGTTTGAGCCCTGGTGCCAGTGGTACAACGACTTGCAACTCTCAGGGGGCCCCTGGGCAACCACTTGTGGCCTCGTGTGGCTGTGTGGATGGCACCCTCGGGGAGCCTCCTGCTCGAAATCCCACGCTTTGCAGCAGCAGAGCAAAAGACAAATGACCTTATCCTGCCCCTTTGGAGCACAGACCTTGCCTAGCCTGCTTATCTACGGGGGGCTGGGCAGGCAGCTCCCTTCAAATCCCCAAGAGACTGAAGACCCAGGCCACACAAACACCGAGATCAGAGCTTGGCCACAGTTTGGGTCTGTGTAGGAGGGCAGCTGAACCAAAGAGTGAGTCCCCACTGCAGACAGCCATGGCACACGTTTGCTGTATCTTTATTGCACTGTTACCTCACTGCAAACTACTGCACAGAAGTGTCCCTAGGGCCATGGGCCCTGCATAATGCCTTGACACCCATTGTCCAGAGTTCAGCTAAGGCAAGCAGTGCCCACCACCAACTAGTAAGGCCTGGCTACTGTACAGCGGTGGACAAGTGGATAGCTGGTCATCTGTATCCAGGAACCCATTCTTGGGTACCCATCCGTTTATACGCAGGCCATGATGTCCATCGGAACCCCACCTCCGCCCCGGCCCTAGAGCGCTCCAGCCCCTGAGAGAGGAGGCCCTGGGTTGGGGGAGAAGAAAGTGGATTTTAATTGAGGGCCAGAGCGTGAGAACATCATAGAAAGTCCTCGAAGTGGCCCAGAGGTGATCCCTGGTTCCCTGGGTGATGCTCCATTGGCAGGAGTGGGAGCCTTTCGTTAAGTACAAAACAGTGAGCAGAGGTGCCTCCCTGTAGGAAGGATGGAGCGCCTCCTTCTGGTCACTCTGCTGCATGTCTGGTCTCTGCTGGACCTGGAGGCCCACACATCCTTCTCAGAGCCATGAGGGAGAAGCCACACTCCCTCCCGAGGGTGGGGAGGACTCAACCCGGTCCGAATTCACTGAATTCACAGGTGGCCAGGCTCTGCGCTCCTCCGTCCTCGTGGGCAGCGTGGTTACTACCTCTCCGTGGAGGCTCTGTGCTCCGTGGCTAGGTCGTCCTCCACCACGCTGCTCAGCCCATCCTTCTCCACGCAGTCTCGCACAGCCTGTAGCACTATGCGCAGCCGACGGTCCAGGGCCTCCAGGTGCAGCTGGTAGAGCACGGGCGCCACCTTGTCCCGCTGAAGGGACTCGGCCATCAGCAGGCTCAGCTTGTGCTCCTCCTTGGCCAGCAGCTGCAGCCTCAGGTAGGTGGACCTCCTGATCCTGCAGAGAGAGAGGATTGTCACCGTCAGGAAGGAAAGAGGGTGGGGCAGCACCTTGCTGGAGAGAGAGAGAGAGAGACAGACAGACAAGGAGAGGGAGGGGTCGGGAAACTGAGGTAGAGAGGCATGGACAGAGACAGAGCGATGGACAGAGGGACAAGGCGGCCTGAGACCCCAGGCCTCATGGGTCTGTGGAGATGGCTCATTGTAGACCAGTGGTTCTCAACCTTCCTAACACTGCAATCCTTTAACACAGCTCCTCATGTTGCTGCTTCTATTTTTGTTGCTACTTCGTAACTAATTGCGCTACTGTTACAAATCATAATGTAAGTATCTGATATGCAACCCCTGTGAAGGGGCTCATGGTCCACAGGTTGAGAATGGCTGCTACAGACATCCAGAGGGGCAGGTGGCAAGGTAGGTGCCCCAGGTCCTCAGGATAGACTCAAGACTGGCTGACTGCTCACCTGGGAGAGTGTCCCTCCTCAACTGGCCAGGTATACTCTGGGTCCCCCAAGGGACATAAATAATTTGCTTTGGGAGTCCTACGTCCAGCCACTGGGAGTGGGTGGTAGGTTTGAGGGTGGCGGTGGTCATGGTGGTGGTGGGTTTAAGAGGCTGTGGAAATGGGCAAGGTGAGTCTGGCAGCCATGGCCAGGACAGACGGACCCTTGGTCTAGACTTACAACCTGCTTTGGGCCTCATAGTCCTTACAGGTGGGAGGTACCCAGATGGGGCCTGGGGAAGAGGGGCCAGGAGGAGGCCCAGGCAGTGAAGTGGGATGGGTTTGGTCGGTGGATGCCGGCCCGCTGGTGCTCCAGTGGGCGGGGGCAGGCTCCTGGCTCTCGGGCAGTGGTGGCTGCAGCTGGGCAGAGAGACCAGGCCAGGCTTGGGCTCGTACCTGCAGCACTGATGAAGGGGCGCTAGGATGGAAAGCTCATCGTGTGAGTATTTCCCGAACCTGCGGGAGGAAGGTAGAGTGATCAGAGCCTAGCAGCCGGACAGCCAGGCAGGGCACAGGACCCAGCCCTCAGGGTCTCACCTCTCGGTGCCATGGCAACCTCGTGAGGATTGTCAGTGTCAAGGTCAACCCCAGCCATGCCCAGCCCAGGCAGGATTGGTTTTTTTTTAATTGGGAGGGTACTCTGCCTTGCTAAGTCTGCCCTCTCCCGGGCAGAGCTGACTGCTTTTTGGCCCTTCCCACCCAGCCACAGACCCTCCAGCCTCAGTTTCCCCAAGGCAGCAGGAAGGTATGATAGAAAGTGCTCATAGGGTCACTGCCACAAATCCAGCCCCCTGTGGGAGTTCCCACTTCCCTGCTGAGGCAAACCCTGAGCTACCCCAGGCCCTGCCACTCAGGTGCTCCCTCATTCCCGTGACTACTTCCCAAGCGAGGCTAGTCCCCCGGTGGTCATCAAGAGCACAGAGACCCACCCGCGCCCGTTGTCCAAATGTATGATGAAGGTGTCATTCCCGAACTTCTCAAAGGTCTCGTAGTGATGTCGGTCCATGTTCCCTGCAGGGACAAGAATGCACAGCTGCTCAGAGGTCTCTGCCCCTCCTCAGCTGTGGGTCACCTGGTGGTGCCCCCAGTTAAAGGGGTTCAGGCATCCCTGGCAGCCAGCACGCCCCGCAGGACGTACCCATGAGGAAATCAAAGACAGTCATGTCCATGATGTCCAGGATTCGGTGGCCACTGTCATAGGGTGGCGTCTGCTTCACCTCCTCACAGTAATCGGGGTCCACTTCCCACCTGTGGCGGGGGAGGGGGAAGGGCAGTGTGAAACCAAGACCAGGGGCCTCTCTTCTGAGTGAAGAGGGAGGTCCAGGCTGGATTATTTGGTGCTGCCTGGCTCAGCAGAGCACCGGGCCTGCAGCTGCACATTTTGTAAGGAGGGTTCAGCATGGTGACAGACTATCGGCAGGATACATGATGGGACAGGTTACGAGGCTGAATTAACGGGAATGGAGGCTGGGGAGGTGATGAAGTTATTCTTCCTGTCCTAGATGTGACCAGGGCTGAAGGCACTATCAGCTAGTGTCATGCTTTTTATAGGGGGGGGGAGGGTGTCTTTTCTAACACCTGGTAGGCCATGGGTGGAGGAGGTTGTGTTTTGAGGGACCCCGGTGGTAGGCCAGCACCTCCTCTACCTCTTGGATAGGAACCCTGTGTTGGTTAATCTTGTCAGCTTGACTGGATTTAGAATCACCATGGAAACACAGCTCTGGGTATCTGTGTGTATGTTTCTGGGGAGGTCTAACTGAAGCAAGGACCTGACTCTGAATGTGTGCGGGGCACCATTCCCTAGGTTGGGGTCCTGGGCTCACTAAATCAGAGAAAGTGAGCTTCTCTCTCTCTGCTTCCTGACTGTGACCGCAGAGCTCATGCGTCTGCTGCCATGACGACAGACTGAACCCTCGGACTGCAAGCCAAAAGCCATCTTTGTCAGTAACGGTAACCAAGACCCAGCACTGGCCCCGTCTCACAGCGGCATGAGCAGAGTTGGCTTTGCACTGTCTTTGCTGTCCCTTTCGACCCTCAGCCACGACTGACTGGCCCCCTCCCAGGATGGCGTCTTTGGTGGGGTGGGCAGAAGCTGGCCCATTAACTCCCCAGCGCCCGACTCACTCTGCCTTCTTTCGCTTGTGGTAGGAACGGCGCCAGGGGTTCCGCCACGTCTTCCTCTTGGCCAGCGACAGGTCAGGCAGGAAGGCCGCCAGGGAGCCTTCGATCTGGTCAGGCCTCCCACACAGGGCGTGTTCCGTGGAACAGTAGTAGGAACATTCTCCGTAGAAGCAGATGTTATTGGCTGAAGAGGGAGAGATCCAGTCAGTGGCCAGCACCCCTCACAATGCCCACAGCGCTGCCCCACGGGCACGTCTGTCCTCCACAGGGGTGGTCACCATCACCCCTGATCCCAGGCCCCAGAGCAGTCTACAGAACACAACAGACCAGCTGCAGGGAGCCAAAGTCAGACCGACCCTGTCGTGTGAGAGCTGCCTGCTTCTCACACTCCAATCTCCCAAGACCGCCTCAGGCTCCTGAGAGTGGGGGAAACTCTAGTATTTACCTGCAAAGAGTATGGCCCAGTCAGGAGAGGAACCACTTACTCGGGTAGAGATCCGGTTCCAAGGAAATGCAAATGTCCAGGCAGATCAACGGCAAAGGTTGCCATAACCAAGGGAGCTGAGTCCCAGCCCTAGCACTCAGGTAAAAAGCTGAGTGTGACAGCACATGTTCTTAACCCCAGCACTGGGGGGCGAGACAGGAGGACCCCGTGACTCACCGTCAGCCAATCTGGCCTTCTTGGGGAGTTCTGAATAAAAGTGAGAGAACCTGCCTCAAAAAATAGTGGATGGTGCCTAAAGAGGGACCCCCAAAGTTGACCTCTGGTCTCCACACCCATGCATACACATGAACACACATGTGTGCACACACACAAACACTGAAAATAGTCATAAAGCTCATAGGAAGACATTTCAGCATCTCTTTCATCTGGGAAACTCCTACCAAACCAGCTCACATCCTCTCGGATGGTTGTGACTAAAGGGCCATCTGGTGACTTGGGTCAAGGAGGTTGAAAGCCTTGGGATCCGAGCAGGGTCATCAAATGATGGAGACGCTTGGAAGGCAGCTTGTCAGAGGAGTGCGCATGGGATTGGCCGTGCCCTGGCTGCTCCAGCTTGGGTTCCCAGCACATAAGACATTTCCATGCTCAAGCCTTTGTGACTCAGACAGGGAGGAAGCCATCTAGACACCACCAGCCATCGCTGG
The DNA here is from genome assembly GCA_028658305.1 of Pachyuromys duprasi. Classification (NCBI taxonomy): domain Eukaryota; kingdom Metazoa; phylum Chordata; class Mammalia; order Rodentia; family Muridae; genus Pachyuromys; species Pachyuromys duprasi. Next base: position 22,167,399 of record CM053751.1, read on the forward strand.
AGAAAGGAAACGGTTTTCTTTCCTTTTCTGTGTTTGAGGAAGGGCTTCATGTAGCCTAGGCTGGCCTCAGAGTTACTATGTATGAGATGAACTTGGACTTGGGTGTGTGTGCATGTGTGTGTGTCTGTATGCACAGGCAGGAGAAGCAAAGAGGACACTCCCAGATGCCATTCACCGGACACTATCCATCTTGCTTTGGAGACAGGATCTCTTCTTCATCTGAGATTTGCCAAGCAGACTAGGTTGACTGGTCAGCAAGCACCAGGGAGACCCCTATCTCACCTTCCTTAGAACTGACATTACAAGTGCGTAACCCCACGGTTAGTTTTAGTTAATTAATTAAATATTTATTATATTATATTATATTATATACATGTGTATACACATACACGCACACACACACATATACCCAAGTCCAAGTTCATCTCCTACATAGTGAATTTGAGGCCAGCCTGGGCTACTGAAACCTTTTCCCAAAAACAGGAAAGAAAGAAAACAAGTTTTTCCACTAATTAAAATTAATTAACTAATTCTAAACATGGAGTCTGGGCATTGAACTAGGGTTCACGTCTTGCAAGGCAAGTACACTACTGACTGAGCTATCCCAGACTCTGACCCTGAACTCCTGCTCCCAACTCCTAAGTGCTGGAATGGCACTTAGGGATGCATCGCTGGGCCTGGTTTGTGCACTGCTGAGGACAGCACTTGGGGCTGCTCAGTGCCGGGTGAGACGTCCACCGGCTGAGCCCCTCCCCGGGACTGTATGTTTGTAACCCCAGTGCTGGCCATGTCCGGACAAGGAGATCCCTGGAGCTTGCTGGACAGCCAGTCTAGCTCAGTCTGGAAGCTCCAGGTTCAATCCCAGACACCAGTCTCAAAAAGGGAAAATAAAGTGAGGAGGCATTGAGGAAGACATCTATTTTCAACCTCTGGATCACACACACGCACGCACGCATGCACGCACGCACAGACTCATATACACACTAGCATAAACAAGCTCTGCAAAGCACACACATGCCACACAGCCCTCACAGGGGAAGGAGGCTGGAGAATTGCCAGGACCAGGTCTTGCAGGGGCAGGGGTGGGAAGGGGAGATGTATGATTCCTGACACACCCATGGGTGAGCAAGTCCTGGCTGGCCAGGCCCACTGCCTCTCCTCTCCCCTTCCCTTCTTGGCTGCAGCACCCCTCCCTAGTCAGTGCTGGGTAATTAAGATGGAAAGGATCAAAAGGAGGCCAGCCCACTGCTGCCCCAGTGCTGATGCAGTTTAGCCAGCCGACCCTCACCCTGCCTAGGGCAGAAATGCACTAGAGGCCAGGCAACAGCACAGTCTCCAGGAGGAACATTTTTGTCCCATCTCTTGCTGGCCAGAACCATGAAATTGGATGCCTCTGTTAGCCTGCTGGCCCTACCTAAGCTGGGCTCAGAGCCTATCATGCAGAAAGAGGAAAGGAACCCTGTTTCTGCTCCATACAAGCTGGTTTCCCAGGGGTCGGGGAGGGTGGGCTCTGAAAGCTGTGTGACCAGAGCTGAGGCCCATGTTTCTCTGTGCTCAGCTGCTTCACCTGTGTGTCTTAGCCCCGTGCTGCAGAGCTAAGCATTGTACAAGGGGACCTGAGGGGCAGAGCTAAGATGGCATTTGGGATGGAAAGAACATCTGTCCCTTTTGAGACATTCTAAAGCAGGCAGAGCTGTGGAAAAGCTGTAGCCTTTTGAGGTCAGAGAGCCTGCCAGGGCAATGGGTCTCCCTCCTCCAAAGGTCTGGAGACAGGGCTATTGAGATCCCAGGCCAGATCTCTATCAGGAGCTAATACGTGGCTTCTTCATGGATCTCATATCCTGGCTGGAGAGGCCTGGGATGTCCAAAATCAGGATTGTCCTCCTCAGATTAACTCAGCAGGGCCAGAGTCCCCACATGGAAACATGCAGCCTTTGTGTCCACCCTGGAACATGGGCTGCCATGTCACATAAAGGCTACAGACACACTGTCACTCAAGATGATGTTGCTCCTATTGGCAAAAGATCCATGTGGAAACCACTTACCCCTCGAAGCTCATTTGGGCTGCACACCATGGGGACAGTCAGCCACCTGCCAAGCCCAGACAAGGAAGGAAAAGAAAGGCTGACTGAGGGTCAAAACTAATCTATGCTGTAGGATGTCAAGGCCAGAGGTAGGAGTGTATGCTGGGGACCTGTGGTCGTAAGGACACGAATGACTTGCAGAAACAGACCGGGTGGGCACAGACTGACAAGAGTATAAGAAATATCAGAAGAAACAGTGACAGCAGCCAGGCGGTGGTGGAGTCACACACTTTTAATCCCAGCACTCTGGAGGGAGAGGCAAGAGGAGCTCCATGAGTTCAAGGCCAGCCTGGTGTACAGACAGCAAAGAAACATGACCTTGGGGTTTCAGAGGCCCAGCCTGGCCTCTAAGCTGTGTGGTGCTGGGACCCTTAACTGCCTTCTCTGAACTTTATTTCCCAGTAGCTACCCCACGCCCAGGATGGAGCTTTTGCAGGCTCTGTGCCCGAGCCTACAGAAAGCCCATCTGAGGCCAGCCCCACCTGGAAGGGAGGGAGGGGCATGCTCCCCTGACTGACCCAGAGCTGTTCAGAAGTGGAGGGCTGTCTGCTGTGATCAAAGGCTTTCCAGCTGCACTTAGCTCTCAGAAGCAGCAATGGCAATTTTGGCAGCGGAAGGATCTAGAAGCGCAAGCAAAGCAGAAACAGCGAATCCAAACAGACCTGGCTTTCTAAAGTAAGATCAAAGCTGCCTCCAAGATCCTGTGCTTCAGAAGAAACCAGACATCTGGAAGGTTCTCCGGAAGAAATCTGGCTGACAGGGCAGAGCGGTCTGGCAGGGACGGCTAGGTGGAGACGGCTGTGCTCAGGAGTGGCTGATGACAAGAGCTCTGCAGAGTGTCAGGAGGGAACCGTCCAGGCCAGATGAACCACCTTTCAGGACTCCTGACACCCAGGGAAGAGTCTTGGGGCTCACGGGAGCTAACCAATAACCTGTAACTGACTGGAAAGCCTCAGCATGAGCTGCAGAATGGGGCCAGCTAGATGGAGCAGCAGTTGCCAGGGGACTTGGGGAAGAGAGGACATGACAGTGGTCATCAGCAGACCTGGTGCGAGAAGCCCATGGGGTGTGCAGGGCGACCAGCTGGAGTCCCCTGCCCAGGATGGGAGGGAGACCCACACCAATGGATGTGTCTTGTCTCCTCAGATGAGTGTTTAGCTCCATATTTTGTTTATTAAAAGTAAACAAAGGCCTCAGGAACCTAAGCTAGCTCCCTAGAACCCACATGAGAAAAAAAAAAAAAGCTGGGCATCGTGGCTCATGCCTGTAATTCCAGCTTTAGGAAAGGTAGAAATGGTTGGATCCCTGGGGTTCACTGGCCAACCAGCCTAGCTGATTCTGTAAGCACTGGTTAAGGCCCTGCCTTAAAAACTAAGGTGGAGAAAGCTTGAAGAAGACTCCCAACATTGACTGATTGATGCCAGATTGATCCATAGGTTCCATGTGCACCTGCTTGTGCATGTTCAAAACAGACATGAAAACCCCACAAAACCCAGAATCCTTCACGGTTTCAAAATGACTCTGCAGTGGCTGACCCTGATGGCTCCTGTCTCAGAAGCCCTCATCTATGACTGCTGCTGGAACCCCACGTACCCTCATGAGCTGTCTCCCGTTCTTCAGAGGGGCTGCTGGGGGCCTTAGGCTAGAGAAGCATGAGTCTGCCTGCCCTGGCTCCTCTAATTCTCATCGGGTGACTTCCTCAATTGCACCCACCCAATGGCGGCGGCAGGTGGAGCACCAAGCCGGGTATCGAATGCCACTGGTGGCAAACCATCTCCAGGGAGACAGGGTTGACCCTGAGGACATTCGAGGTGGCGTGGCCAAATCCTGAAGTCACAGTGCCAAGTCGCAGAACCAAAGCAAAGAGGCCACCTGTGGGTCCCCAAGTGGACCCCAGCAGAGAGAGCACAGTGACCCAGCTAAGGCAGAGGGCAGCATGGCCTGGCAAGAGGCTGGAGGCCCAGGGCCCTGTCCTGGTGGTGGAGGGACTTCATTCACAGATGTCTGTGTGGAATCTTAAATACTACACGGAAGGCCAGGGAAGTAGCCAGTTAAGACATTGCTGGAGAAGCAGGATGATCCGAGGCCCATTCTCTAAACCCACATTACAAAAAAAAAAAAAAAAAAAAGTAAAAAAATACTGGGTGCAGGTGCACACTTGAAGTCCCTGCCCTGAGGAACAGAGGGAAGGGAAGAGGCTCTCTGGACCTCAGTGAGCTGTAGACTGTGGAGAGAGACCCTACATCAAAAATCAAGGATAAAGGCTCCTGAGGAATAGTGGCCACGGTTAAGGTTGACTTCTGCATACAAACACAGGAGCGCACATGTGCACACACCCTCCCACAGGCACTCACATAGCTGCAAACAAGCCCACATACACATGAAACACCATTCGATGCTATAAGATGGGGAAAGACGACACCTTCCCAGTAGACCCGTCCAGGCCAGGGAAGCAGGAGAGGCTCACAAGAGCACTGGGGATACCTGGATCCTCCCCGCTGGGCAGAGGTTCGGGCAGTGCTTGTCAGGAGGTAGCCTGCAGTCCCTCTGTGTCCCCAGCTGTGGGCTTCCCCACGGCTGTCCCATCATCCCTATCTGAGGGCTCTGTGTTAGCTGGGCCCACAGTTGCAGGGGCAAGTCTCCTGCCACTAGCCTGAAGGCTGAGCCTGCAGCTCTGCTTCGAGTGGGTGGTCCAGTCTGTGTGGCCTCGGAAGGGAACAAGCTCAGTAACGATTGAGCGAGTGGCATTTAGACCCCTGTCTGGCCTGCCCAGGATCATCTTTATTTCCTGTCCTCACTTGACAGCCCAGGACTGAGGCCTAAGCTGAAGTGCAGGGTGTCGAGTAACTGCAGGTCACCCATTCTGCTAAACAGCGGTGCTTCTGAGAATCGGACGAAAATCACCATAAACGCTGCAGTCAGGTCTGGGGGAGAAGATTCAGTCAGTGAGGGCTTTCCCACACAAGCATGGGAACCTGATCCACCCCCAGGAACCCACATAAAAAGCTGAATGTGGGGGCACGTGCTTGTGATCCCAGAGCTGGGGTGGCAGGGACAGGGGGATCCCTGGGGCTTACTGGCCAGCAAGCCTAATGTAATCGGTGGGCTCTGGGTTCTGGTGAGAGACCGTGGTTGAAAAAAACAAGGCGGACATCACCCAAGGTAGGACAGCCAAGGGCATCCTCTGGTCTCCAGATGTGTGACATGTATACACCCAATGCAAATGGGTAATGTGAAGTAGTACACACACACACATACACACACGAGTGAGTACACACACACACATGAGTGCATCCAGGCATGAATGAATGCACACACACACACACACACACACACACACATGAGTGCATCCCGACATGAGTAGTGAGCATGTGCACACACACATAAAAATGAGTGCATACAAATGTGAGTGAGCACACACACAAGTTGCATCAAACTATGCAGCAAAGGACAAGGGGCAGCGAGGTCTCCAAACGTAGCCAGGCTGCAGCTTAGCCCAGGTGTCTAACAGATATGGCACCTAAGGTACCTGAGGTGTGGTGGTCAGTCCCTGTGGCCAGTGGAAGGAGCTGCTAGGAGCTGCTAGGATCTGGGGCTGCAGAAACTAGTGGCCATCAGGGCCAGTCCCGGTGGCTGAGGCAGGCCGGGGCCAAGGTGGGAATATTAGCAGAAACCCAGGGGTCTCAGGCCAAGGTAAGCGTCAGCTCTGTGAGAGAATGTCCCCATCTATGGCTGTCTGGTAGGCCCAAGCAACTATGAGGGACAGGCTTCTGGTACAGCCAACCCCAGAGGCTGTCCACCCGGGATTGTCCAGCTCTTGATGGATGGTCATAAGAGACCAGGGACAAGGGTCTAAGGGAAGATGAATGTGTGTGTTTGTGTGTGTGTGCATGAAGGCCAGAGAAGGACACTGGGTGCCCTGCTCAAGTATTCAACCCGTCACACCCTTAGACAAATTTCTCACTGTATCTGGAATCCCAGTGGCCCTCCTGTCTCCACTTCCCACAGCACTGAGGTTACAGGCAAGTGAGGGTCCATGGCCAGCCGTTACGGGTGTGCCGGGGTGGGAGGTGGGGGCATCTGAGCTCACAGCCTCACTCGTATGCAGTAAGCCAGCTCCCCGGCACTCCTGTTTTCTCTTATCAATGGAATCTGAGCTGATGGATGGCGGAAGAGCGCTTCAGCAGGGCGTGGGTTCATGGCCTCAATTCTGACACATTTATGAATGCAGCTAGGAAAAGAACCTCGAGTGCCGATAGGCAGAGCTTTTAGGTCGGCTTTTGTGCGCCCGCCAAGACTGAAGATAGAGCTAATGAAGGCCTTAATTGGATGTATCTGCAGGAACTGCAGGGGTGTGAGGCACAGAGGAGCGCCTGCCCGCCCGCCTGCCTGCCTGCCTGCACTATCAAGAGAGTGTGGCTCCCAGGGGGCAGCCTGGGGGGGGGCAGCCCCCCAGCCCCTCCCCATCACTGCACTCACTCTGCTTTGCAGGATATCCCTGGGACTTCTGGCACCCGGAATGTGCAGAGCAGAACATACAGTGCAGTGTAGGCTGGGCTGTAGCTCAGTTGGAGTGCTGCGTTAGTATGAATGAAGACCCAGTTTCCCTCCACAGCACAAAACAAAGCAAAGACAAACGAACAAACAACACCTGTCATGCCAGCACTTGAGAGATGAAGGCAGGAAGATCAGGAGTTCAAGTCATCCCTGGCTACCCAGAGAGTTCCAGGCTAGCCTGGGCCACATGACACCCCATCTCAAAACCACGAGGACTAAGGGTGTGGCTCAGTGGACAAAGTGTTTCCTGCCAAACATGAGGACTGGAGTTCTGCGCCACCAAAAAAGCTCGTTTGGTGTAGTGGCTGCTTTCAGCCTTATTACCCAGGAGCCAGTGCCAGGGCTATTTAGGCGAAGCTGGCTAATTGGTGTAGTAGGGATTGCTGAGATTTGGCTCATAAAGAAACCTTAGCCCAGTTATAGTGGAGAGCGACTGAGTTATGTACCTGAGGTCATTGTGCACACACACACATACCATACACACACTACACACACACACACACACACACCACACTATACATGCACACACAAACATACACACACCACACATACACACTTACATCCACATTATATACCTCCTCATATACTCACACCATACATATATACCAAATAAAAAGATAAACAACAACAACAAACAACACACAATAACACAGCAAGTGGAAGCGGCATTTCAGAACTCAACATGGCATCAGAGAGCCCTGAAATAAGCAGCTTGTCACGGGCCTGGGCCACAGAGAAGCTCAGAGAGCAGACGGGCCAGCTGGGCCCGAAGCATCATGGTTACCCTTAGCCGCTGAGGCAAGCACAACATGAGGAGGTTTCTGTGTGCACGTGGGATTCACCGTGTGAAGACTGTGTACCCTAGACACACACATCTCCAGAGTGCGAAAAGCAGGGTGTCCAGTGTTGACCTTTAAGGCACCAAGACCTGTGGCCAGCTGCTCCATCCTCAGAGAAAAGCAGCTGGTCACATCTCCAGGTTATAGTCCCACTGGCTGCATCCATCCATCCATCCATCCATCCATCCATCCATCCATCCATCCATCCATCCATCCATCCATCCATCCATCCATCTACCTATCTATGATCCAGAAAGGTCTGGCAGAGCAGGGCTCTGGTGGCCATGCTACCAGAGGCTTCCAAGAGGGACTGGAGTTCTAAAGACACTCAGCAGGCCAGCTGTGGCGGCAGAGCCACTACATCAAGCACTTTGATGGCTGAGGCAGGAGGATCATGAGTTCAAGACCTGCCTGGGCTGTTACACAGCAAGGCCTTGTTTCAAACAAGGTGTGGTGGCTCCCATCTATAACCCCAGCACTTAAGGCAATGAGGCAGGAAAATGAAGAGTTTGGGGCCAGCCTGGTATACCTAATGAGTTCTGGGCCAGCCTAGACTACAGAATAAGAACCTGCTCCCCCCAAACCCAACCCAAAGTAAATCAACCAAACAACCTAATAACAAAAATCCCAATCAATCAATCAATCAATCAATTAACGCACACTGGACCACAGTGGAAACCCCTTGTCTGGGCACAGGAAAGTGCTGAGAAGAGACCATGTGTGTGCAGGTTGGTACACACAGGAGGCAGCATGGCCACCGTAAGTGGAAACAGCTGCTAACTGGATGAATTCTATAGTTTCTGTAATGGTGAAAATTGACCATCAACCTGACAGGTTCTGGAATCACCTAGGAGACACACCTCTGGACATGTCAGTAAGGAGTTTTCTAGGTTAGGTTAACTGAGGTGAAAAGACTCACCCTCAGTGTGTTTGGCACCATTCCACGGGCTAAGATCCCACAGTGAAGGAAAGGGAGAAAGTGAGCTGAGCCCCAGCATCCCTCTCCCTCTGCTTCCTGACTGTGGATACAAGGTAAGCAGCTACCTCAGCTCCTGCCGATATGCCTTTCCCACCACGATGGACTGTGCACCCTCAGACCATGAGCCAGATAAACCCTCCCATTCTCAGGGTGCTTCTGTCAGAATATTTTATCTAAACAACAAAAAGAATAATCTAATCCCTCCCCTACTTAGAATTGACCAAGGCCAGCATGTGACCCTTGGGACCCCCTCTCTACCCCGTCCCCAGCTACCTGGAGACACAAAGAAGGTTCTCCATAGCTTCTTATCCCGTGTTACGTCCCGGATCTCCTTGGTCATGTTGATCATCCTACCAGCCACTGGAGGAACTCTTCGGAAGTCCAGGATCCTGGGGAAAGGTGGGGGGGAGAAGCCTTTCTGGTCTCAGGCTGATCTTACTGTCTGCAGAGGCTGCTCTACCATCGTTTTCGTTTCCATTCTTCTGCCTCACAAGGCTCTCAGGCTCAGCACAGCCCAGAACCGTCAGTCAGTGCCAGGAAAGTGCGCATCCCAGAAGGATTGAAGCCTCTACGCCTCATTCATTGACTCTGTCCCTGCCAGGCAACTCCATAGCTAAAATGTGCCCTCATTCCAGGGCTAAATTTAAAAAGAAATTAAATTAAATTACCCACTCTTAATGGGGCTCTTTCTGCACACATTGCCGCTTGCTTAATTAAATGGAGATGCCCGATGCTAGCTTTTCCTGCTGACACAGGATGTAGAGATGAGTTGTCCCCGGTGGAGGGGTGGACGGAAGGGAAGGACAGTGAGGGGCTCCAGGACTTCACAGGACAGCTACAGCCAGCACCCTGTCGCCTCAAGCTTCATGCCTCTTTCTTCATGTGTGTGTCCACGTGTGGGTGCACACATGTGGATGCAGCAATGAGGTCATTCCTTAGAAGCAATCAACCTTGTTTTTGAGACAAGGTCTCTCAGCAGCCTGGAACTTACTGATTGAGCTAAACTGAGTGACTATCAAGCCCCACACATCCTCCTGTCTCTACTTCCCCAGCACTGGAACTGTAGGAGTGTACCCCCATGTACACTCTTTCCACAGGGGTTCTGGGGACAGACCCCATGTACACACACTTTACCAACACGGTTATCTCTCCAGCCTCAGGGGGTAACTTGAGTGGCCATGGTGTGGAGTCACCATTGTCACAGAAAGGCTTTCTGGGTTCTGGATGCTTAACTGTCTGGCTTCTGGGGATTTCTAGTTCCCAGGTAAGGTTGGTGATAGACACTGGTCTCCCAGGATCCTGGGAGAAAGCAGATTCTGGCTCGAGGGTCTAAGACGGAGCCTGGGCTCTGCAGTGTAGCCAGATTCATGACAGCTGAGTTAAGATCAATGTCTAGCCATGGCTGTGGTGGAGTTGGGAGGGTCTCGAGGCAGAGAAACGGAGAGCCTTATCTCTGTGCTATTGCTTGGGTGGAGGTCCCTCTATACCCCTCAGAGACGACCCCTCTTCAGGGCATAGACAGGGCCAAGTGAACCAGGTTGTGCTGGGTCAAGGCAGTCCCTCCCAGCTAGTGTCATGAAAATACTGTTTCCTCCATGGTGCCTTCCAATGCCTGGTATGTCTCTACACCTTTCCCCTTAATTCCAAATGATGTACTATCTACTATCTACCCCTGCTGGTCCCTGCTGGGTGCAGGGGGTGGGCAGGTGCATGCCAGGATCATAAATACAAGGAGGGCGGGTTGGCTCTGGTTGGGGATACTGGTGGGTCTCCTGAGGGCTCACCTTTTCTGGTCTGTAAGACTGATATGTAGGGGAGGCAGCTTAGTCTGAGTTCTGTCCCTGGCAGTGTCTGGTGGCACATGCTGGGGAAGAGACAGGGGGTTCCGGGGGCTCACTAGCCAGTCAGCCACCAGCCTAGCCTACTTGGAGAGTTCCAGGCCAGCAAGGATTCTGAATAGTGGGCAGCTCCCGAGAACACCTGAAGTTCTCCTGTAGTCTCTACAAGCATGCACACAGGTGGGTGCCCCCCACCGACATACATACAGGGACACACACATGCACATGTGCCTGTGCTGGTTTAGTATGGAGCAGTTATACAGGCAACGATGATGGCCCCATAGATCCCCAAGGTCAGGCCTGTGCCTCTCTGTGGGTGCTGTGCATGGGTACACAGAAGAATCTGGACCCGGGTGGTTCTTGATGGAGGGGACTCACCTGTCAAGGTGGAAGGCAGCGATCTCTGCATTGTGCCTCTCGTAGTCAGAGAAATAAAAGAAGTCGGGTGGCGTCTCCTGCTCCCTCGTCTGCCTGTGGAACACAGAGAGAGACAGAAAGGGTCTGTCACAGAGGGGACCTCTGTGTTGAAGGGACAAGCTGAGGTGAGGATACAGCTGGAACACGTATTTCCAGGGGCTCTGCTAACCAGCTGTCGGAGGAGCATCATCAAGCGTTAAACGACAGGGCCAGCGAGACTGCTCAGTGGATGAAGGTGCTTGCTGCCAGGATCCGTGTGGCAGGAGAAAACCAATGCCTACAAATTGTCCTCTGACCTCCTCGTGTGCTGTGGCAGACTGTCCCCCCACCCCCGATAAATAAGCTTATGTTTCTCTACACAGTAAATTATAGGTGGTGGGAAGATGGTGTGATGGCTGAAGTGCATGCTGTGTATGCATAGGGCCGAGCTTGATCTCCAGGACCTGCATTTAAAAGGCCAGTTCTGGGGAGGCAGGCAGGAAGATCCAGGGGGCCCGCTGGTGAGTTTCCGGCCAGTGAGAGGGCAAAGAGAACAGGTGGATAAGTACAGTGGCCTATGCCTTTAACCCCACAATCAGGGAGGCAGGCAGGCAGACTGACGCCAGCCTGGTCTAACAAAGCGAGTCCAGAACAGCCAAGGCTACACAGAGAAACCCTGTCTTGAAAAACCAAAACCCAAACAAGCAAAACCAAGGTGGATGGTGCCTAAGGATGACACCTGGAATTTAGATGCACACACAGGCACACACATGTACACACACACACACAAACACACACACACTAAATTATTTAAACTCCCACTTACACTTTCAAGGCACTAACCCCACAAGACTTAAGGCTTTCTAGCCATCTGTGTCTCTGGTCACTTTCCTGTATTCCTCAATGACTGTGTCCAGCATCGACACAGTCACATTGTATGCCAGGTGAGGTCACGTGCTTTTCCTGGCCCACACTGAGAAACCTCACCAGCAGGGGGTCTGGGTGAAGAGCAGGCATCCGGGAGCTCTGGGTTTCTGCCTGTCGGGTCCTGTCTCTCTGTCCCTGTGGCCGTGGGCTCATTCACTCAGCGACGCTGAGTGTGTGCTGAAGACCTCTGCTCTGGCCCCAGAGGGGTGGAGGCAGCCTAGCAGAGCAGTCCCTGCCTCCTCTCGTACACAGCAAAGCCCAGGAGTCCTCAGAATCCCCACTCCTGCCCTCCTGGGCTAGTTCTGCCCTGGTACCTTTTCTCGGATGGCAAGCGGGGGCTCTCTGGGAGTGTCCAGAAGAGTGCGCAGGGAGGAGCCACCAGGCGCACTGGGGAGGTCAGAATCTTCTTGTGAGGAAAGTGAAGCTGCCTCTGCACCTATGAATGTCTATACCCCTCGTCAGAGCAATCAGAGTGGCATGTGCTGGCCATAGCCAGCCCTCAGGCAGACAGTCTTGTGTCGCTCACATCCATGACACATAAAGCCCTCTGCAGTACCAGAGGTGTCTTCAATCTTCAGAACCCTTGGAGCAAACCTCTCAACCTAAGAAACTTCCTATAAAAAAAGTCATGAAGTCTTGACTCTCCTTGGGGTCATCCTGCGCTCTCAGCTGTCCACAGGGCTCTTCCTCAGTCAGGAAGTTCAAAGGTCAGTTGATGCTGGCCAGCGCTCCCATGTACCCAGCCTGGACTCACAGGTATGTGACTGGCTGGTCAGATTGGGTCTGAGCCATATCCCCTCCCCCAACCCTGTGTGTGTGTGTGTGTGTGTGTGTGTGTGTGTGTGTGTATGCCACTGGCTTAGCTATCCTCTGTGGGCACCTCTGCCTCCCATAGTGAGCAGCACACAGTCCTGGAAGGGTTGGCTCTTGACCCTCCCTGTGTCCTTGCCAGTCAAAAGATATGAGCCAGGTAGCTTTGAAAGGTCAGCGCCTTTCCACAAGAATCAAAGATCTCCCCACTGATGCAATCTGACCTTACCAATGCGGAACTGTTAGCCTGTCGCTGCCCTTGTCCTGTCTGGAGCTTCTAGCATGCAATCTGGACCCCTCCCTAGCTCCCTGCTTCTACCCCAGAGTCAGGTGTGAACTCACTTCCTATAATGGCTCTTTCAACAGCCACAGCTGTTTTCCTTTCCAAGTGTGCAAATAAGAGCCCGGGGATCACCCCTGTTCTGCGGGCGCTGTCAGGCAGTCTAGGCCGTGGCTTGAAAGGCCGATGACTGAGAATGGCAGTGGTCTCACACACATGAAAACTCCCAGACAACCCTGGGTGTTGTTTCACAGGCGCTGTCCATCTGTTTGGCTTTTGTTCTTGTTGGTTTATTTCAGACAGGTTCTCATTATGTAACCCTGGCTGTCCTGGAACTCCTCATGTAGACCTGGATGGCTCCAAACTCACCCTAAGTGCTGAGAATGAAGGTATGTGCCCAGCCCAGGCCTGTCCCACCTCTTTTTTTTTCTGACCAGGCATCTCATTGGCCTGGCCTGGAACTCACAAGGCTGTAGGGAACTCTAAGAACCTGCCTGTCTCGGCCTTCCTATGCTGGGGTTACAAACGTGCACCCTACATCCTGCAGTTTACAATGGTGTGGGGATCAAAGTCAGCAACTCTGCCTGCCCAGCAAGTACTTTAATGGCCCCCTAGGTGAGGGGTTTTGAGGCGGAGGTGCCAACAAACTGATAGGCTTGCATAATGGCTGCATCGGGTCTCAGCGACCACTGAGCACAGGCCCCCATGGACCTGCAGTTGGTGCCTGGGACCAGGGAGGGCCGAGCCAGACAATGGCTGCTGAGGCTCCATGCAGGGCTGAGATGGCTAAGCTCTGACCAACTACTGCAGGCAGGCATATGCTGACACATGGGTGTAGTCACAAAAACACAAAGAAACATCTTGGGTACCAACACTGTGCACATGTGTGTGACTCACAGACACCCTACAGCGAAGGCTGCTGGGGAGCTTTGGAGAAAAGGGGTTAGGACAAGCCCCTCTGATGCTTTCCGGGTCCAGCTGTGAAGAGGGGTCTTGACTGGAGAGCCGCACGGCTGGAGGAACACATCAGCAACTTTCCTCCTGGAGTACACAGATCCTATCGTTTAAAATACGGCTTGTGTGGGGCGGAGGGTGCGGCTCAGTTGGTAGAGTGTTTGTCCAGCACATGTGAGGTACTGGGTTCTACCCGCAGGACCACATAAACCAGGTATGACAGTGCCCACTTTTGATCCTAGTACTTGGGTAGACTGGAGACTCCAGCGGAGGCTGGAGAAACAGTAGTTCAAGGTCATCCTGGGCTACTTGAGATCCTGTCTTAAAAAAAACAAAACAAAACAAACAAACAAAAAAAAAAAACTGCAAGCTGCATGGTCTTTCCCTGACATGAACCTTCCTCCTCCCACCTGCTGGATGTCCGGGGGGAGAGCTGAGACCCGCCCCCCCAACAGCTGGTCTTTGCCTGTGCTGTACCCTCTTCCCCTTCTGGAAAGCTTGACTTGGCTAACTCCTCTGCAGGTCTTATCCTGGCAGCCAGAGACAGAGTGGGGGCACCCTCCCCAGGAGGACTTGGCACTGTGACACTGGAGGGCATTGTTAGCCAGGCTCTTGTGGAAGCACAAGGGACAGGGCTGTTCCCTTCTCAGGATCCCGACAACTTCTGTCTGAGGACAAAGAACAAACGGGCACCTGACTGTCACCCTGCGGTCACCTCCACACACTGACCTGGGACAGCCAGGCAGTGTTGCCCCTGGTGCTGAGCAGGGACTGGCCTTCCTGCCCCCAATCTGACCCTCTCCCTTCCTCATTCTGCCTGCTCCTTTGAGGAGGTGGCATTTCTCAGACCCACGTGGCTTAGAGCTCTGTGGCTCCCTGGAAGGGCCTTGGGCCTGACCTGATTCCTGGTTCTGCATCCTTGGGTTCGGACACCAGCCTTCTATACTCCACGGAAGCTGGCTGATGTCCCCCCTCCCAACCTCCCATCACAGCCTGCAGGTGTCCCTGACTCCTAGGTACCTCCTCTCCTGGAATAGCCTGAGGGTTCGTAGAAGCGGCAAGAGTGTTCTGTTCAGAGGTGCTCCCCTCTTGTTCTAAATGCCTCTTGGGCACTCCACGTTCGTTCTGACCTGGGACTCCTGGCATTCTGTTCTTTCTTCCCTTCCAGAGGGATCCAAACTGCTGCCCTGTGGAACCCTGCCCCCAAGGAGAGTCATGAACAGCATTTGTCCCTCATGCCTCACTTTCCCTTTCTGCTCAATAACAGAGAGTATAAGAAGGGCTCCAGGTAGAGGTAAGGTAAAAGGAGAAAGGGTCCCCTGATGTTCCCCAAGTGATCGCAAGTCAGGACTCCTTCCCCCAGGCCACAAGCCATCCTCTGGGTCTTGCTGCACTCCACACGAAGGTAGCTTATTCCAGACTCCCTCAGCCCAGCATCCACATGAGCTTCTGGTGCCCCTGATCTCTCTAGTACGCAGGTGACATGACTATGGCTATGGACAGCTTCCACAACTTAGGGATCAGGTCCTCTTAAAACCAGATGCTGAGGTTACCAGAAGCCAAATCACCCCTGGGGAGAGTGTGTCACAAATGAGGGTACCCCACACACTGCTTCTGACCTGTTGGGCCTGAGTCCTAATGCTGGGATGAGGAAGCTGCATTTAAGCAAGTTTCTATGATTTCATGCAACCAATGTCAGGGTCACTGTTGTGGGAATCCCACTGAAGCTCTGGGCCCCTTATCATTCATAAGGAATACTGGATTGCCTGTACCCAGCACCAAGGACGCCTATAATCTCCCAACAGCGCAGAGTCCTCCATGAGCTCCTGGTGGGTTTTGTGGGATCAGGGCCTTGCTCAGAGCTAGAGGCTCTGCCATTCCCAACCCTTTACCAGACTCTGGGGACCAGTGGCCCACTGGTATGTTGGAAGCCCCAAGACTTCAGATACTTGATGCCAGTTACATGAGGTCCTGGCAAGCATGCACATGAGGGAACCAAAGTGGGCCAAGACACAGAACCTGTCCCCTTGACCTCCCAGCTCCCCAAGTGACAACTCTGGGGCTGTCACCCAACAGGTTGGCTTCTTTCCAGCTGCCCCACGCAACACTTCACTCAGACACAGGGACTTCCCCTCGGTTCAGCAGTCCTGTCCTTGAGGCTGGGTGGCGACCATGCTATCTCTCCTTAGGGTGGCGCATGTCCTTCAAGGCAGTGACTGGTCTGTGCAGAGGAGGCCTCAAGACAGAGCTAATCCATGTTCTCAGTGTCAGCTGGGCAGTTTCCTGTGGACATAGGTGAGGTGGGAGCAGCTGGACATTCTGTCAGATGCTGACAAGGTGGCTCCCCGTGGGGCTACTGCGTTAGGTCTGCAGCTGAGATCAGGCAGGAAGAGGGAAAGTGCTCCCCTTCTTTAGAGGACACTTGAAAAGAGTCAGTCTCTCCACTGTCCACGACACAGCCTTCCGCCTGGCCCTGGCAGAGCTCTCAGTGGGCAGCCAGGCTTCAGAGCCATACGCTGCTAGGGGCTAGCCCAGGCTACTGAATGGTGACCTACAGAGCCAGTGTTGCTATGAGACCTGGATGTTTCCCCTCATGTCTCTTCAGAGACCTGCCGCCTCGCTCCCCCAGCCACTGTTACCTCTGGGAGGCAGATATTGGCCTCCTTTTGCTGAGCAAAGACAGAATATCTGCTGGTGACCAACTTCAGGGTGGTGTTTTGGAAAAGTACTAGAGCGGATGTGCCCCGGGCAGAGCACAGATTTGGTGAACCCCGTCACAAAAGTCCCATGAGCAATCAGGTATGGCGGGCAGGTGCAAGGGTGGGCCTTCACTTTCAGGACGGAAAGATGTTATCAGACACACAGCTGGCTGGGTACCCAGAACAAGGAACTGCCTGGCCCAGGGGAAGAACAGGGCCACCAGGATGTGTGTTTCCTGGAACAGGAGGGGTCTTTAACTAGGCTGGGAGCCCATGGCCCAGGTTGGCCACCAACAGTTCCCTGTAGGTTAGGTCCAACCAGATGGCCTCACTGTGGTTGGGCAAAATGTCACCAGCTGGAGCAACACAGCCATCTCAGCAAGTGGGAAGTATGATCACCCAACAGGCTCAGCATGGGCAGCCTGCTGTGCTTTCTGTGTGTGGGGGTGGTCAGAGGGATAAGTAAGGCTTTAAGTTCATAGCAGAAAGTGAAAATAAATAAGTAGCTAGCCAGGCATGGTGGTGTGCCCCTGTAACCCAGCACTCAGGAGGTAGACAGAAAAGATGGCCATAAGTTCCTGGTTTTCCTAAGGAGTTCCTGCTCAGGCAAGGGCTACAGAGAAAGCAAAATCTACTTCCCCAAAAGAGTGTAATACACACACACACACACACGGAATGAAAGAATTCTCCACGAGGACTCATCTGGGAGGAACACTATGTGTGGCCATCACGGCTCACGTATGTGTCCCCAAGACTGTGGATGACAGCACAGTAGAGAGGCAGCTCCTCCTTTATAGAAGGAGCTGAAGTTAGGGGACCATGTGCTTATGAGCATGGATGTTCACAGCTTGTGCTGAGGACTTGTGACACTGTGTGGACCCTCCAGGAACCTCTAAGATGTGAGTGTCCCATCAGCCATTCTCAGTGCACTGCAGTGGACACTGGCAGTGTGCCTGAGGGGGATTCAAGATGAGATTCGTGTCCCTGTGCCCTGGCAGCAAGGTTGGGCCCCACAGCCTCGAAGTAGTAGGTGGGCTGGGCTGTCCTGTCCCCTCTACATCCTCATTAGGGCTCTGCACCAACAGCTCAGAGCAGGAAGAGCCTATAGGAGACTTTTGAACACTTGCCTTTTGGTCTGTGTAGGTCACTGTGTGGGGGTAGCAGCAAGGATCTGGAGGAGCCACGAGGCATTGTGACAGTCCTCCCCGCTCGGTAGACTAGAGCCACCCCCACCTGTAGCCAAGACCAGTGGACACCCAAGGACCTAGCAGTTAGTAGCACAGTTGTACTAACAAGATCTGTTAGTCACAGGGACCCACCCCCCACCCCCCACCTTGGCCTCTGAGATCAAAATCAGCTCCAGATGGCCACACCTGGCCTTCATCCTGGGACCATGAGCTGCAGGAAGTTGCAGGTCTGGCTTTTAAACCCCCAGATGGGGCTGGGGAGGATCATGAGCCATGCTCCATGGGGGTGGCTTCAAGCAGGGTAGCCTGCACTATGATGACCTCGGATTAAGGAGAGAGGAAACCCAGGAAATGCCAAGCAAGGTGCGCAAACAGGCCTACCATGGTGATGATTAAAGCATCCCACAGCTCCTACTTCGAGGCCACAGTGGTCCCCAAAGGCCACTAGAAAGCCAGGCATCAGCAAGTGAGTGACTGTTTACAGTCTCTTTACCTAGTCCCTGAGGCTGAAAACACCTAAAACCCTGTTAGAACAACTTCTCTAAGCTTTAATGAAAACACAGTAAGTGTTAATTGTGCTTATTCAGAGTAAACTGAGAATGAGGCCTGTGCAAGCACAGGGCTGCACAGTAATCCCACAGCGACCCACATTAGAGCCTCCACAGCTCTGAGACCCGGCTCCTCAGAGGGGAGAAGGACTCAGCACACACCACTCGGAACTCGACAGTAGTTTCCTCGTGGTATAGCTAAGGGAACCAAGGCATAGTGAGGAAATAACCTGCTCCAGGCTGGGAAGAAGAGGGGCCAAGTTTTGTAGCTGAGCAGGCTAGCTGACACCCCAAGTCCTGGCACTGAGCCACAGAGCTGTACTATCTACAGATCGGGTCTGGGCCCGGGGCTGGCTGCCCACGACGTTTCTGGGCCCAGCTGGGACCAGCCTGTTCCCACCTGGCTACAGTGGCAGCAGGCTTCTGTGAACCTCCCCAATCACTCACAATACACATGTCCACCAGCTTGTTGATAACTGTGAACATCACAGAGAAACTTCTAGGTGTTGTGCTTGGTCCTTGGGACACCAAGTGTACTGCCCCATCTGCTCCTCACTGCTTTGGGAGCAGTGTTGTCACAAGCCCATTCAACAGAGGAGGGGATCTAGAGCTCAGAGAAGGTGGCACAGGACTCCAGCTGGGAAGCTGCAAAGCCAGAGAGGCTGTCCGCATAGCCGCTGACCTGCACCCTGTCCACTGAGGCCTCCTGGGCCAGCCTGACGATGCGCTGTTGATTTAAACTAAAAGAAACATCCTGTCTGGATGATAGAGGTGTCCAGGGATGGGCAGGGCAGCTCCATCCAGAGGATCAGCTGTCCCTTAGCACATGGTCTCATCACTCTCCATCCCTGCTTCTGTCTTCCTGGGGTTTCTCTTCTGTGTTCAGCATCTCATTTTCTCCCTCAGCTCCCATCCATAAGGTGTGAATGTAAGAGGGGTGCTGGAGAACTCAGGCACCCACCTCCTCCCCAAATTCATACTTATTCACATCTTTTTTTTTTAATTTATTTATTTTTATCTCAGTCACAAGTTAGGTACTTTGAATCCCAGGCGTAGCCCCTCCCCCATTCCCTCCTACCCTCCCACTCCCTCCCTCATCTCCTTCTTCCCCGCCCCCTCCAAGTCCACCAACAGGGGAGGACCTCCTTCCCTTCCATCCAACCCCAGCTCATCCTGTCTCCTCAGGGCTGGCTGCAAAGTCCTCCCCTGGGATCTAGCCAGTCTGTCACTCCCCGGCTTATATGGGGGAGGGTCA